>JAVJGJ010000059.1:39098891-39149301 GCA_035590215.1 Microhierax caerulescens | reverse complement strand
CCCCCCCGCCCCCCCCCCCCCCCCCCCCCCCCCCCCCCCCCCAGGGGAGCCGGGGCTGGTGCTGAGAGCCCAGAGCTTGCCTGTGCCCTTGGCTTTGGCTTGGTGCTGTTCCACTCACTTCGGTGGCAGCAGCTCTCATTTGCACAGATGTACACAAGCACAGTCCGTGTTTCTTTCCTCACGCCTGCAGATCAGGTCATGCAATAAGCGTGGATCCAGGTGCCACTCTTCCAATTAAACGTGTGGTCACTGTGGAATGAAACGACCTGGTTTACTCTAGCATGGCTGCGATGGAAGGGGGTGATGGCAGCGAAGTGGACTTAGCGTTAGGAAACCGGACGGTATTTTATGTGTGCTCCATGATGAAACCAGAAGCGAAACAGGAGAGCCCAGGCCGTCTGTACTAACGAACGAAAACTAAGGAATAACTGTATAGCAACTGTAGTTAGTTAAAGGAAGGGATGTGAAGTTCACATCAGAACGGGAGGGACGGAGACTGCCATGCTAAAAGGATGATAGTTCCCAGTTTCACCTATTTTGCTTTCTTGCCCTTTTCTCTCTCTCTCCCTCTCCTCTCCGTTGGGTTGTGAATCTCCAAGCAGAAAAGCTAACATTATTTCAGGACAGCTGAAAAGGGAACGAAGTTTTGCTTTACGTGCGACTGGGAGACAGAAAAATATACTCTTGCCATATAAAAGGGTCGAAGTTTTGTAACCTGCTGGCCAGTTTGGTGTTAGAGCTGGAGCAAGGCGACGCTGTGCTAGAAGGCGGCTTTGCTAAGAATCCCAGCGACTGAATCAAACTACTGTCTGCTGGAAACGTCTGGTTCAATCCCCTTAGCTGTAGCTAGGATGTGGCACATGACTGCAGCACATGCTGAGGATGCTTTGAACTGCCTTTTTTTGCCCTCCCCCACCCCCAGCACTTTTTTTTTTTTTTTTTTTAAATTGAGCTGTAAAACATGCGGGTCAGGAAGGCCAAGTATCACGTGTGAATATTGCTGGCTGTACAGCACAGCACCGCTCGGTGCTCAATGGTGTTGGGCCTCTGTGGTTCTTTGCACATAGTAACAACCTCGAGCAGAGCATCTTTGCTTTCCTCAACAGTTCTTCTAGTTCAACAAACACGTATCCCTCTCTAAGAGCAAACTCTGTACCCTGGCAGCTATTTTCGAGTGAAGCTGTATTTCACTCATTAAAGCATAACGGTTAGGCTGTGTAACATTTTCAGAGAGCTTTGTTCGAGGCGGAATAGCTGCTCTAAAGACGGCGCCATGGGATAATGACTTCCAGACTGTCCAAAGCTGCATTCCTTCAAGCTTCTCTATCAGTGCAGTAATAAAGACGCTGCGAACCACCTGGGCTGCATCTGTACTGTGTGGGAGGTAGAAGCCGTGGTGCACCCCACAGCCCTGCTCCCCTGGCTACCCAGCTGAGGCTTGCTGGTGAACTTCCCTCCTGCCGCGTGCCTGAGCCTCCTTCTAGCGGAGCCAGGAAATGCAGCGTGATGCACACACATGCAGAACAGGCAGGACACGACCTGTGGAAGGAGCAAGGGCTGGATCACGCAGGAGATGGTTTCCAGGAGCACAGCAGAAGTCAATTAGGAGAGGTCCTGCAAAGGACCAGAAGGGCTCCTGCCCAGGACAGCTTGTAGGTTTAGGACCTGGAGCTGGCAGAGGGATTTACTAGCTAGCGCAGCTTTGCACTGCTTTGCTGGAAGCCTGTTGCAGAGGAGGTCCTCCTGAGCGGAGTGAAATTAATGCGTAAAATATTGGGTAGATCTGACTTGCGCCTTCATGGAGCAGGGGCTTGTTTCCCAACAACAGAAAAGTCACGGCATGTAAAGGCTTTGCTGTAGATTATTGAAAACATTATCTGGGGAGTAATTGGTTAATTTAAAAAAAACAACAAAAAAACAAAAAAACAACCCACTAAAACCACTAAGCTGCCTGGCATTAAAATCCCAAATCTGTTTCTTCCACAAAACTCGTTTTTGCAGCTCCCCAGTGACTCCACAGCAGTCGTGGCTGCACTGGGCATGCAGAAGCCACTCCAGTAGTGACCCCAGCTTGCGTGAGAGCGGAGATAACAGATTTCATCAGCAAGGCCCGTACAGTGGGGAGAAGCAGGCAAGGTCTGAGAATAAAAAAGCCCTTTAGGTCTGCAACAGGAGCCTTGCACTTCAGTGTTCGGGGACTTGGAATACACACAGTCAACAGCAAATGGGATCTCTTGTTTACTCTTTAGTCTTTAGTTCTATGCAAAAATATGCATATATTTTTTTGTATTTAGCAAAAAGATGAAATGCTGCCAGAAATACCATGTGGAAACACGTAGGAGAATATAGATTTAAGTGAGCTCTTTGAACTGACTCAGTTGTGCAGTGGTCTGGGCATCTTTAAACGATGGATTGGAGGGTTGCTCTTGCAAATGTGAAGTTAGCCACATAATTCTGTGGGGCACGTACAGACTCTCAAAAATTTATTTGAAGTGTATTTATGCAGTAGAGAAAAAAAAGCCCCGTGTTCTGTGTAATTGGTCTCACTGAGCACACCTTCTCCTTCAGCGAGCCTCGATGGGTAGCTTCGCACTTGGGCCACGGAGGGAGGTTTGGCAGGCAAAAAAAGGTGAAGGCAAGGAATGAAAAATATTATGAGAACTACAGGAAGAAAGTAGGAGGGTGAGGGGAAAAGCAGCCTAAAGGAATGGAAAAAGGAAACGGCCGTCTCCGGGAAGCTGGAGTATAAATTTTTTTCAAACTTGTTTTGCTTTTCAAATGTAGAAGGTCACCTGGGCAAGTGGGTAACTGTGACAGGAGCAGCAGTTCAGCGCAGCCTTGTTACCTTTGGGTACTGAGTCCTTGAAGGAGGGTATACGGCTAAGGCCGTTGCTTTAGAATAAAAAAATGGCTTGTTGAAGCAGGGAGGGGGGTCTGTGTTGTGGACCCCTGTATTTATTTATATGTGTGTGTGTGTGTGCACAGATGTATATATATCTCAATAAAACAATTGTGACGATGTGCTGAATGGCCTTAGGTGCGTTGCTTTGTTTCCATCAGAACAGTGCTATGATGGAAGGGGGAGGCTGGGCTTCTGTATGAGACTGCAGTGCTAACCACCCTGCGGACAGAAGCCGCCTTTAACTTGTAGGTTGATTATTCTGTGTTTAAGCCTCTACCTAAAGCAGGGCGAACTGAAACCTAGGGTAAATTCAGTATATTTTCAGAGTGCCGCTCAGTGTCTGCAGCTGTAACTGGTAGCTCTTTGGGGCGTGCTTTGCCGCTTGCTTTCATGTCCGTCAGCCTCATGCTGAAACCCAGGGTCCTACGTGCCATCAGCAACGGGTTAGAACTAAGGTGAAGGAACACAGAATGAGCAGAGGAGCAATGCACGGCAACTGGGGGTTTGCAGTTGAGTTTCTCTTGCCACCAGCCGACGCATACAGAACCAGCTGCAGTTCCCCCCTGCTGCATGCCCGAGTCTCCTTCTAGTGGAGCCTTCTAGAGGCCAACGTGCCTCCTCTGGCTGGGGAGCTGCACTGATGGAACATGCTCATTTGCACAAAGCTGCATCCTTCTCCAGGGGCAATACACCAACCTCATGGAAAATCAGTCTTTGTTACCTGGCCCTCACGCTGTCCTTTTTTTTTTTTTTTTTTTTTTCTTTTTTTTTTTTCCCACCTGGGCTGCCACGGGTTCCGCACCCAGCCAAGCACAGCCAGTTCTGCCCATTTCATCCCCTTCCCTGGGGATGCTTTGGGCTGCACCTCCACTGTGGGTTGGAGACCATCGTCCTCAGGAGATGCCAGGCCAGGGCTGGACTCGGGCTGAGATCCCCAGCCCCCCTCCAGCACCCCGTGCCCCATTGCTGCCACCTGTCAGGGGAAACTCCTGGGGCTGCCCCACTTTGCAGGGGGTGTAACAGCCCTGCATGGCCCCCCAGGCTGGCAGCACGGGAGTAGCTCAGCAGCCTCTGAACTACTTAAAAAGAGGATTTCTTGTGTTTTGTTCCCCACCTGATGGCCCCCAAATACCTCTTTTTCTTTTCTCACTTTTAGCGTTTCAGCAGCCAGAGTTCACCTATCCGCGCGCACACGTGGTCAGCAAATGCAGATTTATCTGAAGGGGGCGACCGTTGGGTTTGACCGCTCTTAACAACTGCAGCTGCTTGGTGCTGGTTCAACAGAAGTGACGTGATGTCTTGCCCTTTCTCCTTTCTCCAGTAGTTCAGCTTTTTGGCGTTATGCAATTCCCGCAGAAATAGCATGTTCAGGGACACCGGTGGAGGAGGCAGATTTTGTACATCACTTCTCCACTGGTGCACGTGTCCTCTGCAGCGGCGTGTCTGCCCGCTGCTGGAGTGGGCTGCTTTGTCGAAGAGCTGGGGGAGATCATCAGCAGACCTTCTCCTTTCTCTTGCCTTGTTCTTCTTCCACCCAGTTAGGTCTTTGGGGTAGGAGGGAGAAGTTTCCAGTGCTGGTTGTCTCCTGTGGAGGAATAGAAGCACAGCCCAGCAACTTTAAATTCAAGTGAAACACGGGAGGGAAGGGATCTGGGCTCCTTAGGGATTTCGTAAGGGGATGCTATGCAAGTCACTGTCCCGTCACTTACTGACCTGCCCCCAAACTCAGGTGATCCTAGCAGCTGCCTGTGTGGACATTTGTTCTGCATTAGGGTGTGAATTCCTTCTCCCTTGCTTGCTGTAGTTTTGCCCTGGGGACCTCATGGAAAGCTTTCCTGATGCTGCTCCCTGGGACCTGTGATTTTTTTATATTTTTATATATATATATATATATATATATACACACACACACACTATAAACTCTTTACTGGTACTTCTCAAAAACTAGTACAAAAATACAGCATGAAAACAGCCTCCAGTGTGAGACTTGCAGTTACAGCAGCAGCTTCTAGAACATAAATTCCAAGGCAGGCTACTGTGCGAAGCGGTTAGAAAGTGAGGTCTGGGTGTCCTCAACAGCAAAACTAAATTTCCCTTCTTGTTGTCACTCAACCGTTGAGGTGAAATAGCAGCTACCAGTAAACAGATTCTTCCTCTTGCTAGGACATCCCCACCCCATGAAGGAGGCTTTGTTCTCTCAGTTTAATCCTCTCTCTCCTCAACTTCTCATGGAATCTTCCATCAGGAACAAACCTGCTTTATTGCGGTGGGGGCGGGGGTGGTGGTGCAGAAAGCGGGCATGCTTTCTCACATTTGTTTTATTTCTGTTTTGGTAAGCCTTGTTTGAAAGTCGCTCGAAGCTTACTGGCCCAACGTGTTTATTTTGGAAGGAATATGTTCCCTATTGAGCTACAGTGGTAGTTGTATGTAATACGTATGGGTTTTTAAGTGGATGAGTTATCCGCAAGTCCCAGATGATGATATGTCTCGCAAAGAAGATGCTGGTGTGGGCCAAGATTGCCTTAAAAAGTGGGAAAGTGTCATCGCAGGGTGAACAAAATGGAAGCGTTTGCTGGGGGGAAAGAAAAACCGCTTGATCTTGCGCTCATGCGCTTCTTGCTGGAGCTTGCAGCTCTGGTCACCTACGTGTTACGCTCCCCTTGGATCAGACACGTTTATTTTGCCACCGTTTGTGGTAGGGAGAGCAAGGAGAGGTGAGGTGACCTGCATGTGGAGGGACCAGTGCCTCACCTGCAGCCCCTGGCTACCCGTGTCCCGGCCGTGCTGCGGGTGATGCCACCCTGTCCCCAGCTTCCCACCCCAGGTACTGCTGAGGTGCCACCCCACCTCCCGGGCTCCTCGGGGGGGTGGGGGTGGGGGGAGGCTGGGATGCTGGAATGATGGTGTTGGTTGAAGTGCATGAGGAGAGGGGCTGTGTTTGGGTGTGTTGCTGGGGTATGGTGTTGAGTGCCCGCTGCACAGGGCTGTGCAGCCAGTGAAAGTAATGACCGCTGCTGCCGTGTGGGGAAAGTGGTCTTTAAAACGGGGAGGGCTAGCTAGGGCTTCTCCTCATTTGCTTTGGTTTGGGGTTTTTTTAAATAACAAAATACAAAGTTTTGAGAGTCGGCATCTGCCTGCAGTCTCTCCATTGAAATTTCTCCATTTCATTAGAGAAATGATGACTTCTCAGGAATTACCATTTTTTTTATTCTGGGAATGCTTGTTGCTGTTTTAATCCTGCTTCTCATCCCTCCCACCCTCCTTGGGTTTTTTGGGCTCTGTTGCATCCCTCCTCCCTGCCTCCTTTTTACCCCTTTCGGACAAACTCTAGTGCAGCTCGCCTTGGTTAAGAAAAATCAGGCTAGACAGGATTGGGCAAGGCTCGTGACTTGTCACATAAAGGGTGCTGAGGGGGCAATGTGGCCGCAGCTGAGGCTATTTTGGAGACAGTCCTCTCGTGCCCTGCCCTTTGCCCGTGCCCTGCCGCAGGCTCCAGCTGTGCCAGGGGGACTGGCAGCTCCGAGGGGCTGGTCCTCACGGAGGATGGAAGAGCCTGGAAATCCCCAGTGCTAAAGAGTAAACGCGTTATTTTATTTCAACATGGGAAATGCAAGCTATGTGTTGTTTTGTTTTTTTTTCTTTTTCCTTTTCTATTTTTTTTTTATTTAGAGCAGAAGAGAATCTCCAGACCCAAGCAAAAAAAAAACCAACAAACCCACAACACCAAAACAAAACAACAAAAAATCAAAACGCCAAACATTTGCATTCCTTTCATTTTCACACATATGTAATGATTTGGATATTGTTGCTGTTCGAAAATAGCGGGTTTGAATGTGGACAAGCTGAGAAAAGCCAGTAACAACTGGGACGGCTCATCGGGAGGACTGGGTTTCCAGAGCTGTGCCCTCCTGGAGGCTTTGCTTTTCCCTTGCTCTCCCCTCGGTGCTGCGAAGGGGCCGATGCCTCCCAGGGTTGACAGCCTGGTGCAACAGCTGCAAATGATCTGGTAGATCCATCCCGAGGGCAGCGAGCTCTGGGATGGAGCGGAGGGGAGCGCCTGGCTTGTTTTCCTTTGGCTTTCCCCAGGCATTGCGCAGGCTGTGCTCTGCTGGCCCAGGCACCGAGCCCCGGCAGCTTGTGACTCAGGGTGCTGGTGATGCTCCAGGGCAGGAGGAGGGCTGCCCACAGCCCAGCCTGCCCGGGGAACCACGCTGCTACGTAGGCGCTGAGCTTGGGGCTGGAGATGTTCCTCCTCCCATCGCAGAGCAGCCGGGAAGATCCCCGTCACCACTGACAGCGGTTAGGCGCAAGGCAAACACATTTACAGAGGTCTCTGGGAATACAGCTGAAAAACAAACTGTCTTCCCCTTTTTTTTTTTTTTTTTTTTCCTTCTTCTTCTTCTTTCTTCTCGGGTGTTTTTCTCTTGCCATGCTTAAAAGTCCCCTGGTGCTTCACCCTCCCTCGTAACACTCCCACAGCTCCTCTGCCAGCATCTCCCTTAAAACCACAGCTGAGCAATTACCATCGCTGCTCCCAGGGCGCTGGCTCCCGGAGGACAGTCCCAGCGAGGGGTCCCGGGGAGACCCCCCTGCTTGCCCGCCGGTTAGGTTGGGTGAGGATACTACACCGAGGAAATCCCACATGGCCCCTTGCTGGGGGTAAACCAGCCCGGCACTCCGTCAGCCTTGGGCTGAAAGGCGCCGTACGCGCTGCGTGTGTGTATGTATGCGCGTGTATGGAAAAGATATTATTATTTAGCAGCATAAGCCCTCATTAACAGCAATGGGATTTGTGTGGTTTACAGCCCCTAGGAAGCTATTTGATAGCTTACTCCTAATTTGCAAATCTTTGAAGCCAATTGCCGTACCTGGTGATTAAGGGTTTTCTGTTGTTTTTTTTTTTTTTTGTTTTTTGTTGGGTTTTTTTTTTTTTTTTTTTTGCAATAATCCGGTGCACAGAAAACGGAGGCCTCTTGACGGCTTGTGCGAAAGGGCTGCTGAGCGAGTCCTGTGATTCACGGGGCCAAAAATAATGTGCTTTGTTTAAACAAGGTTAGCTCTGCGATACAAACTGACAAAAGCCAGTGAAATTTAAAGGGACGCTGTCAGAGTGGCTCTAAAAATAACCCCAGCCAGCTGTGTTTTGGTGAGTGGGTGCGTGCGCTCACGTGGCGCGCTCCCTCTGGTCTGCCGGTTTTTTCTTGGGTTGTTTTTTTGTTGGGTTGTTTTTTGGTTTTTTGTTCTTTTTTTTTTTTTTTCTTTCTTTTTTTTTTTTCATTTTGCCCCGTAACAGGCTAGTACAGCATTTGAGCTTTGCCATCTGGTCGCTCGGTGTATGAAATGGCTCTGTTCTGGGATAAAGGGTCTGGCTTTGGTGTGGGAGAGAGCTCCTCATCCCCATTCCTGCCCCCGGCTCAGCCCCCTCCCTCTGAGCGAGGGGAAAAGCTGCTGATTTGGGCTTTTGCATCCTAAAAGGGTGTTACAGCAACGCTGCTGGGTCCCATCCTTTAACATCGCACGACGGTGGCAGCAAAGGGTCCCATCCTTGCCCGCTCGTGCCCTTGACGAGCCTGGCGGTTCCTAGGGATGGGAGGGCTCTGATGCCCACCGTGCACTGAGGCGTTTCTGTGGGACTGGGGGGCTGCTGGGCGCACCGTCCCCTGTCACCAGTGACCCCCCGGCAGCCGTTACCTGTGGCAGACCGCAGCCCGTGTGCCGCAGCCACGCTGCACCAGCGCGGTGTGTCTTAGGAAGCCTCAGGAGCCCCTTCCAACTTCTCCTCCCACCTGCCTGGGTTTTGGAGGCATCTCTTCCCTACGGCACCGGTGAGATGGGCTCTCCATCGTAAGGCAGCTTCTGTTTGTAGGACAGGGTTTACTTTGAAACTGGGAGCCCCCCTCAGAGGGGCCAAAAGTGACACTGTGGTGTAAACAGGCATCGTTCTGCCTACGTGCACCTCGTCTGGCCTCGCCTTGCTCTTCTTGAGGTGGGGTGGGGGAAATCTAGGCTTTGTATCTCTGTAAATGGAATCCCTCCCCTCGCCCTGTCCTCTCCTGGGCACACAGATGCTTAAAGGATGCACATAAAGTGCGTGTGCGTGTGATGCGGCTGCCTTGAGGAGCAGAAGCGGGCTTCGCCTGGCTTCCTTATCTAAAGCAGAAATGAGAGATGGAGACCTGGGTATTTCTCAGTGTCGTATACCCGGTGCTGCAATTTCCCCAAGTCCTGTTTTTTTCAGTCAGAAATGGCCGTAAATAGCTGCTGGGGAATTCCCTCCTGTAAAAACCTCGGTCAAACACCCTTGCCCTGTCCCCAGAAGCAGCTGCCCCCATCGCTCTTCCCTCTCCCACACACCCACCGACTTCCCCACCGCCCTTCCTGCCCTCTGGTGATTTCTGTTGTGGAAGCCCCTGCTCCCAGGCAGCTCTGTCGCTGGCAGTAGGAGGCTGAGCATCTCCTTCCCCCTTGGGCAGAAGCTGCAAAACCCCAAAGATTCTTAGACCTGCCCCACCAGGCAGAGCTAGAACACGTGTGCCATCGGAGCAGCTCTCCCCTTGCTGTTGCACCAGCAGCTGGGTGCAGGATAGAGGTGGTCTTCCACCATCACTTCTGATTTTTTTTTTTTTTTTTCCAGGTGTGATTTCATGCTGATTCAAAATAAAGTCCCCAGATTGCAGTACGGTTGACCAAAATAATTACAATAATAAAAACTATCTGAAATCCTCCTCCCAGTGTGCTTCAGAGTAACCAAAGCGTTTCCATCCCACTTTTTTTTTTTTTTTCTTGAGGGTATAGGTAGGGATCGAACCTATTGACTGATTGTACCTGATTGACTGAAAACTGAAGCAAAGGTGGGTTTGGAATTAAGTTAAGCAACTTAATTTTAGCACGCTGAAACTGTAAATACTACTATCGGGTTCCTTTTTGCTATCGACAACACTTTTTGATGTTATCTCCAAAACAAAATGTCAATGAAACTTGACATCTTGGCATGACTTTATGCTCCTCTGATTTTGCGAGGAGGCTGTTTTCCAAGGGAACTGGTACTCTTCCCACGGTGGTTTTCCTTTACTGGATACTTACTGCTCCAGTCATCTCCCACATGTAGGCTGTGTGTGTTTTGCTGTAACGATGCAATACGGTTGATTACAAATGAGGCTGGTAAGAGGCTATTGATACTCATGTTTGCATTCTGGTAGTTGAATTTTTTGTTCTAGAGCATTCTTCCTTGGCTCCAGGCTAGGTAAAGGACAGCAGTGTCCAAGGTTGAAGATAACATCTGCCACCAGAGGAAACGTGGCAGATACTCAGAATACCAAATAGCCGCTGATAGTCTCTTCCAGGTGTATGTTGGGGGGGGAAGAAACCCTTCAGTTTGATCTCATTACTGGTGCTGAAGCGACAATGGAGTTCAAAAGGATTTTTCATCTTAAGAAGGAGAAAGGAAACTTTCAAGATGTTCCTCTGAAAATAGTTAAATGGAAGACACCCAGTCTATGGTCTTTCACATCCATTGATCTGATCTGAGGCACGAAAGACGGAGCAGCAGGAAGAAAATAATTCTAAAGCACTTTTGACTTGGTGTCAGCAAATTGTCCACTGTTCATCAGCATGAATTCATTATTTGTCTGAAAAATCAGGGGTCAGAGCAAGTGTTGCAGAAAACTTATGTGAAAGTAAATTACAAATTTCTATAAGAATCTCCTGAAATATATCTACCTTTTCTGTTTACTTTCTGCAAATGGCTGTACTGGCGAAAGCACTGTGGAGTGGGAAAAAAAGGGGGCAAAACCCCAAGGAAAAGTCAGAGTAGTCCCAGAAGGCAGATTCTGATTTCATCATAAACTTCAGTGGTTCCCCCCTGCAACCTCCCCCCAAAAAGGAGTTAATCATTCAAACACAGCGAGATGCTGGCTGATTTGTGTATTCAATCAAGACTAATCACCACAGCTTGAATTTTGAATATTAAATGCTTGTGAAGTCTGCTTACAAATTATCTGCATAATTTTTGTCATGCAGATTAAGTTATTTTATGAATTATGTCAGACAACACATATGTCTGGAAGTTGGGATATGCTGGTGGACAATCTGCCAGCGGGGAAGAAATGGGTCTGAAGGAATACATGATGTAATTTCCTATGAATAGTTTGTTCATTTCTGAGTTTGATTCCAAGACCTAGGGGGTTTAATTTTTCAGCAATACCTGTTAATGTATGACTGATGTGTTAAATTTATGGGGGAGCCGTCTCCCTTAGCAGTCAAGGCATCAGAAGCTAATATCTGCTGTTGGGTCACAGAGCTTCTTCCTAGGAGCTGCAGAGCTGTGGCCTATTTGCTCTGCTTGTGTCTTGCATCTCCTTCTCATGTTGCTGCTGACTGGTTTATTGCTGTAGGTTCAAGATTCCAGTGATGTTTACCTCTGTAACACTGATGGTTAATCAAGTGGAACTAGGAACTGGAAACAGTCTTGCTGAATCAGAGAGAAGCAATGGCCTGATTAAAGAAATCAATGTGAGTCAGCAGGCGAGAGCCAGTAAAATGCAGGTCTTCATCACCAAATCAATTAAGTAGTGAATGATGGAGCAAGTGTAAATATGAAGGCACTATGTAAGGCCTCAGGAAAAAGATGCAACCTATGGTGCTGTACCCAGGGCATGGGTAGATTGGGTTAAAAGGTGCTTTTTTTTTTTTTTTTTTTTTGAAAGTGTGGCTGAGGTGCTGTCCCTGTGCAAACGGGGCAAGCTGTGTTTTAATGGAGTCTGGCTGAGTGGTGCCCTTCCCTGGGATGCCCTGGCCTTTCCTTGGAGTGAAGTGTTTTAGCATCCCTGAAGTCTGCTTGTATATTGTGTTTCGTCTCAGTGGAGGCAGGCAAATTCTGCGCCTGCCCCTTACTGTGATTCCCTGCTTGTTCACCGGGCGTGCGTGGTTGTAGTCTTGTTCCTTCGTGCCCCTCAGCTGGGCAGCATCACACAGGAGGGATATTTTGTATGCAGCACCAGTGTGTCCCAGCCCAAGCCCATCTATAGGGTACCAGCTAATCTGAAACGTGTGAATTCAGACTTTCTACTGCATTTGATAGGGTTAAGGGCAAGAGTAATGCTGTGTTTTGGATTTGGGTTACTTATACAATAGACTGCACAGTTAATCAAGAATTTTGTATTTTGGCACAATTTGTGTTTGTGGAAAAAAAGCCTGAAAACAAGCTAACGTAGCTATCAAATGTATATGGTGGGAATGATAACATACACAATATCTTTGCCAAAATATTTCTTTGAAGTAGTTTTTGTCAAATTAAATTTCAGCCTAGATTTCTGTTAAGGACAAACCCCTAAAACCACTAGAAATCTCTTTTCAGGGGCACCCCGGGTCCTCCCATTGCCATCGACTTCTTGTGACCTCCTGAGCAATGAGAGTCTTCTGATACTGTCATCGTCCATATCTGTAGGAATGTGTTTGTGACTTGCCACGAATTAGGCAACGATAGGCAAAGAAATGCAGAAAATGTCTTTCATTTGAAAAAATTCTGATGTCAACAGCTGTTTTTCAGACAGGGTTCTGTCCCCTCCCTGCTTCAGCCTTTTGAATTAAACCCACCAGTGAAACTTGACTGTAAATAAAACCGAAATCAACTTGATTATCCAATTTGAGATTAAAAAAAAAAAAAAAAAGGCTGACACAAGCCAAATGGATCGTGCCTTTTTTTTTTTTTTTAATAGGATTTTCAGTTATCAACCTGAGCAAGCACATTTATTATCAGCCCATTTATTTGGGCTGTTAAAGTCACACCGTCTTTCTAACGAAGAATTAAGTGTGGTAACAATGGGATAAACCTGTATAACAAGACAAGATGGTTTAAAAATGCAGGCACTGCAGTGCCACAGCACGAGATCTCCCTGTTAGAGGTAAGAGCAGGAGGCTTCAATCCTGCAAGAAAAAATTGCAATTTCAGCCTCCTGCTGCCCTAGCCACCTCCTTGAACAAGCCTCGCTCGCAGGGCAGGGCAGCTAGCCGTGCTGTGCTTTTACAAAAAGTCTCACACAGCAAATTGGAGGCTTCATTTGTAGCCGTCGAAGCCAAGAGAGATGGCTCCTAATTATTTCAACTAGTGCTGGAGCAGGGAATTTATTGCACCTAAAAGGAAAATGAGAACGTGCTGGGGAATCCATGCTGGCTTCCAAAGGGTACGTTGCTGTGCATATGGTGAAGCAGCACATAAGGGACAAGAGTCTGCAAAGCTTGTAACCACAGCAAGTCGGCAAAGTCTGGAAATTAAATTTTTTTTATTAAAAAACCAAAACCAAACAACAAACAAACACCAAGAACAAAACACAAACACAAAAAAGCCAAAAACCCCAGCACCCCCAAAACCCCAGCCACAGGGTAGTTACCTAGATAACAAGAATATGCAGAACTGCACTCGTGCATGCTAGCAAAAATCAGCAGTGCATGCATCGGTGCCTGAAGCAATCCCCAAATACTGAAGGTCTCTGACCTGGTCAGGTAACCTCATATTTAACCATTTCTTGATTCGTACACGAGAGTTGTATTTCCCCAGGGGAGGAACAGCAAGCCAGCTGGACTGAAACTTGCTGGGTGCTCCTTTGCCCACAAAGCCACCCACCTGACCCATGTAAGATTTCCAGGTGTGTCACCCCTACTGCCCTCCTGGTGGGATGAGATCGTCTGAAAGTTGGCTGTGTGGTTCTTGAGGATCTTGGAGAAAGGAACCCTCCGTCCCCGTAATCCCTTTTGAGGACCCAGTGCCACAGGCAAGGTCTCGGGGGGTGAAGGGGCAAAAAGATAAAAGGCAGAGGAAAGGAGGTGCGGGAGTGTTTGTTTCTCACGTAAGCAGTGAAAGGGTTGGTTCTGCCACGGGAGGAATTAATGCCCGTTCTGACCACGCGGTATCTGCAGGCTTGGTTCATCTTCCCGTATGTTGGCACCTCTCCACCACCGATGGGATTTGTTTCCTGTGGAAGGACGGCTTGGGTAAAGCAAGGCACTTCATGCGTTTACAAGAGAAAAACAAATACTTTTAAGTGCATAATATATCTTCAGAGATACTCAGCAGCCTTCTGGACATGGGACCTGGCCAACCACCTCTGGGTGACCCTGCTTAAGTGGCGGGACTTGACCAGATCAGATCCACAGATCCCTTCCCAACTCGACCACGCTGATGTGGTCCACCTCCAGTGTTTTCACGGAGCGCTTGCAAGGAGTCCACGTCTTCGTTAGTGGGTGCCAGTTTCCAATAGCTTAATACTGGCAGGAGAGAGGAGAATAAGCGTAGGATAGCAGAGCCTTTTCAACGCCGCAGCGTAACGAAAAGCGAACTCCCTTTGTTTCAGCCCGTGCCGCAGTAATTCTGCGTGTGCCTTCTCTATTGATAAATGTCTCCCTAACTCTGGCTGCAACTTCTCATAACAGGAATAGCAGGGAAAAAGATTAAATACATGTCTAGCAGCATAACTAAACTAACAAAAAAACCCCCAAAACAACCCACCCTCAGTGCAGCCTTTTCCAACCCAAAGCTTGGAACACAAAAGGGGAAAACATGCCAAAATCCACATCGTGCCTTTAAAAGCTGTCCTCGCTGTAGGATTTCACCCATTCCAAAGCAACTACAGGAAGAACGGGATTTTGGCTGTTTTTTAAAGCTCTTTTTCAACATCAGGTACTGTCCATCTAGGGTTTCTCTGACCCTTGCAATGCACAGTGTTCACTAAGTTAGAGAATGAGGTGATGTCAGCCCCCTCGTGTCCAACGAGTGATGGCTGAGGTGGGTAATTAATGGGGACCTGCAGGTACCAGCTGCTGCTTCTGTGTTTGCTGCTGAAATCAAATTGCTGAAGGCCCAGGAGACATGAGAATAGGCTTTGCCCAAGATGGTGTGTGGGGCAGACACTTTATTTTGGAGAGAAGTAACATGATCAGCTGAGAACTAGTTGGAGAAAATATTTGAAACATAGATTTAAAAAAAAAAAAAAGTTTTTAATCTGTCACTTGAGGATAGCAGGGAGTTTGGTGGCATCTTTGCTTTCTGCCTGGGGAAGTATGAGATGTGGCAAGAGGGAACGATGTTGTGGAGTGACTAATGGAAAGGGAGGTGCTGTAATTTGGCATCTTCCATGGCACACGAGCAGTTATTTTAGAGATGCTTTTTCCATAGGGATGAGCGTCAGCGTTGCTAGCAGTTTTTTCTTCTCTGGCTGTAATCAGCACTGTGAGCAAGACCCAAACCTCTATTCACCACTGACTATACATATAAGCGTATGGCATACAATAGATGTGCAGGCTTGAAAAAGAAATTCAAAGAACAAATAGTCTTTGTGATTGTTCTAGTTCTAAAACAATTTTATGATGATTCCAGTGTGTTACTGAAAGGATGATGTGTTGTTTCCCAAGATGAAGGAAAGCCCTGGAAAATGAAACATAGAATATTCCACCTGGCAGATCAATAGCTTTTCAGCATCTTCCTTTTTCTTGCGTTTCCCAAATGCATGCCTGTTATTTGGAAGCATAACAGAAACAAGACAGAAAATGACTGCAGGAAAATGTGAAGTCTTTCATTTAAACAACTGTAATCCATGAAGAATTGATGAAATCTGATTTTTATTTTTTTTTCTTTTCAATGAACAATGCTGCAGCACAGCATTTGCTGAAATTTGTGGAAAAATCCACATGATTTGTGGATGTTGGGCTGAGCCGGCCCTTTTCTAACAGCAGGCAAATAGCTGGAGTTAGTGTCTTGAGGAGCATGCTCCATGGTGGCATTTCCAAAACTTTTAATACAGATGCCTTCAGCTTTTGCTAGGTGCCTGCATGGAATGCTTTGGGTAGATGGTGGTGGTGTTTCTGCATGAACACCTGAGTGCATGCAAAGAGATCCTGGTAATGCTTAAGCATTGCCAAAAAAATAGGATTTACCCATGGCTGCAGAGAGGTCTCCAGGAAAGTCTGAGTTCTGCTCGGAGGGAGGAAGAGAATCTGGCCAAGCTGTGTGAGCAATAATGCAAGGGCATTTGTCATGTTTACACTTCAAAATCTGCCAGTGAACTTGATGCTTTTGGGGGAGCAGGGTTACCTATGTGTTTTTTCTTGTCTTTCTTTCTACCCATCTATGGCATTGCACCTCTAACCTGAAACACTCATGTGCCTCCTGCAGCCTCGCTGCTTGTGTGCAACCCTGCTTGGCTGGTGACGCTCAGAAACACCGACGTTAGCAGAACAGCCTTGTGCAAAAGCACATCTGCCAACAATGCTGAGCATTGCGGAGCAGCACGGTGTTTTCAGTGAGTTAAAGCCATGTGGATGCGTACTTGAACAGCAGCTGTTTGGGATGACTTAATGGGGCTACGCAGAAGTAGGAAAAAAAATCTAAAAGTGGTGCCAAGCCCGATGCTCCTGCCCTGCCAGGTCGTAAAACAGCCACAGCAGGGTGGTCACTTCCCTGAGTGGATGGGTGGGAGGGAGGGAGGCTGTTGGATGCTCTGAAAGTAGGTTCTGGAGTGAGGGCGTGACTGTGCCTGGCCTCACCTGGTAGCTAAGGAGATGCTAGCAGAGAATTCGCCGTCCCAGTGGTCGCATGTGTGTTGGGTCATGCTGCCTTGGCAGGGGAGCGTTTGTGACGAAAGGGATCCAGTCGCCAGGGTGTACGTGGTGCAAAGGCAGCAGCACCTCAGCACTGCTTGTTCCCTGGGGCAAGTGGTTTATTTCCACATGCAAGCGGGGACCAGTGCCTAAGACGGGGCTGCAAAAAGCTGCCAGCTGCCTGGAACCCCCCGGGATGGTCAGGAAGGCTGGGTCTGCCCCGATGCTGTGGGATAGAGACCGGCCACGATATTACTCACCCTCAGCCTCTCTCTTCGGGGAGAAGTAAGTTGCTACCCTGTTGTGCCAGGGGCTGCCTTACACTCGTGGCGTGAACGCTGGGAGAGATCCCAAGGAGAAGTGACCAAGCACCCAACTGCAGCCCCCCCGGCCAAACGCGGCAGAGCCGTTGTGGAGAGGTGGGTGCTGGTCTTGGAGGGTGTCCGTGCTGGAGGAGCAAAAGGAGCGGCTCCCCAGGTAGCACAGCTCCGCAGGCAGCTGCCTGGATGGGGTTTCCTTAGGGAAGCATGTGTTCCCTGGGAATGCCAGGTGGGTTTTCATATCACCTTTCCCCAGTACCTGCTCTATGCTGACATACTGTCCAGAGTGGGAAGGAAAACAAAAGAGCCAAGGGCTGGAGTGGGGAATGTGGGAGGAAGGTGCAGAATGCCGGGAAGGCTGAGCAGGAGCTTGGGTGAGCACCATGGAGCACAGACGGGCTGTGGCAGCATCCTCAGTGCACAGGGACCTCTTACAGGGCCAGGCAAGGCTGGTCTAGGGGCAAGCAGGACTGCTTCCTGCAGACCCCATCCACCCTTCAGGCTCCTTCCACAAGCTCTTGCCCTTAACCTGCCCTCAAGGCACGGTGATACCTGCTTGGCCTTGGGGCAGACAGGGCTCAGGCTGTCCTGTCTCATTGTGCCTGTCCTCAGCTTTTGGCCTCAGTCGGTGAGCATATACTTGGTGTTTGCACCCCCCTCTGATTTTATTTGATTTTATTTTAGAACCTTTGTAGGCTCCCAAAGCCGCAAAGGAGGGTGAGGAGACGGTTGGTGGGGGAAAGCAATGGGTCTGGGGTTCTCAGACATCTGGTGAGTGGTTCTGAGGACTCAGAAGGGAACTGTTTTAATAAGTGATGGGTTTCAGCAGGCTTTAGGCCACTTTGGCTATGTAAGACTCATCAGGCAAGACTTGAAACACTCCATATCGCTGAAGTTTGTATTTCCAATCTTGGCTGTGTTTTATACTAGCCATCACCCTGGATGTTTCCTTTTATTTGGGAGAAGTTGCCTTTTCAGCTGTGTTTAAATGTATTCTTAATGTGAATTATCATGTTTTATGGTAGAGCATCTGAAAAAAAGAAAGAGAGGCTTTAAGAAAGCTTTTTGCTGGCAGTAAATTAGATCCAAGTTTCTGTGATAAGCTGTAATAGCTCTTCAGAGCAGATGTATTTTATCAATTTAAGAACATAGACTAAGAAAAGAAAACATGGACTGCATTTAGGCTCTTAAAATGTATTTTCATGTTAGCATGTACACAGTCAACAATAAATCTATAGAAGCTGTGATTGTCTTTCGGTTAAAAATGATGCAGCTTGCACTGTGTCTGTTATTTACATGTAGGATGACAGAGACACTTTTCAAGCTACATGTTGCTTCTTAATGCAAAGCTGGGTGCTGGTGGAGATGATGGGCCCTTGGCGCAGGTTCAGTCAAGGGAAAAGGCATGTTCCAGGGCAGATAACGCACCCACATGCAGTTTTATAGACCCACAGTACATGGGAGAAACCTCTCACAGTTATCTGCACTCCGGTTCCCTGGCAGGGGAGCCTTCTCAGCTGCTGTGGTTGCTGCTACACGTGGTGTGAGATGTGTCACTGACACCACCTTCCTCCTCCTCCTCCTCCCAAACGTCTGTGTTCCCAGCCCCCAGGGATGAGTGAGGCTGGCATTAGCTGCTAGCTTGGGTTGTCCTAGACCCACAGCCGTGTCCCTCGTGCCAGCAACGTGTGTGCATGTCCCATCTCGCCTCGCTCAGAGGGACGGCTCTGAGCGGCGATAGGGCTGCAGGTGGCGTGGGAAATGTCAGCCAGGCTGTCCAGTCCTGTAGCTGGTCCTCGGAGAAGCTGACATAGTCCCGGTCCCCCAGGTGCTTTTGTGGTAGCTCATCGTTGTCTGAGGTTCCTCAGAGGGAGCAGGTCCACCTGCATAGGGCAGGTATGGAACACAGCTGTTATAACGTTATGATGTCTCCCTTGCTTTCTCATCTTCCTCTCTTTCACAACACTGTCAGTCTGTAAGTGATGCGTTTTCACTCACCGCAGCTCTATAGGTTGACGAACACTGCCAACCAATATTTTTTTGCTTCTTTAGTATATTTTCTTTTTTCCTTGAGGAGAGTGTTGTGGAGAGAAGGCTACTCAGTTTTGCAAGAATTTGTATCTGTTTTTCAACTGGGCTGTGAAAATAGTCAACAGAATTTTCCTGACTTTTTTGCACTGGAAAAAAAAAGTGCAGGCAAAGGGGGGGAGTGTTGGCTGAGTGGAGGGTTGGTTTCTACACCTCTGTAGAACACAGGGCACCCGTAAATTGAGGCAGAGGCCCTAAATCCCTAAATTGCCAACACAGACACTGTGATTTCTGTGGACAACAAATTTTCCAGTCCTACTGGTAAACTAGTTTGCTAGAATTGGAGAATTAAGAGCACAGAAAGCTGCTACTTGAACTCTATTGTTTTCTAGTGTGGTTTTCCTAAGGAAGCGAGTCTTATGCAATCACGTTGGCTGCCTGGCTTGGGCCTCTCAATATTTGAATCTTTTGGCCTTTTCAAGCACATTTTTCAGAGGGGAAAAAGTCTGAGGCGTTATTAAATTCCGTCAGTCATGTGAAAATTAGAGCCCCTGTAAAATAAAAAGACGAGATGCATGCCCCGGTTCAGGCAACGTCTGCAACACGATTGCATATGGTGTTAACTGCTGGAACAGCCACATGAGAGAGAGACTTTATGAATGTCCCAACCACAGGAAAAGCTTCCCTGCGAGCTGGAAATCAACCACAAGACACAGATCTGCAAGGAGCCAGATTATGTTATATTGGGGTGCGTGAGGGAGTAGCTTTCAATCATCTGTGTTTCCTCTTGCCAGCGCCATCCCTATATCATTTGATTTGCTCTGCATCCCTGAACGTCTCTCCAACATCTAAGGTTTCCCCATGCGAGGTAGTGGGTGCCGAGAGGGGGGTGCATTCAGAGCATGCACAGAAGTTTTTCAGGCACCCCGCTGAGCTGGGGTCCAGCGGAGTGAGCAGACATTTTCGCTCCTTCTTCACTGCCTCCTTCAGTCCTCACCCATCCGCAGGCAGGAGACCTGGCTTAGGAGCTTTCCAGGCCAGCTCCACTGATGCAACATTACACCAGCTGGGTTGTTTCCTCCCTCGATCGCATTTGTTTCCATTTTGCTCTGCGGTTGGACCGAGACGGGTTGCCCAGGGTTTGGGCTTTCCACTTCAGTTCCTTCTTTCAGTGCGAAGGAAACTCGCAACTTCTCCTTACGGTGTGATGTGATGTGGATCACGACTATCTTCATGAAAACCCTTTCCTAGTCTTATTTTGCCTGAAGCTTTGTGAGAACAACCAAACCAGATTTGTTCATGCTGTAATGATTTGCAGAGTGGAGCAGCTCCAAGTGGAACTGATGAGCCTTAAGGCAGAACAGCCAGCAGTCCTGTGGTTCGGGCATCGCTGGGGAAGGCCTGCATTAAAATCCCCTGGGATCTGGAGTGGGAGCTGGAAGCAGGTCTGGGGGCTGCCCCTTTCTGCCAGGGTGAGGGCTGCTGTCCTCTGTGTTGACGAAGGTAAGCTTTAAACCAGGTTTGGGTCAAGACCAGAAAAGCCAGTCAGTGTCCCTATAACGCATAAGAGGAAGAAGCCATGGCAAAAAAAAACCCACAGAAAACAGGTTTGCTTTACCTCGCCCCTAGCCCATCCATCTCATCTGGCCGGTCTTTGGCTGCTGGGCTGAAGTCATCCTGGGCATGTTTCCTCACCAAACTGGGCTTCTTTTTTCTTCTTTCTGTTCCAGCTCTGGTGCTCCTCAGGGACAGTGTTACCTCTCATTATGGGTTTCCGTAGGGCCTGCTGCCACGGACACTGTTGTGAGACCTCCTAATTTTATTGTCAAATTCAGAACAGCAGCCCCATAGAGCCTGTTCGTTGCCTGTAGAGGCCTGGCGAGTGTCTGAATAAGCTTGGGAGGAGATATTGCAGGAGTTGCAGAAAAAAAATGCTTGCTTCTTCCTGGGCTGAATAGCCTTGTGGGTGGCCGGGAGCTTTGCTGGCAGGGAAATGTGACATTTGCCTTTTTCTCTCTACTGGATTTGGCCCCAAGGGGCAAGAGCTGGAGGCTTTGGTTTCTGCAGCTGGGGATTTGTTTCCTAAATCACTGCCCCTGGCAGATATGTATATCTGCATATTTACTCTGAAATGTAGTGATGAGGTTCTGTTCCATCGAGGTGCTCTCAAGGACCAAAGATTGGCAAAATTCCATTTCTCATTTGACATTAAGGTTGGAGCAGGAATTGAATTTTCCCTTAGATACAATCCCCGTTTAAAACAAAATTTCCACATGCAAACCAAAACCCTGTCTTTGGGTTTCAGAAGGGGGGGGGGGGGGGAAGAGAAGAATAGTCACAGAGTCATAGTTGTACAACACCATTAACTATTTTCTGCAACAGCTAAAACTTTCCAAGAGACGGCAGCTGCAGATCTCAGCCAGATAAACCTTCTCGTTCTCAAGCATTAGGTACCTTCAAGATATGTCAGAAAGAAAACAGAGTTCAGAATTATAACTCTGTGATCCGAGAGGAGGAGAATTAGGAGAGTTTTTTCCAAGGGCTGAACTTCATACATGGTTACACAGCCCTCCCCACCAGAGAAGGGTGTTTGCTTATTAAATACCTCCAGCATTGAGGGTGTTACTGTTGCTACTAAAAGGCTGAGACTTGCGTCAGAGTTTGCATATAAACCCCCTGACTAGAGCAAGTGAAATGGCAAATTCAAAATGGCCAAACAAAATTCTTGGCAAAGCCACAGGATGTTATTTTGTTTTGGAAAATTCAAGGACATGTGCCCTTAAGGTGAAGGGAGCCAGAATTCCTCTTAGAGAAAGGGGGGTTGCAGACCTCTAAAAGCTCTCATCACAAACACAGACAGTTGATGACTGAGCATCAAACCGCAGAAATAATTTTTTGGATGTGTTTCTATTCATAAGCCCTCCCATGATTGTGTTTTGGGTTTTTTTGGTTGTTTTGGGTTTTTTTTGTGTTTGGTGGTTTGTTTTTTTTTTTAATTGAAAAACCTGCATTACTTTCTAGTGCTGAGCCTAAACCCACTCTGCAAGCATACATCTGATTTTGCAACGTTGCAGCTTGATGCGCACAAGGTCTCTCTCCCCCCATCACTCCGCAAACGGGCGGTGGAGGAGCCCCGGCTGCTGCTGAGTCACCACCGTCGCACAAACAGGTTCTGTGCTCTCACGAGTGGGAAAATACCCGTCCCGGAGGTGTTTGGCCTCTCTGTAGCTCCAAGGACGCTTGCGGTGTTATAAATAGCAGCGGTGGGGCTGTTACAGGGTGCGGGGCCGTGACTAATGCTCTGTTTGAATAGCGCGCGCTCCGTGGCAGATTTATGGTCTTATTCCTAGCATATGTCCAGCATCGATCATCTTCCCTTCCTGGAGTTCATGATGGATTTGGAAGGGAAAAGCTTTGCTTTCTCGTGTTGTGAACTGGCGCGGTGCTGATCTCTGCCTAAACGTACGCAGCAGGGTAAAGCTTTATCCTCCTCCTTTTTTTTTTTTTGTCTCCTTACCCACAGAGCAGTATCTGGTTTCTTTCTTTCCACTCTGTTCAGTCTTTAAACAGCCAGTCTCACCAGCAGAACTTGCCTTTAGTTTCTGTGCTTTTCCTTCCTGGAAGGAAGGCCAGGTCGCGTTAAGCCTCTCCAGTGCTGGAGCAACCAGGTGTTCCGTTGGGTGCTCCCTGCATTCACATTAAAACTCCCTGTGCTCCAAGGCCAGTAAGACACAGCAGCCACCTGCCAAATGCTGCTGGTTTACAGTTTTCAAATTTAAGAAACAATCTGTATCTTAGGTCTAAG
Organism: Microhierax caerulescens; assembly: GCA_035590215.1. Classification (NCBI taxonomy): domain Eukaryota; kingdom Metazoa; phylum Chordata; class Aves; order Falconiformes; family Falconidae; genus Microhierax; species Microhierax caerulescens. The sequence continues at coordinate 39,126,656 of JAVJGJ010000059.1, read as the reverse complement.
GCTGCATCTCAGTACTATCGGATTCTCCTCTTTTAGTGTGATGACTGAAGGATGTACCTCAGAACTCAAAAGCAGCTTAATTAAGAGGCATGGAGAAGTATCTGTGTGCATGAAAGAAGACATGACTGTCATCCTCCATATGATAAGATTACAGGACTCTTCATGCTCCACATTCCACATTAATCCAATTGTATTAAAAACTGTCATGGGTCTGCCGCAACCTTGAGGACAATTTAACACACACACAAAACCACCCTTCCACTTTTTGAACCGATTGAAGCTCCAGACTCAGAGCCATTTTTTTGTGTGCAGAGAGCTTCTCACTGCTTTCCATGAGAGACCCCAACACAGAAGAGATTTGAAAAAAAAAAACAAAAACAAAACCCAAAAAACAACAGAAGTCTCCTGGGGAACAGGGAAGTTGGTTTCCAATTCCTCTCAACCACTGTCAGTGCAATGGAACTTTCTGTACGTGTATTTTTCCCTTGTCTGAAGTTTCCTTTACTCTTTCAGCTCCAATTTCTGGGATTTCTGTGCTGTTATTTCCTCCCGAGGCATGATACTACTCAAGCATCTCCTTTCCTCTCCCATTCCTTTGCATCCTGCTGAGAATATTGCAGGAAGAATTATAGCCAATTCATTTGCCTGCCTGCCAATTAGAAGTATACTATGTCAGAGTCAAATGAGTAAATACCAATAAACAATATGACAGCTATCCAGCCCATCTGACCCTCTGACAATTTTTAGTGCTTTCCACTTTATTAAAATGAAGTATTAATAGAACAGATATGTTTCACAAGACACAGCACTATAGTACTGTGAATCACAGAGCTGATTTTTATAGCCAGAAAACCAGATTCTTTAACATGCTTCTTTATGCCAGACACTGTTATATTGCAAAGCTTTGAGGGCATTTATTCTAGTATTGCACTAATAAAACAATCACACTGGTGAGCAGATATCCTCCTAACTCACTGTCTCTTTAGTATTTGCTTATGAATACTTGGAACAGGAACCAGTTCATATTATTTGAACAACATCACAAGGTCAGAGGTCCAGATTTGAGTAGCCAGGTTCTCTTGTAAAACACAGTAGTGTAACAAACACTTTAAAAGTCAACAGATGCCTTCAACATAAACAGAAAGAACAAGTCTCTCCTCCAAAGAGTTAGCAATTGAAGACCCCAAGTCCATATTGTGCACGGTGCCAGGGAAGTTTTGCTTGCCCAGAAACACTGTTATTTGAAGAAGGCTCAACATGGGCACAGAGGGCAACCACACACTTCTCTGTGAGGTGCTGGAGCATAAACAGACTACAACTTGGAAGAGGCAAGCAATCAGACATATGGTCTCATGAAAAAGCTGTATCTCATGCCATGGATATTTTTAATACAAGGCAACAGTTCAACATAATTCATAATCAAGCAGGTTAAAACTACACAGTGTGCTCATATTAAATACGTAATACAAATTCATAGTTGTAGAAACTGTTAATTTGAATACTGTGATTTTCTTCTGCAGGCAAATAACCTTAAGCTGCATCCATTTCTTTTTCATTAAAAAGTCACTTCAACAATGATTTCCAGCTTGCACACATTTGAACGTCCACAGTTAAAATATGAGTAGCTGAATTCCTGGTGAAGGGCCAACCAGAGCTCTAAGCTCTGCAACAAAGCACGAAGCAAGAAAGATACCAGCGCTCCAAAGCACAAACACTCACTCTCAAACCAGGGCTGTATAACAGAGTCTCTTTGCAGCAGTAAAACCAGGCAAGTTTTAATATGGGCTGGCAAGAGTAAATAACAAGTGCAAAGCCTAATGTGAACAAGGCGCAGTGCTAAAGGATGCTTCATGAGTTTGCAGCAAATGACAGACCACTCTCTTCTGCCAGAGCTAAACAACAGCAAGTAACCAAGTCAAAGCATCTCACTGCTCCTTGCCTGTAGCTTCCAGATAAAGAAAAACAGTTTCTCCTACCCCCATTCTTCTGGGAGGCACATGCAGCTTCTGCCATTAGTATTTCTATTCAGGTAGGTTGCTAATACTGACTCACTACCAAAATATCAGTTTACCTACAGAAACATTATGCCCATCTTTCTAAGTCTCTCCTTTAAAGACCCTTGACTTTTTTTTAAACCTGAAAAAGCTTGTCTTTTGCTGTGGGACACAGAAAACCACACAGCATTTCCCTGCCAGCTGTTCTTCAGCAATTGTGCCAAGAGCGTTCTCCCTCACATACACAGTGCTGCAGCCATACTTTCAAACAGCTATTTTGAAGCAGCACGGCCCGTAGCCATACACCCCCAGAAAGCAGAGCTCATCGTTGCCCAACAGGTAAGCAACACAGCTTTATGCCCCAGCTCAGCCATCCTTTCAAATGAAACCCTAGTGTTAGTAGTTATTCCTCAACAAGGCACACAATCAATACTTCTCCACAATTAATAGAGGAAAAACATGTGGTTAACAGACTTCCCTAATGAAATGGACAAAATGCTATATTCAGAGCTACTAAATAGATTCAACTTACACTTGTGAAAAAAGTTCAAAACCACGATTCTCCCTGGAATAGTGATATATGTTGCAAAATTTCCATTTCATCCCCATGTACATGTTAAAGAGAATAAAACAAGTCACGCACTAGGTAAACCATGACTGCCTCACTGTGGATTAAAGCAATGCTTGCTTCTGATAGAGTGCTATTATTACCAAAAAATAGGGTTTTCTTCATCACTTTTTTTTTAAAAAAAGACATTTTTTTCAGGTGAAAATCAAAGGTATCTCTGAGCATACTACCACAATATTTGTATTGGCTGACAAGAGGCTTGCAATAGGTGAAGCTGAATAGTCAGTTGATCTTAGCTGAAATCACAGCCATGCGTGTCTAGCATATCTTGAAACTTGCTTTTTAGCTATATGTGAATTTATTATCAGATTTTTTTCAAAACTGTCAGTAGCTTTGAAAAAAACTATTTTAACATTGATTGAACACTGGGCATTATATAACCATTTACTTTCAGATAGGTTTAAAACCTATCTGGTGACTTTATCGCTATACCTGAGTTCACATTTTCTTCCTCTGGATTTTCTTATGAACTTCTCTTCCTTGGAGGCACAGGCTGGCTGAGCTCCAGCTTTGAACTTTCCAGAGGATTTTTGTAAACAAGTACTAGTTTGCACCTGATCAATGGACAGCAACAAATGAGGTTTTATTTTCACAAGAGAATGACATTCTACCTCTCAGAGCATTGTGCATCTTGGGACCCATTGCTTACCACATGTAGGTCCTTTGAACTTGGTTCAGTTAAAAGAAAAGTTAAACTGGAGTTGCTGTTCTTTTATTTCCAGATCTTTTACCGCAGCCTCTGTAGCATCCCAGGCTGATACAGTAAAATCAACACTTCTGCAAAGCAAGAACATAGTCTTAAACAGAGGACACTGGTACCTTGTGACATACTGAACACTTTGTATTTTTTGTGGAACCTCAGCGTTGTAGCTGGGTATTGTTTAGTTACTTTGGTGACTTCATACATGATTCCAAAAGAATCATGCAGGCTATTGTACTGTTAAACACATACCTTCGGCAATTCACGTGTATGGCTTCTGCATGGAGACATAACCTGGTTACAGGATGCAGTATTTACTTGGCTAGATCAACAGCTATAGCTACTGGTTGTCAGAGTAATGTATCTGGTTACTGACAGATTACTTCTGCTGATATACAGACCATGTTGCTCAATAAAAAAAAAAAAGAAAAAAACATCAACTTTTATATGATATCTGTATCAATAAAACTGAGGTAATCCTTCTTCTATTATCACATTATCTATTATCAGTTTTCTAGGGCTTCCTTTAGACATAGGCCCACTGCATTAAATAGCCAGGATTTGTGCTCTTTCATCTGGGGAACTGTGCTTGTGAACCTATTTTTTTGGTTTTGGAATGTAAGAATCCCCTATGGAAAGGGGAATCCAAACCAAGCAAAACTGCCATAGAAACTATCCATTAAATATATTAATTTCTGTTCAGGGACACCCAGGCACAACCCCCGCCAAGGGCATCACCTGCCATTCATACACACACCTCCGTTTCAACAAAACATCATTCCCCACAGAAGCAAACCAAAGCTCTTTTATCAGTAAACTCCTGTCCAGCCACCTTATTGATTTTATTTTCCATCCTCTCAGTCTGGTCCTCATGAACAACTATTTAGCTGGGGTTTAAAAGCATCACTAACTTCCAAGTTAGATTGCTGTATAACTTCCAAATGCTCATTAAGAGGTCTTGTCTCACCAAGAAAGTAGAACATAAACAATGAAAAAGCACTGTACATCATCCAAGGGCTTTCCAACCCTGTAACAAGGCACAGAAGAGCCTAGGAAAGGCCACAGGCAGAAGCAGCAGTTATGTAGGAAGCAGGACAAAGCAGCACTGGGAATATTCCATGAGTCCTTAAGCTGAAATTATTTGTGCAGAAACAATTTCTCTCCCTCACTCTCTCTTCCAGTCTCTGATTGTTTAACATTACAGAAAGACTCCAAGAGTAGCCTGCATTGTCCTCACATGGGAAAAGTCTGAATTCTAACAGTCCCAGTGTGAAGTGATGGGATAAACAATCTTGAGAGCTGCAGTAGCTCCTGAAACTCATGGGCAAGCTGGTGATCAGTGTTCTTTTCAAGCTCTATAAGACAACTATGGCTTTATTGTGAAAGATTAAGTATCAAGGCAAATTCTTTGTGGAGAACAAAGGAGTAGGTAACATCGCCTTAGTAACACTTGTGCAAGAAAAGAACTATAAATCTGAGTCTTAGCTCTCTGACCTTTCATTTTCCTTCTATTTACATCAGTGAAGTCTATACCCTTTTGCCAACAGGTAGAACCACTCATTCTCCCTCTATTTATAATCTCTCTGACTTCAGAAGTACACAGGTGAGGGGAGAAAGAGGCATTTCACACAACACAGGTAATTTCTTCCCTGCACAACAGAACAAAGACAGCCCGGTTTCAGACAGATTCCCTAGCCTGGGCACCTACACCATTCCATCACACCAGATGCTCCTGCTTATGTGCTCCAGCACATGCTAAGGTACCTGGTTGGCACACAGAGCTGAACAGAGGGGTGGGTGGATGTTGCAGGTGTGCAGCAGCCACTTGGTGAGGAGACCTACTCCAAGTCTTCTTCCCACTGAGCATTCCTCATGGCTCAGTTGCCTCCTCACCTTTGGGACATCTCTGTCTTCCTGCTCACATGCAACAAACTGAGCAATAGCTTCAAAAGCTTTCAGAATAATACTGATCAACAGAGTGACAGGCAGCCAGCAAAGCCCCACCAGTGCTGTTTCCTTAGCAAACAAGAACGAGCATTTGGGAAAGGTTGCACTGGATGGCTAGAACCTCAAAGGTTAATGGTGAGGAGTAGGAGGATGGAATGTGCTCAAGGGCTGTTTTTTGTTCTTTGATCTTGCTGCTAAACATACGTGTTTCTTGCAGTAGCCCTTCTATTAATTTGTAAAATTCACTTTTTTTTGAAATTTTATACCCTCCCTGTTATATGAAGAATAATAAATTCATAAGCTGCACTGCCAATAGAAAGCTAGTTAAAGTTCTTGAGGGCCAAGGTGCTCCATTCCTGAACAAACTCGTGCTTTTCCCACATATGCAAAGCATCTGTGGCTAAAACAGCTCCTGGAGGAAGCTCAGGGGAGGACACTCAAACATTGCGAGTCAAAGCTGCAGGAGAGACTACACAGAAGGTTACAAAATTCTTTTCCTGTCCTTAAAAAAAAACCCAAACAAACAAACAAAAAACCCACACAGGACAAGAACAATGCTGCTCAGTCACTGTGATTCTCACTCCAGAGACATCTTGCCCTGACGTACCTTGCTCTGGCCTGTTCCTTGCTCTTCCCCCAGCCCTGAAGGCAAAGGTTGCCCTGAGAATTATGACAAAAGAAATGGTGAATAAATTGGTTTTGTTTTGAAATTTTCTTGGTTTTCCAGGGAAGAGGGGTTTATTTGGCTATTTCCATAGACAACTCTCCCTCTGATCTGAAGAGAGGCTGAGGGCTCCCTGTCCAGGGAGCAGCACGGGCAGCCTGTGCAGGAGGGAAGCGTTGAGAGGACATGAGGGCAAAGCAAGGATAAGAAAAAGCCGTAGTAACCATTACACGTAGAAGATGGTCCTTTTTGTGACTGAAATAAAACACATGCCTTTAACAGCTTGTGGAAGGGAACAAGAACAACACGCAGTTACGAAGTTGTCTGTGATAGACTTTGATTTTGCCTTTCTCCCTGCAGAGGCTGGAAACAGCAGTTCCCTGGGCAGGTTGCCAGTGACACAGCCTACCCAACGCGAGGTAGGCCAACCCGAGACTGGGTTGCAGGAGAATGAAGCGGTACCCACACCACATGCCACAGGTGCTCTGAAGTAGCATCACCTATTCACTTTGGCACGGAGGCTATGCTAAACTTCAGGGTGTTGCTCCTTCGGCGGGAAGAAGCACTTCATGCCTCACGCCCACCCCACAGTGCCGCACCACCACAGACCATTCAGCCAGCCCAGAGGAGGAGCCCTAAGGGTGCCAGTGTGACCCACCGCTGGCATCCATCCAACCAGCTAGACAGATGTCAGCAGTTCATGCCCCAATGGCCTTTTCTCCAGCCAGAAGGTCAATGTGACACTGTGCTGCCAAGAACTTTGTCCTAAGCCTAAACCCATGGTAAGTCTCACACAGCTCCAGCCCACCTTCCAACCTCTTCCCATTTAAAACACAGCACTAAGGGTTGAGGATTTTTCCCCAAGAAGCTTTGAGAGCTGACAACAGCCCAATAGCTGGAAAGCTAGGGAAGCACCACGAGCATGACAGCAGAAGAACAAACTGCAGTGAAAGCAGGAATAAGAAAGCTATGTTGAGTATGACTGTGGCACACGAAGGCACAGACCCCAAGTGAGATCCTTTATTGCATACATAAGTGCTGGTTATATACAGTTGCTTACCCACCCAGGTTCTGCCCCAGAATGTGCCGATCTGCAGCAAAGCACCTTTGCAGCCAGTTTATACTCCACCGAGCTGTTTACTTCTTCCATGCTCATCTGAGGAGGTCTCTTCTTTCCCAACACTTAAGATGTGGGAGGCTTTGGGCAGCCCCTCATTGTAGGCAGGTATGTACAGAATTGCCTTGCAGGTGAGCTCAGAGAGCCAGATTTAGTGCTAGGTGTTGCCTCACTACATCATTTTAAGGCATAATCACTCTGCAACCTGCCACCCAGACAACAAACAAAGCCTTTTCTCAAAAAGGGCCCTTACGTATGACTATCATAGTCTTCAGTTTTAAAGGAAATTTCACAAAAGGAAGAAATTATATTGGTATATATTGTGTGTGCTTTTGTTACCCGACCACTAAATGCTGCTAGGATAGGAGAGAAACCATATGAACTAAATGGTCCTAGGTCACATAATTGTACTCAGGGCAGTTTCTTCAGCAAAAGCAGCTGTATCTTCTCTGAAGAGTAAATAAAAGCAACTACAAAGTTTAATATGATATTACATCAGATTCCAGACTTCCCAAAGGATTTGCCCCTTCGGCAAAATGTTCCCTTGGAAAACCTGAACCACTTTCAAGAGAAGCAGCTTTTAAACTAACCACGTACTTATCCAACACAAAGCTACATAATTTATTAGAAAAGTATTTTAACTAGTGTGTCTCATCTTACTTATTTGATCAGCTATCCATACTTTTCAAAAAAGTGCTTAGCCTCAGAATATTTTTATACCACTTTTGCACTGAATTATTTTTTCTTTGCGTATTTCCCCCTACCTAAACAGAGATAACACCTGCATAAATATGCAGTCAGTAATGAACACGTTCATGTCTTTGGTGGCCAAGCCCTGTGTGAAGAGAGTATTTGCTAGCAGCAAACATCAGTTCCCTGCTCCCGAATCGCTCAAACACATTATCAGGGCTAACGGGAAGCCTCATATGCTCTCAGAGACAAGTAGTGGGTTAGAAAACGTCACTACGACATGGAAATTGTAGCTGCAACGACTCATCTGTGCCTCCTAGCTTCATGTCTCAGTGCAACATCGTTTGGCGAGAGGGTGCATTTGCCTTTTGCAAGGGGATTCCTGTCTCCTGCAAGGCAACAAGAACCAGCCAGAGCAGCGCAGAGAGCTGAGCACCACTCCTCTCATCATCCATCACACTGCCTTCCCCATGCCTACAGGTTTTTTTTTTATTGTTTTCAATTACAATTATTTAAAAGTTTTAAGACGCTTCTTCCCAAACTAGAAAGCGTCTCTTGTCTAGTACTGAGGAGCCCCAGAGGGAAGCCTCTTGTCACCATCAATGCCAGATAGGAGAGTCCCAGCCCAGAGGAGCGCTTCATGATCTCCTCTTGCACGTCTCGTATAGTCCAGGCAGGCCAAGAGATACAAAATGAAAGGACATATTTTAAGTGCACTTGATTTAAAGTAAACAACCTAAAGCAGGAAAGTTTGTGTTTATTAACAGATTTTAAGATCCGGAAAGATGAGACAAATCTTGACAGTTAACTGGTGCAAGAGTTGCCATGCCTTGCTGCATTTATGAAATCCTGCCCAGCAAAACGTTATTATCTGTCCTTGGCTCAGCTATACTTTTCAAAACTCCAATAAAAAAGAGATTTAAATGGTCAAGAAAAATAAACATAGAAGCCATTAAAGCAAAGTTAGAAAGGGTAAGACTTTCAGCAAGGCAATCCTGGAACTGCTGCCTCAGAGGCAAAGCAGCTGTACAACAATGGATTTATTGCAGTTGATCATGCGTAAGGCAGCAAAGACAGAAAAAAGTGACCACAATGGAGGCAAATATAAAGTTACTGCTCTTGCAGCTTTCATATGTGGACTTTTGAAACTAAGTTAAATTTTGTTCTTCTCCTTATGAAATTACCCAAAAACTTCACACAGCACTGTTAAGAATCAGTAGTATTTCAGCTGCTAAAATGTAACATACTAGCAATAGAAAAAAATAATAAAAAAAAAAAAAGAAAAAAGTAGCAAGTGACAGCCAAGACGCAAAAGGCAGCTTTTAAAAATGTTAGTTCTGCTTTGCCAAATGCAAATGTAACCATAGGTTTCTTCTGCAGCAGCATTTATTCACGGGGCCAGTCTGGGCTTGGTTCACACGGCGGAGTTACACCCCAAACACCAAAAAGAAAAGGCAAACCCAGTGGGCTTTAATAATTAGTACACAGAACACGCTTGCCTAGCAATTAATTTATATTAGTTGTGAACTGTGCCAAAGCCCCACGTACCGCAGCAGCCTGACAGGGCTCATGGGAAGGAAAGAGAAGTCAGTCCACAAGAGGGGGATAGCAGACCAGCGATGGCAGAGCCTTTGGCTCTTACGGGTGTAAGCTACAGGCTGGGCCAGCCCCGCGCTGGCAGAGGTGTTCCTCCCTCCCCTACACTGCGAGCGAGAAAGGATCCTACGAGGGAGAAAGGATCCTACGAGGGGTAGAAGGGAAAGAGCAGAAGGGAGCCAAGGGGAAAAAAAACCCAAACACTTTAGAGAGTAACAAAGTACCCGCTGGACTTGCTTGCTTCAGACTGCTGAAACTGGGCAGAAACTGAACAGCCAGATACAAAAATCAGCTTTAAAACATCTGGTTATTTGTTAGATGCTTTTTTTTTTTTTTTGAGTATTTGTTCTGGCAAAACCATTTTTTATTTTGTTGTTTGAAGGAAAGCAAAAGGGAGGCTTTTGAGCTATGGCTGGTAAAATTAATCTGCAACAGTAGCCCAGAAAGGAGGCCTCATGCTGCAGCAGAGCTGTTTATCAGTCAAGAGTGTTTCATATCAAGTGAAAGACACTAAAGGACAAGCATTTATTTTTAAGTATTTCCTTACTGGAGTGGCCCCAGTGCTCTGTAACAGAGATGTGAGCACAGAACAGTCTGTGCTCCACAGGTGAGACTGGGGATGTTTTTATTAGCATTGCTTGCAGTCCAACAAGAAGTACTTTGCCACAAGGAACCTGCTTGATCTGTTCTAGAAATAATGGTGACATTTTGATGGTCACTTGAGGACCTTGCTGGCATCCAGCAAAACTCAGGCTCCCATGCCTTGGGGAGCACCTGTGCCACAGCTGCAGCACAAACCGGGTGAGTGCCAGAGGCTGCATCCTGACCCACTCAGGTGCAACAGCCCAAGGAGGGGTTCAGCTGTAGTGCTAATTTGTGAGGCCTAATCACATTCATGAGCAGAAACCCCACCAGAGCCTCCCCGCAGGCTGGCAGGCCCATTAGCAAATGCTGGTTTAATTTTTCCCACACCAGCACAGTGTTTCCCAGCAGTGGGAGCAAGCTGGCTGCTTCTTCCCAGCTCTGCCATCGCACCCACTCTTGCATGTACAAGTCAGAGATTTGCCCCCAGCAGTACCTGCAGACCTCTTGGCACATTCCACATGGGATTTACTCCCCAGCCCTGGGACAGAACCAGGACCTTTTCCTCCTCCTGTGCTAGGGGCAGATTGTGCTCCCAAAACAGGAGCCTTCAGCTGAGCCTTGTGTCATCACACATGCTAGTACATGCATGGGTACCCTGACACAGCAGGGCAAGCACACACTGCACCGGGGGTGAGGGGGGAGAAGCGGGGAGAAACAAGGATATTTAAAGATTAGCCATGTGACTTTGCATTTGGAAGATGTTTCTTGAAGTCCAGGTAGTGCCAATACACAAAATGTGTCATTCTTAAATCCAAAATGGAGAGAGAGGGCTAGAGACAGCACAGGCTACACACATCAGGAAGGTCTCCATCTCTGACCAAGGTATTCTGCAGCTGTCTGAAGCCCAACCGCAGTCACACATGGACATTGACATAACCGGTGCTCCCAGACAAGAAGATGGGATTTCAGGCTGGGGAATCCTCATTTAGAGCTAGCTAAACTCCAGCTCTAATCTCAGGATTAGCTTTTCAGTGACAGTACCATTTTCACAATAATTGCCTTAAGTTTTCCAACTCTAGATGCTTGCTAAGTGCCAGCAGTGCCACCGTGAACCCATTAGAAATTCACTGCAGTAATAAGAAAAAAAAAAAAAAAGAGCGCAAAGTGTTTCCACAAACATTTCAGTGTGATGCAGTCTGCAGGCGGTCCCTGCACAAGGGCTGTTCTCCAAGTCCCAGTTTTGGTCCAGATCAATTCCCTGCAGCAATGCACCAGAAAGCAGCATGGATGGTGTTCCAAGCAGAGAGAATGGGGTGAACCTGACAGCGCAAGCCTGTATGCTTAGTGGGGACTATCCCATCAGCAGCCACACACCATAACCCACCCCACAGGAACAGAGCAAGAGCTAATGCAGAGAAGAAAGTGTCCATCGGTCTTTGACTTTCTCTTAAAATAGTTGTTCAATTTTCTTCTGCACTAATTTAAGTAATGCAAGGTTCGGGGGAAAATTGCACATTTTGGGGATAAATTTCAATCTTTGTGTTAACTGGGACCACCACAACTACATGAATCAGAGTTAAAATAAGACTGGGGAGAGTAATGACCATTTGATATCAAGTCTGCCAAAGCAAATTAGACTGTGCAACAACCTGTCTGAGCACGGACTTTGTGCATGTCATCAGCCAGGCTTCACCAGTACAAATTCATACAAAGAATAAGAGAAAGGTGCACCTCACAACTTGGCTATCTGTTGAAACCAACTTCTGAAGCTCTCTATGAGCTGCACGTGAAGCTTGCCTTATTTAATTACCTAACAACAGAATTTCAACCAAAAAGGCATTCCTCAAACTGACAAATTAGCAGGCTAGGGAATGCTGCCATCTATTCACTAGCATGCGCAAAAAAAAAAAAAAGCAGCAAGTCAAAATTAAAAAATAGTTTGTTTGCTGTCACTGGTCAGTTTAAAAACACAAATTCAGTCTTCTGACAGGCTATTTTTCAAGGGCTGTTTAATCACTACCACTTTCTGGCAGTCAGCATATTTGCAGAATTCCCTGGCATTCCTCAACAATGGCTCTGTGGTTTGAAGAACCAAGTCCTTTCAAGATGAGCACCATTCCTCACCTATATAGAAAAATGTGCCTGTAAGAAAAAAAAAAATAAATCCAAACCACACAAAGACACAGAGGAGAGACTGCTGCATGTCCAGCTGTAAAAGTTCATCTCTTTTTATTCATCCTGGAATGGAAGGTGTCACTAGCCTTATATTCAAGTTAGTATCCAGTTGCTAGGTATTTTTAGTGTGCTAAAAAATAACCTTAGCTTAGGTTAGTCATGCTTACTCTCATTGATTTTATGTTAACATCTGCAGCATGAAAACTCCAGTGACACTGTGCCAATGCTCTTTACACACTGTGAAAGAAATCACTACACTCACTACAAATAATCCACTCAGGTATTAGAAAATTTCTGTAAATAAAAGATGTCAAAAAGTTACAGGACTCATTCTCTCAAATTTCCTGACTGAGCGCTCCCCTTCCACCTACATGTCTCACCCAAAGCCTGGCTTTCCCCCTTCCTCTGCACAGATCCCCAAGCTCCAGCTGCACAAGCATCCTGGCAGCCCCTGTGCAGCAGCTGAAGCACCACCAAAAGGTAACAGATTCTCTGGCTGCCGAAAGCATAAGAAAAGCGTGCATCCAGCCCATGATATTTTGTGGGTTAGGTAACTATTTGGTTGGGGGTTTGGGGACTTTGCATATGTCCAAACAAAAGGAACAGGAAGAAGCCAGAAGTTTCCACTCACCCTGATGTTAGAACTGCACTTCATGTTGTAGAGACCTTAACTAAGTACAGGAAATGCAAAATCCTACTGTTGGGGCGAGTGGAAATTTCTGCCTTTTCCCTCCCACCCACCACAGTCAACGTATATCTAGCCAAGGAAATGGCAGGTGATGGAAACTCATATGAGCTATCCATATATTAGTAAGAGAGGAGCAACCAGAACACATAGCTATCCTGGGTTACAAGTATTACAACTGCATCTCACACAGGCCAAATGCTTTTGGGCATAAATTCAGGCAGAGAACACAGCAGGGGACACCACTTCTAGCATATTGAAACAGAAGTTTTCATGTGGGAAGTTTTCAGAATGATTAAAGTTTCAGAATTACTATTACTAATGATGCATTAAGGTGAAGGATGGCAAAACACATCAAGAATTACATTGCACACATTCAGTACAGTGCCCAGAACCCAACTCCATGAGCCAAAACCTTTTGCAAAATAGTACCAATGATCGTGCAGAGTTAACTAGTGGCAGCCACCTTGAATCCAAAATAGCATCAAGTTCATGAAGACAAGACAAAACTAAGACAAGCTACCAACCAAATTCAGCTTTTCTCAGCAAAACCTACTCTTCTGGGAGGCATCAGAGTTTTCTGACACCAAGAAAAGGTTGTATTTTTGAAGGTGGGCAGAGCCTCCAGGTCCCGACTGCTGGCTGGTTCCCCTTCCCAGGGCATGCCTGCTCCTCCCTGGCAGCGGTGGGTCAGGCAGCAGCCAGCCTTGCTGCTGTCTCCCCGTCACCAGGGAGGACAGAAGAATAAGAATTTTCTCCACCCTGGAGGCAAGAAGTGCCTGCAGCATGCCTCACGAAGGCTTTGCCTTCCCAGAGGGCAAGTCTCTCGGCAGAAACAGCCATTAGTTAAGTACATTAGTGAGCACCAGAACTGCCCACAGGGCAGCCCCTGGGACCAAGCTGCAGGCTCTCCTGGCCATCCCACCACAGGACTATGGCCAAGCAGCAGCTCTACCCCAGGAGGACACAGGGATAAAGACCTCCCTAGCCCACAGCAGCTCACTCCCCCCAACACCATCAGTCTCACAGCAGAACCCCAGCCCAGGGGTCCCCTCCACACCTACCTACAAGCTCCAGGCTGGCCACTCCTAAGATCAAGGACAGACTCACTGTTACCCTGTGCATCCCAAACATATTTGCAGTTCCCCCTCTTCCCCACTTAGCCTATCCAATATCTTCCCCAATTAGCCTTTCATGCAATCAGCTGGCTTTGCCTGCTCCAAAAAGCCCCGCATGTGCCCACCCCAACTAGCTCCACCTGCCTGCTCTCCCCTCCCCACAGAGGCAGGCCAGCCACCTGGTGGGCCTGTGCCGCTCGTGGGCCTCCCCTGTGGGCCTCCCACAGCCCAGCTTCTGCACGGCCTGGCCTTGCACCGTGGGCCACGAGTTGTCCAGCGAGTGCACCAGTCCCTGCATGAGTAGGAAGGGGTCACAAACACGAGCAGTCAGATCTCGTTTGTGAGCTGCTGAATGTTCTGGTTTCCTTTCCTGGCATTTCGTTAGGCTTCTCCAGGCTGTTCTCCATTGAGTGAGTTTTTTTCCAGGTTGCCTGTGTAAACCACATTAACTCTCCCCGTACTGACCTACATCACTTGAGCCTCGAACGGCATTCCAAGGAGTCGCTTAACACTCAGAGAGCTCAAGTGCCGCAAACCTGACACATTCCAGAGAAGGACCAGAGAAGCCTGCAGCCCATGTGCATGGAGAGGAGAGATAAATGGGGTTGCTGTGCCATTAGCGTGTGATGAAAATTAGGGCTAATACCGGGTTTCTTTTCACAAGCATTCATTAGCCCGCTGCTGTTCTCACTGAGGAGGAGGAGGAGGTATAATGCAAAGGCAGAAAGGCTAATGGGACCTAAGGCTTGGCAATGGTCACTCTCAAATACAAACAAGGCGACAAGGCTCGAGCAGGTAAGCATACTTGAGGTCAGGGAATAAGCATATCATTTCTCTTGCAGCATCTGGGGACTTGAAGTCCCAACCCAGCAGCAATCGTTTATTCCTCAGCTCAGGCCTGGTGTTGCACATTTAGCAAACAGCAGATGTAGGAGGTGTGTTTTACAACACAGGGGAAAGAAGTTGCTTGAGCAAGGCCAAGACTCACAGAGATGCCATCACACAGGACAGACTTTGGGAGGAGGTTCATCTTCCAGAACACACAGCTTCACTACTAAGTTTGAAAGAAAGGATAATGAAAGACAGGGAAGGAAATGGAAGCTGTTGTCAGTTGAAACACTAAGATGCTGCAGTTCCTCTCCAACCATCTGAACCTCCCATGAAATGGACAGAACAAAGGACCATCTGCAGAGCTTTAGGGGGGGACCTTATAGAAATGCATCTCTCCCCCCAGCACCATTTTTCCCTGCTAGCTCTGGTCCTCACAGATGACTTCCAGCAGGGCAGCTGCTGTCCCTGTCCGCACAGGGCTGAGACCATCCTCCAAGATCACACATGGAGATTAGCGTGTGACTTGCAAGTCTATAGACTAGGTAAGGGCATAACATTGGGAAAGGGCCAGGCTAGAGAAAGGCTGCTAGCAGAGGACTTGGACCAGTCTTGGGTTAGCACATTCATTAAAGAGTTAGTCCAAACCCAGAGATCGTTGACAAAATCTGCTGGAGATGGGAGGTTGAGAGATATCATTAATGCAGAGAAAAATGGAAGTATCTCACAGGAAAAACTGGACAATTAGGCAGTAATGGAAGTGGAATAAAGCTGACAGAGACAAGGGAGAAGCCATAGTCAAGAGATTAATAGTAACTTTCTGCTGCCAAAAGATGGGAGTTCATCAGCAAAAAATAGCTAAAGAAGGACTTGGATCACCATGACCAGTCAACCACTGATGTAACCCTAGGTAATAAAAATGTGATTTTCAGAGTTATCAAAATGGCAGGTTTCATTGCAATTAGGGAAGAAGCACACCACTGCATAGGCTCCTCTGCAAGCCCACACATTATACCACATGCACGCATGCTCCCTCTTTCAATAAGCCATACAGGCACAAAGGGCCAGCACGCGGGGAAAGCTGCCCGAGAAGAGATGGGTTTTATAACCTGTCAAAAAAAGAGGCGGAGAAATCACTGCCTAACTATACATATCAGCTTAAACACTGCTGGGGAGAAGAAGTATTTAAGCTGGGAGTAGGTTTTGGCTCAAGAACAGATAGTCATGATTGTAGATAAATTTCAGCTGACAATTAAAACATAGCTCCTAAGCACTGAAAAGCAAGGGGACTGCAACAGTCTCCCAACAAAAAAAGGAGCACCACTAGCTGCAGGCACACAAAAATCTCCCCAAAATCTCACCAACTTGTTTCAAGACAAACCCTGGTGCTTTCCTAAAAGGTCTTGGTGAAGGAATTGTCTGTAATTAAGTAACTGGATTCAGGAGGTTCCTTCCAACTCTATGCAGTAAAAGTCAGATAACTACATATCACAAAGGAATTATTTGCATTGATGGACTGGCTGAGGCAATTAATATCGTTTACTAGCATCAAGAAACAGTAACCTACTTTTGTAATGCAGCAATACTGGGAGAGGGAATGGCAAAAATAAAGCTGCAGGCTCCTTGCCTAGCAAGTACAGCCAGCCATCTACAGCAGGGTATTCACTCCTCTGGTCACATACCCATGGCACCACCCCGGGTGCTGGAACTGCACCATACACCACTCAGATTGGCTCCCTCATTTTCTTTACCTCAGTTTTCAAAGGCACAGAAATCCAGGAGCAGATAAAGCCAGACTCTCTGAAGAGAAAATTATTTTCTCCACAGATCTAAGCCCCTGGAATGGGCCTGTGTGTCATTTTAAAAACATACATGTTTCTGCTTATTGTCTTCTTTACACCTGCCTAAGAATATGTGTGGGTTTAAATTTTTTTTCATTTTTTTAGTTATTTTTTATTTTAATTACATGGACTGCTTGGACTATTGATGCCAGTGAGGCAATACCTTAATGTGTATTATCTCACTTAACTCACAAATCTAATTGACATCTATAGGGAAGAGTCAGGCTGGAGACAAGTGTGGGAATACCCAGTCTAGTGTTTTACTCCTGCATGGGACTGAGTATTCACATGGCTTTTGCAGACAGAGCAAGACATTCCTGTGCAACAGGGCTGAGGGGTCTACAGAGATTTTTGCAGGTGGCAACTATTCCTTACCCAAAGGAAAAAAGCATTAACATGTGGAGATGGTAAACAATATAGGTTTCCTAAGAGTCCTGAGCATTTGCTGATGGCTTAATCCCTGAGCATTTAGACCTCTCCCAGTCATCTCTAGCCCCGGTGCTTGTCTGGCATGTGGCACGGGGACAGAAGTGGCAAAGAGCTGCAGTGGCGCTGGTACAGGGAAACCACAGAGCCCCGCTTGCCAGTGGGCTAGCTGGGGCGAACTGTCTCACGCCAGCCTTTCTCAGCATTTGGAAATGTCAGGTACGTATGCCTCCGCCTCGCCTCCGCCACCAGCCCCAGGGGTGCACCAGCAGGCAGACGGGGTGGGAGCATGGCACGGCGCTGCTGTCGCAAGCCCACGGGTGAAAAAAGCCTCTCCAGATGAGTCACACAAAGTCCATGTGGTTTTCATGCTGGCTTGAGTATTTGTGGAGTCATCTGGGTCTGACTGCCCAGCTCCTCCAGCAACAACCACCCTGTTTGTGAGTCTGAGGTGCTTCTGATGGCTGCTTAGCCACACAAACCCAGCAAGAGAAAAAGCACGGCTGAGGAAGATGATGGTGGCAGGGCAGGCGTGAAAAGACAGAAGGTGAAACGCTCAGTCTGCTTTAAAGCAGCACACAACTTTCCTTCAATGGCATGAAAGGTTGTTTCTTTTGTTTGAAAGTATGGGAGGGGGGAAAAAACACCCACACCAAAAAGGCTGATGAGGTAAAATCCACCTGATACCAGCACTGAGCTGCCTGGGGATGTGCAGTGCTGCATCTGCGAAGGCCTCGTGCATACGTACTTATTCTTCAGGCTCAGAAATCTTTTCGTGGCAATGAGTTTATTTTAATGGTAATCTGCTTTTGCCTCAAGACCTAAAACAAGTATGAAAGTATTGACCAGCAGAGAAGCTACCCACACGACACTGCCAAGGCTGCTCACCAGGCAACAACAACCTCTTTCAGGACCCAGAGTTCAGCTCCCAGGTTAGTATCACATGGTCTTCCAGGCACCCAAAAGTTCCCACTGGCTTTATATTCACAAAGTGGTGTCATGGAGACCTCCAAGGCTGCACATCAAGCTATGGCAGGAGAAGGGCACGGGGCTCCTCCTCGCATAGCCAGAGGGCTCCAGCTGCAGGCAGGGAGTTCAGCAGCCCCAGCTACCTCTTAGAATCTGATAAATAGCCCCAGGTATTTTTGCCCATGTGGACGTAGCAATTGTTTCTTCAGTACAAGCCGTGCAAGAAGCTGAGAACCCACCGACCTCCGTGCTGGGCAGCAGCTGTGGACTGTCCTCCTTTGGAACAGACAGCCCCACCATGGGCTGCCTGCCAGGGGCCATGCAAAGGGACATCTTGTAGCCTTGGAGCTAGCACCTCTCTCACACTTTACACCCCTCTTTCCATTTCACTGCACAACAGATGGATCACCCTCTTTCCCCCCCGACGTGCCTGCTTTGAGGGCATAGCTCTGGGGCAAAGGATAAAGCCGGCTCCCTCCACAACACGAGCTGGGCTCCCCCACTGACAGCATCAGCTCCCAGAAGGGCCATTTGTGTGCTCAGCTACATGCACAGTCACTGTAGGGCTAGATCAGTCTGCAACAGACTCCTTCAATATACCAGAGTACACCAGGCAGCAGTTAGGCATTTATTACTGGGGTCATTATTCAGAAAAATCTGGTTATCAGGGTAGAACACAGCAGCTGCCAGGCTTGCATCCAGCACCAGCATTTATCCTACAAATTGGTCACTGCATGAAAAGAGCTTTCACCCAACACCTCTGACCACCAGTCAGACAAGGATTTACTGACAGGAGGGAGAAACAAAGAGGGGCAGGAAAAGGGGGAGATGCAGATGAGGAGAACGTAGCATCTCAATAGATCTTTCAAGTTCTTCATGACTAAATGATCACTGATTGGGTTATGAAGAACTCTCTGACCCTTCACCCACGTCTGGAAGCCACCATGCAGCAGGAACCATTTGTGAAACCGCTCTGTGGAAGGACAACATACCATAGGTTTGATATGTCTGATGTGTATTTTTGTTCCACCTTTCCCACCGCTCCCCACAAACTGAAAGTTAAGCATGACATTTATTTAAGAATCTTTACTCTTTCTTTTTCAATTTAAATTATACTTCCGAAATACAAGTAAAAAAAAAAAAAAAAAACTCGCAATGAAATACGTTGCTAATTTCTACAAAATAGTCTAAATAATAATGCACTTACATCATTTATACAATTTACCTTCACAATAAAATAGGAGCGCTTAGATCAGTATTTACATATTGACAGAGAACACGGTCGTGCAGCCATCTGCTGCTGGTGCTGTCTCCTGCCCGAGGACCGCCAGGAGACCGCAGCCTGCAGTCGCACACAAATCCTTCCGCAGGGAGAAAACCCTGCCAAAGTCTTTCCAGGTGCAGGGACCTGCCCAGAGGGTGCCAAAGAGACCAAAATGGTGGCAAAAATTTGCTTTTTCATCTTAAAGCTGCCACTGTAGCACATGAGCACACAGCAAGTTATTTAAGGAATTCCCTGATAAGGAATTTTGCTTTGCTATATTAGGCACTTCGTTATAAAAGTTATTTATTATGGCTTACGCAAAACAATTCACTTTCCTCTGGGTATGTACTCACCGGAGTCAGCGGGAAAAAGAGACATGTCCAAGGGCACACTTTGGGCCAATGTTTTGGGTTAGCCTCATCAGAAATTTAGATCATATTACTTGATATCAGCCCTGAAGGAAGTATTTTATCAAGCCCTGATCTTTCCAGCAAGTTAAGGCATCAGTGTATTTTAAAGCTTAGTATATCTGCAATTTTCCCCAGAATTATTGGTAACCAGGGCTTTCCCTCTTACAGCAAGTTAACTACTTAACATCCATGCTGTTCAATGTCACCATTGGGTGACATATCCCACATATGATTGTCTTAAAAGAGTACACTGTAGGTTGAGGGATTATGTACATATCTTAACATGTAGAAAATAAGTTGTAATTTACCAAATAATAAATATAGATCAACAGAGTACGATATTGAAATAAAATAAATTAGAATGATTCTCCAGGTGTTGAACTCCCTCCCTTAAGGCCTAAGCCAGAGACCATAAAACCAAACAAAACTGATGTTTTTTCAGTGCAGTGGCTCAAACAGGTTTTGGATAGGGCTCCTAAATTAGACATTGGCTGTCTGAAGTGAGATGTTTAGCTAAGCTGACAGGTATTCAAAATCTATGTGATCGAACAGCAAAACTTACCTAAAAGGAATCTTTTGGGTGAAACAATTTAGGCCAAACATGAATACTGCATTTATTAAGAAGAATATAGTTCTGGCAGATTGTCTCAACATTAATTCAGCAGCAAGGAAATAAGCATACAGTTAAGAACGCAACGTATTTGTGAGGCAAATACGTGTTAGTGCACATGATTTTCCAAAAACTTCACTCCTCAGCTACATTTGTGCATATTTCAGAATGCTTCTAACTAGATAGTTAATAAAAGTCTTTTCATGACTATAGCTAAGTTTGCCATTAAAAAAATTAACTGAAAAACAGTTAGGAGTAACTTACTCAAGAACGACGCCAAACCTCAGGTCCAAATACATCGAACACTGAGAAACGTGGAATCTAAGTAAAAATCTTAAAACTTAGGTCTACCAAACTTAAAGAAAAAAAGATTAAAAGCAGTGAATCTGCTCTCAGAATTGCACGCTCACCAGGTTTGTAAACACTACATGAAGTCAATGACGTTCACTATAAGAGGTATAATGCAGACGCTTTATGCAAAGCGGTGCAGATGCTTTGTCTGCAAGTTACTTCATGTCTCCTTTTTTCTCTTCCTTGAGGATTAAGCAGTTAAAGTAATTCAGTAGCTAAAAAGTCTGTCTTATAGGAAAAGGTCTGGGTTTACATGGAAGGAGGGGTGACAGGCGTCCACGTGGATGCTAGCCTGGCATGTGCGGAGGCATCGTACTGGCTGTCGGGCAGGTCCGCGGGTGCCCCGCCGTCGTACAGGGGGGAGGTGGAGGAGGCAGCAGTGACGGGGTGCGACAGGGCAGTGTAGTGCACTGGAGAGCCACGTAAAAACTGGGAGCTCAGACCATTGGACATCCCGCTTGGCTGAGACACCGGTGTGATGGTGCTGTTACTCACAGACCACAAGTTCGGATACTGGCTGGAAGAGGGAAAGTGATAAAACGAGTTACTATAGTGACTCTAGTGCTGCTGGCAGTTGCTCAGGTCAGAGCACAGCTCCGAGCCTGGGTCCGTTTGCTGGAGGCAGGGAATTTCTTTAGGAAGTTCCCAGCCACTCACTGTGAGGCAGGATTCATACTCATGGCATGTCACCAATAAATCTAACCTCCCCATTTTCCAACAGCAGGTCCCAGCGCTAGGTATTACCAGAGGATTTTGAGCTGAGCTGAGGAACGAACAGGCTGGCTGAAAAACGCGGAGGAGGTTCGGGAGCTGATCCTCAGCCGTGCCATGTCCTTGCCTCAGGGGGGGAAGGCACATCATGGAGGTGGCTGGACACCGCAGCTGCTGGACCTAGCAAAATCCGTTGCCATGAGTCTGCCAGAGCCCTAATCCCTCTTGGGTCCCTCCATAGTCAGAGAGGGACGGGTGCCTCCAGACAGCAGTTCAGCCCTCCCTGTTCATCATCTCATGTTAGAAGGGGAAGAGCCAGACTGATGGCTGCAGATTGTACAGATACTACAGAAAAGATTGCTTGAAAGGAAAAAAAGCCTTGTGAGGACAGCCTGCACACTCTCTCTCCTCTGAGTATGTATATACACACACGTATGTATAAACATATATATGAATTAAAAGAAATGAGGTGATTCAAGAGAAACACTATGAAAAAATGTTCAGTCCTGCTGTATAATACAACACAGCATTTTCTACCTATCGATCCCAAGCAGTTTAACAAGAAAGATAAATATTATTCTTACTTTACAGACAGGGGTTTAGACAAAAGGGGTGGGAGAAATGCCTTCCTTGAGGACCCACAGTTCCAGCTCTAATGGTTTTATCTACTGCACGACTCAGTGCAGCAACTGAAACTCAATGGACTTTGCAACTTTCCAAATATATATCCTGGGAGTCAGACAGAGAAAGAAGTGCTAGGATGACTTGTTTGCTTCATTAACACATGTTCAGGGCTAAAACTTATGTTCAGTAATACAGTTATCTTATACCAGGTAGTAGTGCATACTCTAATTAACAACTAAGTGTCCATGTGCATGGTTCAAATAAAAATGCTTTCTGCAAATGGAGTTGTAGGTCTGAATTGCTGAGAAAGATGCCCAAACTTCAGCCCTCTGTGGTTAATAGCAAAGATTTTACCACCTTATCTGTATCTCTTCGATTTTTTAAGTTTAGCTCTAAGGGACTGACTGTAAGCTAAATCTCTGCTAAAGGATTCAAAAGTTTATTTAAGATAATAAGGACAAAGAGGAGAAAATATACATTTATATGATCACAAAATGGGAAAGACTTTCACCATGTGTATAATCCCACGCTGTGTTGGTTTGTGTGGCAAATGCTTCAGTAAAGAATTACTGCCCCAACCACTTGCTCTCCACACTATGGTTCACTGCTCCTTCGTTAGCAGAACAAGGGTTTGTGGAGATGGCTGGGAAAGCAGTGACCGAATAAAATGAAAGAGACCAAAAATAAACTTTTTAAACATCATTTTGATTAAAAAGAGATAAAACTTAAAAAAGCATACTCAAATTCAATGGATATTTGTCCAAATGATTTGCAATCCTTAATCTATCAAATACTGCTGTCACAAGTATCTACATTTCCAAAACCAAACCATAAAAAATATAATTTTTATCTGTTTCTTCAATGTCTTCCTTGTGAACAATCCTTCTCAGAGCCCTCCCCAGATAGCTAATGATTCAGACACAGCCATAAGGATTTCTATTTTGCTGGTGAGTGTTTACCTCCTATTTCAGCCTTTTCTTTTTATGAAGTATCAATAGATCGATTTGAGGGCTGCTGAGGGATGGACTCCTACCTGGAGCTGGTAGATGTGCCAGTGCTGTGACTCATGGGCAGCATCGTCGTGTGTGTGTGAACTCCTAGAGAAGACCAGTTGTCATGGGACTGCAGCATGGACAGGCAGGCAGAGTTATCGGCATAGGCTGCTAAAAAAGCAAGCAAGCACTTAAAACACACTAGAACCAAACCTAGTAACAGTTTCGTATTCAAATGCAATGCATAGCTTTAAACCCCCCTCCCCTACTACTGCCTTGCAAAAAAACAAATAAAATTACATACACACACACAGAAAAATGAACCAGCTGTGTCAGACTTACACTTTCACTGGCATTGCCCCTGCTAATGTGTCGTTTTGCTCAACTTACAACTGCAAAGTCTTATTTCTATGAAGGATCTATGGCCAAAAAGCTGTCTTCACACCGCCTGCTATTTCAGCCCATGCTTCCCTATTTGGTCAGTGGGAAGAGGTGAGCTCCTTACCTACGCTGTCCCAATCACTGTTCCAGGGCACCTTCTTTATCTCCATCATCTACATTGGCAGTAGCAGCCTGGCAGCCCTAGATAACACGCGTATCACTGGATCACACATCCCAGTTTTGAGCTGAGCATGCCACCACGGGCTTTGAAGTCTGCTGTCGGCACCATCAGGAGTGACTGGACTATGGCTTAAGCTACTTGGCTTGTGACCAAAACTGGCCAGCCAACACGGCAAAGGCATTAGGAAGCTATAAAGGGAATCCTATACAGCCATCCATAGCAAGAAAGAAGTTGCTGTGGCAGCTGGCTGAGGGACAAAGAGGTTCCTTGCTGAGGATCAGGAAGCAAGAAGGAACACCAGAGCCGTTTTGTTCATTTATGCTGTTTCAAGTCACAAAATTTGCATAACACTTCCAAGATGCAAGCCCACAAAAATCTATTTAAATGAACTACAAAGCTACATACAAGATTGGTCAGGCTGCATCTAGAAGCTGGTGTACTACTTCACAATTCAAAATATTTTTTAAAAAAAAAAAAAAAAGTGGGAACCTTCAATATCCATATAGACTGAAGGGCAAAAATTGTTAACAGGCCTTTGCCAGAAGAAAGAAAGAAAAAAAAACCCAAACCCCCCCACACAAAAAAATCATTGTTAAAAATGCCCTTCTCTCCCTTAAGTGCCTATGGCTGAAGGCACTTAGCTTTAAGCTATCTGGCTATTTCTGAGCACAACTTTTAAACTGGTCTGCAGTTTATTCAGCTCTGTATTGTTTCTGTAAATCCAGTTGTGACACACTCACCGAGAACAACCTTAACGTACTATTGTGAACTACAGCAACCGGCAAGTAAAGCTGACAGGATCAGGCCCTCAATTATTATGCGTTAATAACAAGTGACACTAACAGAACCAGACATATACTACTTCATTTCATTGTATTACCTCTAACTAATGATTAAAATCCTCATTTTCAAACTTAAAAAAAAGTCAAAGTAAGTTTAAGCTCACTGGTTACAGGAATTCAAGAGCACAAGACAAAGCCAGAACCATATAATCTCACAGATTAGCACAAGACAGTTTTACACACCCTCAGTTTTTCCATCATAAAGAGACTGGGGACATGTACCATCAGCCCTATGTCTTTGCAATGCTGGCCCCAAGCGCTCTGTGTCAACTGAGTTAGCTGGCGACCTCAATTGCTGTGTCATCGCTTGAGGTGCCACTGCTCAAAGCTCGCAACCCTCGGCTCATTTCCCATCTTTTTACAGAGCTGCAACATCAGACTTACTTGGCGAGTTGTTTCTATGGGTGTAGGGGTTGGGGTAGGGGGCAGGACGGTGGTTCCTCAGCGATGAGTACCTTTCACAGCTGTGAGCAGGGGAGAGCGACAGGGGGGCTCCGAACTGAGGGTGAGGATTGGCAGGTGGGCACAGAGTCCCAGTCCCAGGAATAAGCCAACTACCTACTGTGAGGAAGCAAGAGGTTTGTAAGGTGGGTACGTAATGCAGCCAGGCAGGGAAAGAATCACAGCAACCAGATAAATAATTGATCAGCGAGGACATGCACACTTGGGAAAGGAAACAGTTTCCACATGGCTGAAAAATCTGGATCTTTACAACTTTCATGAAAGATCTTATGAAGGAAAATTAGACAACAGCTTAGAAAAAAAACCCTGTTAAGCTAACGCTATTTTTCAAATCACTGTTGAATTACAATCAGCAAGGAAACACTGAAATGATTAAACCCTCCCTTACATAGGTAGTGTGTGCCCAGTAACTGTTAGTGTAATCTTCAGTTTTAAATTGCTCTTTGGGGGTCTCAATCTATGCCTAAGTTCTAAGGTTTCTCAGAGTACTAAAAAGAACTCTTAAAAATTAACTATCTTCACTGAAACAAAGTAATTCCTATTGCAGCTTAACTTCCCACCTTTATAGGCTGCAGACATTTTTTAGCAAGAATCTGTTAAAACAGAAATTATTAAAACACTATTTTTTACCAATCTGTAAAAGCTTTTTAAGCGATTGCCCCTAATTTTCTTAGAGTACTTAGAACATAAGTACCATTTCAGCAATTTTCTGCTCTATTTTGGAATTAACTTTTGCCTCTGTATCTATATGAATATTGCTGCCCTCACATAAAAAGGCAGCTGTCTTTTTAGACATGAAGGTAACTGCAAAATTCTATTAAAGGATTTTGAATGCAATACAGAAATTTTAACCATCCACACACGTAGATCATAATATTTATAGAATCATAAACCTGCACAAACCACAACCATGAGGACTGGTAATGTTATTCCCGCTATGAACTAACAAGCCAGCCAGCAAACACTGCTCTCCAAGTTCTGCTTAACTTAATGGATAAGATGGAAGAAATCAGTTATCTCCATGATGCAAAATGAAAGGAGACGTACGCTGCGAATACCCAGACTGCTGGTTGTCTCCCACTTCCTCCATCATGTCTTTGTGATCACTTCTGTAAGAGAAAACATGTCGTATTCGTTAAGAATCTGCTTTTACAGATCTATGTAAAAAAAATGCACACTTTAGAATTGAGTTAAGGGCTCTCACCTTTCTTTTGCATCAAGAAATGCCTTTGCAAACGGATTGTATTTAATTTTTAAAGCTGTGATCTAAAAACAACAACAAATACCTTTATTTGCAAGTATAACCATTCATTACCATACAGATACTAGGATATGAATTAGGACTAGCCAATGAAGTTAGTGAAATCACAGATTTTTGAAGAAAGAAGATTAGGCCCATAACACCAACCTATGGACATCAATTAAACAGCCCCTAAGGTCTGAGCTGTTAGCGGAGGGCTAGGAATTAGTCCCTCGTCCAAATTCTAGGAGACTGAATTGTCTGCGTTCAATGATCAGCTAAGGAAACAGCTAAGAAAGGTAGTATGATAAAGAGTTACAAAAGCCTTCACATTTTAGGCCAGAGCAGAATGGCCATTAAAAATAAATAAATCTCAAACAAACTGGTGATTTACAGACTCATTAAACATCAATGTGCATTTTGGCTAACGGAGAACGGCCAGTGCTGAAAGTGGTATGTCCACTTATTTCATTGTGTAGCCGAAAATGACAGCTGTATTTCTTACCATACTTGTTTGCCCCACAGAATCTTTTTAAGAATTACACTCCCGCAATGAATTTGCGGTACGTATGGAGACAGACAGCACTCAGACCTTTGTGCTCTTGTACATCCATAGGTCTTTTACATATATTCAATTCTTTTTTTGCATTTAGTTTCAAACAAAGCGCGGCAAGAACTGACAAATGTGAAACGAGATCCATTATTTTGCTCTGTAACATGCACTTCACCACTTGAAACCTGCTGGTACTTGCATCCTTCCGTCCCCGTCGTGCATACCTCTTCGTTCTGGTAGGCCGTCACGGCTATGAACTGGGTCTCAGGGAAGGAATGGCTGGTGATCATCCGCTGCGGGCCACCCACTCGCACTATATGGATCCTTGGCTCATACTTGTGCAGAGAGTTCAACATAATCTGCGAGCAAAGGGACAGAGCAGGTGAGCAGTGACCGAGCAGCAGCAGGCACCAGCAGGCACAGCGAGCGCTCAGGTTGAAAAGGATCTAATGATCCATCCTTCCAGGAGGAGAAAGAGCCAAGAGGTATGAATAAACCCTAAAAGCAGAGCTGCAAGAAAAAGAAGGGAACACTGCAGTCAGGCCCCCCGACTTTTTGCCCAGTGGCCTGACAGGGTGGCTGGCACAGTCCGCAAACACGCTGGCGATGAGTAGCCAGAAGGATGCAGCTACTGCGCTGCAGATTCGGACCAGGCAGGGATTTAAAAGCAGAAAGTCCAAATATCGAGGCACGCAGCCCCGGTGGAACGACCAGCCCTGCTGGAAGCAGGCGGGGGGAGGGAGGACGGGACACGGGGGCTCACCCCACGCCAGCGCGTTTGCTAACAGCGCACGGACGAGCACTACGGAGGGAGCGAGCGGTGGCCCGGCAGGACCCTGGGACGCGGGGGACGGGTCGGTCCGGCCCCGCCGAGCGAGGCCAGGCGGGGGCGGCGCGGGTCCCGGTGCCGGTGCTTACCTGCCCGCCGCCGTTGAGCTTGTTGGTGAGCTTGACTTTGCTGAAGGAGACGGGCGCCTTCATCCAGTGCGCGCCGAAGTTGGGCGAGTCGGGGTGGATGTAGACGCAGCTGGGCGCCTGCGGCTCCGGCTTCCCGCCCGGCACCCACTCCCCGTTCACGTACTTCCAGCGGTGCCCGTCGGCCGCCACGAAGTCCAGCAGGAAGGAGTACATGGCGTTGGGGTCCAGCCCCGACACGCTCACCTTCAGCACCGGGAACATCC
>JAVJGJ010000059.1:39069341-39098819 GCA_035590215.1 Microhierax caerulescens | reverse complement strand
GGACGGCGGGGGGCAGTCCCCGCCCCTCGGGCTCAGCGGGGCCGGGCGGCCGCCGGGGACAACCCCCCCCTCCGCGCGGGGGGCCGCGGCACCCCTACCTGCCGTTCTTGGTGACGATCATCTCGTTGGTGAGCTCCTTGAAGCGCAGCCACAGGTCGTTGTCCTCCAGCGCCACCCGCAGCTCCCGCTCCGTGGGGTCGCCCTTCTCGCTGCCCGCCTGCAGCTCGCTCTCCACGGCGCTCAGCAGGTGGTCCACGCGGTACTGCGGGGGCTTGCCCGCGCCCTCCGCGCCCGGGGAGCTCATCCTAGCCCCGCGCCCGCCCGGCGGGGCCGGCGCCCTGCAGAGCCCCGAGCGGCGGGGCCGGCGCTGCCTCCGCTCGACCCTGCGCGGCCCCCAGCGAGCGGCAGCGGGGAAGGGGCCGCCGTTATACCCCGCCATAAACACCCCCCCGGTGACATCACACTGCCGACGGGGGGGCCCCGCTGATTGGCGGGCGGCCGCTTTGATCTCCCCGGCCGGCCTTCGCGATTGGCTGCCCGCGGCCATATCACAACGGTGCCCGGGGAAGCCTGTGATGTTAATTGCGGCCCGCTGGATTAAACGCGGCTATTTTATGTAAATCTGCCCCCAGATGTTTGCACCTCTATCAAAGCCGCCGGGGCCGGGGCTCCGGTAGCCGCGGAGGAAATGGCCCATCTCGGCAACAGCCCCATAACCTGCGTGCGGCACCCTCCCGCCGCAACTCGCCAGCGGGGCCACCGCCGCAGCGAGCCCCCGGGTCTGCTTTCGGGCAGCCGCTCCTGGCCCGGGGGGACACCCCCGCCGCGGGTCCACAGTTAGGGAAAGCAACGGGAAGCCCTCCGCGGGCTGTCCGCGGCCCCCTCCCCCGCCGCTTCCCAGCACCCCCCCACCCCACCCCGCCCCGCTTCCCAGGCTGCCCGGGCACAAGCCGCGGCGCTTCAGCTGCAGTGACGGTTGCAGTCAGCAACCACGACCCTTGCTGCAAAATTGAACCACAAAGCTGAAATCGCCCTGCAGGGCAGCTGGCACAGTGACACACACCCACACCCACACCCCCCAACCCCGCCACCTGGTCCTCAGCTTGCAGCGGGCACAAGAGCCCACCCGTGAGACAAGGCGCGGACCTGGCCTCCCATCGCCCGTGCAGGCAGCCGAGATGCTCGGACCACGACGGTTTCGAGCCATCCCACCTAAATATCTATCTATCTATCTATCTATCTATCTATCTATCTATCTATCTATCTACATGAAGTCTAATAATCAGGTCGATGGTGAGGAGCCACCCCACCTCCTAACCCCCGGGCCGACAGCTAAAGGCTTCGTTCCGTTCAACAAGGAGAAACCCCCGCCAGTTTCTGCGGGCAGGAGTGGAGCCTGAGCCCCACGGGTGGGATTTTGCAACGGGCTGAGCTTCTTTTCGAAGCTTGTTTGGGGCCAAAACGAGGATGAGGAGAGGGAGAGGAAGGCTGGGCTGAAACTCTCCCTCCCGCCGGTGGTTTAATAGTTTGCATTCTCCAGGGCTGCGACGGTCTGTGGTGTGAGGGAAACAGTTTATTACCTTTCCGTGAGAATCCCTGGATAGGGGGCGAGGGGGAGAGAGGTGACAATGAGCAGGAAATAGTTCAATGGGGTCTCTTTAAACAATAACAAGTTCTTTAAACGGGAGCAAAGGAGAGGGGGGAAAGGAGAGCTGCGGTGTAAAAGTGAGGGTTGCTTTTAAAACAGGCATCTCCTCTTCTCCAAAGAACTCGCATCATCGCTGCCGGGATTTTTAAGATTTTAGGAGAAGGTGCCCAGGATACACCGGCAGCTGCCTGGGAGCAGCAGGAGCTGGAAGGCAGGGCTGCCGGGGGCAGGCACGCTGGTGGGTCCCTCTTGCAGGGTGCAGGCGACAGTTCAGTCTGGGCACAGGCTCTTTCTGCGAGCAGGCACCCCCTGCCCGCACCCCTGCCCGCGCTCCTGCCCGCACCCCTTCCCGCATCCCTTCCCGCACCCCTGCCCTTCCACGCTCCGCACACAGCGGAGCCGCAGCCTTCATGCAACCTCCACCCCAGCCAGGGCTCTGCTATTATTTTCCGTTTCCTTTTGGCTCAGGAGCCGCGACTTAGGGCTGTGTTCTCATTACACAGCACCGCCGGGCTCTTGTGCCACCAACTTACTCCTCCGCGGAGCTTTTTTTCCCCCTTCAACCTGACATGTCACACTCCGCACACCCGCTCTCTGCAACCTGTGCAATAACACGCGGCAAGTTGTTACCCCTTCAGCTTAATTCTTGCGCTGAAGTTTCTCGAAGCTTTTCCTGCCTGAGCATCTACCGCCCGCTTTTTGTCCTCTTCGGAACGGGAGAGCAGCATTTGCAAAGAAATTACGGGCGAAGCTCGCTCAGCTGATACGTAGTAGCTACTATAGGTAGTTTGAGACGGTCTTTTCGCTATCAGGTATTTATTTTGCTTCAGGTGCGCCACCAGCCAGCGGGCAGGTCCCCGCGAAAGCCGTGGGCGCCCAGAGCCCGCAGGAGCCTTTGGGGTGGTACCTCGAAGGCGACACCTCAAGCATCTTTATCCTGAAAAAGCCGAGCACCGGGACAAGTTGACCCCAAAGACTCGCACGGACAGTCACCCCCTTCCGTGCAGGTGAAGGGAAGAGAAGGGACTTTTCCCCCTTTGCAGAAGTCGCAGGGTACAGCCCGGGGTGGGGTGGGGTGGGGAGGCGACAGTGTGTGTGTGTGTATGTCCCGTGTTGGGCAAACTCCAGCCCCAGCTGCCCCTCGACTCGCCCTCGCCTGACGATGAAGATGTTTAAGAGCTGAAGGCAGAACCAGCCGGACCTGAAAGCGACGGGGCCGTTCCGGTGGAAAACGAACGGTTCCGAAAAGGAATAAATCAAATAAACAGAGCCGATCTAAATATGTATCTAGGCGATCGCGGCTTTAAAAAACACTATTTAATTCTTCCGGGTGGATGCTTCCAGGAAGGGCTAATTCCTAATATATATTTATCTATATATATGTACGTACACAAGGAATGGGAAGCAATCTATATGCTTTTGCATATAGATACTTTATTATATATATATATATATAGTACATCTTACATCTGCTTTTTGCACTGATCACTCTCTATAGGCGAACAGAGGAGAGTTGAAGTTGAATTATTTTGATACATTTCACGTTTTACTTCATACTTCGCAAATGACCGTGCCGCTCACCTCACGCGAGACAATGTACACACTCAGATGTAGCTGGCCTTTCAAAAAAGAAGTCTTTCCAGCTTAAAATTTTTAGGTGATCATAAAAAAAAAAAAAAAAAAAGTTTCCAGAAGTTACGTATCATCTTTGGAACGGGGCCGGCTGGGGCTAGGGGGGGTGGGGGGGAACCCAAACCGTAAAGTTTTTGCTGGGCTCGGATTCCTGCCGTCTTTATTTTCGTTCCTTCTCCCTTTTTCTGATGTTAATTGCACTTCGGCTCTCGGGGGAGGACTCCCCGCTCCCACCGCCTTTCACCGGGAGCTGCAGTGCATGACAGTTTACAGCCAAAAAGCTTCCTCCAGCCCAACAGCTGTAAAGATTCCCGGTTTATAGCAATACTTTCCTTCTTGCATGGGGCGAGTCGTAGCCTCCAGCTGTTCCCTCGCGTTCCTAAGACCTGTCCATCATTCCCGACCTGCCTCCCCGGGGCGGCGCAAATCCCCGGGCACCTTCCCAAGGGGACCTGCTCCGTGGCTGCTCCCGCAGCTCTCGGGTACCAGCTGACCCATGTGCAGCTTTAATCGCCTGGGGATGCCGTGCGAAAGCGAGAGCGTTGTTAGGTCTTGAAGGTTATTTGTTGAATTATCTTTTCAGTCGCGGGCCGGGACGGACCGGACACACGCAGTTGACACGGAGTGCCCTTGGTGCTGGGCCAGCGCCCCGCACCCCCGCCCCTCCCCGGGGAGCAGCACCCATCGTACCGGGGGATGAAAACCACCTTCCAAAGGTGAAAACATCCCACCCCTGAAAAGCAAACACGTACCTTACCACGCCCGACCTCCCCCCCTCCCTTTTTTCCCCCTTCATACATCCAGCATAATATATATGTATCGGAGACATATGTATTTCTCTATCTGTACTTGCCAGCTGCTTTTTCCTGGACGCTGGGGAAGAATGTCCTACTGATACTACTGCTGAAGATGTAAATGCCTTTTTCCTAAGAAGCTTCCAGATTTTGTGTTAATCTGGTGTATCGTCTTCCTTATACACAAGGCTTAAACAAGAAAAAGCCTAAAGGTCGCTCTGGGGGAGCTCTTTATACCATTTTCTAACCCCAACGTACTAACATACACCATAGGAAACGCCAACGTGTGAAAACACAGTGGTTGTGTCCATTTGAAGTTCATACATTGTGAGCAGTAAGCCTCTGGAGTATGTTTCAGGTGCTCTACTGTTAGCATCGTAACAGAAATAGGTAAGAAATAGGACTGATCTTCTCCAAAGGTTTTCATGCCTACACATTTTTGAAGAAAATCTTTTCTTTTCAAGTAGCCTGAATGGAGCTCAACACGTTGCTTTTGGTTTGTTTTGCTTTCCCCCTTTAGCATTTGGCAGGGCAAGGCAAAGGCAGAGTGCCATCCTGTATTTTTTTGAAGGTGGCAAAACTCCCGTTGACTTAGTCAGATCTTTGCTTGAGCACTGCTAAGTACCCTCTCCATCTCAAATGCTCAGATCCTGAGGTTTCCCTCTTGAAAGTCAATGATCAAACTTCCAGTGACTTCAGCGCCTGCTGCACTAGACAGCACCAACTGGGGGAAAACAACAACATAAACTGAAGCTCCCATGAAAGCCCTTAAGGGAGAGTTTGGCTCAAAGATGGATGAAATCAGCAGTCTGGACAGCAGAGTACTTTTGATCCAAGGTCAAAATTTTGAGCTAGAATATCCTTTTCAGAATCTTGATGAAATTGCTTCGAAGACAAGAGTTGTGTAAACTAAGCTGTCCTGAATAAGCTAGTGGGAACAAGCAGATACACAAGTAAGAGCCATCCAACACTCTCAACAAGCCATTTCTTTAAAAACTGCGAAGAGGGACAGGCACAATGGACCACCAGGGCTGCAAAGTGAAGCAGTAGAATAATAGATAGTTTTCTGCTTTATGCTGGCCTAAAGGTTAATCTTAAAAATCCAACCAAACAAAACCCAAACAAAACAACAAAACGAAAAAAAACCCAACCCCCCTCACACCCCAAAGACATATTCAGCTGCAAACAGGGACTGTAGGAGTCTGATGACAGAAAGTACTTGCTTCATCATAAATATCCTAGCAGGAGCCCTGTCAAGAGACCCTGCCATAAACAACACCTTTTCCTATACTTCAACCCACATGGTTCCCAAAGGGCATTAATGTAAGCGCGACCTTTCTTGCTGAGATACGTCAGGGTAAGTTAAAAAGCTAATGTTCAAGTCTCAAGTGCAGAAGTCTTCAGATTTTCTGACATTAAGAACCAAACCAACATACTTTTACTGGGAATATTAATTCTTTCCCTGAGCACTATCTCTCTTCATAAAAGTATGCAGTGCTAAGAATCAGGCAGACCATATCCCTTTTGCAGTTCTTTCAATATCAATAAAAGGTTTAAGGAGTTAGGAATCTGTAGTTTCTCCTCTCTGTCTCCTTTGAACATTTCATGGAGATTACTTGGAAGGCTTAAGACAAACCGGGTGCTTCACAGCTACATATTATTAACACCTCTAGAAAAAAAGT
Organism: Microhierax caerulescens; assembly: GCA_035590215.1. NCBI lineage: Eukaryota > Metazoa > Chordata > Aves > Falconiformes > Falconidae > Microhierax > Microhierax caerulescens. Next base: position 39,093,063 of record JAVJGJ010000059.1, on the reverse strand, counting down.
TACAAGTCCTAATTTGTAATTGCAGAATTTTAAAAAACAAATCAACCCCTTTTCCATTGTTTTTTTTCCTCCTGCTTTACTGTTTTAACACTTTTTTTCCTCCTCCTCACTGCTCCATAGGAAAGGGAAATATACAGTGTTAATGAGTATTATTTCGTACTTTATAAATAAGGGTAACGTTTTTAGTGTTCACCCTACAATTTGTGCCTAAATCTAGATTATCTCATGTTTTGGAATTAGTAATTGCCTCGAACGTGACCTCAAAGCTTACAGCCTCTTCTGAGCCCTTTATTGCTGGGATTATTTCCTGATTTATTGCTGTAGGTAACTCCCTCATCCATATGAAATAAAAGCACTTGGACAGCTTCAGCAATGAAGGATTACCAAAAGCAGATCCTCTGCTTCTCATCAGCAAGGAAGCTCTCTGATGGAAAACTGTTTTCTTCTTTACCTCATTTGAGTTAACTCCACTGACTGATAACCAACAGTTTTGTGTAACTGTGATGCTGTCTTCATCATCTTGATGCAGCTGGCTCAGAGGAAAGGACCAGAATGTAGCTCAGTCTAGATATTATTCGAAGTCACAGGCAGCATACTTTTACATCAACGGAGCCACTTTTTAGCCCCCTCCACAGTCTCCTCTCTTGCAGTGCTCTAAATGCAACTAACTTCTTTCTTCCAAGACCTACCTCTACTGTACATACCCAACCCTTCATCTTACCCACACTTGCTTCACCAACAAGAACTTCATATCTGATACAAATATTTTCGCATTACTACTTTTAAGAAAGTGAAACACTTACGAACTGGTCAAGTCACCACCATATTTTCCTATAAACATATTTTTTTCTGTTATGTACACAACATTTACGTTGTGCACCATCCTGGACAGTTCTGCTCAGAGGAAAATATGTGGTAGAAGGACCACATAGAGCAGAACAGGACTGTGATGTCAACAACTTTAAAGACAAGGAATAAATAAGCAAGGCAACATTCCCTGGAAAGTGGCAATTGCAGAGAAAAGAGAAACTGCTGACTCAACAGCTCCATAAAGAAGCTCCTGTTGGTCCTCTCAGGGAGACAACGAGCAAACTAATGCCAGCTTCTTCCTGTCATACTGGGCTTAGACGTGGAGAGCAGGTTCTGGGACTTACAGACATGCTTGTGGTCCTCTGTATCATCAAAGGAGTCTGAAATGTTTTGCAAACTTCAGCCTTTCTGCATTAAATGTACCCAACAAGTGCTGACACAAACGTTTCCTACAGTTTCCTGTTTTGAATTCAGTAAAGGTTAATTGGTTCTTGGCCACTTTTCTTCTGCCTTATGCCACCTAACAAGTTTAGCTGTGGGAAGATGATTGATGTAAGAAACCCAGGGAAGCTGATTCTAGGCTACACTGACTCACCATCTCACTTTGGGCAAGTCTTCAGGATTTCCATTCTGGTAAGCTGCTCTACTTCATAGTGAAAATATTACAAAGACATTTTCATTGGTAATATCCCATTCTTATTTGCTCTGGAACCATTTGTAATGAAAGTAAGTATACGATAAACTAATAATGAGTAATGAAGAGTAATTACATGCCAAAACAAAAATTCACGACCTTTGTTCTCTGGTAATGAAAGTCCAGTCTGATCCTCTAACAAGGGTGCATTTTTCCTGCTGGGTCCTTTTTTGGACACTTGCATTTTTACCAGACTGCTCATTTCAGTCCCACTTATTTCCAACATGCTGCAGACATTGGTTCATTTTGCACCTTCAATTTGTTTTAAAAAAACCCCAACAAACAGTCCACATAGTCAAAAGGGACTATTTAAGCCCTACCTTTTTGTCTAGCAGTCTGTGCTGTCAATACCATATGCAGATACAACAGAGACACTGAATGAGCAGCAAATGATGAATGCGTGGGGACCGCATCATGTAATAACCATCAGCACATGTGCCATGGGAGGCAATGCCAGGAATGCCTAGGAGACACTGCAGACACCTGAGCTTCTCTTTGAAATCTCTGTGCATGAAGATGCTTTCCCAGGGCCAGAAAATATTTCTTGCCCTTGCTAAGAAAATGTCAGCTGTGACCTAGGACTAGTGGCCTGTGTAGTCTGATGTCCTGTCTAGCAGTGGTTAGTTGTTACACAGGAAAACGTGATCCTTCACCCCTGATTATGCAGATTATTTTGTAACGTTTCCAGTCAGAGAGGCATTGCCTTCGTGGTTCTATTGACTCACTTATTCCCCAAAGCATGAAGACTTATAGCTGAATTTTTTTATAAGCCAATTTAAATGTTTTTCTTATCTGCCTTGCATCTGACCCATGTGCTAATTAAAATTACTCATCCCTATGAAAGTATTTTTTATGTGTAGCTCAGATCAGTACATGTTCACTGCATTCCTGGGTTATCATAAATAGTCTTTGCAGGTTGCTAGGAAAAATGGGTAGCTGCCTTGCCTAGAAAATCTGTGCTACCTTTTCATATTAAACACCAGTGGCCTCATTTAGTGATTAACTAGTTCAGATCACTCTACAGAGGCACGATTTTGACAATGCTGTGCACTAAGTGTCTTTCAGTGCTGATTCCAACAGCCTAAGATCAAATTCTCTGGTAAGACCAACTAAACAGCAGTGGATCTAACTGGGACAGCTATTGCTTTTTATTCCCTTGGACCTGAGAAAACTTCCCAAGCTGCTTCTCATCATGTCATAAGAGCTCTTACATCTGCCTGTATAGAGAAGATAACTGAAGAGGCTGAATCACTGATTTTAAAAGTTAATGATGGACACACAGGGTAATTCACCTGGATCTCTAAAGACAGAATATGAATTCAGGTATTCCCAGCTTTATGACTGTTAGGAATACAGAACCCTTCAGCAACAACATCTTTGTCCCCTCCTCGGCAAGTACAAACTTGTAATTTGTGATAGCTGGCTAGTCAGTGTTGTGCTACACACTTACACAAAGGTAACTCCAGTGCAGTCACATCAGAATTCTTGCTGCACACAATGGTGAACCTGCAGGTCTTGTTGTTTTCTTACAACTTCTGTTGTGGGAACAGAAAAAGACATTGATCCCAATCACGTCTATCTGCATTAGTACTTTTGATAGCTCCTAATTCAAGGGGTAATTTGTCATTTGCCCTTAATATTCCACACCATGCTATGGGAATTCTGTCACAGTGAGCACTGGAAACTTTTCACCTGATTACAGAGTTGTTCCAGAATAATTCAGTATCCCAGATACATAAGGGAAAAAACAATAGCCATCATATAGGAGGCACCAAGCATTTTAAATCTCAGTTACATGTCTGTTCTTTCAGAGGTGTTCTGATATCCAAGAATTTCTGAAACCCGAAATCTGCAGTTGCTGCCAACTGTGCTCATTTCAACTGGCAAATCACTTTCAGTCACAGACTTTCCACTTGTTTCTTTGCTCATGCAATACATTAATAAACTTGTAGGCACATTGCAAGCATTTATTTGCCTTCTTCAGCTTTTTTAAACAAGTTGATATTCTTCAATTGAATTAAAACAGATCTCAGCCATGTTATATATATGTTGTTGTTTTATACTAGTAAAAAACAAATGCTGCTAATTGAAGCCTTCCTCAGTTCTATCCCTTAGACAGCTTGTTATTTGTGTTTAACATTGGTTTTGCAAAACTTTTCTTTAAAAAACCAGAGGGAAAATTTCAGTATTGTCCAAGTCTGTAATTTAAGGTGCATTTCACTTTCAGAATTTGTGGTGAATGCCCTGTATCCGCAGGGATTCACCCCTGATTTGTCCAGATGTCAAAGGCAGGGTCAATCTGAGCAGTAGAAAGAGAACTGCTTTACCTTCAAGGCACCTTCCTTTAGAGAAAAGCCCTTCACTTCAAGTCCCAGCGCATTGGCAGCTTTGATAAAAATGGAATTTAGCTTAGGACTTCATCTCCAGCAGATGTCTTGTCTCACACCTTGTGTTGTGTATACTTATAGCAAATATATTTCTATTCAAATAGCAACTCCTCATTTTACATCTAGAAATATGAGATTACAAAACTGAAATAATATTAAGTTAATAAATCAGGTACACCTTTCTGATCAAGAAATTAGAAAACCGACAAACTCATTTTATTAATGAACTTTAATGCTCAAAACTTCTTAAACATCAGCTAGATTCTACAGATTTTACCTGGGGAAAATTTCTGTTGAAAGCACAGTAAGTTTTTCCATGAGTAATACATACAAGAATAAAACTGAATGAAGCATAAATGTCTCCGTAATTCTTACAATTCTTGTTCTCAGAGCAACAATGGGAAGCTGAAAGCTCTTCTATTTACAAGACTGGGTAAGGACTTATGCCACTATTTTCTTTTGTGTTTAAATTTTTTTAATTTTTCAGATTTGCACCCTGAATAGCAGTGAAGATGAGGTGTAACATGATCGAGTGGACACATTACAAGACTTCCTTCCAGAAAAGAAAGGACTGGAATTAACTAAGTCTCCAAATTTCTTTCTTTGGTTCTGACTTTCCTTTAAGAACCATTGTGTTGCCACAAGGAGGTTTTGGCAAAGCACTTCTTTTGGGAAGGGGGGAGGAGAAGAAAAAGCAGAGGGAGGAACCTAAAAATCTCCACCTTTTGGCTGTCTCAAGTACTTGTCTGCCTGGAAGCTCAATATGATGCAATTAATGAACAGCAATCCTCCACTTTCAGTGCTTCCTTCCCTTTCTCGAGACAGATGTGCTGACAGCATGGCACCTTCTTTAAAGGAACTCAGTTTTATGGAAGCTGATCTCTCAGCAAGGCATGGCTGCCCCATGTATTTTCAAGCATAATCACAGTTTGACACTAAGTATCCAGACACATACCGGAGATGAAAACCATTTCTATGTCCGGGAAACGCCTCCTCTTATCCAACTCCCTTTCAAATGTCCATGCCTGCTAAAATTTCCTTTGCTTGCCTTGGGAAATGCTCTTATAGTCCAACATATCTCACTTGCAAGCTATCTTTTTGCTCACATGCTGCACTCATTTTACTATGCTTAGCTTTCATCCCATTCCTCCTAGATGTATCTTTATATGCAACCTCAAACTAGTTCTCTCCCTCCCCTCACCTACATCCAAACCCAAGAAACAAACCAACTCAAAACTCAGCCTATCTGGGTGCCTAAAGTTAGACACCTAAATAACTCACCTGTTAATCAGTGGTGCTAAATACCTACAATTCTTACCAAAGACAAGAACTTTTGAAAACTAGGATGATTCAGCCCTCACAGCCTCCATTTCCCACCTGCCCCCCGACACGGAGAGGTATGCATATTCTCAGCTTTACTCACCAGACTAATTTAATTAGGCTCAATCACACTGAATGAAGCAATTGCAGAAATTAAGTTACTGAACTGGATTCACGTGCTTAAATTTAGCCACAGAAGTTTGATCCATTTTTTGGTTTAAACATTAAAGAAAAAGAAAAGAAGAAGACAGAAGAAAACAGCTAGACAGATGCACAGAATCCCAGTCTTTCTTCCAAGAGGAAGCACAGCTCCAGGAAGCTTTACGGGTATCAACCAGCCGCCACGAGGCAGCGGTATGAATTAACTGCCTTCGCCAGGCTTCATGCCCACAGTGCCTTGCAAAAGTCATCTGAAGGATTCCAAAGGCTTTAGGAAACCTTCGTTTTCCTAATATTGCCAATGTTCTGACTCAGAGAAAGATCAGTGGAAAATGCTGCTCCCCAGTATATCTGAAGCATTTGTGGACAAAATTTTTTTGTCTGTCCCCATACAAATTTGGGTTAAGCTTCAATCATAATTCAAAACAAGATTCACATTTTAAAAATATTTTTGAAAAAATCTGTGTATCTAAAAAAATATCCATAAATTGTCTCAGAGCTAACAAAACAATATGAATGTCTACACAATACAAACTATTTACAAAGGATATGCCTTTTCTTGAAATGGTATTAAAATATGAAAGCTGAAGTGTCAACAGCTTTAGCCCAACTAATGCATTGCTTGAACAGAAAGCCTGAACAGTAACAGTAAGAGGTAGGAAGGTGTTTTTTATGGACATATTTGAGATGCCTCAATTGAGAAACTTTGACACTTAAATTCTAAGTATAACTAATTATTTTTATTTCAATGTTTTATTACCAGGTTTCCAAGCAGAAATCCTGAAGTGGATGCAAAGGCACTGTCTTCCCTTCCACTTGTAGCTGAAGAGCTTTGTGCATAGCACCAGAGGGGAACTCCTGCTGCTGAAAGTCCTGGTGAAAATCTACTTCAGGAGGACAAACCAATGGAAACCTCAGGAAGGGAAAGGCAATTGCCCATTTTATACCTGTTTTGAAATTACTTTCAACGTTCTACATAAATTAACAGCTCTAGAAGACTTTGTAAAAAAAGGAGATTCTTTTTACAGGTTGCTGGAAGCTGGATCCTCATGGAGAAGTGGCTGAACATCTTGCATGAAAAGGCAGTCAGCAGAAATATGCTCTTCTGGAAAGGGATACTGACTTAGCAATACACTTTAAAATATGTCAGTCACATTTAACATTTCTCCTGCCTTTTCCCATAAACTGGTTATAAAAAGAAAAAAAAAAAAAAGATAATTCTATTTTGGGAATGCTTTCACCCTAAAGGAACATGAGAGTAGATGGCTTAAGAGTCTTACCTCAAGAACAGCTACTGTCATTTACAAGTATTTCTCCTGCCAAAGGTGTCCAGATTAAAGGCTATTAACATCTTTGCTATACATTTTAAATAATAAACTCAAAATATTTTAATTTTGATTATTTGTAAGCTGTCTTTATCTAAGACTGAGGTTCAGGTTTATATCACTAGCACTTGCAGTGGACTTGCAGTTAAAACTTGAAGACTGAGTCAATTCCCACCACCATTCACCAGCAGCCAGCCAGCTAGATTAGATGGCTGTGGTACAGTAGAACAAAATGGGGTATTTTCCTTCTCATTGTTCCCCTGCCCAGCTTTATGCACACACTCTGTTAGTCTAGGGAAAGAAGCACGTGAATATTAAGGTCTATTCCTCAGCTTAGATTTCATTTTCAATGAAGAAAGATGTATTCTGAACCTCAGCCAAGATCTTAAGATACAATACTTTGTGATTTTCAGATTTTAATTACAGACTTCCCATGATTTTTCACCTGACTGCAAATCCATGAAAAAAATGTGTTGGTTTTTTTTTTAATTATTATTTAAACTCAGGTTTGCTTTTAGGTAAATCTTTCTCCTCTCTGAAAATTCACTGTGACTAATTACTACAGTACTTACCATTTTGAAGTCATTTCCACAGGAGCATAACCAAAGTGTATGTGACAAATACAAATACATTGATGCACCATGTCCTGGTGTACGCTGTTGCATTCCACTTCTTACTTTCCAGCTTTGACTTCTAATCATTGGCATGTAGTTAGTAAATATTTATTTTGATACATTTCAGAACAGTGAAATAATCTGTGAAAAAGTTTTAAATATCTTACCTTATTTTTTTGCCTGTTGATTCTTGCGAGCTGCTTTTTTTTTTTTTTTTTTTTTTTTTTTTTCAGTAACACCTTCAACCAAGTTCAACTTGGATTAGCAAGGCTCGATGCCTGGCAGGGCTTCCTGAGGATGATGATATGTAGAAACTAAATATATGCTTGCACAAGTTCAGAAATTAGTCTTATTGTGAGAAGAGTAGGGGTTTGGATTCAATAACATTATTAATTAAATGTAACAACTGCTACCCTAATAGCAGTTCACAACCAGGTTTAGAAATACTTCTGCACTAAATCAAATCATATATATGCCAGATAAGTATCGTGTGTGTATATATAAACATATAAACATTACATATGTATATATATATAATGATATCACATTTAGTGAGCTATAACTCAGTTAACACAATTACTCTAGTTTACTCTAGTTAGCAGTACAACAAATTAGCCTGTCTTTTGCAAGTAGACTGGAATTAACTATTTACTAAGATTTTTTCCAGTCTTTAAGCAAGGAAGCACATTTATGTTTGTACAAATTAATTTGTGCACTGTGCTGCAGAGCAACACTTGATTCTTTTGATCTTTGATATTAGGGATAATGAATTTGTAGGCACCTTCAGCTTCCTCAGCATCGCCATGCAACCTAAGCTGACCACTGGACTGCTCTGACCACTGCTTGTTCCATTTACTCAGTGGTAAGTAACACGTTATGATTTTTTCAAACATAAACGGGAAGCAGGCAGGATTGTTAAAACTGTTAGAAGAACTTGATTAAAAAGAAAAGGTGCTTCATTTGCAATTGTACCTTTCTCAAATAAGGTGAACAAATAAGACATATCAGTTTACAAACATTTTTTCTTGGTTGCTTAAACTTGGCTTAGCAGTTATTCTAGTAATCATAATATGGTGGTGATGAAAGTTGTTTTTTATGGTTTTAATGAAAGAATTGGGATATGTCCTTCCAAAGCTGGGAGAATTATAGTTGTGCTTGCTCTCCCTCTCTAAAGAGACTGTACTTCTCTTACCCAAACCACCACCACACTAGCAGGTTAACGCTATGCACCTGAGACCTTCATATACTCTAGGACAGAAAGCTAGTTCCTTGCTAAATGTTCTTACACAGATTTGAAAATATACTCGTTTCTATGTGCAAAAGCTTTCCAAAAATCTTCTGAGGCAACTTCAGCCCAAATTGACTGTTTAGCTTAATTTCTCTTCATTTTCCTTCACAGGTCTAAATGTGCTTCTAAAATCCCTAATTCTGTACATATGACTTAAAACAGTGATCTGTCATAACTGCATGCAAGTTTCATGTGGTCTTTCTTGGTACTTGTATATCTCATTCTGAAGGAAAACTTGAATTTTCTGAAGGAAAATTTTCTGACACATATGACGTTTCCTTCTTTTCTCTGCTATCTTCTTGTCTGCTGTCAATTGGATCTCAAATATTCCAGGTTTCCCCCCTGAGAAAAATAAATAATTAAGATGTGACAATTAAGCTGGGCTCCTTCTGCACATCTCCAGAGCTGTGGGAACAAAGAGACAGAAGTGCTGGGAGGGAGGACGGAAAACCAGTGGGAGCAGGCAGGAGATGGGTAGGGAGGTGGGGGAAGGGGCCATGGGGCAGTGGGGAGAATGGGAGCAGAAAGAAGCCAGATCTGGTAAACTGAGAAGCCCAGTAGGAGAAACTTCTTTGTTTGGAGGACAGAACAAAGGGGAAGAAAAGAAGAGATGGTAGAAGCAGCATAGTTGTTGAGTTAGAAGAAATTTGTTATTCCTACCCACTCTCAGTCTGCACCAACCAAGGGTCAAACGTAAACACACAGAGGGAACTGATTAGCATGTGCAAACAAACACGATTCTTTTGCTCTGGCTGTGACAATTAACTATCTCTTTCTTTCTTCCCCTCCCCCCTTCTTTTGGCACTTAATTCACTTTGGACAAAAACAATTAGATATGAGAATGTAAAGCTGAAAAAGTAATATGGCAAGGCTACAGATACTGACTTCACTGATCTTGACACATTGATCTAAATGTATGTATTTGTAGCAGCTCAGAAGTACTTGTTTCTCTTGGACAGTAATGATGGCTGTAAAGAAAAGTAATCTGACCCATAGGTTCATCTAAAACTTAAATTTGTGACGTATCCTGCTTCACTTCTGAGGTACGAGAGATTTTGCAGGAAAAAGTTGGCATTAATGTCAAAGCTTTTGTACTGTTTGTATAGGTAACTGCTTTGTTTCAGGTTAAGAACTCCTGGTGCAAACCATTTCTTTGTGGAAAGCAGAAATGGCAAATCTTCATGGGGAGTTAATATATATCTTCAGTTACCAAAACCTAAAATCTTCAGACCACCTAAAGTATCAAAAATAGAGTAAGACTTATCTTTTCTAAGTTTACTAATATAAATTCTTTACCACAGGACTGAGTGTTTTCCTCCTAGCGATTATTACAGCAGAGTAGTCAGCATTTCAATGTAATCTACACTACAATGCCCTATGTTAATGCAGACAGATACTTCAAAACCAGAACAACATGTTAATGGTCCCTCCCATATAACTCTTGGGCCTAACAATTAGTAGCCACTTTTATTAGCAGTTAAGTGCAGAAATATACCATTTAAAATCTTACAACCTTTGTTCTGGAGTTTAGGTGAATACAACAAAATATGTCTTTACTAATGCCTTTTGTAAGCTTGCAGTCTGTTGTAAATCGCATTTTCGTCCCCTGGCTTGTTTCCTGGAGTATAAGGCAAAGAAACAGGACACCTTGTTTTGCTAAAACTGTTGGTTCCTTTTTAAAATTTATTTTAAGATATGAGTAAAGGCAGGCAAACTTTCTTTAGTGGTCCTGGATGATTCTCCCCCCCAGTTTTTTATCTGCTGTACTTGGAACTCTGAAAGTGATAGTTGGAAATGAAGCTGTTTGTCTTGGCATGAATGGGGTTAAGCTCTGAATTTTCAGTTCTGAAACTGGATTAAACATCAATTTATTTGTCAACCCTAAAAAAATGGCTCAAAAGAGAGCGCTATCAAGATTCTTCCTGTGAGTGTGAATTGTTTATCAGAATAGCCCTGCTCTTGCAAAGCAGGCTGGTCATTCCCATTTTTGCTGTTTTGTAAAGCATCATCACTGGCTTCACATTTCACACATCTCTCATTTCAGTTGTTTCTGTTTTAAGACATGTTGGTCATGTTCTGTGCAAGATACACAAAACCAGTGGCCATTTCTGGAAGAAAGAAATGATCTTGCTCTCTAGATTCCTTTTCCTGCAATGAGGCTACACTGCCTTCACATATGCGTCCCTGGCCCTGCTATAACTGCGGGGTTCAGGCCTTAAACCCAACCTCTTCTGCATGGTTGCAGTGCGATAAATACCCTCCAAAGGCTTGCTTACTTAGCAGTGGCCACTGATACGTGGGCTTGTAATACCTGCTGTAGGGCTTTTCTTGCAACAGCTGGGCTGGGGGCAGGAGGAGTTGCTGGCACTTCGACTTCATCTATGTTTAAACGAACTGACAGTTGGCCAGTCAGTTCTCAGGGACCAGGAAGGCAGCTTACGTACCTGGCTAAATTTGAAATTTGCCTCGCAATTTCCAGCTGTGATAGGAAAACCTATTTGGCTGTCCCTTTCATGTTCTAAAGAGCGAGGGAACCAGTCTTTACATATATAAAAATTTGGGGGTTTATCTACACACAGCTTCATGGGATTTACATATTTCTTTCTCTATCATAAATAATTTTTTGTTTTGTTGAAACCCCTAGCTCTCAGTGAATATTTCTAGTTTAAAATAGTGATCCATCTATAAGAGGATTTTTCTTTTCCACTGACCTGCTTTCATTTTTTTAAAGTGTTCTTATCTCTCCCATTGCAAGAGTTGTGTTCTTTGAGTTCTTGCCGTCTCTGCTGTGTGAATCTACATTTGTTTACTTCTGTAAGCAGGTACTGAAACAACGTAAGACATCTCACTCATATGTGAAGTGTGAAGTCTTTCATAAAATTAAGCTGAAAACCATTTTCTTCAACAAACCAATAATATGAACAGACTTCTGAATATGCTTATTGTGTTGTTTCCTGGAAAGCTTAATTTATTGATTCATATTCAGTATTGTAGTTTGTACATATTGCTATATGGAAGTCTTATACTAAAAAAATTTTTCTTCCAACTTAATTTTAGCACAACATTTTTTTAAAAATCACTGGTATTGTGATTTTCAGTACTGTGTCTTAACTCAAAGGAGAAATTAGTGTTTCATGACACCAGTTTAAGCTTTCAGCTGCAGTAAGATCAACCATTCTGAAAGATTATTTTGCAGATTTGTTAGAGAAAAGGAAGATAAAAGAGCAGCAAAAATTCTTATCTTCATGCAGGGCCAGGATGATGGTTAACACCAAGACTTCAAAGTATTTATATATAGTCTACACCTGATGTAGCTTTTCCAGAAATTATAAAAAGGCAATTTCTAGTTTATAATTTTAGTCATTCTTTTCCAGTTTAGGAGTCTACTTCTCTGCATAATTAATCCAATGAGTAAGTCTTGATTTAGGTTCATAAATTTAAGCAAACAAAAATTCACCATTATATTGAAGAATTAAGCCATGTACATTAATACTATCAGTCCTGAACAAGAGATTTATCCTTGCTACAGTTATATTTGATTCTGAAAAATGCTTTAGTACTTTGCTACTTACTTAAGGAAGGAGAAAACTGCAGTATTTGCAAAGTAAGCATTTTCATAGAATATGTATAATTTGAACTGGAAAAAATTATCTGGTTTTAAGTCAAATCTTAGTCCCAACACTGCTGTTTCTTAAACCAGTCTGAATGTTTGGAGCCAAGTACAACACCTGCCTGCCTTTAAGCCAGATTCTGCAGTAAGGATGGTGGCTTATTTACACTGGGGCTCCCTTGGCTGGACTGCATATACTATATTTACATATGATGCAGGGAGGTCTCCCCTCTGGTAGCGCTCTGGAGGTTTCATGAATGAGCGTGGCACAGGAGGCTGGTTTGGTGTGGAAGTCTGGCAGATGTAGCCTGCACTTCTCTTTTCATGTGAGTTACAGTCCTCTTGAGTCAGAAGGACATAGTAATAATAATAATAATAATAATAATAATAATAATAATAATAATAATAATAATAATAATAATAATAATAATAATAATACAGGTTAACAAGGTGACCCAGAGCACTTGGTGTCATTGCAACAAACCAAACCAACACAGTCTGAGCCAAGAACATCAATGTTTTAGCTGAGGGAGTTGTTTCAGTTTTCAAGTCAAAATGCAGCTTTCCTATTGCCAGACTGGGTCTTGAGATTTCTTCTTGGGGTGGGGGGAGGCGACACGACACCAAAATATTTCACTTTTTTTTTCAGGAAGGAGAAAATGTTTCAAAATTCATGCATTCTCATTTTTCATCAGTTCTAATTCTAACCAGACTCCTAAAATCAATACTTTTAAAGTTCCTAATACTATCTTCTAGGGAAAAGGCATTAACACCAGTGTGTGCAGTAGAGTTGGAGTCTGCGTGTTGCTGCTTTCAGACTTGAGTGTAAAGTCAAACCCAAATCTCCCTTCAATTGATCAAAAATTGGACAAAGCCTCCAAACTTGGTATGATACACTTATGAAACTGAACGTGATGCTGTAGAATAACTGAGGATCAACATACCAGCACTGGATGCTTCAGAGACACCTCTTGAAGAGTCAGAGGCACTGGGTTTTCTTCTTGTGGGGCTAAAGCACTGACACTGGATTTCTGATGCTCTGGACTGTGAAATACATCAAAAACTCCTCTGAAAAGGTTTACTAGAAACAATTAATTAAGTAGATCTGATTTAAATGTCTACAACATAGTGTTATGTTTGCAAAATAATTATATTAGATATAAATTATCTATTATAATAAATGAACTTCTGATCATTTATATAGAACACCTCTTCTTTGGTAGTACAATATCAAACCTTCTCTGCCCCAATTGAAAATAAACTTAGTAAAATGTTACTCCAAAACACCTAAACAAATTATCTAAAATGAGCTGTGAAAATTGTATTTGCATGCATTTTTGCATTCAAGGAAACTTAAAATCAGTTTCTTTTAAGGTTACCAAAGTTGGCACAAATCATTGGAAGGTAAATATGTGCCTTGCTCTGTTTGAAGAAATCCGGCTTCAAAATAACAAAGTTATAGACTTTTGAAAACATGCATCCTGGTTTGCACAGCAGGTTTTTCTTAACATCAGAAGCAAACACCAGGATGTGATGTTCTGAATATTCACTTTCAGTATATTTGAAAGCTCACACCTACTTGTATTTGAATGTGCGATTACTTTAAGAACTGCATTGTTCTGAATTACAGTTACAAAAGGAAAAAGGTGTTGGAGACCTTATTGTTCATTATAAACAGGATTCTCCTTTCAGTTAGAGAATGAAAGAATATAGGCATTTTGCTTATAGGGACTACTATGATTCTTGTAGAAATAAACTTTAGATAGGGCTTCCTGCAAGAATGGCTGTGATCTAGGAAATATGCTGATTCAAATCTTTATGTGGAGGAAATACACTCACATTTATGTGGCTCCATTATCTTCATATCTCAATTCATCAAAAACTCTGCATGCTTTGGAAGATCTCTTGAAGTTCTGTTGGTGTTGCTTCTTTCTGGCCAAAACTGGAAATTTGTTTTCCTCCATCTCTTTCTCAATGGGACCTGGTGATTTATGTTCTCTTGGAAATAAATAATTCACTTTGCGATAGGAAAAACACAAACTTGTTTTGAGTAATGAAAAGCAACTCTGCACCCTCACAGTTGAATCCTGCACACAGCTGAAAGACATTAAATACCGTAACAATCAATAACATGCTCAGAACTCAATGCATCTTTACCTCAAGCTTTGGATAACATCTGCTAGTTACTAGAACTAGTCGCCACCTTGAAGACTTGATAATAATAGCTTTAGACTGAATTTTGGAATGAATAAGAAAGTCTGCTCCTGTCAGTCAGCATAGTGGGTGAGATTCATGGCTAACTCAATTTGAATTAGCAGCCCTGACTGATGAGTGACAGAGGGTGGATAGGTGAGACGGGCAGAAGGTTAGACATTTAGAGTTGGTGCTTCAAAATAGGCAAGGTGAATGCTGTCAAAATTAACTACTATCTTATGTGGGTTTGCCCTACCAGAGTAACACGTACAGTTAATAGCTCTCCACAGACTGCTTGTTAAGTACACAGTATAAAGAATCACGCAAGAGAAGCCTGTGAAAGAACAGTGTTTAAAGGTTTTGTTTCTTAAGAGCCATACATTCCTGAGTGCAGAAAGAATGTCCCACAATCTGAGAATACCATAACCCATTTATAGGTTTTACTGGGTTTGGTACTTTTCAGTAAAATTCTAGCTAAATGAGGGAAATATTGATTGATTGATTACTTAATTATATCTAATTAATAGTAAATATCCAGCATTCCCTGTTACGGTGTACTATAAAAAAAAGAGCTTACTCCTGGGGTTACTACAGTTCTGGACTCATACATGCAAACTGGTGTTCTGTTAGGAACCTAAGCCTTACTTTTAGTTTATTATTTTTCAAAGGCATGTAGCATCCACAGCTCATTTTCTGCTACCTAGGATCCTGATATCATATGCTTGAAAGGCTTATCTGTAGATATTATATATCGGTAGATATTAAAGCCCAGTTTTAAAACCTAGATCTAAAAAAAAATTAGTCTGATATTTATTGCTGGATAATACTTTAGAATAAAACATTTCTAACCTTTTAAGTAACAAAAATGTGAAATTTACATACAAGGATTGTTTAAAATGTATTACTTCATGCTTGCAGCAATTTCTTTTAATTTATTTTAATTAAAATTCATGCAGAACAGGGAGAGGTTTAATACAGAAGATGATAACTCCTGTCACTCCTCTTCTGGGCAGATTTACCATTGACTCTATCAGAAGAGCGATTTTTAAAAAAACCCTTTAAAATAAAGATTTTAGTTAGTTTTAGCTCTCATGGGAACAAGTAGTTACAAGTGCTAGATGGCATTCAGCCTCCAGCCCTTGTCTGTCCACAAACTACAACTTCGTATTACCAGATTTCTGCTACCTCAGTCCTGCACTCACCCTTGTGCCAGTCATACCAAGCTGTGTAGTGGTTTCAAAGGTTTCCACGTGCAAACTCCCTGCCTCTGGTACACACCACTCATCTGCCTGCTGCAAGCTTTCGCTACGAAGAAACTAATTTTAGTTTGGACCTATAGCAATACTCTAGAAAGGAGCTTTAGTCCTTCCTTTGCCTTGCAAGCTCGTCATTAAAAAAGAACAAAGCAGAGAAGAAAGCTGCAGTCATTTGACTACTAACCAGATTGTGGACACTGTACACATTCTCAACAGCTGCAAAACGGTTGTTTTTCTCCAGCTTCCTGCTGCAAGTAGCACCAAATAGAGAAACACATTTGGAAGAAAGCAGTACAGTTCATCAGTCTCTGAATATATAGCAGATATTATCATTACTGCCAAATTACCATTGCTTATGCAATACAGCATGCCTGGGATCTCACTGTGGAGCTACCCTGAAAAACTGCATCTCTGCAAACCTCATCTATAATGGTTCTCCCTCAGCATCACAAACAGTCTGTTGCTTTTCCAGAGGACTGAGAGACTTGTGTCATAAAAGCAAGCACTTCATCAGAGCTCAAGTATGGGAACAGGTTTTCTTGCACAGGGAAGAATACATGGATCAGCTGTAAATTTGAAATAACTTAGCTTCCTAAGACAGAGCCTCCTTGTGACTTTGTCCTTGAGAAAAATATTAACAAGCTTGAGGGACCATCAAAACACTAAGGGTACTCACAGTCTTAAGGAGACACTGTGACAGTCAAGAAATCCATTTGTATTCCTAAGTGTTTCTGAGAAGCTTGAGCAAGATGCTTGCAAGGAGGTCCTTGAGCTTCCTAAACAAGATTGGGATTCCAGGAGGAAAGGACTTTTTAACAACAGATGCAAGTTGCCACTCCAGCACATATTCCCAAATCAAGATGTGTTACATTTCTATTTTATTGCTGTGGTAGTTGAAAAAGGACTTTGAAATGGGAATACAGTTATCTGGGCCATAAGGCAACAGGGATTTTCTTTAAGTGTTGATCTGTCTCTAAAGCCTTTTGGTCCAACAGAAATGTATTCATTCATACAACACAGAGCATAAAACACAGAAAATTTATAACCTTGCTTTGCCCAAATTTGGTGTTATATGTGGAAAAATAAATCTGAAATTTAATCAGCTTCTCAGGTACCTACTGGCTGGTCTCTTTGTTTTGAGCACATGGTTAACATGGGAGCAGTAAAGTCATCGTATTTTAGTGGTTTTTAATGTTTGTGGAATTTTTTTTCTCCACCATTTTAGTACTTATTGATTAAAAATTGTGAATAAAAACCCCACCACCATTTTTGCAAATGAGAAAATAAATAATTACTTGTAAACCAAATGTGAGTATAATAACATCTTCTAAAATTCAACAGAAATTTGTTAAACAGTGAAGCTATTTGCTATCTTAGATAAAACTCAGAAGACCTGAAAAAGTCTTCATATATAATAAAACTAAATATCTTTTTATATAATGACATTAACTGACCTCCTAGATGATGCCATATTAAGAAAGGCAAGATGATGCATATGATGCAAGTAAAAAAGGTGCCTTTCATGTTGGAAATATTTCTTAGTCCTTTTAGAGGTTGCATACTGTAAGTAAAAAAAAAGATGTTAGAAACTGTGATTATTATAAACATTATTATAAACCGTGAGCTTACTTGAAGGAATTTTCATGTTTGGATCAACTTGGAAATAAACACTATCTTTTTAAATACTATAAACTTTATTTATTTATTTATTTAAATTTATTTAAATTTTAATTATTTGTATTTATTTAAATATATATAATATTTTTAAATACTATACTGTATAACACTTGGTATTTAACGACCTGAAATTCCCATTCACTTAATTAGTGAACTCAGAATTAGTGACTCAGAAATACTATAATTACAAAAAAAAAAAAAGCAAGGTAAAAAACCTATGGGTAAATTACAGTTTTCCACCATATAGGAATAGCTGTAGAAAGATTTAATATTCCTTATAAAACATAATTTTTATATTGTATGAAATATATACTGTTAAACTTCCTTTAAAGCAAACAGGGCTTGTCACTAACACTCTTTGTCTTTCATTATTTCACTGTCTGACGGTGTCATTCTTACACACGATGTTCAGCTTGTAATTTGCAATGAATAAATTAACTGTCATTAATGACTTTGAGTAGCATTTTTTAATTGAAGCAATCTTTAATTTTTAAATGTATATGCTGGCAAATTCATTGAGTTCTTAATTTTGCTTTTCTGTATGAATTCAGCAGCTTTCCTGCCTCCTGAAGGAAACAAATCTAGCAAAAATTCAAAAGGTATTTTATTTCTAATGAGAGTTATTTCATCTCTAAAATCCTAGAGTGACTTGAGGATTAAGTCACTCACTAAGTCTAGTGAGTGACACACACACATACACACACTAAGTAAACTAAGGCTTTGGAGCTGGGATTCAGAAGACTTCAAGAACCATTCTTAATGCAGGATCCACTTTTAATATAAAAATGACTGGTGTGGGTGACTCATTATACACCACCTTCAGCATTCTGTCTTCCACTAGAGCGAGGCTAACGCAACTGGTAGGGCTGTGCAGAAACAAAAGCAGGGCCATATGCTTGGTGGGCTGCTCAGCTACGCACTGGAAACAACCGGTTACAGTACTGCGTAGGCTGGCGTTTCTGTCCCCTATGTAACACCAGGCAAGAACGTACTGAATAAAACTCTTGAAATAGTAAACAAAATCAGACACAATAGTGTAGCCTGATGTCATCTTTGGAAACAATGTGTGAAACCAATAGACTGGTATATATAAAATAATGTTTAAGAAGAACAGATGTGACATCTTACAGTCCTGACCCTCCAATATGCCTGCACCTATATAGAGTCCTTAGTATAGCAGTGACTCATTTATGCAGAACTCCTTGCAGAGCCTGGTAAAAATAAATCCCTGCAATGAAGAACAGCAGACAGGGAAAGTGCAGCTTAACTTTCATCTGGAACTTCTGTCCCCAGGGCTTTTAAAGTTGTAGTTGGTAAGTGGCATGTCGAACTGCTTGTGGCACCTGCAGACTTAAATACATACAGCGCTAGTTCTGTGACTAATCGTCAAACAGCTCATGTGCACCGTGTCTTTGGAGGACTGGGATTTGAAGAGCAAATATTCCCATATCTGCTTACTGGAATATTTGTCCCTTCACCTCTGAATCCAAATTAATATATATTTTTTTTAAAGGGTCACCAAAATCCTTTCAGATTTAGCTAAATTATTTTGCTGTCTGCAGTGGCAGAGCTGTCCGCTGTTATTAGAAACTCCTTTGCCTTTTCATCATTTTGTTCAAGCATCTGAAAAAACATCAGGGTGGGGAGGCTCAGGGCTCCTGGGAAATACGGAGTTAACAGTAACCCAGGCTTGTTGCCTTGACTAGGAAATAGCGTACCCCTGCAGTCAATTTGCCTAATTGATTAGAAGCCTGATTGCATCCCTGAAGGGCTAGGCGCCCTGAGGGGTATGCATGCACCGAGGCAGGGAGCTTAGGGGCACTTTCACGGAAAGGGAGTCTCCTGGGCTGAGGAATCATTTCCCGCCGCTTCTGGATCAGCGCTCACACCACCTCCAGCGTGGTCCTCGGCACAAAAGCAGCCGGTAGGCTCGGAGAGATTGGGCCAGCAAGGGACATCGGGTGCTACCTCCTCCAGGTTGCTGAGGGGCCCAGGTGGCACAGAAGCCAGCCAGCATGAGGACACTCAGCCCCCTGCAGTGAGGCTCTCCAGCAGAAGAAATGTTTTGCCGCTCCCCCCCCATAAGCAGTGAGCACTTTGCTGCTTTAGCCTTTCCTGCTCCTTCACTTCTCAGGAGAACCAGAAATGCCCAGATGACCGAAGTCCCAAGGCTTGGCGAGCCTCCCCAAGGCTCAGAGACAACCGGAGCGGCTCCCTGGTTCCCTAATCGGCCCGGTGAAGCCGCCCGGTGAAGCCCAGTGGCAGGAAGCGGTTGACAGTACAGTAACTCAGCCCGTCTGGCCTTTTTCAGCTTGGCTTCATTACTATTACCATGATAAAGACCAGCATTTTTTTTCTACTTCCCTTTTGCCCCTTCAAGTCTCTACTTGCTCTTGACTTTTCTGAATTTCACTTTGATACCTTGACACTTCGGTTGTTCTCCCAGACAGATACAATTACAAGAGTTCAAATAAACCTCTTTTTTTTTTGTTTGTTTGGGGTTTTTGTTGTTGTTGTTGGGGCAGGGGTTGAGGGAGTGAGGAGAAAGCATGGATAACAAAGATGCTGTGAAGATTTGCTGGGAGAACTCCCCTCCTCCCAAGCGTCTTCAGGTCTCTGCAGTTTGGAGGCCCCGGAAAGCTGCAGCTGTGGGACATAATCCAACACCAAGGTTTAGCATAAAACAGAAATAGCAAAAAGTGAGCCCGACAGCATAAATAGGGATTGCAGACTTCCAGCTGTGTTTCAGTGAGTAATACTGCGCTGTCTTCCAATGAGACCTCACCATTCTCACCTTAAGAAAGAATATGAAAACAGTTCAACTTTTAAAAAGAAGAAAAAACTGTATGAAAACTCATTCAAATCATCACACCATGAAACAGCGTGGAGGTGTACAGTCTGCTACAGCATTCATTCAGTGCTGATGTGAAGGAAAATGCCTTTTATTTTTTTTCCCCAATATCTCCACTGCTCAACTAGAATTCCTGGACAGTCCCCAAACCCAACACAACCTGCTCTACTTAATTTGTGGGACTTAGTGGCCCCCACGTTACAAAGGCTACAAGGTACCAAAAGAATAATAAATGTATTTCTCGGGCCCCTTTTGCTAGGTAAACTCTCTGATCCAGATATCACAGAATTCAGCTCTACTTTCCTGAGAGTAGAAAATGAGTCACAACTTCAGTTATAGTTCACCTGGGAGAGGGAAACAGCCATCATCCAGTCCCTAATGCAGTGTAAAAAGGGGAATTATGGCAGGGGTGAGACTTCTCCTCCGGTGACATTCATAAACCACCTAGAACAAAGACACACAGGAAAAGTGAGCCCAAACTCAACAGAAGATTTTTTTTTTTTTGTTATCTCCAATTCAACGTTTAGTTCTGTCACTAGACGTGCTACTACATTATTAGGAAGTGGGGCTGTATTTCTTTCAGGAAGATAGATCTTGTTGCTTTTTCATCCTATTACTCCCAACTCCTTTCTTTCTAGGCATGAGCCCTTGCACATCCATACGTTTCATGACTGTGGCCTCTGATTTAGCATTGAGGACCACTATTGAAAGCACCAGACCCAGCTCTAATGCTTTTGACAAAATATAATTATATGCATCCTATATTAATCTTAGAGTCTATAATACATCATGCGGTGACCTGGATGACAGAGTAACGGGTGCATTTATTAAACCTGTGGATGACACCCAAGTGGGAAGAGACTACCAGGAAGCTGGGCTTAGAATACAAAGTGATTTTGACAAATCAGAAGTGTGATCTGAAGAAGCAGCAGGCTATCCAGCACAGAGAAATGCAAGACAGCGCACACAGGCAAAAATAATCCATTACACGAAAACAGGCTGCAAAACAGCTGGTTAGAGAGTGAGCTCTACAGCAGTGAAAGCTGAGGGGCTGCTACTGAGGATCACAAGCTTAGCAAACCCAAACACTGCAAGAGGAACTATAAACATAAGTCCAGCCTGGAAAGCACAAAATAAAATAATTAAATTATATGCTGCACTACAGCTTCAAGGGGAGTACTACACCCAGTTTTCTGCACAAAAAGGAATAGGTTGTTGGAAGTTGTAGGAAGAAGGTTGAGATTCCAGCTTCCAGCTTGAATGGTAAGGTGAGGGGGGGCTCTGGACAGGGTTTGACAGGATGAGCAGGTCCCTGAGAAAAAGTTAGATAAATATCTGTCAGTGATAAGTGAGTGTTATCTGAGGCTGTGCTGGGCAGGGAAGTGTATTAGATTATCTTTTCTTTAGAAGAAAAGAACCTTCCAGCTGTACTGTTCCAATAATCTAGTAAGCCTAAAAATGTTGCAGTTAATATAATTTTCCAAGATCCTCATCCCCTCAAAAACTTGAAGGTTTTGACAAGGCTTTCATAAAAATAAACCAAAAAACTTACAAGCTAAGTTATTGATTTGCCTATATTCTACCATCCTCTACAAAAATCTGTTGTGTGCATAATATTTTATTGTAATATGATCTTGGGAAACAATTTTTGTCTTATGCTTAACTAAGTAAAGAGTCCAACAACCCATAAACACTAGATAAGCTTTTTGAAAGGCCACTAGTCTATAGAAATTGCTTCTGAAAACACCTTGAAGTCTATCTATAGTACCTGATCTTCAAAAATAAAATCAACACTCCTATATTGGGAGATGTATCACCTGGAGGAGTCATCTTTCTGCACTCTCTCTTGTATGATTTCTCTTAATTCTTATGGCCAGAGTCAAAAAAACAAACACCAAGGAATGAGAGGCAGATTTAATATGCTAGAGTATATACTAGAGTATCAAAAAAAGATTATGTAAAAATAAAATAATAGCATAAGCTAATTTACATAAATGTTTTTCTTATGATGTATTAAATTATATATTTCAACTACAGTTTATAAACATGAGTTAAAACATTCTGTTTAATTTTCTGTTTAAAACCATTGTATGAAAAAACTTCACAACAAAAGAATGACTCCAAATTAGTTTTGAAATTATACAAATCAGCTGTGTATATAACACAACATGCAGTTTAGTGCCCCCTTTTGCCTTTGTTTGAAGTCTTTAAAACACACTGTCACACTGAACCAGATGCAACTCCTATATAAAGTTGAAACATTTCTACCTGAATTCAACAGACTTCTACTAACAGCCAATATTACTTTTTCTTTTTTCTTTCAAGCAGAGAACAGGCTTAGGCCTGTTGCAGTTACAAGTCTCAGTGAGGTTTTACATCATTCATACTGTACCCTTGGACTTTTCTGTGAGGTCCCTCACACTTTACAGCAGGACAGGAGACCGTTTTGCTGATTTCCACCCCCACTCCCACCCCTCTCACCCCCCACTCTGAAAGTTTTTTTGTGCTTCAGATAACTTCCCAAATGAATTTTCCCAGGCTTGAGCAATACCCACTGAATGTAACCAGGATTTGACATTATCTTTTAATCGCCTCACAGAAATACTCAGCCTGGTAGACAGCTCAGTTAGATCTGAATTATTAGAATGTTATATTTATTACTAAAATTATAAATTAGGGCATATTTTGCATCTACTTTCTTACAAGATCTGTGGCACTTAACAATATTTTTGGTTTCCTTTTTTCCTTCCAATTGCAGTCTTCTATTTGGAGAACGCCTTTGCCAAATTTGCAGCAGGAGAAAAGGAAAATATTTCGAGTATTTAGGTCTCTTAACACTTACCGTAAAGTGTCACTATCATTGCATAGTCAAGCATATGCAAATAATTTGAATCCCCCCTATAAGAATTACTTGCTTCAATATCAACAACTATAAATCCCTCTGTGGGCACAAATAGATTTCCTTATCCTTAAAGCATGTTTAAGCGTAAGCCTTTTCAGTCATAAAAATATATCTTAGAAAAAACACTCACATGGATCAGGATGTGCCCCTAATATAAACAATTAACGTCAACATACTTACTCTTGATTTACAGTCTTGCGAATTAAATGCATGTAGCTCCTACATGGATGACAACTACAGTCTGTATTTTCTCCCTGAACACACTTAAATGTGCATAGAATACAAAGAACATACTAGTTCAAAATCAGCTTTTGGCCTTTTGAGGGCCCAGGAAAGTTTGGTTCCTGCAGTGGCTGCAATTCCTCTACAGGATCCCTCCAATTCTTCTTTCAGCTACAGTAAAGCAAATCAAAAGCAACCTCCCGGTGGTAGCGTGTATATTGACCAAAAGTTAACTCTATATACCTGTGTATCCCAGAAGTGAGTCCTGATTGCTATGGGAATGGTAATCATGACTTTTCTGGCTAGAGTGTGATAAAAATACTAACTTTCAACACTGCATTAATGTGTTTTTTTCACACTTGCGAGACACAGATTTTAGCTGTAGTTCAGGCATTCCCAAACAGAATAAGCTCT
>JAVJGJ010000059.1:39034062-39069241 GCA_035590215.1 Microhierax caerulescens | reverse complement strand
GTTCAGGCATTCCCAAACAGAATAAGCTCTTTTCCCTGATTTTGTGCTTAGGATGTTAAACTTAACAAATGCCTCAACAACCAAAAAACCAAACCAAACCAAAAAGTTAAAAAAAATAATAGTCCCATTCAGCTGAAACCCTTACAGTATTACCTTCAGCATTTCCAACAAACCCCCACCAGTTCCCATTCAAACTGGTGGCTCAATGTACCTGAGACAGCTAATTAAAAAAGGAAGTGGTCAAAGTCATGCTTTTTTTGTAAACTTCAAAGGTGATCCCTCTCCTTCCTCCTCTTTACATTTTACTGTCTGGCTTTCTGCCCATCCTGCAGCTGTTAGCTGAGCCTGTGTTTCATGGCGTCAAACCTGCCTCCTCACGGTCCATAAAGTTACAGCAGGGATCGTGATACGCAGGTGTGGAAAAGCCAGAAGTGCAAGATGGGCCCGTTAATGATTTTTCTGGCACCCCATGCTGAGCTGCTGAAAAAAGAGAGCAGCTTGCAGAAGGCAAGGGACTCTTTGTTTGCAAAGGTATTTGAGATTGTATTACTTCTCCCACAGCAAAGGTGTTGGGTTTTCACTTTAAGGGCTGTTTACAGAAATGATTCACCTTTTATACAGCTTTTAAAAAATGCTTTGAGGCTTTAATTGGACACAGGATTTGCATCACACCAGTATGAAAACTCTTACTTTTCATTTAACCTCCCATCAAATCACTCAGTGATCTTACCCAGTGATAAGCAGCCAGCTCTCATTATGTGGCCTTAACAGAGGAAAACAAAAATCAAATCATTAGGGGTTCATTTATGTCATAAACTTTAATCTGGGAATTTCTGCACCCATTTACATTTGGGCAACGAAGGCAGAGGGGACCAACTGCTGGGGAAAAAAACACCATGAAAAACACAGTAATTTGCTGCTCTTCTTGAAATAACTGTACAACATAATAATTAGTATCTAAAACTCTTATCTTGTAAAAATCACTGAAAAGTCTGCTTTATTTTAAACATCACTCAAGCTGTGATCTGAACTGTACCCAAAGAACAAGTTCAAGCAACTCCAACTCAAGATTTTTAGAAATAAGTGCTTGAAACTAATAGCCTATGGGAACAATTTTCCAGAACACACAAGTGACACATGATATTATCTGCCACTCAGAATCAATGGGACTGAAGTTTGCAGATCATCCAAACATGAAGGCATGGCCTAGACTTCACAAAATATTTAGTGCCCAGCTTTAACTACTGTCCTTATGTCCCATTAGGAGAGAGAGCCTGAACAGCTGCATTTGGGCTTTAAATTCCATCCTTGAGCCCCTTGCTAGGTGTGGGATGCTAGCACTTCTGCAACCTCTAGGTCCTACATCCCCCAACACCCCAGTCTTTAGGCATCTATATTTAACCTTGGCCTTCTGCATCAGCGTTTGAAAGCTTGGCAGTATCTTGATGCTAACAAAGACTAAGCAGATAAGCAGCTAGTGAGGAACACATTGTGAGGGGATGGGAGGTTTAAGAGCAGCTACTGATGCAGAAAAGTGCTGGCTGCACTGTCATCTTTGCTGTTTGTCCACACATTATTTGCATATATCAAAAGTTTAGTAAAGTAGGGATTAGTCTACACATAAATATGTAATTTACAATTTCTATTGCTACAACTCCTCAAGATACAGAGTTACTGGGCACTTCTCAAAGCTCAAAGTTGCAAGTTCAGTTCTGAAACTGTGTATCCATCTATACCTGGGGCATGATGGGTATGCCCCCTCTGGCAAGCAGTGATAGATGAATTTCAGGCTTCTAGCCTGCTCACATACTTTTTTTCCTAATACCTTATTTCCCTGAGCAGCCATTTCTGATGCAGCAATTCCTAGAAACTCAAACTGAGAGAGCAATCACAAATTTGAAGAAGTGCCAGCCATAAATGAGCTGGAATGAGGAGCGTTATGCTTCTGCTACCATTTCAGCATTTGGCTGTGTTATTGAGTGGCACCTGAACTTGTGAGATAGCAGGACATCTCTTTAAGAAAGGCCAGTGGGAACCAGAGTGGACCTTTTCTGCATTAGTGAAGAATGCAGTGTGGTTTTCCCTGTGCCTGCAGTTACAACTTGCTCAGGACTGGCACACCATGGCTTTGCTGACGAACAAATGGATCAGGTGGTCTTTCTAAGGACATCAGGGAATGATGTATGTGTGCTGCATGCCACTCCTAAGTCCAGTTCTGACAACAGAATTTCAAGGGAACTTGGTACATGTAAGACACTGTCTCTTCTCTCTTCTAGTAACTGCTATGGAAATAGTGCTGGTACCTTCAGCACCAAAATACAACACAAACTGATCATCCCAGGACTCCACAAAGGTGATCTATATCCAAAAAAAAAAAAGCAACCAAAGCTCAAAAACCTAACTCAGAACTGTCAGAGTATCCATATTCAGCAGGGAATTAGAGCAAGATACAGAGAAGGTAACAACACTCCATATTTTTGCTAGAAACTTATTTCCCAGCTGTAAGAAGGATGGGTAAGGTGAGCTCATGAATAATTGCTCTTGCTGGTTCCCTTGACTGCCAGAGTAATCTTCAGCTACCCATCCTGCAGCGGACTGTAACAACCACCCCATCTATGTCAGCAGATTTTAACAGCAAAGCACAAGAAACAGTATCTTTCTTTAAACTCAACAAATCTCAATAGCCTTTATGCTGCACCCACAAGCCACTTAAATTACATGAACTGGCCTTTCTCATTATGTTTGTAATGCCTCAAATATCTTCCCAGCCATATGTTTACATAGCTCATGAAAACTACCTTGCCATCAGCTTTTCAAGAAGGAAGATCTGACCTTGCAGTTCTGGAGGGGGATGAGCCATTCCTCTGTGCTCTCACAAGAAAATAAATTTGTAAAAAAGCATGTTAGAAACTGAAAAGCTGAAGGAGACTGGGCATGGTATGTGTGTGTGTTGCAGAATGCTAAGGTAAATTATCTGTCCTGCCATGGGACTCTTCAATGGCCACATGTGTGCTAGACAGCGTTTTTGCACCACAGTTCCTTTTTCTGGTGGTGGTGGCAGCACAACCCTCATCTCACAATGAGAGGTTGCAACGAAACAAGCAAGCAAACAGTGTAAAGGTTGTGAAGCACTGAAATATAAAAATAATTGAAATAATGGATTTATCTCAGGCTGATTTTTAGGTTCTGCTTTTCTCTAGACCTGCAAGATTCTTTGTGCTGGGATTCCCAACCTTCTTTTTTATAGATACTGCCAGCAAGCGCCACATACAGCATCCTGAATTTGCTGCATTATAAGTCCCCTTTGAAATGCCTCAAATCTGTTTGGTAAAGCCAGCTATAAGCCTCAAGGAGTAAGCATGTCACCTCCAGGCATGCTCACGTGTTCATCACAGGCAATTAAGGACTCTGTCTGGGTTCATCTGCTGAGCATCCTACTGGGACTGTGCTATGGGGTTTTCTCTGGGGCAGTGGCAGCTGCAGCTCCCAGCCACACGCTACACTGAGGTGACTTGTATGCCACAAGTGACACATACCACAGCAGGGCACCTCCTCCTTTACTAAATCCTATAGGCTACTTAAAACACAGAATGGTTATCAACATCACACACTGGCAAACTAGTTTTTGCAGATCACTGTTGCCATCTCTGCTCTCCTATCAGTGTAGTCATGGGATATATTTTGATTTAAATAAGTACTTTTGTGATACCAAACTCTGATTTCTACCAGCTTATTTGTCCAGCATTTAATGCTGTGTTATTACAACATGATCCTTCTTAGTTTGAAATCAAAGGCTTTAACCCTAAGGCTGAATGAGGCACAGCACAATGCGGTGCAAGGTTAAACCTCCTATTTGAACCTGGATGGAGCACCAGGCTAGCAAGGCTATCCTGCTTTTTTATAACCCTGCTAGCTTACTCCTTACTCAGAGAATAAGAAGTTTCTAGTACACCTTGATTTTCCCAGACTTGTTTGCAAGCTTTTTCTATTAAAAATATTTGGGGTTTGCAGTTTTTCTTCAATTCTGATTAGCCAGCTTAGAGCAACTGAAAAAACTATAACCTATAGCCAAGTCTAAGTGCTTTTATTTTTAAAGTGAAATACTGTTTTCAAACTGTAAGTATTTCAGAACTATGAAAATGCTGAAAGCATGTGAAATTTAATCCAAATAAAACACATTGTGAAAACCAGAGTATATGAAACATATAAATATTTCCCATTTCTACATTTCTCCCTTTTTCAGTCCATTCTAATTGAAGAAATGCTAAAGAACATTGAAACTTGATAAATCCATGGTAATATGACAAGGGCCAAACCTTGTCTGATCTGGCAACCCAGAGGAAGGTGGGAGGAATTCTGAGGGAACAGACGGAGTGAGAAGTGAAACTGCAAGACTGTGAGATGATGATCAAAGGGAACAAGGACTCCCAGGCACAGTGAGAAAAAGCGTTACTTACCATCCCAGAGAGATGAATGAAGAAAATCTGTAAAAAACAGAGTCCTCTTTGTGCTGCAATTCCCCCATCGCTGCTTAGAAGAGTTGATTTTTAGCTGTTACATTAGCCCACTTCAGATAATTTCATTAGATTCCTTATCTCAAATAATGTCCCATGCTTTAGAGTGCATTTTGGTATGCACTGGGTGTAAATACACCACGAGATATGACCACATTTCAGGGACTATCCACCCAACTTGATGTCCAAAGGCTTAACAAGCTGATATTTGAAAATTTTTTTCATCTAAGAATCTTGAAAGTCAAATAGGACAGCACTGTGTTAGTATGAAACAAATTAACCAGTTGAGTTTTTCTTTTTATTGCTGTTGTCAACAACAACAGTCTCCATCCATCAAATAAAAAACTTTCAGACTCAGAAGACCATTGTGTTTCAAAGCAATAATTAATGCAGTTAATTTTTCTCTTAGGCAAGAATTGAACTTTTCTCTGTTGCAATAGTAAAGGATTTTTTGAAGCATTTTCTACCGCAATTTGGAGCATAAAGATCCTTCAGGTCTGGTATAGAGAGGTATCACAGCAATGGGAAGGAAACCATATAAATTAAAAAACAAACAAGCAAAAAACCACACACACACACACACACCAACCCCCAAAACAAAGAACAGTCTGCTCCTTAATTCTGAAGTCCTGATACTGACCATTTTTTTAAGCTGGTACACTTCAGTGTTGACACATTACACTCAGTCGTGTAATTTTATTCTGGTGCTGAATGGAGTAGAGGCAATTTCTGAGCGCATACAATATTTCAGATGATAGAACAAGATCATGGTGGGGAAGACGGGAAGCAGTGTTTTTTAGTAAATAATTAGAAGGTATTTTGGAATACTTCATCACTTCCAGCTAGAGCTGAAATTTAAAATACCATTGTAAAATTGTATTTTCTTTTCTGCTCCTGACTAAAGTTTGTCACCTGTTTCTGAGTAGCATCTGTGGTTTGTGTATAGTAGTTTCTATACAGCAATAATTGGTTTTAATGTTCAAGAAGGAGTTGTACCTCTCAAGTTGGTCAAGAGATTGACACACAGGAAAAAAAACAGTGAAGGGAAAGGAAGAACTTATACTGAGCTTCAAGATCCTCTCCAGTCAGGACAGTGAGGTGGATAATTAGGATGACTGTCATCTGGGCACTCTGGATTTGCTCAGAGAACTTGTGCAATGCTTGGGCAGCACCATACAGGCAAGGTGTGGAGAATAAAATAGCTGAGGAAATTAGAAAAGCAACGGAATATGAGATACTGCAGTGGAGAAGAAAAGCTTTAATGAACTTTGAAGGTAAGAAAAGATGGGGACCCAGTAAGATATCCTCCCACATGGGAGTGGCACGACTCAAGCAGCAGGCCAAGAAATTATTTTAGCTTTTATGCTCTAAAGAATGCAAGTATCTGTTCTGGAGAAGCGTGAGGGCCAAACATCATTGTATTATCAAGGTAGGGCTAAGTGTAGGCCTGAACAATGGGCCAGTGCAGCAAAGAGATGACATTCAGCCAAAGTTCTCCCACTATCTACTAACTGGAAGTAAAAAAACTAATTTAAAAATGTACTGTTTCATCCTGAAATCCCTTCCTATGTGCAAAGCACAGGCAAGATCTTCACAACTCAAGTGATACACTAGCCTCATGTTGTGCAAGGCTGGACTACTGCTCTTGCAACTTATGGACATATGAAAAAGTATGATGAAAGCAAAAAATATTACTTGGTAAGATTTTATTATCGTTATTATTATTATTTTAAAAAGACAAATCCGAGATGTATTAAAATTAGAATTAAAAAAAAGGATGGTTATAACATAACTGCCTTTTCAACAGGTGGGAACTGACAAGTTACAAATATTTTCCTTTTTAGTTCAGATAACTTTTTACAGCAATGAAATCAGCTCTCAAGTGCTTTGAAGCCAAGTGTAACCAAACCACCCACTGACTTATGAGTAACGCTGCAGAAATGGCTACCAAGTGCAACTCTTGTAAGGCCACTGGAAAAAACACTGCCGACAAATGTGGCCTTTATTTCATACACTCAGTTTAGTAATTATAGAGCAAAATTCAGCTGAAAGGACCCAGCAAGGGCTGGGATTTTCACACTTACCTTAGGAAATATTTGCTCAGTTTCTTTCTGGGGCTTCACGCGTTTATGACGACGAGGCGGATGTTGGCAGCATGACGATCCCCACACTCTGGCTTGGTGCTGTGGTCAGAAGAAAGAGAGTCAGAAGGATATATTTTCTAAATGGGATATTCAACTCATAATGGTATATTTGCCCCTTGATGTGCTATCCTAAAGTCCATCTTCATCTGGAAAAAAGTAACTAACATAACAAGCAGGCCTGTTTTAGAGATTATATTTTCCTTATTCAAGACAATCTCTATGTCTTTGAAAGAAAAAAAGATCTTTGAGCAAGACCAGATTCTGTTTTTTTCCATAGTGCACTCTCTTTATCCAACATATTGTCTTTCCATTGGGCTGTGTTCTGCTGTCATTTACCTTCAGTGGAAGTAGAGAGTAAATGGGCTAGTGTCAATGAAACAGGTGCAGTTTTACACGGGCGTAGCTGAAGTAGCCCTTACGCACTCTCTCGTGGCCAAAATAAGTGGAAGTTACTGGCTAAAGGAGGTCCTGTCCCTTCCTTCTAGTATTTGCACAGCTACGTAGTAAGCCATATCAGGAAACCTGCTCAAAACTAACCTAAAGAAAAATTAGGGAGCAGAGTGAGATGATTTCCCTCTAGGTCAGCACTAAGATCTGCCTCCTGACATGGGCACTGTGAGTTCCAGCAGGAGCACAAGCAAAGAAGGGCTGGGAGTTATACCTTCACTTTACACAGCATACATATCAATCCAAAATTATTGTTAAACTACAGTCCCAGCCTAGTTCACAATTAAGGTAGGCAAATCAGTAGAAAGAACAAAGAAACACTCAAAGAAATGATCTGTTTTGTTTTGTTTGAGCTCTGTGAACTGACTCACTTTGGTGTCAGACAAGCACTAGCAGGAGACCAAGGACAGGAAGGGGAGGGGAGCAGAACTTGGCAGCGATAGCTGTTATATTAGCTTAGCTGTAGCACCAAGTCATGCACTTACAGCATCTGCAGTAAACTGATTGTTAACAATAGCAAAACCTCAAAACTCTTGAAATGATTTTATTTTTTTTCCTTACCAGCTAGGAAATTACAGTGGTTCTTTCTGAGATCTTTCATAAGACGCAAGTATACGTGAAGATGCAACATCTGGCTCAGACACAAGTATTGAAACACTAAGGCTTGGAATCAGAGATTTAAAACCTTGTTCAAGTCACCTTATCCTTCTTTCAATACAAAAATGGGGGTGCGGAGAAGACTATTAATCTTTGTGCAAAGGCTGTTCTGATGAAACCTGAAACACAGTGATTTTACTCTGGGTGGTTATTACACTTCCATGAGATGTACAGTAGTGCAATTGCACTGGTTCATCATTTGTTCCCATCACTTCCTCCATCTGCCTCAAATCACTGCTGACCGAGTGGCTGCTACGTGCAGCTCTCAGGAGGACCATACGAGCAGCACAGCACTCAAGTTTCAGAAACGCCTGGATCTGGCTCTGCTGGAAGCAGTGTAAGTGTAAGGTATTTGCACATTTTCACTTCCAGGCATGAGCCAGAGGTGCAAAGGTTCATGACTGAGGCAGCAAAGGAAACCTCAGCCGTGAGGTAGGTTTGATTTGGATCAGTTGATGGCAAGTTTCATGCCAAAGTTTGTATCAACACCTCAAACAATTTATAGACTCTTAGATAACAGAATTTATAACAATGATTTGCTGAATAACAACCTGATGAATGCAGTCAGCAGCTTTTCATTATTGAACAAGTTTGGTTGGCAATGATAACCATGTGAATGCAATACACTTTGATTTTGTAATGGATCTGATCTAAAATTTCCCGTGAAATTGTGCACTTGTGGCAGCGGGCAGATTCAGAATGAGTACATCTAGACAGGCCAAGTTCAACTAGAAAAGATCCTGTGCAATGTGATCTAAATTTGAAGTTGGAGCAGGAGTTGGATGAGAAACCTCCAGAGGTCCCTTGTGACCCTATCCTTTCAATGCTTTTAAGCGCACATAGCAGTAGATTTGATCCAGTTGCTTTTAACAGAGTCACCCTGCTTCACTTCAGTACTTTACCAAGAGCACTTACAAATAGTAACCACTGAGGTCGTTACCAACACTGAATGCCTTTCTGGACTACCTGCTTTGGCCACACACCAGTCACTGCCCTGTCTGTGTGACATCTGGGTGAAATATAATGGACCCTTGAGCAGCAGACAGGGTAAAAAATCAGTTAGGCCCTCCTGGCCTTAAGATGTAATGAATAAAGACAGGATTTGATGCAGAGATGTCAGGGAGAAAACACCCTTTGAAGTTTGGTTAGTGTTCTTCAAATTACAAGATTATTAGTCTTAGCTTGGGGAAGAGTTTGTGTGCCTCAGAGACCATCTCCTTTTTCCAGCTGGTCTAATTAAAGAAACCTACAAACAATCTTGTCTGTGTCTTTCTGATCATACACTACAACACAAGCTGCTACTGAGAGGGAAAGTACCTACAAACATCCCAGTTACACAGGCAGATTAGGCAGGAGGCCAGCTGAGCAAAGAGAAAAGGTAGCAGACCAGCCTCCCAGACCTAGTGCCAGGGTTAGTTATATATTGTAGTTTGTAAACAACAAAGTCCTTGTAGTTCTTTTCCTGCAGAAACCCCAAGCAGCTTGCAAATAAAAGTTAAAGCAAGGAAGGGAAGTTATTTCCAGCAACCTCCACAAGTGTGTGCATCCCACAGTTCTTTGTTAGATGCACACTTGGCATTAACTCTGAGATATCCATTACTTTAACTGAGCAGAGTCATTCCAACAAAAGTTAAGGAATTGTCGGTATCAGGGCAAAGATATTCATTATAACTTCCCTAGCCCTTGTTAATGTATTAAACATAGGATCTCTGCTTTGATTTCAGTCCTGTGAAAAAATAAAAAGCAAAATCTTGCCACAATGAAAAACTATTATGCTCTAAAAAAAATAAAATAAAAATGCTCAGTGCTTCTAAAGCAAGTAACACTTGCATTTCCTGTATGCAGGAATCAAGAGGAAAAAAGAAGACATCCAAAGAGGGAAAGAATCAGACATTCTATCTAGCCTCCTGACAAAGAAGAGTATGAGTAAGAACTGATTTTCATGCTGCTTGCTGCATGGTCCTGCAAGTCAGGATAGATAGATCTCTACTTCTTGCTTCAGATCTGTTTCAGGAGAGATTTTGCACCCAGCAGGCAAAGTGTGCCAGCACTGGAGTGAGCAGTGTTATCGGGTGTTAGCTGCAGCACTCTGATACATCCTTGAGAACTAGCACATCATTAGGGATACTTTCACAGTGGAATGTGTGGGTCTTAGGTCCATATGTCAGACAAAACTGAGGATGCTTTCAAGGAGGAATTAAAAAAAACAAACCAACAGCAAATAAGTTTTAATAACTGCTCCTTTAAGTGCTCCTTTTGCATTTGATTTCAGCACTACTAGTGAAATTCTTAAAGAACAGTTTCAATAAAGGCCTCTGTATGCTCTTCTGTTAAAAAACAAACGAACAAAAACTAAACCAAAAAAACCCCAACAAAACCAAACAAAAAAAAAAACCCAAACCACCAAGCAACCAAAAAAACCCCACCACACAAGATGTAGCTATTTGTTTGAAAAGTGCTCTGGAAGATAAATTCACAGGGAGCATACTTTGCAGTACAGTACCAGGTATTATAGATGAAAAGTCTGATTCTCTCCTCTCTCCACCTTGGGCAGTCATTGCCACCTCCCTGAATTAGCAGTTTACACCTACTTGCACCGAAAGCAAGGTGAAAGAAAACAGGTCTGCAAGTATAGCTTCAGCCAAACGTACCTGCAACCATTTCGCTACATATTGCTCTATATCTAACTCTCTGTATGTTACAATAATACCAATAAGCTATATGGAACTATGTACAACATGATGACACATTTTATACACTGGAGTTGTAGGAGATCTGGCAATGACTCATATACACACAAACAGTAAACCAACCCTGTTCACATGTTATGTTCTAAGCACATTTTAAAATAAATTAGGATTCATTCTTTGGCACAGCTGAAGCAGGACCTGCCCCAGCAGCCACCTTGATGAAGAAAACAGTGAGAGCTTACATTGATGGACTTGGCAGCACAAGGCATCACGGTTCCTGGACACCATTTCCGATTCCCACAGGCAAGTAAGTACCTGTCTCAGTGATGCAGCTTCAAGAGCACATCACAGCTGACTACAAGGTTAAACATGAAACTCCCTGGCCACACTGGCATGTGAACTCAGCCATTACTATTTGTAAACTACATGGCTGAACAACCCCAGCTTTTCTAAGAAAGAAGTGATACTGTGTTTGCTTTTTCACTATGAGGTTGCTGAAAAGCATGAAGACCTATGGTGCTCGCCAGCCTTCCTCACCTGTGCTGCTAAAAATGAACTGACATAGGTCCCCCATTCTCCCCACCAGTCACCCGTGCTGGGAGGTCTGAGACCACCAATATCATAACTGAGAGTCCTCCACTCAGGGAAACATTTGTAGTTAACAACTCTAGACTTTTTTTCCCTGATTATCAAGTTTCACTCCAGAAATA
Organism: Microhierax caerulescens; assembly: GCA_035590215.1. NCBI lineage: Eukaryota > Metazoa > Chordata > Aves > Falconiformes > Falconidae > Microhierax > Microhierax caerulescens. The sequence continues at coordinate 39,058,079 of JAVJGJ010000059.1, read as the reverse complement.
ACTGGGAATACTGAATTTGAAATACATTCCCAAGGGCTGTTTTACAGAATATTCAGGATATCTCCCTGTATTAGCCCTGTGTAAAGAAGCGTATTCCTTTATATCACCAAATGTGTAAAAGGAAGCTCACTGTCAGAAGGGTCATCTGTCTATTTATACCAGTTACTTTGCACTGATTTCCACATGGATTGCTTTCCATCCATGATCCACCTGCAAGCTAATACAGCAGGGTCCCCCTTGAGTACCTTTACCAAGAGCACATTAAGCTCTTAATGAAAAATAAAAATTAATTTCAAACCAAGGCCCAATCCATGCCATCTCTGATACAGGGGAAAGAAACCAACAAACCACTATTCTACTTCAGAACGAAACACTTTAAATGTTCTAAATAAACACTGATTTTTCATTTTTAATCCCCAAACTTGATTCTTACAGATCTATCCTTTCTGTTTCTTAGAAATTATGCACAATTACCCGATTTTTATTCAGTTTCTCAGGTATCTGCTGCTCCACATCTAACTTCAGTTGCTGCTAAGGTTAACAGTAACTTTAGAGTGAAGTGAATAACAATACATACAACTTCATATAACAGAATTTCACCTTAATCTTCTGTGTCTAGAGTTTAAACAGGAGCAGCTGCTGCTCAGGAGGCACTGGTCTGGGAGTTATGGGTGCGAGTGGGAGGTAGCCTGGAAAGGGAAGGAAGTTTATTTGTACAACTGATGACGATTTCTTGCCTATCAGTGGCTGCTTTTCTGGAATTTCTATAGTAAAAAGTGAAACAGTATTTGGGTGGGGATGGCAAGGCTGGCCCTCAGAAAATGCAGTTCCTCAAAAGCTATTCCACATCAAGAGGGGCAGCCTCTCCTCCTGCCTCTGCACTGAGGGGCCAGACTGCATTGTCCACAGACTGCTGCCTCCTCCTAAGGCAGGTGCATTTCAGTGATGCCTGAGAGGAGGAAAAGCCAGGTTTTTTTTCAGGACAAGAGGCACGGGACACATGTGGAGTGATACTGCTCCAGGAATAGAAGGCTCTCTGAAGCATGAAATGGAGAAGTTCAGGGATTTATTCTGTTGTGATTAGAAGCAGGTGTGGGAAAGAAGAGAGGGGAGCCATAGTTTTCAGCTACTAACATTCAAGTACATTATAGCAGCCCCTAGACAGACACAAAACCCCAGGTCCCAAGTCTTCCTTGGTATTTAAACTTCTGGCTCATCCCTCTGAAGCATAATACTCCTACTCACAATCAGCACCTCTTCCTTGACCCATCCTGGCTTCTTCCTTTTCACCTCTGCTGTGCTTAACGCTGCATGCATCTCAGTTTTGTCCCCTCCTCAGTCCTGTGACAGCCTGCACTGTATTTCTATGTCCTGGCTCCCACCCTTCCTTGTCACTCTTTTTCTCCTTTAAAACTCACCTGGGATTTGGTCCCTAGTTTTGAAGTTATGTCTATACTGCAAGGTAGAGCCATCCAATTTATTTTTAGCAGGCAAGCTCAAATACATGTAAGTCTGATCTAGGCTGACCATAGGCACTTCTGATTCCCCACCACCACCACTTCTTACATTGCACCCCAGCACATACATGGATTTCTCATCATCCTCTAATGGCTCCTCTTTGTCCTCTGTCTCTTCTCCCCTGTCTGTGAGAGCTCTTCAAAGCTTTATCCTGGTTCTCATCTTCTGTATCTTATCCTCAGGAAGCCTCCTCTCTTCACACTGATATGACTATTACCTTCAGGTAAATGGCTCACAAATCTACATCTCAATACCCAACTGATCTCCCTCAGTTTAGCCCTTCACATTTAATAAGGCTTCTGATCTGCTGCCCTGGAAGGATGACCATTTGCCTAATACTAAACTTTGCAGTTACTACTGAACAGCTTGTATTTTTCCTTTTATGTTATTTCCTTTTCTCTATTGCTGTTAGCAACAACACCCTTCCCATATCTAAAACCTCAGTTTTGAATATGTCTACTTATCAATGGCAGAATAGTTCCTGTCTTTCAGGTCGTCCTCCTAAATAAAAGAAATCCAGACAACATGCTTGTCCACATCTTGGTCATCCTGATCTACTATAAATCTTTTCCTCTTCAGTTTTTCTCTGCTTCTGTCTTTATGGAACTGTGATGAACTGAATTATATATATGCATCACATTCCCAGCATCTTGTGCACTTACATGTGGTAAAATAATTAGTCCATAGCAGCTTTAACGACATTAAAAATAAAACGTAGCAGCAATAACAAAAATAGTTGTTCTATATCCTCTGTGACTTCCCTTCCCTTGCTGTTGAATTTCCAATTCCTGCCCATTATCCCTAAATTCTATGCCAAAAGCTGGGTAAAAGGTCTCACTTACTGGCTCCTCACAGTGACCATGCTGAACATGTCCTCAAAGTGACATTTAAAAAGGCAGCTTGAACTTGCATTGAAATCTCTCATTCAGATTTGTGCCTGAGTCACACTCCTGTTCCCAGATAACAGTTTTCACAAACCTTTTCAAAACCTTGAGATGAAGCTAGCCAGTGTGTTCAAAAGTAGGGGCAGAATGAGGGACAGACAGACAGCAGAATTACAAACAACCCTCATTTTCTTAGAATAAGAGAGTGAAGAAATTATTTGCTTTCACATTTACACAATATACTTACACATTTAGTTCCTTCTGTTTATTTTCAGTTAAAATAATTCCAGTGAAAGAGGCAACAATTATTAAACTGTACCTTTATATTTCAGATCTAACTATCAAGAGGCACAAAATGAAGGGAAGAATGAAACGAATGCTACTGATTCAAGATACTCTGTCATTTCAGAAAGCCAAAGCACACCTGTTTGTTCTCAGCATCTTCACAGCTTTCTTCACATGCCAAACTACAAACCATTTCTTATGAGCCACTGATGCTCTGCCAACAATAGTAAATCAAGCATGCTGAGGGAAGCTTTCTAGCACAGAATTTAAGCAGCATGAAGCAGCTGACGCTCATGCCAGGAAACTCTCAGCCTTCAAGCCAACGTGGCTGTGTGCAAGCTGCCCATCGGCAGCCCTTCCCGGAGCATCACAGCCACCACCCTCTGCAGCAGGACTGTCTGCCACATTCTGGTCTCCACCAATGTATAGCTTAATGTAGGTGTCTTTACCTGAACAAAGACTACACATTACAGTTCTACGCTGCAGATTAGTTTAGTTAAAACTCCAGCTTTCAACAGTTAAATATATGCAGCTCTGCTTAGATATAAACAAAACAGTGTTCCAAGTATAAGGAACAGCTGAACATGGGATCTACTTTCTTGCTATTCAGCTAAACCTCATTCACTTTAAGAGTTTATTATGCATAGCGGCAACATCCAAAAAAAACCCCAACCAACCAACAACACCTCCTTGCCTACATTTTAATTGTTTTAATAGCTAAAATTTGGGACAAATTTGCAATAATTAGTTTATTTGTAAAATATTTTGCATACTGATTTTTTCTTCTTTTTTTGCATACTGGTAGGCAGTTGAACTAGATGATCACTGTAGGTCCCTTCCAGCTGAACTAATCTATACTATTTTGTCATCTATTTTAATGATCAGGAGAAGTATTAAAATGTTAAAACTAAATTCTGAAAATAAATTACATGGTGCATTAAACACTCCGGATCTCGTACTCCTTCATTCTAGGGTTGCTCCCTGCAACAAGCCAATAAAAACACTCCTTTCTCAGAGTAACAAGAAGTTAGCCTCCTTGTAAACTGAAATCAAAGCTGGAGAACAAGAGCTGAAGAGGAAAATTATTTTAAAGATTATTTTTTTAACTTCATGAGGCTGAGGATCTTCACTTAGCCTATAGCTGAAGTACACAGTGGAATTAAATTAAAACTGAAAGAAGACTTGCCTGTCTTTTTATGATGTGAGCAGGGAACTTCAGGAAAGTGCAATGGCACCAACATGTATAAAGGTTTGCGCTGTGAACGTAAGCACCTAAACATACAAGCAAATCTTAATACAGGGGTTGAATATATCTCTCTAACACTGCTGGGCAGGACCTCAAAACCAGGAAACACTAAGCAATGTCTGTGTAAAACCCACATCAACCATCTGTACCACTTACACATCACAGATACATTTAAATCAGTGCCAGTTTGTGAACAGACACGGCCTTTGATTGAAATTGATTTGCATGTAATGGAGAAAACCAAAAGATTTCTGAGCCTGAATCTCCACAGAGTTGCACCCAGGTGTCTATTGCATAGGCGTACTGTTGTAGCTATAGAATTGATCAGTATTATAACTACTTGCAGATCCTTGTGTGACTGGAAATACATTCCTAAAATTCAGAATACTAGGGGGAAAGAAAGTGAGCATCCAGAAGCCAATCTTAACAGGTGCCATTTTCCCCTCTTGCTTTTCTTTCCCTACCCCACCCTTGGGAACGCCATTAAAGCTGCCCAAACCAGGTAAAAAAACCAAGCCAACTTGCCTCAACCAGCCCCTCTGAACTCCTGGCTAAAACTTTCTGTTTTCCATAGAGTATAATTCTTCTAAAAATACCTTGACTGCACTTCATTGTCTCTTCTTACCGTTCTGCCAATATAATAGCCTGAAACTTTTTAGGTTTTTCAAGCAATTTTCAAGTGGCCTTTTCCCCTTTTCATGCATAAAAGGCTGCCCCTTCATTTCTCTGCTTTATTTTTCTCTCACCTATTTGTGAACAATCACTTCTGCTTCAGTCAAGCATATAGAAACAAGCACTGAGCCAAGACATATTTGCCTTGGGTCAGGCAAACAGGGCCTGCGCGGCCCACCCTTAGCCTGGGGCAGGATGAAAGGCCAGCCAGGCCTCCTCACGGTTTGGTGACATCTGAGCTAATCCTCCCTTCATTTGGGAACAATTACAGAAAGTCACCTGAAAGCGTCTACAAATAAACCTCTTTCCAGAAGCTAGGAGAGGGTGCTTTTTCACTTCCAGCACTTACGACCTGTTTTCTGCTGTCACTTACACTGGTGGGAACCCAGGGTGCTTGCGCACAGGGAGGTAATTTAGGACTTTCTCTGGGTGCACGACTTGGCTTCCTTGCAGCAAACCCAGACTAGACAGTCATTCATGTGTGGTGTTTTTTCCTTAAATAAAGAGTGAGGCAAATTATAATTGTGCGTTTTCACTTTTGCTCTCTTTATAAGGGTAAAATTCACTTTTCTTTCATGGTCCTTTTCGCCAGTTCTGCACATTGCATAACGGTTAATCTAAATCCTCCCACAGGCCTCAGCTGGTGGCTAAATCCTATGGAAAAGTAATTTTAAGAATAGACAAAACTGCTGTTTATAAATACAACATCTACCTAGACTGTAAAGATGAAAATTAACATGGCTTCAAAGGTACTTTCAATTGCAATAGAATAAATCTGTTTTAGTCACATATGGCTGTTCAAGTGAGCCTTCCTGCCAGCCTACACAAAAGCACAGAGCTGGCCCCAGCCCCACTGCTTGGCGCAGGATGGCGGCTCGTTGGAAGCTGCTCACTGCAAACTACTCCTGGGTGCAGCAGGGCCATTCGCTGCAAACTAGCTCCAATGCTAAACCCTACCCAGAGCTCAAGTAACTCTTCATATATTTAAGTTCATGTATATAGAGTGCATTTATTACTATCCAAGGCATGTTGTTGCCCTCACAGGGCAACATAACCAGCTATTTTCCCATCCTACAGTGAGTTACAGTGCTCCCCAGGAAAGGCAGAGATGATACTAGGGAAGAGGACAGATGGTCAGAAGAGGTAACTGGGTCATTGCACTTTCCCTCATCTACAGATACCCACTTTCCAACAACTGAGGCAGTGCTTTGCTCTGAAGTGGCCCACTACTGCTGTGGTGGTGGCCGTGCAGGCAGCCAGGTGGCAGTGGGATGGCTGGGGGATCCTCCATGCCAGGTGATGCTGCAGAGGAGATCCTGACACCGGGGACTAGAGCTGAGAGGCCATCTAAGTGGCATCTTTAGTTTAACAGAGGAGACCTGCACAACTTCAGGTCTATCAAGATTTCGCTTATAGAGTCCACACAGCACATTTTTCTCCAGTCTAACTGGGAGGAAAGAGGCTGAATCTTAAGATGCACAAGAGGTTGAAGCCCTCTTTTGATCAAAAGAAAAATGTTCATCATATCAAATGAGTCAGCTCTCTTCCTCTCATATTAGAGGCCACCTTCAAGGTCTCAGCCTTATAGTTTAAATCCATTAAGTAAAACCTAGCTTGTCACCTGCATCATGTCTGCAGGAAGATTATGCCACCTTGACAATGACAGCAGATGCAAGAGACCCAGCTGAAGTTGTCCAAGCAAATAGTTGAGCATTAGCAGGCCCATTCTCCACCACTGGAACTGAGGACATCAGACCAGTGTCAGGGCACTGCAGCACTGCCACCACACTGGGATGGGAGCATAACTTGATAGCTTCTCTCTTCAGTCAAAACAGAAAGCAACCAACATTGTATGGGTGAGTGGTAGGGAGGAGAAAAGTCCTCTATACAAACACTATTACCATTATTGATGATGTAAGCATCGCTTAGATAACAGTGTTGAATACACTAGAAGTCCAGAGATAGGAAAAAAACCTGTTCTGATGGTCAGTTACCGCAGTGTTTGATTTCAGCTGTCCTGAGAAGAGAAAAAAAGCTGTAGCACATTGGAACATCAAATGGAGTATCACTTGATAACATCTGCCCCGTGTTAAGGAGACCCAGAGAAGTATATGAAAATTAAACCAAAAGATGGTTAAAGTTCCATCTCTGAACATTCTGTAGCTTTTTTTTTCCCTTTTTTTCCTTCAAACCAAATACCTTTATTTGGGAAAAAAAAAAAAATCTCACTTCTGTTTTCTGTTCCATCACTGGAATCAGGGAGGGGAAAACCACAAGGGAAAATAAAAGGAAAGAAATAAATTAAAAATCTAATCTTTTACTGCAAAATGGCCCTAGCAGACCAGATATACCACCCTTCAGTTTCCTCATGTACACAACTGCTTCTTTAACTTGTAGTAACATTACCAGAATTCAGCAATGGTAACTCCTTCCAAGTTGCTAAAAGGTTAGAAGTCATGTAATACACTTTTTGTATTTACAAATAAAACTTTAACCCACCTTGTCAAATGTACAGGATAAAGTCTTAATTTTCAATTCTATAAATCCCAAACCGAAACCATACAACTTGTCTTTCAACCTGTTTCATTGTCTAGGTTATAATGTGGTAAAAAGGCTGTAAATTTGTAAAACATATTAAATAGAAAATTCTAGTATGGAACTGTGTACCTAAATTATATAGCAAACATGGCAGCTTATACAGCAAATTATATGCCCCAAACAGGTAAATTCAGGCACAAAATGACCACAAGTATACCTGAGTGCCATAAAAAAAAAATATCTGGATGGAAGATTTTAATATTTGTCAGGAGGAGACTGAGGCTCACCACATTTTTCATTCCTGTAGAAACAGGAAGCTATTTTTGTCCCTTGCAATATAAATGAGCTCAGTGTGCCCAACATGTGAAATACCTTCTGGACAGAACTGACTTTATTAAATTAAAAGATAGATGGATGGAACCATTGAGTTCATAATCATACGACTGCTTTTGACAGAGCATGCAGTACTTAGGAAAAGAATGCAAACTGCAAATTAAACCCTCAGTTATCCTCAGCAACCTGACAGTCTGGCGCAAGAAATACTGCTAAGTCTGGCAGACTGGGAGAGCGATGTGTGCATTGCACAGAGGTGTGAGGAACGCGACCCACCCCAGCTCATCTCACTGGGCACAGCTGATGAACTGTACACAAAGAGGGGCAACTAGCAGGTTTGAGGGGAGAAGGTGAGAAGGGGCCTGAAGTAAAAATAGATATTTTTACTTTCCTTCATATCCTGCTGCTTTTCAGCCAACCAGTTTTCATTGCCAGCTTATTTCAAAAGTGTTTTTTTGCCAAAACAGTTTTCAGACAGCAGAATCAATCTCTCCAATGAATATAATTGGAACTGGAATGCTATTGAGTCTCTTCAAGTGTTCTTCCTCACCAACCTTCAAACATTTTTGCATTTTCAGTCTACAGCACCTTCGCACAGGACACCTGGCGGTAATGAGCTGGAAGGGAAGATGTTCTACCAAGAAGATGGGGTAAACACCAACAAAGCTTCTTCTAAGCATTTGCATTCTCCTTATCTCTGTGTCACTCCTCTTGCACCCATATACCACTCTCCCTGTCTCCGTACCACTTAATTTGTGTGTGCAACATTGAAAACTTGGATACTTTCTCCAGGGCTCTTTTCTTTAGCTCTCTTATTTCCCCCTAACAGCAGCAGCAGGTACCTGGATCTGACACAGAACTTCCCTAGTCTGAAAACACTGCTTTAATAAATAATATTTCTCTCTACCTTTCTATCCTTTCCCACCATACAGCACAGTGTTATTCCTGTGGTACGCAGGTGGATGTGAGTTCACTCTCACATTTACAGTAAAATGAAAGGATCATCCCAAGCTCTCCAAGAAAAAGACAAGAGTACTAATTCTCCTTCTTCTCAACTGGGAAGTTAAAAAGAACTGAGAAGCCTGATGAGTGTGTTCCAAAATCCAGGTCCACATTTTAAACCTTGCCAGGCAGCCATATGACTTAAGAATACTGTGGGGAAGGCAAGGAGCAATTCTACCACCATGGGACACAACTACTCTAGCAAAACCACAGTGAAGACACAGGCTGACAGGCCAAAATACTGTTCTATTGGGCCAACTTAATCTTTTCAGGGAACATCTATCAGCAAAAGAATTATTTTGCCTGTCTAAGCATTTGAAGCATGGAGGCAGGTCCTTTCAAGTTACTGCCAGGCTCTCAGTAAACTGCCTCCACTATTCTCCTGTACCAAGCACAGCTTAGACACACAGACAAATTACTCTGGATGACATAAATCCAGTCTGAGCAGCACCATTTGAAAGCACAAGTGTTTTGTTTACCTATAATATAAATTGCTTACTTTTTCAGCTGCTCACATCTCTGGCTTAGGGAAACCAGAGCTGGCTGCTCCATACTGGTTCTTACAAAGGCACCGCAAGGCGAACTTTGGGAAGCAATCATTGTAAAGTCAAAGCACAACCATAATCAAAACTTTCCTGCTGGCTTGTGAAAGAAATAAAAATTGTTCAATTCTAACAGCTTTCCAACACTCAAGTACTCAGTTTCTAGACTAGTATTTATCGCTATTATTTTTTTAATGTCTTAATATCATAGTACTCATAGATTTGTGTAAAACAAGATATTTTATACTATATGAAGATTTAAGTGCAGAGTAATCTGCTCCAAATCTACTGATGGAGATTGAGACACCTCTATAGAAATCAAGGGATCAGGTTTAATCAGCTAATACTCTTTTCCCTTAATTCATAGATCTGGCGGCCTTAATTCAGCAGGTAAGTTTAGATTAATGGAATAGCTACAGTAAACCAAGTAGGTATTTGCAGGATTGTGGTAAAAATTTGGGTACAAAACAACATAAGGATGTAAAATAAATAGGGAAAGGTTAAGAAAGGAGCAAGATAGCAAAGACTGAACATGCTATCTGCATATTTCAGTGACTTTTAAGAGGATCAGAATGAGCAAGTGATACACCAATTCTTACAATGAAAAGTCAAGGTATTTCTCATCCTAATCCAAAGATAGTGTACTTGAATAATCAGTTTAATGTTGTAGTATAGTCAGTCATGAAAACCACCTGTTCAAAGCATGTTGGGCAAACTAATCAAACTGTCAACATACTCTAGCATACAGCCTTCTTTTTTATTAAAATAACTGAAAGAAGATTACTTTTGAATTTTGGTGTTTCATATCTCTATTTGAAATGGACTTTGGTTTTCCTTTTTCTAGACCCTGGGATATTTTTTGTTTAACAAGTGGAAAAAAAAATAATGCAATGAACAGAAGAACTGGTCTAAAGGGATAACATCACATTACTGGGCTTGGTTCTCAGGTGACACAAACAAGCTGCATTGATTTTAATGAGTTACACACTCCTACAACAATTAAAGGTCTGGTTTCTTTTCTTGCTGCCTTCTTCCTGCCATTTTTTGCAATCAGTTTTGCTCTGGGGCTATTCCCTGCACCACCACCGTCCCCCCACCCCTCAACCTACTTAAATATTCATATATACCCAGGTGTGCAAGGAAACTAACTTTTTGATTGTGGATCCTCTGGCTTTTCTTTGAGTTGCAAACGACAGCCCTGTGGAATCAGCATCCAAAAATCTTCACAGTCCTGTTGGTTCTTTAAGGGCCCACACTTCGTTAGTTCATTCTGTAGTCTTCTAATCTGAGAAAGAGAACATACAAATAATAGATTATTTAATAATAACAACAAAAAAAGATAGCAAATATCTTGCTAAATGCCAGAAGATGTGTTAGTGACACACTTTGGAATGATACTACTCTAATATATACTAAGCTTCCCCTTGAAGATGGGGCAAATAATTTATTCTGCTTTTTATTTTTTTTTAAATCATCATCTTTCTACTCAGAGGAAAGCAGTTTAGATGCCTCTTTATTCTTAACAGTTCACAATTCTTCAAGAAGTACATACAGAAAAGGGCTCCCACATTAGTTAGATGTGCTTTTCCTGTGATCAGCCTGCAAAGTGGAAATCTACCTGCTCACCTGTCAAGAATAATTTTAGAGCCATCTTCCTTTCCTCTCTTCGGTATCTAGGTAAGCACAGATTAAGTATTTGGAACTCAATATCTAAATCCCAGTCTTCTACACTGGATGAAGTTTCCTTCAGCTCTTTAGTAGCTTGTAAACTTGGTGCCTGATAAAGGAGAGTTCCAGGTGGTGTTATCTGGAGTGGTAACACAAAATAGCATGAGATAATACTCTGTGGAGAGTGCATCTGCAAGGTGTACGAGCCAGATGCACATGGGAGAGAGCATGTATGTGAAACAGCTGACATGGCAGTCAATGGTAATCAAGAAATTATATTTATGTCCCCAGACAAAACGGCCTGCACTTCATTGAAACCTTCTCCCATATCGTCTGGTTTGCTTCTGAGGGCATCGCAAACACTGACTGAAATCTAACATATTACTGCTATAGAAGTAAGTAAGTAAGTAAGACATAGCCTTATCTCTAACAAACTGATTCAGTTCTTTGCAATTACATTATATTTTCATGTATCAGGCTGTATACCCCTGTGAACAGAGGGCAAATAGCTGAAAATTCTTCTTCAAATAGAGGTATGCAGAATAAGAATTAGCTACTAAATTGAGATATATGCATTTTTTTTCTGCATTGCTTTTTAGGATTACTGAAATCAGATCTCCCTTGACCCCACTCAAAAAACCCACAATCCCACAACCCAGTGTAGGAGAAGCAGATGATTTAAGATTATAGGTTTAGAAAGTTTTTAGTAGTTCTAATTCTTTCTTGATCGGTAATGCGTATACATGGTTATTCACCACAAATTATTCAGTAGCCTACTTAAAAATAGCATTTACACTCCTTTTTCCCAGCAGGGAGGAGTTCGCACCATAGCTGGCACTAACAGGCTGTCTTGTTAGGGAAACCAAGGACAGAGCAAGCAAAGGGTCTGAAACTTTGGCCTGGGTAGTTGCAGGATTTTTACGTCCCTTCAGATTAAAACAGAAAAAAAAGTACCACTAAACCAGACAGTGGCTGTCACACACAGGAACTCCTTTGTAGGGAATTTCCAAGCATGTAAAGTTTCGTTCTTCCTCATCTGTCACAGACCACTCACAAGTATCCCACAAAATTTGACATCTTAAGAAAACAGATGCTTAAAAATAGACTGGTATTATCTGAGGTATTTTTTCAATGTCTAACCATGTAAAACCTTACAGTAAACAAAGCCCCAGATACTTATATTGCATAATTTCCTCAGTTATATAATTAATATATTTTAAAAAATATATAATTTATATATAATATATATAATTTTCCAAAATAGAAAACAATATGCAAAACAAATGTAACTTTTGAAGTATACCAGATAATTATAGGACTGAGGAATAGACTCGAGGTACTTAGCATTGTGAGACAATTTGCAGCATGGCACTTGATGTCCAGGGATGTCCACATAAAAGTAAAATAAAGTTTTGGTCAGTATTTTTTTTCCTTCCAGTAGCTGGGAAACAAAGCACAAAACAAATGACAAGTAAACATTCAGCCACAGGAAGCCATTAACAACAGTGAGCACCAATTAGGACCCAGCAGGTATCCTTTACACCGCCTGGTGCTCTAGCTCCTCCTCAAATACTTTGGCATAACACTCACAAACTTAGACTTAGGAAACAACAGGCTGTTTCATTTACTCAGCAATTTGTAGCCACATATTCCTGCTGATAGGCCCATAAACCTGTTTGTAGTCGTCTTCTGTTTCCCTTCAAGTTTGTGTCATTAGAAACTACAATTACTGTCTGTCCTAAGAGAATACTTTTCAGGAAAGAAAATAAAATTGAGATACTGTGATCCCTTTTCCTCTTTGTCTCTCTCTCCTTTTCAACTTCTCTTTTGGTGGAGAATGCACAAACAACGGCTGGGGTCAGGAAAATGGGCTCACAGAGGAAATACTTGAGAATTCTCAGATTTTGCAACAAGGACTTTCTTTTTTCAAAGCACAGTGTTTTTAGAAGATCAGAGTGAAAAGAAAGATGTTCTTAAAATTAAGTCAAGTCCTTAAATAATTAATAACAAACAACATCAAAATATGCTCTACTTTAGCCAAAAACATTGTACAAGATAGATGAAATTCAGGGTCCTTATATCAACTAAAACGTATTTTGTATCTGCTACTCAAAGAACCTAAAAAAATTATCCAAGCCTTTTAAAGTCACTCACAGATTGTGCCTCACATCTTCCCTTGGGAAATACAGAGTTTTATTGAAAGGTGACACAAAATAAGATTCTTAGTTTTGCATCTTGAGATTGTAAAATTAAAAAAAAAAGCAGGTTGAATCTCCCAGACCAAGATTTTCCAGTTTCCCACTGTTTTGGCAAAATAAAGAAATACTTTCGCAGCATTGTACCACTGCAAAACCCAGAAAAGTAAAAATCTAGCCCAGAGAATGGAGAGCTCTTTCTAGCATGTGCCACGATATAACATGATATGGGTGGAACAGTCCAGTCAGCTCCACTAAATTAACCTTGTCTTATCAATGCCCAGGGTGTGCTCATGTGCCATTTTTGCTTCCGTCATCATTGCTAGCTACATCAGTTAATCAAAACATCAGAAGTTCGAACATTTCTTGATGCTTTTGACATTACAAGAAAACAAGGAAAGCAGACAATATCTGTGCTAATTCAGAGCTGCCCACATGTGTCTTTAACTTTCCTTTATTTTAAATAACACACACACACACACCCATTAAAAAAAAAAATAATGAATGAAAGCAAATGTCAGATGAGCGAGTTAGTTTCCAATAGCACTTTGTGCTAAAACCCTGCTGGCTGTTGGCAAAGGTGTGCCCAGCTACCCATCCATCCCCTAGCTCTTTCCACCACCTCTGCCAACGGTTCCTGTGGAAGCTCCCAAACCCTGTGCCTCCAGCAGCCTGTCTGGGCTGTTCACGTGCAGCCTCTGCGTGCAACAGCCCCCACAACCCCCACTGAAAATCATCTGTGGCAGAGGGATGAACTCTGCAACAGGGTTCCCAGGATGCCTCTCGGATGAGTCTCAAAGAGAAACCAGCTATATATATATATGCCTTAAGCCTTGTGACGTGTATCTTGGTACTGCCGTACAGGTGTCCAGTACAAAGGTGTCCGTATAATTCCCAGATATTGGCAGCCTAGAATTTGGAAAAGATAACTCAGGAAGACCCACCGTCTCTGTGTGTATTCACAGCTCACCTGGCCAGTGCTCACTTCATGGGAAGCAGCCAGCAACCACCAAGTACTGCCACTGCACTGACTTCTCACTGCTAGTGCTTTGTTGCTCGGCACTTTAAGGAGACCATGTAGCCACCAGGATAGAGAAATTCAGTACCTGGGTCGTTCCTCTCAGGTCAGCAGGGAACCAAGTGCTGAAGGTTCTGCATCAGTTTCCTGGTATGCTGGAGGACAGGAGTGCTGCATAGCAGTGGTTAGTATACTGAAACTACCCAGGCACTGGGGTTCCTCAGCAATACAGAAAACCACTGCACAATGGAAAACCTGGGTACAGAAAGCCTAACCAGTTTGCCCATTGCCATAGATCTAGACTTACCAGAACTAAACTGAGCTGGGCTCTGCTGATGTGCCACTCCATGAATACGTGAGCTCAGACATCTTCCTCTGCAGCTACAAGGATACAATTATGGTGGACATTTACTAAATTTTCAGAATAAGGTTTATGTATCCCATTTGAGATCAGCCTAGATTGGCCTTTCCCAGGTACCAAACTGGTGGGAATTTCACTCATTACAATGACAGCTGCCCTGTTCCTATGTGGAAAAGAAACTATTGTGCCTGTGTAACTGTATCTGCATGTGCATATTTCAGTTTTGTCCTGCTACTTCTTAAAAAGAAGTTTGGGACATAAAATTATACATTTAAATACTGCTCACTTAAGTGTACACCGATACATACACAAAACACCAACTAATAGGAAAGGTGTAATTATTAGTACAACTACATGCATATACATCTATATATAAGCAATCCTTCCAGCACTGAGATCAAAAGAGACTCTCCCTGGTCTACAGGCCACCTAAAAATCAGGGAGCTTGGCGAAGCCAGTTATCCAGGCTCCTTCTGTAGTCAAGCAAGAGAGATAAGTGCCTCCAGATCGCCATTTATCCCATTCTAGGCTAGGTGAGTAAAGCAGGTGAGATGAATCACCCTGGCATTGCTACCGGCTGTGGGGTGTGTGTGTGTGTCTTAGATTACTAGTTTAGGAGAGAGACTTAACTTTTAGCAGCTTGTGTTAAAAGAAATCCATGCTATAAGATTAGAGTATATAGACTCATATGCTTGTGAAAAATTCATGTTATAGTTGGGCTCATGAAGAAAGTAAAACTTTAAATTCCTCACGGGAAAAAAATCATCATACAGTCTCCATCATTTAAGCTGTAGATGACTGAATATATTATAGTCAGAGGGTTTGGGGTTTTTCATGTGTTTTCCTAAAGAAAAAATGTTCACACTATTCTGCTTTCCCAAGTCAATGAGGGTCACATTCTGATTTAAGAAATTATTTGTTGCAAACCTGTTAGGTGACTTCATTTAAATATGACAGAGATATAAAAAAAATCTTGATCGTTTTGTAGGAGCCTGTTACCAAATAAAGGACAGATCTGTCAATGCTGGCCAAAGGGGAAAGGTGGGAGCATATCAGCACCCCAGAGATGAAGCTGTAAGAGCCGTCTTGAGGCACAAACCTGGAGGAGGAACTTGTTTAGCTCACTGCTCCCATCCATCCGACACCACAGTGTCAATTAAATACAAGTTTTTCACATCTGTTGTTCTTTGGCAGTGCTAGGTTTCTGTTTAGATTTAGTATAATAATATTCATGCAAACAGTAAGAACAGCTTTTGTTTGTAGTAACTCTCAAGGGTACCTCTTGCACTACTAAAACAGATAGCATTCTTTTTCTCTGTGCTAGCTAAGTATATGCTAGCATTTACCACTTACACATGTAGCTAAGTCCACACAAACAAAAACCCCAGAACAAAAAACTACTCAGAACCAACTGGACACAGCCTGCAAGGTGCTTTAAAGCACTAGTATTTACTTTATATAGGGAACAATATTTAATACGTTGATGAGATTCGCTCCTGGCATGCTTGCAAGGCTAGCTGTCAAAGGAATTGAAAAATTCAGGCTAGTGTCAGTAACATACATAATCTTCAGTCACTTGGTGCCCAGTTTCTCCCTGCACAGGAAAAACAATATGCTACTTTACAAGCCCTGAATAAACTAGTTTAACTCAAAAATTGGTTGAGGAAGGGGCAGATAGTGCACTTAGTGGTTTTCTCTGTTTGTTTCCTACTCTCTTGCCCTTTAGGAATTTCTCTTCTCACGTTGATTATTTGGAAAATGGGGAGAAAGCAAGAAAATATTATTAAGTGAGCTACTGATTGAAAATGGCTATAGATTCTAGAAGTCAGAGCCTGGTCTCACAAAGCAAGTAAAATGTAGACGTGAGATTAGCCTTTCACTGCATTGCCGCGCTGGATGGAAAGATTCACAGACACTTACCATTGATATTTAAGTGTTAATAAGTAACTGTCACGGCCACAACTGAAGCACCAGTCTCCATACAGTATTTCATGTTTTGTGTTCCTTTAAATATAACTATAACCCTGCCATGCTAATAATCTTACTGAAATCCAAAATGGTTGAAGAGAGGAGCAAAATCTTTAATTTCCTTCTTTTTACAACCATTTCACCTGCCTTATCCCAGAGTCTGGTGCTGCATTCCAGTAATGCAAGCACTGGGAAGGTGAGAGAGATGTAAAAGGACCGTAAAACAGAAACACCAGGAGACACCATGGAGATCAACAGGTCACACACTGGGGTTTTATAGCCCCAGTTTCCAATGATGCTGCTCACAGCCCGTCAAAGCCTGGGCATCTGCAGGCAATGAGCAGAGCAAAGCAGCGTCTGTGCTGTATATGCCCACTTGCTTCCACTCTCCACAACATATTATTTATATAGTCCTATGCAGAGCAACTGCAAGATTTGGGTCAAGAAAGGTAATGAACTAGAAGAGGGAAATTTCCAAAATTACTGTCTTTGCTCCTACAGACTTTTATGTTTTAACACAGACTGGCACAACCAGGCCTGCAGTCTGTAGGTTATTTGCTCAAAATAAATAGCTGCCAAGATTAAAACCGAGTGATTATTTGCTTACATATGAATACATTACATACCCGAGCTAAAGATTTTAAGTCCTAATACAGTTTTACAGGCTCCATTGGTACAAAGGACTCAATAGGATCAAAAGTTTCACACCCTCTAAGATGCACTGCAGACACTTTAAAAGCAATGAAACGAGCAGGTTCTGGCCGCGCATCTCTGGCCATGTCTACTTCAGCACAGCAGAGCAGAAGCTGAACCTGCAGAGCAATGGTGAGTGCTGAGGACCCAACATCCACTTTGGGATTTTTACTTTGGGCTACCTCACATCTGGATCTATGGACTGGAAAACCTGCTAGAGGAGAAACACATTCTCCATCCGTCTGACCTCAACCCTGCTCCATGATGTGAGCTGCTGAGTGCCAAGGGGGGACAAGTGGAGGTTCATTTCAGAGTGCATTGTGTGTCTGAACTAATTAGCTCTACAGAGTTTCGTTACATAAATATTAGTATTTAAATGTATCTCAAGTATTTCCAGTTTAAAATGGTAACGATAAAGCTGATTTAAAGTTTGTCAGCGACCACGGTCACTTATTTAAATATGCTTGTTTTCATCACCACTGCTGTTTTCCTGCACGGTACCCAAAACACTTCAGGGCCCCCCACATCCATGCAGACACGCCTGCCAATGAACATGAGTGCAATTAGACATGCATGGGCCTTTACAGCAAAAGACCTGAGCTGACCAATTAATTTCTACAAATGTGGTCTCCTCCACAGATAGATCTTGGGCAGAAAAAACCCTGTGGTTCTTTTTAATGTTATTTTATTCCATATTAATCTGAATGGTGTTATATCCATGTGTGCAACGTATTGTGGAAAATAGTCATTTTAAAGAAGCTTAAGATACTGGAAGAGAACTTGACTTGGTGTTTCTTTTTAGACTTTGAGCTCCCTGTGACAGAGCTGACAAGGCTACAAAAGTTCAACAAATTTTTGTGTGCAAGCCCAGGCAGAGGAAGCCAATATTTTCCAGTCACCCATGTATTTATTTGACATTAACAGTGAGAAACAGCAATGTGGAAGCCCTGAGCAATAATGTGCAAGGAACTCCTGTAAAAAAAAGCATTAGCATACTTTTACAAATCTGAATGACAACTTAGTAATTGGATACAGTGACTTTTCCACACAGGCTTCCAGACCCATTGGCACACGAGTGTGGGAAGATCTTGCCTGGAGGCTGCTCATGCTGGTTCTGCAGCACAGTTACCAGCAGGCATCAGGCTGCAGGCAATTCAGGGGACACTTTCACTGGTGGCTGCAAGTCAGGAAAATGAAGGGGAAAATTGTTTCTTAAAAAAATCTTGAAGAATGACATATAAAAATAGATTTTTGTAGGTTTGAACAACATAAAGCTATTGAAAAATGTTTATGCAATGTTAAATTAGATTTATTTAAAGGACGTAAATAGCTGGTCTGATTTTAAAAGCACACACTTCAGCTTCCATTGCCAAATGAGGTTTTTCTCAGCCCTCAAGCTTTAACAGAGTTCCCTCATTCTTTCCAACCATTCCTAACAGTGCATGAGGCATGCTTGAGACTTTGCTAGGCACCAGGCAGAACAGCATGTGCAAAGGTCTATCCTATTCCCTCCCCACCTGCAACTCTCAGCTTGCTTTACACAAATGCCACCCTGAATACGATTCCCATTGTGGCAACAGTTACGCCTTGTGCTCTGCATCCTTCCCCTGTGCACAGAGTGCCACAGCTCCTAACAACTTATTCAAATGATTCTGGAGCCCAGGCCAGGCTCAGAGGCATAGCTTTTCAAACCAACTTGGACCAAACACACTTTTCCACAGCCAGTTGCCACTGCACTCACATTAACATCACAGGGTAAAAAATAGTAATAGTCAAGTGGTAGTCTGACTGTTAGTACAGGGGAAAATATTATGAGATGTGTATAAGCTGACAAAAAACTATTTACCACATTTCCAAACTGCAAATGTGAATATAAAAGAGTCAGTACTGTACTCGGGAAGAATTTTTTCTTTTCATCCTGACAAAATTAGCAGGGTGTTTCCCTATCTGCCTGGGAAGAGGACAGTGCTTAACTAGCATCAGACTGCAGTCTACATGACTTTACAACTAAACCAGTCTCTGTCTGAGCACCAAGCTGTGCTGGTTTAGAAAGCACTTCAATTAAAAACTGAATTTTAAACTTATGCAAACCTCTTATTTCAGCTGAACAGTAACTTATATTGATTCAGCGTAAACCAACTGCTT
Source organism: Microhierax caerulescens (assembly GCA_035590215.1). NCBI lineage: Eukaryota > Metazoa > Chordata > Aves > Falconiformes > Falconidae > Microhierax > Microhierax caerulescens. Next base: position 39,039,011 of record JAVJGJ010000059.1, on the reverse strand, counting down.
GCTACCATAAGCGAAACAGAATTCATTTTAAATTGCAGTAAGTGTTAAAATACAAGGTTTTTCTACTGCATTATCTAAGTCAGTATTAAACAACCTGAGCTTTAGAAGTAATTTTGTAGTATATATAAAAGCCCTAAAGTACTCAAAAACAAGTAGGCTACTTTTTTTCAGGTAAATAAAACAGAGCTTGTAACACAGTGCAGCCTTTGCTGTCCTTTCTTTATAATGTTTTGACAAAATACAAGCGAACATACTCTCTACTCAACACTTCACTAACCTTTACCTATAAAGAAAAAAAAGCCCAAGATGGTTCAATACTTTTCATGTTTATTAATATTTTGCACAAGTAAAAATTAAGATTCATATGTCAGGATTAAAGCAATTCTCTCTCAACAGTAACTGTGTTGCTCCAAAAATAATTCAATGCATTATTCCCCTGTTAAGTATGGAGAAAAGTGTTTCCTTTAGAAGAGGAAATTCTCTTAAGGAAGTTGTTTTAAGCTAAATAAAAGTTCAGGATGAAGCCAGCAAAAGGTGTGAATGATTTCTCTTTGATTTCCCAGCTTGTGTATTTGGGCTCAGACACAGACTACATTTAATGCACATATTAATAGGATGCTAATAAGCCTACAACTCTACTTTAACAGGGACCTGTAGAGACAACCCGATACGTGGCACCAGATATACTAGCTGTCTTTAAGCAGAAGATTTATTTCCCTCCCACGAAGGCATAGAATCAAACTCCGTATTTTTAATTAGAAATTCAGACAAAACCGTCTTGCAAAGTTAGACTGTTACTTCTGTTCGAGTATTTCTCAGTTAAAGTAACCTTCAAAAGATCAATACAGAAGCCGAGCCTTTTAAAGCATCTAGGAGCAGCTTTTGCTTTTCACTAGTAATCTTATATGCAAAATAGGGCCACTCAGTTGTAAACCTGCTTAAATTACTAGGTCATTAAAACAATCCTGGTATCAAAATCATGGAGCACAGAAATTGGCAGCATGTATTTAAATAGCTTGCTGCATCTCATGGAAAACTTTGAGACATCCTATCTAGTTGTAAACTTCAGAGATATTTCAAAGTTTACTCTTTAAGGTTTTTTAAACAACACCTACAAAATTTATTAAAGTGATACAAACATCAATGAAAAGTAGTAGGTTTTCTAAGACTATTCTCAAGAATATTATTTATTCTAAGAATAAAGACTATTCTCAACCATGTGTATATATCCTAGTTAATAGTTATCCTTAAAAAAATAATTGAGAAATTACATCTAGTAGCATCTTAAGAATTAATTTAACCGCACATTCAAACAAGTCTTCCATACATCATCTTTCCCAAAATAACTTTGTTTTTCACCATTTCAATTTCCTTTTTCGCATTTCTTAAACAACAAAAATAGATTAGAACAACTTTGCTTTTATCATCAGCCATTTAAAAAAGTCCTTTGCTTAAAAATCACACACAAAATGGAATTAAAAAAAATCAAAACAACCAAACAACATATTATTTCCATTTGCATTTGAAATAAAAATCCTTTAAAATACCTATTGTTCTTAGCCTGTTGACACAGAAACTTCTCCATTGTATTAACAGTTGTTTTAATACAACTTAAAGAAAAAACATAACAAGGAATTTTGTTGTTGTTGTTTAAAAAAAATTCTATATGACTTAAGTATTTCACAAATATGTTTTTTTTTTTTTCAATATATATTCATATTTCCAGCCTGGTCAATTGGCCAGCACGTATGTGCCCAGCCACTAGTAAAATTGTCAAATACCTCCTCCTGTCCTGGGAAGTTTCTCAGCTTTAAACTTATTTCTGTTTGCTCAAGGCTGTGCCAGTGTTTGGTCCATTTGATTTCAGCAGCCAACAAAATAATGGATAATTGTCAGTCATCAGTTACTCGTATTTGTCAGCTTGAAGAAAGTTCCACAACCTTTCGTTTGTAAAGCAAAAGCCAATAAATGTGTACAGTTCTGAAATTACAAAGCAGTTTATTAATTTGAATGTTGGCTATTGTGGGATTCCCCTCTCTTTCCCTGCCATTTCTACATGGCAAGTGTCATCTGTTCACTTGACCTTCTCCTCAAGAAGAGAAAAAGAGCAGAGGCAAAGTGCCACCCAAAGATGACTCATGGCTATGTTGCAAATGATCCAAAAATACCCTTGTGTCCATGCAACTGACTTCATATAACTCTCACAAAAGAAATCAAGTGTTTTCCAAAATGAGGCACCCCACTCTACTCCAAAGGTGCTGTTCCTCCCATACACACTGCAGCCATCATGGCACAAAAGTTTACACAAAGCTGTTCTTTTTTAAGTCTCACCTGTTCACATGACCACCATGCTTGGGACAAGTCTCTCACCTTCCTTTTGCTGGAAGCCCAACTTTGAGAAGACACTTATCAAGGTCCAGAGCTTCAGGAATTGGATTGCCTTGCGGATGGCAGAGAACAAGTCAGGGGATGGTCACAGTACCTTGAAGGCTGTTCTGTGATGCTAGTGTGACTGGTTACAGTTACACTGAAAGAACAGCAACAAGTCAACTACTGGTACTTCTTGTAAATCTACTTTGTTTTCCTAGTTGTGTGACCTTAAACAGCCAGGGTGCAGGCTCAAGGAAGGAACATTTAAATCTTCAGAAAATAGGCAAGCCATAAACCAGACCTCAATCAACAATACAGGCTGTACATAGATGTATATACATGCTGGTGTAAAAAATACATACAAATGCACTACTGGTTGCATTCTGCACTGCAGGCAGTGAGATATGAAGAGCATGTGTGCCTGCAGCACTTTGGCAGGCGTCCTCCATCACTTTTCATCAGGTGTCGTTCAGACAATGCTCCAAACTCATCTTGCCTTCCTGGTTTAAGCAGAATTTTTTGAAATCAGTACAGTCTTTATTACTCTCTGCTTAACAGCATCCTTATTCTCATGAAGCCAGCCTACATCTGCAAAGTCAAGCCAGGTTTCTCCCAATGCCTTGCCAGCTATTTATGTCAAGCTTGATGGGCTCACTTCAAACTCCAACATGTGTAAAGAGCACATGGGAGGAACTGAATTGACTTAAGAATGGTCGAATGCTTTGTGAGGAAGGGTCCTATATATTTGAACTGTTAGGAAATACACATTACCCATGGGCAATGCCAACCCTGCGGTCAAAGCTGAAATTATAGCATTTCTGGGTAAATACAAACTAATTTTGATCTCTGCAGTCAGAGATTCCTACATCAGAGCAGATGCAGCAATTCCACTATTAGGGAAATTTCTGAAAGCTCCTCTGGGCCACAGTGTGTATCTAACCATCAACCTGAGTCCTGCCTACTGCCTCTGGCCAGGCTTGACACCTGAGCCAGCAGACAATCACCTTCCTCCATCAGCCTGCTCAGGACTTGTCAGCAATGCAGGAGATTTCTCTCAGCATAAACAACACAGAGAGCCCACCCCAAGTTAGTAACAAAACAATGCCTTTGGGAAGATGAGACACTCATTTACCCTGAGGTGAACCTGCCAAAGTCAGCAAGGAAAATAACCTTGGGAAATTCACTTCACAGCACTTCAGGACAACTCAGGTTTGCTAACTGTCCTAACACAAAACCACACCTTTTTCACCAGTGAAGATAAAATTTAACATCTGACAAGATGAACCTTAAAGGGTCTGGGAGCAGTACTGACAACTGGATTGTTCTTCCCAGGACAAAAGTGAACAAACAAACAAACAAAACAAAAAAAAAAAAAAAAGAAGAAAAAAAGGAAACCCCAAGTTACAACAGCTTAGCTTATTTGATCCAGAGCCATTTAGATTCACAGTAACAAGCTTGCTTCCACTTGAAGGTCCATTTTTCTCTCATCAGACTAGTGGATAATTGAGAACCACCAAAGTTACTTTTTCTGTGAAAACAGTCCATCTTTTAGAAGATAGGTATCATCAGGTTATAAGAAGATGGTTTATGCAAATCGTCTAGATTTTAAGACCTGTAGAACAGAAAAGGAAGCACTTTTCATTATTTCGGAATTAAAGTACCTTCTGTTTGGAGATCACCTTCTTTCTCTGATTTTATTTCAATTTTATTTTTCAAATAAGTTTCAATCTAACATTCAAACAGAAATGCAGATCGCAACCTTTCAATCTATTGATTTGTCTTACAGTGTCCCACAGATGTTAACCGTGCTTTACTGACCACTGTAAGGTTTGTGTCCGAGAGCTGACGCACTTTGCCCATCTTGCCCTACACTGACTGCCGTTCCTTTGATTTGTCACTTCTCCCTGTGTCAGGACTGAAGACACGAACAGCAACAGACGTCCTGTGAACTGGGAGGGAAAGCCAAAGCGTAAGGAAGACAAGAAATGCTACTGGTCTTCATGGTCTTGAAATGAAAGACATGAAATTATTAGAACAGGAAAGTGAAAATAGACGTTCACAGCTTCAACGCAAATAACCTCAGTTACTAGGTTTATATTTCTGCATTATATATTTTTCTATATATAATATATATCTTATGCTTTTTTATATATAAATAGATCATATCATTAAGAATGTGGCAAGACCAAAGCCAACAGGAAAAGTAATTAGCAAAGTCTGAATTAGGAATGTGCCACATAAAGAGCTCTATTTTATGCAGCATTTGAAATGCATGCTTAACTTGTCCGTAGGTACCAAACACTGCCCAGAGCAGGGATCCTGCCCCTTCCTGAGAGAGGTCAGAATAATTGCTCAGCTCTAGAATGGATGCACACACAAGTACTTCCACTTCTGGCAGCAAACACTCTGTTGACCTCTCTGTTATTTTAAAGAGTAAGCATCACATACCTGTTTTTGTTTACTTAATTACTTTTCTTCAGAGTCCTCTGGTTGTGTTGTAGTTTGACCCTGGCTGGACGCCAGGTGCCCACCACAGCTGCTCCATCACTGCCCTCCTCAGCTGGGCAGGGAGAGGAAAT
>JAVJGJ010000059.1:39021515-39032339 GCA_035590215.1 Microhierax caerulescens | reverse complement strand
CTTTACTTTCTTTCTCCTTTTTCCCCTATCGCATATGTGTGCTGATGAGCACACAATAAAGTGGTTTTTGGTTGTCCGAGTCCCCGGTGTATTTATAACCTTATGTACTCCGAAATCAAATAAAAGAACCTAACCACGAATCCTATCTTTGGATCGTGACAAATATCACAGAAAAAAAACCTGAAAAAAACTAAAATAACCATGAAGCCCACAGGCTTCACCCAACCTGTCTTCAGAATAAGCACAAGACCTTCCCAAGTGGCCTGTAACATCCAGAGAAATCCCACTTATTAGGTTTTGGAAGCAAGCCTCCAAATTCTTTGATGTGGGGTTTGACCATATCAGTAGTGCCAGAAAAATACTTCGGGCACTGTGGGTGGGCTTTGCTGGAGCACGAATGGTGAGACAGAATGGCTTTGCTAAAGTTAATCAAAGAAGAGCCCATGGAAGCTGTGAGCAATAGATGAGCCACCTGCACAAAACCATGTTAACGAGGGCAGAAGGACAGCAAATTACAAAGTCCTGCAAAACAAGTGGCAGGTGGAAAAAGAACAATGAAGATATTTATGGCACACTGGTGATCCAGCACCTGTGGTAGGAATGGAATATGGAAATGCTGTTCAGGACATATATGCTAACTTTATACAGCATTGTTTTGTATAAAAGCAGAATCAGAAACCACGTAGGGCTTTGTGTCGGTGAAACAGTGCCTTTGAGATGTGCCAATACCCTTTCTCAGGTATACCTGCTGCGCCTGCCGGGTCACAAGTGCACGAAGGCTGTGCTTTACTGAGACCTAAAGCAGGCAGAGCCTTTGCCAATGAAGCCAGCCCAGGGTCATTTTCTAGGGCACAAGCACCATCACCTTGGGGCCTCTGAGCAGGAGAGCCTCCCCCCTGAGGCATCCACTACAACAAAACACACCAAAAAATCACCACCTACTGGAAGTCCGGAACATGTAGTTACAAAGAGGGAACTCAGATCGCTGATGGTTCTGCTGCAACCTGCCAAGGACCCAACACACAAATAATGCTGCAGATTTATAAGCAGTACTGAAGAACCTCACTTCCTAGCGCTGGGAATGCCCCTTGCCTCCTCGACTAGGCTAGTTCAGCTCTTACCTACTTCTTTGCTGCGCTCAGGTGCCTGTTAATGCCCCAGACAGCATAACCCCTGATACAAAATGTGAGCCCCTGCCCACAATAAGATTACTAAGTGCTGTGGCAGAAGCACAGCTGTACCACCCAAACACAAGTCCCTCACCACGTGGGCTGTTGCTCCAACAAGCCAGGCTGCTGAAGCCTGCCCACAGGATGAGTCAGTCCTCAAGAACTGCCCAACAAAGGCTGAAGAATTTACCCTGAGGTAAAACATAAAACACTTATGCCACCATATGATCCATTAATAGATGATAAGCCATGATACTACTTTCATGTTTCTTCCCCTCCCTCCCTAACTGACTTGGCAAGGATTTATCAGGATTTGGTCTATTTTTTCACTTATGTTTCAGTATATTGCTAACATAGTTTGTGTACTGGGAAACTTCATTAGTTCTCTAAAAATAAAACATCTCCAGTTCAAGTAACAGCACACAGCATGATTAACTCACTATTAATCTACGGAAACTATGGACATGAACTGAATTTTCAGCTTAAGACAAAAATGAGGAAGCACTGGTAAGAACATTATAATATATTGCATACTTTTAGTTATGTTATACTCTGTAAAGAAACAAGTTTTAACAGATGTCTATAGCAATTGCTCAGATTATCACATCCCATACACAAGTAAGAGTAAGTTTTGAAAGGGCAAGATGTAATACAGGGAATGAAAAGTCCTGATGGAAGAAGCTTAAAAAAAACCCAAAAACAACTGACATTTGATTTAAGTTTTCTTATTGTGTTTTTTTTTGATTATAAAGTTGAAAACAAACAAAACCCCAAAATTCCTCCCACCAAACCAAATCTTACAACAATAATAAATGTAGTAAACCCCAAAGTCAAATGCTTGGCTTGGCACAGAAGTGCTTGGTTTGGATGCTATAGCATCCATTGGCTTTGTCTGAGGCTGTGCAGGGAAGCTGCTGCTCACACTGTACAAACTTTTTTGTTGCAGATTTCCTGAAACATTATGACCAAACTTCTTTTTTTTTAAAAAACAAAGAAAGCAAAAAACCAACAAACCACCCCCACCCCAAAAACAACAACAAAACCCCAAACCCCACCAGTATAATGGCTTTGGACACCTAGTTAAGCAGCCTGTTTCCCCAAAGTGCTGATGAACCCAGGAGCTCCTATTCACTTCAAAGCTTAGGATTCGGGGATGTTTGTTGCTTTAAGATTTATGGTCTCCCTACATCCTAACTGAGAGATTCACGAAATTACAACTAGTAGCTCATCTCCATTAAAATTAGAAAGAAGTGCTAGACTGATTTGTGGCATCTGTTCCAGAGGCCAACACGTTCAACTCTTCAGAGACCCTGCAAGAGGAATAACTAGTGTAAAGAAACAAGGATATCCCAGGGAAAGCTTTGCTAAGGGGCAACAGGGCACTTCACAGCAAAATCCACAAGCTGACAAAAGCAGCAGCACATGAGAGGACAGAATGAGAGCTGTTTCTGCCTGCAGGCTAGTACTACAACAACAAAAAATATTTTTCAGCTCAGTGCTCTGACTATATTCCTGTCAGTGACCCAGCTTGACAAGATTTTGTAAAAACAGAATCAGAAGCTGGGTAATAACAGTCCAAGATGGAATGTGGAAATTCATAGCTAAACAAAATACCATTGGGAGCAAAAACCTTGATGCATGTGGGGCAGAAGAATTCTCACCATGTAACAAAGCTGTTGTGCAGCCAAGCTGACTGACCAAACCTACAAAATCTGTTCAAACACCCTAACAGTAGTTATTTTTTATAAAAAAATATATTTTTTTATAAAAAAAATTGATGTCCACTGGAATTTTGGGGACTGGCAAACCCCAAACCCAAATGTATTATTTCACTACAGGCAGAATTGTTCTCTGGTGCTTCCTGAAAACATGGCATGCTTCACCCATGAAAATTTTGGAGGTCTTTCTCCTTTTCTGAGAAAAAAAAAAAGTAGCAACTGTGAAGGAGTAAGAGTCCATAAAAGGATGCCAGTGCTAGCAGCCTGAGTGACAGACAGGAAGGAGATTTCCACAATTGACATTTGGTGAATTGCAAGCTATAAAAACTGGAGATGGTCGGGTTGTCTGCAGCTTCTAGGCACAGCGGTTTAATTTTGCCTCTTATTAAAAGATCTTAGTTTATTTAAAAGATTTATTTCAGAATTTCTTTGTATACCAAATTAAAGCAAGAAAAGGGAACAAATCACACTTCCTACTCTTACTAGGTTACATTTTTAGTGATGGCATAACTTAAAAAGTGGTTTTAATATCTCACATATCTTTCATCTATCATTGGATAAAAGTTCCTTACTATTGTAGTCACTGTTACAAATGGCTTTCCTTCCATTTTGCCTGATCTATTTTGCTTTTATTGTGCTTAGAGTACAGCCAATTTTCTGCTTTAAAATCTGCTTAGTCTTTATTATTATGCATAAATTGCTGAATCACGTATGCGTCTATATTGAAGTTGCCCCTTAATAATCCAGGCCCTCAGTGCCAATTTGTCCATTTTAGCTGAACTGGAGATAGAAAATTCTTTCCTGCACCAAAAAAAGCTTTTGGAGGAAAACCCGAGTAAAGCCTTTCTGAAAATAAATTTCTTCTCATAATTCTGAAAATAAATTTCTTTTCATAATTCAAAGAATTTCATACATCCATTGCAGCGGAGGTAGGGAAGAGGTGGGCCCTTTCTCTTCATTCAGCACAAAGTCATATTGTAGGAACAGATGGAAATCTTGAGACATAAAATGAATTTTTAAGGCTTAACATTTAGGCATTAGAAAACAGGGTAAAAAAAAAATTTTATATATATATATATAAAATCTGGAGACGTGAAGCGATACAGATCCACCACCACCCTGCTAGGCAATCCTCCTGCAAGGCAATGCCCAGCCATAGGAGTCGGACAAAGACTGCCCTAAGTACAAGTGTCACTGCTCCCTTCTGTCCAAGGGAGCACCCTGTTTGAGCACACAGCTCTGCTTAACTAACAATGACTCTACAAAGACTGTACAAAAAGCTGCTTTCAAACTCTCTCTTAATGGGATTTCTCAGTCTTCTTGGTTATTTTGTTCCTTGTAACAAACTGGTATTCCAGCAATGCTCTCTAAGTAGAAAAAACTATTGATTTCCAGTAACAGAAAATGTGCAGATCTTCCCAGGAACACACCAGTCTTATTACAAGTAATAAATATTGGCTACACCCTGCCTGCTCTGTTACCCCCTCTGCCCAGCATCCTCATGCCCCTCAACCTCACACATTTTTTGCTCTTCAAGATTTTGTTTGACCCTAAAATTCAGACTAAAATCTGGATTCTTTGCTTCTGAACTTTCCTATTCAGCAGGTCCTGGCAGCACACATACACAGCATTTCTTTGCCTGTAGAGATACTTATACATTTAAAGTGGCATGGGGGAGGGGTGTGGGGAGTCTCATTAACTAATATATGCTTAGAGGATTTTTTTTACTAAATATGTATATTTTTCATCTTTTATCAATATATATATATAACCTGTATAGATGGAAAATAAAAGAAAAAGATGAAGGAGCTGAAGTTGTTTTAGCAGGTTGAAACTTTAAACTATAAAAGCCCTTAGAAAAGTCATTTCACATACTTGTTTTATTGTGTCTTTAAAAGGGAAGAGACAGACTGGTCTTTGATATATATCTAAGAAATACATCTGCATTATAATGTTAAAAGAAACTAGTTAATGCATAACGTTCCTCCTACACTACAGGGCCCTTGGAGGGAGAAACACACTCACGCTGCTGCTGGGTCGGAGGCTGGGGGCTGGCTGGGAAAGGGGGATGTTCTGGGCACGGAGCGGGGGGACACAACCCGCAACGCCTCCTGCAGAATACTTCACAAAGAAGCACATAGAAGCCTTACAGACACCGCCTGAAGGTAACGTGGTGCTGGGGATTTTCCTGGGGAAAGGGACAGGCATTAGTAGGTTTAGTCCATGAACTCTTTTCCTTCCCTAATTTCTGGAAGCCTCTTTTCTCTAAACTCAGCTCGAAACAACCTCAGCAGGAGGCTTTTCTTTTTTAGGTGCAAGCGTATACACGCTATTATTACCTGCACACTTTCAAACTCCAGGCTATAAATACCAGAAAGCAGATGTTTTCCAGCTGTGTGTCACTGGCCGCTCCTGCGATTCCCCAGTAGATGGCAACGTTGCTCTGTCACCTCAGATTCTGCTAAAACATGTAATTATGCATCTGAGCATGTACGTTTCAATTTATAAATACTTTTCCTCTTGCTACTATCAAGCAATAACACAGAACTACCTCAAAATATAAACTCCCGCTGTCCCCATCCCTGTGCCCCCCTGCCGGGCACCTGCCTTGCCCCCCCGCTCCGAGCTTGCCTTGCTAGCTGCCTTCATGAGAAATTATTTCAGCCACTTAACACACTAAACAGTAACATATATTCATATTATATATATATTATTATATATTATAATTATATAATATTCAGAGATAACAGCAAAAGGGGGAAAAGAAAAGCCATAGCTGTCTGAAAGAAAATTACACTCAAACTTGCAACAGAATAAAAGGTGTCTGTTCAGCTGCATACAGTTACAATCTCTGGCATGACGAAATGAAAGCTGTCATGCCACTGTCATGCGAATAACACAGTGGTACTTGAAGAAAAGGCAAATCTCTTAGTTATCAGCAAGGCATGAGCTGAGACACAGGGGAGGCAGCTGCTGGCCTCCCACTGTGCTCTGTTGGAGGAGACACCAGAGGTGAGCATTAACAGTAAGGAAATATTGAGAGTATCCCACAACACTGACTACAAAAGGGTTTTAAAAAAAAAAAAAAAAAAAAGTCTTCTACATACCACATATTTGCACGTGCCATTATGTAAATAAATGCTGATGAATTCTATCACTCTCACATCTGGGCTAATCAAGGTCAGGTATCATTTGATGCACAGTGAGCACACTGAAAATGACCAACTCACTCCTTACCAGCCTTCGTCTGCAGACTCTCACCTGCTAGTTGTTGAAAACAATGAGCACTGCAGCACCGTAACAGCAAAATACCACACTGAAAAATCTCATTTCCCTTACTTTGTCGGTAAAACAAGAGTTTTTTCGAAAACTGTCTTCAGTATTAGCCTATATAGTCCAATTTTTCTCTTGCCCACACAGACATAAACAAAGAATAAAAATAAACAAAGGAATTAAAGAAACAGGTAGAATAACCACAACTATCACCAGGAATTCATTCTCTTACCAGATAAACCAAGGTGCTTCACCAATACAGAAACTTTCCTGGCACTTTGGAGCTGAATAGGGAGTTTCAGCCTCTGGGCAACTAAGCCATTTCATAGACTCACAGAATCATTTAGGTTGGAAAAGATCTCTATGATCATCAAGTTCACCTGTTAGCTGAGGACTTCCAAGTCCATGTCCCTAACTGCCATGTCTATGCATTTTTTAAATACTTCCAGGGATGGTGATTCCACCACCTCCTCGAGCAGGCTGCTCCAAGGCTTGACCAGTGAAAAAACTGCTACTTGATCACAAATCCTGAAATCCAGCAGTGTCAGTAATCAGATAACCAGCTATAGTGGCATTACCTGATCCATCAGGGCTTGTTTCATCATACCTTCCTCATCTTCCTCACTAAATGCTGATTTGATGCTTCTCCTCTTTGCCATTTTTGATAGTCCCCTTCTGCTTGTGGTTATTCTGTACAAAGATACCTCAGTGTCAAAAAGAGAGGGGCTGTGCAACTGTGGCAATGGATACCTGCTGGGATGCTTGTCTGTCAATGTATAATTCAGATCCTGCTAAAACATGTAATTCATGCATCTGAGCATGTAAGTTTTAATTCATAAACACTTCTCCTCTTGCTACTATCAAGCAATAACACAGGCTAATGAACTACCTCAAAATATAAAGAACTAGCGCTGTGTTTCTAAGGCTTTGAGTAACTGACTCAACATGCTGCCTGGGTTGCTACCCCTTGGTACAAAACCCAGGCTAACTTCAGCCAGTAACCAGAATGAAGCTAGAATATATCTAGCTGTAACATGCTCTTCCATGCTACACACACCTCAAAACCCAAGAGCCTGCTTCTGGTTCTCAGACATCTCCAGAGAACTGGAGTTGAAGTTCTGCATACTTACTGACAGCGTACTCAGTGGATGCGCTGTTCTGCTGTCCAGAACAGAACTGGACAGCCAAAAACCCTGCAGGTTGCACCGAAGATCCTACACAACCTGTAAATCCTGCTGAAAGGCAAGGCTTCTTGTGTCATGTGTGATGCAATTAGTATATCGGGGACATCCATACCAGGTAGGCAGGTGTGACTCAGGCCCCATGGGACACAGGCGATAGCTGGAGGTCTGGAGGGATGGCCTGTGGCGGTACAACATCTCTGGGTGCTCACAGGCAGGTAAGGCTTGCCCAGATTTTTGATACAAACAAGAACTAAACTGTGTTGGTTATGTTACACATTTTGAGAAACAGAATTTTATTGGGATATCAAGAAATCAAAGGATTGCTTAGAGTACAGACCAAAAAAAAGAGCTGTTAAAAAAGTTTCTCTAATGTCTTACTAAAACCAGACTACTCTGAAAGAGCTGCACTACCTGCCTGACCAAGGTATCAGACTGTCTCTAAGCTTTAGAAAATGGCAAGCATTCCAGGCAAGCACAGCACACAGGTTCAGGATAAGCCCCCGACATGCCCTCATTTTTGAGGTCAGGGTTGGAAGATGTTGTTTAATGGCAGGAGGGCAAAACAGGTCAGCTCTGCGCCCTGCATTGACCTGTGATCTCAGCTCTGGCTTGAGGAACTCGAGTACTCACGTACCAGATACAGGACAATCTGATACTACTTAGTGAATTCTATCTGCAGCATATTGGGTTTTTTTGGTTTTATCTATCAACTGTTCAGCATCCAGCTCTGGCTAAGCCTGCTACTTTCCAGCATTCACTAGATTTGTGTCATTCCAAGAAACAGACCCTTCAGAAAGCATCCTCTTATCCCAAATCTTACAAGCCATAGCTTTTGTGCCAATGCTCTGAGGTGGTACAAGCTCCCACACCAGTTGTCACAACAACAAAACAGTTAAGAACGTATACGTTTACTTGCCCCTAGCAAGTACTATTTGAGATGAAGTCTTAACACACCTTTCTTGTTTGCAGGAGACTGACATCTGCAAAGGAAACAGTTACCATCTCACAGAAATACCTGGCGTTACTGAAAACGATTGGACTTGATGATGTCAAAGGTCTTTTCCAACCTAAACGATTCTATAATTCTAAAAATATTCCTGCACAACATTGCTTCTCACTTTCACTAGTACAATTTGTTGCTATGAAATTTCAAGGATGCCAGTGACTGATTTTGAAAGTTGGTGAATATCTAATGTGTATCTAATAAGCAGCAAAATGAGGCAGATGTGATAACAAGCAAAAAGACAGTAAAATAAAAATGACTGACATAAAAAATAAACTTTGTTTTGTTAAAAAAAACAACCACCAAACCACAAAACACGGAAGCGAAAAGCACCACTACTTCCTCCCCCTGCTTATTTGCAAAATCCATCTCACTGGCTAAACACCAAAGCACTGTTCAATAGGCACACTGCTCGCAGTGGGAAGAATCCTGCTTGCATTGTAAGTAATCCTTTGCTACCAAGGACACAAGCAAACATGCATAATCCCAGCAGTTCCCACCCTACAGAAAGGTCTGCACACACCCACTGTGTTGAGCAGAGCGGAAGGCAGCCTTGGCACCCACCTCGCAGCCCTCCAAGTATGAAGCAATGACAGTGCCTGGAGCGAAGAAACACCAATGATACCTTATGGCACATACTGTATTTTGTAAGTGAGAGAGAGAAGCTAAAGAGAGAAACTTAAAATCAGTACCAATAATTCCACCCATGCCTGTTCTCGTTTCTAAATCCAACATTTGAAGGATCCTAAGCAGCAAAGCAAAGCAAACCTTTACAGTCCTGTCAAAAGCAGCCAGGGGAATAAGCTCTCATGACGCTATGAATGCAGCTGAATGTACTCCCACACTGAGTTAACAGTGAACACCACAGGGATCTTCTGCCTTAGAGAGGATGAGACTGACAGATGGTGCAGGTGCTCATGTTCTCCAGAGGCAAGATGATGCTACTGAGAACCATGTGGACAGTACAAGATTTATGAGAGAGAAATGGAACCATGCCATAGACTGAGGTATTTTGTTGTTGTGCCATGTCCCTAAGCTCCTGCTTACTCTTCTTCACATCAACTCTGTTCTTCTATTTTCCCCACCTCCATCTTGCAGCAGCTCCCTGGTGACATCCCGTTTGCCTCTTCCCACACAGAGGTTCCCAGAAACACCATTCTGAGACCATTTAACACACTTGCTTGAGCTGAGCTCACATTTTTAGTCTACAGTGGACGCTGACACACAGAACAGACAGGTAGATTAGCTGAGATGAAAAGGGACTGTTGTGGGTCTCTTAACATTCACCTATTCCCTACTGACACAGTTCTGAAGTTTTCTTCTGATCATCAACGGGGCTTGAAGACAGTGCAGCAGAAGTGCAGAAAGCTAAACAAAGAAGCAATTAAACCACCGTGAGAAAACTTTCTGAAACAAGACAGTCTGAGACTCCTTTTAAGTTCATGCAACTGCCCACCTGCAATGCTTAAGATTCTGCATGCGATTTTATCTTCTGCTGTAGGTTTCCATACCTCCTGCAGCACCAGCTGAGGGTAGTTCAGCCTGGAGACAGGCGAGGAACGCTTCATTGGGTGGTTGTTGGAAGAAGAGGAAGTAACATAAGCAATGCAAAGCTGGAATCACACAAAAGTGAGTTATCCTCTGCAGTATCCTGGCATGCACACCAGGAAAAGCAGAAAAAGTATTCAACAGCATTCAACAGATGAATAAACAAATATATATGTTGATACACCCGTCCTTCCTTTACATGATTCAAATTTTGCCCTAGATAAACCCAGATGCTGAGAAGTCACTGTAAATGTACTATTAATCCAAGTGTGAACCTGCTCGTGTGTATGCTAATGTTCTTAACGGGTTAGTCATCTGTTGGATTAATTGCTAACTGTACACAAGATGCTATGTTGAACCCACACAAACCACTGCTGCCTTGTGTCGTCATTGCTCTGTTCTTCTGTTAGGTGATGTCTTGTTTACCTTTTCCAAGGAACTTAAATAAAGCCCTGTGGAAAGTACACATCATAGTCCTAACCTCAGTACTTCACCATTTCCCCCCTGGTACAGGCTTCCCACATTTCCTATAGGTAGGTGTTCTGCCTTATTGTTCAGGATGCTCAAGGCATGAACCTTTTCAGAACAACTCAGCCTTGGCTTTGCTCTCAGTGGTAGCATATGTAGAATATGTTTTAGTTTTCTTTTGCAAATAACTGCTTTGGTTTCCCTGATGTCTCCATGGTGTACTGCTCGCTTTCTTTACAATATAAGCAATAATAATAATAATAATAATAATAATAATAATAATAATAATAATAATAATTTTTATTACTTATTGTTATTATGAATAATAGGTAAAAGTTGCATAATTCTGAATCTTATATTATATTTATATCAGACCCTTGCCTTTATTTATATGTATGGTGATTCAGGTGGTTTTGCACAGCAAAAGTCTTTTTTTTTTTTTTTTTTGTTTGCAAAACCAC
>JAVJGJ010000059.1:38994904-39008020 GCA_035590215.1 Microhierax caerulescens | reverse complement strand
CACCTTCCCCCCCCCACTCTCCTTTTTTTTTTTTTTTTTTTTTTTTTTTTGAGGAGGAGGAGGAGGAGGAGGAAGGCAGTAGTCCCCTATCTTTTAATAACCTAAACAATAACAGAGGTTTGGAGAGGTTTCATGTGGTAGCAATAAGTAAACACGTATTCCTATGAATCCAAGATTACTACCTCTTCAAAATGTAGTCTAAAAAGCCACAGCCTGTAATTTCCACAGATTCTACTTCAAAATACTATGTTAATTAGAGTACCAGAATTTTATCAATAGATGGGTAGGATGTATGCGATCCACAGGGGTAAGAGATCTTCACATCTGTGGTTTCACACTGGCATAAAAGGGTATCATACAATAAGGATGCATCAGCTGTGAACTTTTGGAACATTCGTAGACAGCAAACAGACAGATGCGAAGGTACACAAATACTGACAAAAGAACACAGGGTGTATGCAAATAAAGTTTATCCTTACATGTTCAGGAGAGAAAAGACGGCACATGATATAAACAGACCAAAGTGCATACAAAAGCATACCAGGACACAGAACTTTTGGACCTCAGTTCTTGAACCGATTCTGTTCTGGTGATCTTGAGTGTTAACTGATGAGTGTTAGCTTGGTTATTTACTATAGCACATAAATTACAAAAACCCACAAAACAACAAAAAACAAACCAACCTAAATAGCTAATACCATTCTAATTGAAGATCACGGTGAAGGTGATTGTGTACCAGAACTGGTGGTTGATGTGCAAAACCAGCTCTGGAGCAAACGACCACCCAGTCCTGAAGCCCTGACCAGCGGAATGGGATCTCTCCAGTGCCAGCTGCGGTCAGTAGCAGCATAGTGATTTCCAGGAAGACATCCATCACTACCTACACACATACTAGTTCATCTTTAATGCAAACTGAAAACTGAAAGGAATTAAAAATTCACTCAGGGGTCCATCAGCATCCACGGGCTGTGACAGGCAGAGCTGGAGAGGCTGTCATTACACCATGCAGCCCAAGATCCTGCTGCAGCATCAGGACTGCCTGGTCCCTTCGCCAGCAGCAAGGATGTCTCACTGGCACTTGTAACAGTTATTGTTACTAGTCAGTTAAAAGGTGAGGCTTGATCAGCAGTTTAGCTGCAAAATCACCCAATCATCCTTCACACAGCTTCCCCAAAAGATGTTGCTATTTTGTGCCACATACACTGAGGTATACAGGAATGTACTGCAATTTGTCTCTTTCGCCTCAACACTGAATACTTACAGGCAGGGCTTTTTCCCCTTCCTGAAACTGCAGCTCACATCTTTTCAAATCCATTCTTCCATTTGTGGATTATCAGAAAGAAAAAAATAAAATCCAAAACAACTGGGGTTTAGAAAGCACATAATCAAGCACATCCATCCTGTGCTAAAAAGAACCTTCTGTAATATATCGGCCATCAAATACTAAGGATTTAACTTTGATCCTGAATAGCTGAATAGCTCTTAGTTGCAAAAAAACAGAAATGAGACATCTTATTGAAGATAGGCAAAGTAGTAGAGTATTTCACTTGAATCTGTTACCAGTTTAAGTCAGAATGAATATTTTGTCTAAATACTACACAAAGAAGCTTTAAAATCACTTCTGCAAACCTAATTGCCAAATTAGGATATAGTCATCTATATATATCCTACTTTTTATATTTTCATATTTATTCAAGTGTAATGCTGAAATTTTTAGCCCTCTATAGCCAATTTGTAAAGAAAAAATAGTTTAAGCACCTTTAAAACTAATTTATTTCACAAATCTCATTTATAAATTAGCTGTAAGTTCTTTTAGTAAAAAGTATTTAAGTATGAAAGTAAAAAAAAAGTTTAAAATACAGATTTTTAATAAAATCCAACAAGCTTTAAACAGATTTTTCACATATTCATTCTCATTAGGATTTTTTCATAAGGCACATGGATAGACATTTTAAAGGAGCAGCTAATTATAACTTACCAAATCTTTACAACGTTTATAAAACTCCGTCTTTGGAAAAGCGTACAACAAATAACATACAAACGTAAATAGCACATTGCAAATTTTAGACAGAACTGTAAGTGAAACCTTTATGCATACTACCCAGATCTTAGTGGCTTGCCTCCATGGGGGAATAAAGTGTTACTGGATGCAAGGTAGTTTTAAGACTACTCCGCACAAAGTATTTAAATGTACTTTTTTTGTTATAAAAAAAAGCCTAAAAGTTCCAGGATAAACATAAAACAGTTTACCCAGTTTATTTTTAAAAATGTTTCTAGTAAAAATTAATTAATTCCCCAAATGCAAAAGGCAAGGAACATACTAAATTGTTACTGGGTATTTCACGATGGAAAAAGTACAGTTTTCTGGGCAAGATTCACAGAGGAGTAAGACTTGGCTTTTAAAGCATACAGTAGATCCTGTTTGTAATTTACCCTAGACAGGATGTGAAGCATTTAATCACAGCATCCCTTTAAAAAGAAAAAAAAAAGTAAATTAAGATACATTATTTTCTTTATATACGTATCGACCATTACATACTTAAAATTAAAATATTACATAAACTAAAGATAAAAATAAATAGTTTATCAAATGCAGGACCTTAACAGCCACTGTTACATTGACTACATCTACAGCACCAGCTAAAGCAAAGGCTCAAGCCCACTCTGAAGATCAGGTCTGCCCATATTGGCTAAGTCTTTAACACTGTTTATATTCAAGCACATGCTAAAATGCAGAGAGTATTAAAAATTGTTCTGCAGCACACTTGGTGGCTTAACAAAGGTCAAAACTTCATTTTGCAAAGGCTGGCCAGCAAGGGCAGGGCTGAGGAGCATGCCAAATCCAGACAATCAGCAAAGCACAGGTGCTCTGAGTCCAAGCCACACTGGAGTTACACCCTGGTGTTGCAGGGGAAAAAAAGCACAGGCTGAAGAGTTTGAAGTGCACATACTAAGACTGCAAGGTGAAGAGCTGGCTCAGCCAGCTTAAACCTTAAGGTTTGAAAGATCTGAAGGGGTCTATTTCTTTAACTGACAATAAACAAATGTTTTTTTCACTATTCTGCTTAGAGCACTCACTTTAGTCTCCTTTATTTTTCATTATTTAAAATGATGTAATGACTTATTAAGGAGTGGAATCCATATTTTTTTGTTAATCAATTTGAAAAATGAAGAAAAATACTATGACTCCTTAAAGTCACTATATGTACATTCAAAGTCACTATATGTATGTTCTTCGTTGTTGGGGGTTTTTTCTGCCATGCCAGCAGGAGAGCCACAATAAAAAAACCCACATAAACAAAAAACCACAAAACCACAAACAAGTAAATTGTTGTTAAGAGTAAACCTTTAACAGAGTTAAATCAAGTAATGATAATTTTGTTGAAATCAAGATAAATGCATACTTTAAATAAACTATATAATACTGTTGTCTGGCACTTAACATGGTTTAGATCACTGTTTCCAGAAGGAAGGCAACCTATACATGAAATTTATGACAGCATTCCACATAAGCAAATAACTCAATAATCCCTAAAGAAATCACTGCACTCTTAAAGGCAGCCTGCATAAAATTAAATTCTTTGGCTCAAAATCTAGTAGACAAATAAAACCAAATAAATTAAGTGGTGCATATAACAGTGGTTTTGTGCCCAGAACTTGAAGTAGTGTTGGTAGGGAAGAAAACACCGTGACTAGTAGCTCAACTTGTTTTCTGGGCAGAGCAGAACATTTAAAAGACAAGGAGGGGAAGGAATGACCCTACTGAGACTGTCACAAGCCCACAGGAATTGTAAGAACTCAAGAATACTACTTTTGACTGGGTTAGTTTGAGATGTCAGAAATCGTAAGATGGCAATTTGAAGCCTGAGTTCAAGTCACAGTATTTAATCCATTGTAATTATCAACTACTATCTTAAAACAAACAAACAAAAAATTATATGGCTTACTCATCCATCCCTAGATCAAATCTGAAGCTTAAAAAATATATAAATCCATAGTACAATTTTTTTGGCAAAGACAGAAACAGTACAGGGAGATACCAGATGAAATCAGGGACAGACAATACTTTGTATTCTTTTTTTCCCCACTTCCACTACAGAAAAACTCATTAAGTAATATACAAACATGGAAGCACTGTATTTTTTACAAAACCACACTGCTGAAAGACCAAACTGCATTTTACATGAAACACTACAGAAAAAATAGATTCTTCCATTTGTTTACTTGCATGTGGTTTCACAATGTGTTCGGCTAGCTTTTGTTCCCTTTTTGTACACACAAGATTGAAAAGAGAAAGAGAAGCTTGCCAAAATGAAAATTAGCATGAAGCATTGCCTTTGCCTCTCCTAAAAATGGAGACATTCAGTAGACTTAGCAGCTGAAGCTATGCTTGTTTGTTTGCTTTTATCTAAGACCTCAGACCTGTAAGTTATCCTTAATTTTAGCACTGAAAAAGTCACTATTGCATCAGAAGTGAAATAAAACCTCTATTTATTTTCAGTGATGAAAACCAGAATGAAGTGTAACAAAGAACTACTATGCACTTGTATTTAAAGCTTATATTAAGCATTACTTTGAGCTCAGCTATGTCATTTTCTAAAAAAAATCAAAAGTAAACTGAAGAGGTTGTATTTTTCACATACTACTTTTACAGTCTTTTTCCCCCTCCCTTGCATAAAGATAACTGATTGTTGTTAAGATGGAAATTACTATGCATACTCACCTTGCAAAAGGAATGTATGACAGACTATACCTGGAAAAAAAAAGGAAAAAAGTATACTTGACTGAGTGTTCACGTGCCCAATTATTTCACTTTAGTCGAGCATTAATAAAAGCAACCTGTTGTAACAAAACTTTAAACAAGATTACCTACTCGGTGTAATGGTTACCCAAGAAAAGATGACATATTTGGACAAGAACTTACTGCACCACCAAGGATTTCCCACTTTACTTTTTCCTTGGGTTTTTATATCATTTGTAACTTCTACTGCACGTAAACTTAAAGGTCGATTTACTATCGCAAGACTCAAAAGGAATGGTTATTTCTGGGAAACCTGTATTCTTCAATGACAGCTACAATTTTTTCCAGTTTAAAAAATAACATACATTACTACAGAAATAGACATTAATCATATTATGTATGTAACTCTATAGATATACGCTGTAGTATGAATAGTACACTACAATTGTGACAGCTGATAATTCTATTATCCTCTGAAATTTGCTTCTCACGTGACTCCAGGCTATGTTTTGTTCTCATGGCCAGACTAACCACTTAACAGATGTGAAGCTGTCTGCTGTAAACATGTAGAACCCTGAGTTTGCAGTCTTCCCTCTGTCCGGTACCGAGCATTTACTTGGGCCCAGCACAACGCCCAACAGTCCCTATCCTGAACAAACGGTTATTTGTCCTCAGACCCAAGTTCAGTAGAGACACTGTGTATTCAGGGCAAGTTCAAACAAGAACTGTGGTCACCTGGGATCGCCTAATAGTACCAAGTAATTCACTTGGGACAAGGACACCGAGTCTGTTCAGCTGTATCTCCATAGAGAAAGCAGCAACTTCCAAAACTTAGGCCAGGTTTGCAAGCGTTCCCCTTCACCCAGCTGCGCCCACACATTCCCAGGCCCGGCTCTCGAGCACACCTGGATGTCCATCACAGTACCCGCTGCACTAGATCTACCCTGTCGTGTGCACCCACTCTTTAACCAGTGCTGCTCAATATTCTTGGGGCAGGACACACACCATAGGAATGTTACTTAGCTTCCTCCACTTCAAAAATGCAAATTGAGTTAGAACCCAAAAAAAGA
Source organism: Microhierax caerulescens (assembly GCA_035590215.1). Classification (NCBI taxonomy): domain Eukaryota; kingdom Metazoa; phylum Chordata; class Aves; order Falconiformes; family Falconidae; genus Microhierax; species Microhierax caerulescens. The sequence goes on along the minus strand of JAVJGJ010000059.1, from coordinate 39,002,209 downwards.
GGGAGATAATCAGAAGGGCAGCATATGGATATACAGTTACTTTCACAACAGAGAAAAGGCATGAGATTTTTTTTGCATATATATTCCTTTCATAATGTTTCAAATAAGTTCACACATCACAGAATATACTCAAAATTACCATTTTTGCAAGACTATTGCATATAGATTTTGCTGAAGTTACACAACCTAGCTTTGAAAAACAGATTGAGGCTAGCATTTGGGCAAATTTACATTATGCAAAGCACATATATATATATATATATCTATATCTATATCTTCATAATCACAGAGGTAGGGGCAGGGAGAAGAAATTAAAATGAATTTTAAGAATCTTACCAGGTCATTGCCAAGAACTGCAATATGCAGAATAGCAGTGCCAAACCTTTTTTGTTCCACTAAGTAAAAATAAATATTGCAAGTTAGTTAGTTTTGCACCAGTCTATAGCATAAACAATCGCAACAGCTTGTTCAAAAATTTAGTTAACTGACAATGCCCAGATTTCCTTGTCTTAACTTAATTTGCTAGTCCTTCCTGTTCTAAGAACTCTCTTTATTGTCACTCCATTAGCATCATGCTATGAAAACCTTCTCCAGCTTTGAAAATGCTTAAACAGCATCAGTGCTATTCCTTTCACTTTCATTCATGATGCTGTACTTCTGCAAATATGTCAGTTCACTTCAGCTACATATTTACTTCTATGCAACATACAGCCAGTTTGTCAATCAAGATGCCTGACACTACTTGTTCTGTCTCTCTTCCTTTGCCTTTATCAGTTTAATATTCTGTACCCATGGTTTCTGATGACCACTACATGCTCTCTGATATTCTCTGACAAATATAAAAATTGTGTAATCACAAATCACTAAGTATATTTTAACTCGCTTTTCTTAGTTCTTATTCTGCAGACTGAACCTGATGCTCTGGATTTTGTATTCTCATCTACATCACATGCAGGTGGAAGGGTGCATTTGTCTTTTAGCCAGCAGGCTCATCACGCCACTTTGTTTTCAACTGCAGCTGAAAACATAAATACCACAGACAAGCTCATCCTTCCTCTAGAACTGAACTGTATGTTTAAAGCTGTAATACAATTAACAAACTAACCAAGCTAGATTGCTCTTTAGAGGAATGAAGTATTCTCACTCACCCAGAATACAGCACACAGAGTCAATACTAGGAAAAGCTGGGGGAACATGAAAGGACACACACACACACAAAAAAACGTAAGAATGAATACTCAAATGCACAACAAAGCAAATACAATAACTGTTTTCATGTTTTCAATGGATAATCAGCATTTTCAGAATTGACTCATGAAAAAAGTAGAGCCAAAGGCCATCACACAATGACTATATGCTGAAATCCATGTAAAGTTGTGTTTTTGAAAGCATGGTATGATGTGCTCCATGGCCAGAAGGGCTGGGCCAAGTCTTAGAAGAAAGAGGCAGGAACCAATTTCAGGAACCAGGAGGAGTATAACCAGGTCTGTGTAGCCTTATGTGTCAGGTCTAGTAAGAGGTGGGCTTTGGTGATAAAGGCTGATGGAAAGCAACCAAATAGCCTGGGAACTGCTATTCTATTATTTCAGTACACTGTATCATTTTGGATCTAGTATTCATAACATCAACATCTGACAAGAAAGGTACACGCATCACTATGAACAATCCATTATTAAAAACACTCGCTCACAATTACAGTATTTGGCAAATGTAGGCTCTGCTTCTGCCAGTGTTTTTTCATCTTCTGACAGTAACGAAGAACCCACTAGGGAGCAGCTGCTTCACAGACAGTGCAAGAGCTCACATGAGGCTTTATTCGAGCTACTTAAATACCTCTGACAGAACATTACAATGATATGGTTTACTGTGCCAAATTAACCACACCATTTGTGCAAGCTTAACCAACACTTGAACTCTTCTGCTGAATCTCACCTGGCTCTCCCCGTTTGTCACTACACATAGCAGAAAACAGAACGAAACTCTGATTTTCACTGAAAAAAAAAGTCTGCTTTTCATGGAAAGAGAGAAAAATAACACTCGAAATTTTTCAAACATTTGTGACTCCCAAGTTGCCTGCAATTCTAGCTTTGCATTAAGATGAGGATGAAAACAAACATCAGAATTTTTCTAGTCTGTAGAAGTTTTCCAGTTCTTCCCCGTATTACTGAATTTTTCTATCCTAACAATCTTAGCTCTCATCCAATGTTCCTGTTCCTTATTAGATGAAACCTTTCACTCTGTCTTTTCCTAACCATGTTGGTAGCTTCTCTGAACAGCTAGGTAGGTCTGTGATGTTTTCCCTACTCTGTTCCCTTTCCATTCCCTGACAAGTCTTGTTTCTATAACCTTCAAAGCAAGTTTTCTTTGTCACCCTGTCTGAGCACAGTGGATGATAGGATCATCAGAGCAAATAATTTTTGTGCTGGTTGTTTTACTGTCCAGCTCAGGCCCTCAGCTTCACCAGAAAAAGCCCACAGCTGTGAGGTACTGGAGAATTCATGCTCAGCAAACACAGACTCTGGAGGACTGGAGGTATTCCTGGGACATTTTTAGGGCAGACCTAGGAAACATAACTTCCCTAGGACTTAGTATGATTTTGAAGAGATGGCAAAATGTCACCTCTTTAACAAAGCTTGGAGTCCAAGCAAGGATCCAGGCACTTCTCCAGAAGATGTGGGTAAACGTGAGCTTCTCTAGTGAGATTATAACTTTTTTTTCCCATGTGGGTGTGTGAGAGAAAGACAGCCACCCAAAAAGACTTCATGAAGGGTTTCTTGTCCACATCAGCTGTAATCAACTAGAAAAGAAAGCTGTATGATAGGGAGTATAGGACAGCCAACTAAATTTCAAAATACTCCAGAGTTGAAACAAATCAGGAGGAACAAGAGAGAAAATAAGTACAAAACCAAAGGAAGCAAGTGCAGAAACTTGTTTTTAACTACCTAATACAGAGTTTTGGGATAGGAATTCTGAGATTTGGGACAAGGCTGGTTTTCCCATGTTCCTGGAAGAAGAAGTGTTGGTCATGAAAATAAAAGGAGCCAAGGACCTCAGAATGGAGAAACATGAAGCCGAAGCTTCCCAGACATTGGGGAGAGAAATTAATTTTCTCCATTGCTTTGAAAGTGCTAAATCATTAACCTACACAAGCAGAGCTGCAGCCAACAAACAACTGTCAAGCTAGACTTGGTGACCACTGACTTCCCACAGTAGCTGAAAGGTGTCTCTCTAGCCTTGGTCTTGAATAAATTGTTTTAGAAAATAAATTAATCAACCTAATATTAATATTTAGTATGAATTATTTAGTAAAGAACATTTTACACCAAATGATTAATTAAAAACATCATAAGCAACAAAACCACAGGCTCACAGAAGGGAGTTAGATAAACTTTATGATACATAGAGCTAATCAACTTGACTATTGCTACTCAGTACAAAGATGAGGTGGACTGAGAAATAACCTCCGTTTAGTAAAGTCTCAAATTTAGCCTTGAGGCTAAAGGAAAACTTTTTAGCAAAAGGAAGTAAAGATAATATATTTACCAACATCAAAATTGTAGCTATTAATCTTTTTGGCTCAAACATGGCTTTCAGTTGCTTCAGTGGCCCCATCAGGAAACATGTACTAATAGAAGGGAAAAAACAAAACAAGTGGTAAATCACTTTCACATAAACCTTTGTAAAAGACAATAGGTCATTAACCAGTTTTCCAACAGTTAAATTATTACAAAGCCTTTAAAAAAAGGCATTTCAGTGTGTAGCAACAGAGACCTGCTAGAATGAAAGGTGAAATACTCTATTTTTAGTCCTGGAAACAGCTTACATATTGAATCACTCTTGGTCAGGGAATTCTTTCCTTACCACTTATAGCTGAGGGTTGTCAAGTTGAAGTCTACTGAATTTCACATTGAGACTGTTCTACAAACTGACTTGCCAAAAGAATGCAAAGAATACAAAGACCAAACTTCTGTAGAAAATTTCTGTTTAATAAACTTCTTACCCAGGCAGCATACACGTAGCTACAATCAGTATTACAGGGAAGCTCTAACTCTTTGCACAAACTGAGAAAGCAAAAAAAAAAAAAAACCAGAAGGAAAAAGTTCAGTAGTTTGTTTTAAATCCTCCTGCTTTCTTCTACTCTGTTGTTAACTTCAAGGGAGAATTAAAACCATCAGCAACACTATGCTGTACCGGTTCGTGCAAAGAAATGCAATGCAAACTAAGAATTCATAATCGTAGGAGTAATTATCTGTCTTCAAATATTCTGAGATGAGTCCTTCCCTGTCACTGAAGCCATTCTGCTTTATAGAAAAATAGAAAAATTTAGTAAGGGAGCAAGAATGTCTGTAACTTTGTGGTGGTCTGAATGCTTTACTCCAGAGAGGAAATCTAGTCTAAAACCTTTTCTAGGTAATATTTATATAAAAAGAAACGACCAGTGGTAGGAAAGAGTTTGGTAAGCTCCCTTCCAAAACCAGTCATAAACCTGGTGAAGCACACACCTTCTAAGACGAAAGAAATATGGGAATCCACAGCCCAAGCAGTAAACTGAAGCCATGATCTTTTACAGCCCGATGTTGTCCTACCAGCAACTCTGTGTATATATCCTCTTCACTTTTTTTTCTTAAGTTGCATAGACAGACCTCAGAAATCCATATTAAATGGAAAAAAATGTTTTCTCAAATAGGAAAAAAAATATTTAAATTCACTGCAACACAAACTAACTTTTTTCAGTATTTTTTAATCATAGCTGCTGGGCCATAAAATTAAGACAAAAAAAAAAAAAGAGAGACTGAAAATCTACAATAAAAAATTAGTTAGCTAGTGGAAGTATAGGGATGATGAAAATATTGGCTGGTAGTGAAAACAAGGGAGGTTCAGGACACATAAAATAGGCAGAAAAAATACAGAAAGTAAAATGCATTGATGCCAGCCTGATTAGCATTGAAAGACAGATACCACAAGAGTTTCTCAAAGAGATGTGAGAGAATCCATAGGGAGCAGGAAGGCTGGAAGAAATCTAGAGGTCCTCCACTTACACAGGTTCCTTCTTATATACAACATATTCTGCAGGAGATATGCTCATCATCCCAGAGAAGAAACAAGTAAGTATAATTGTTTTCGTGTTTGTGGCTGGAAAATCATAGTAGAAACAAGCTAGATAGGACCACTTCATAGAAGTGTTAACTGCATTTGTTTTAAATACAGGTTTGCAAACAAACCTGAAAAAGTTTAAATCTCCTTGTCAGTTTGGAACTTTATTGTCATTTCCTACAGTTCTTAGCACACAGTTGCCTGTTGTTTATATCTAAAAGGACTACTGAAGGGGAAGGGGGCCCTTTTTTACTTCTAATTTTAGTTGGAGTCCAGACTAAAGTTTTTCAGCGTTCTCCTAAAAGAAATACCAGTCTGTAAAACCTTTCTTCTTAGTTCATTGACAGCTAGGCTTGATTAGTACAAAGTTTCTAAAATGCTAATTCGATTTGAAGCAGTGAAAACACATACAAAATACTAGGTAAAAAAAACACACACAAAACAAGCCAAAACCAAACCAACCAACCAGAAAAAAAAAAAAAACAGAACACCAACAAAGAATAAAAAGTAAGGTAAGGGACAGAAAGGGAAATAGTTTTATCTACCTCCAATATTAACTTTTTGTCTTTTTTTAGTATGAGATGGAATAGCTACACAAATGAGACTCAATTCCAGTATAAAAATTTTTGTCCCGAGAAAGTTGTTGAGGAAAAGCAATACACCATCACATTTCTCACATGTTAATGTTAACAGTACATCACCTGAACTTTAACAGGTCAAGAATGTTTTGACTCAAAAGTTAAGTGACTTGACTAAGGTCACAGAGTCCATGAAAGTCAAGAGCAGACTCCATGGGTTTTAAGTCCTATGACCGTGCTTCAGCTACGATAAGAGGAGGACAAACAACAACTGAAAATACTTTATTGACATCAAGTTCTTACATGTCTTTCAAACAGTGAAAGAAGGGGGTTTTGATCCTAGGAGGCCCCTTCTGCAAATCTTTCAAGACTAATTATTACGGGGAACAGAGAATCAGAGTTTAAAAATACACTGTGAACGATCTTTAGATTCTGCCTGGCCTTACAGTCAAAAGGAGGATTTGAACCCCTCCTTTTTCAAAGGGTTTTCCTAGAAACAGAACATTCTCCCTGTTAAAAGCAAAAAAGCTCCTTCCAGTAACAAAGCATCCCCACAGTGGGCAGACTACCAGTTTGCTCCTGAAACTGAGGTACCTCTGTACCTTGCAGAAGGACTTAGCTGTAAAAAGTACAAAACATTCAGTCAGCAATTTGTTATTCATACTTCAGATAGCAGTTGTGATGTCTCCACAAAACAATCATGTAAGACATCACAATGGGGCAATGACAAGTGAATAATTGATATTCACCAATTATGATTAAAACTTAAAACTGTAAGACAAACACAATTTTATGTTATTAGCATTTCAATATAAAAACAATGTTTTTTATACACAACAAACAGACACCATTTGAGAGTACAAGCAAATGGAAATGTAGATGAAAAGGAGTGTATTTTTCTATTAACAATAATTAAGAAATCGTACCTGGCTAACGCAGCAATATTTCCCAGGGTGTAAAACACTGCACAAACTTTGACCCCCTTCAGGAACCATAGTGATGCTCCCTATAAAAGATAGTTTATTGGTATGTTTGTAATCAGTTAATTTACTTAGATTTTATAGCCTATAAATATATTTTCAGACTATGAAGAGCATCATTCTAACATCTACCAGTAGAGCAGACTTCTCAGATTTGTAGCAGTCAATTCAGCATACTTCTATTGCCACCTACAGGCAAAATAATACATTGGTTTACTATATTTCATATATATATATGTTTTTACAACTAAGCAATGTTTATTTATATTGCTTATAACATTTATTTTTACTGTTTCTATTCTACTTAGGACACTTCCAGTTTTGTTACAATGCCCCACTATACATCATACACATCTGCACACAAAGAATAATAGGTGTTAAAGCACAGACATGGCACGTACTAAAATTAGTGATTACACTGGTTAAATATTACCTGCAAAAAAAATATGGAGAGCTGGAGGAAGCCAACCAAATAACGCAACCCTAAAAGAGGGTGATTCCAACCCAGTTTTGAGCTCCCTCCCAAGAACCTGCCCCCTCTCTAATGCAAGCATGTGGCCAGAGTTTGTGACTGTACTTGCCATAGATATCAATATGATTAATACCACTCCCCAGTTCCTTTACTGAGCTAATTACCACTTAAATAAGACTCC
>JAVJGJ010000059.1:38966551-38986904 GCA_035590215.1 Microhierax caerulescens | reverse complement strand
ACGCCGTGCGCGGGGGGGGGGGGGGCGGGGGCGGGGCGGTGGCGCGCTGTGACCCGCGGCCCTGGCGCGTCCGGGGCCGCCTCCCCCCGAGCATCAGTGCCCTGGAGCGGGCGGCCGGGCCCCCTGCCGCCCCGGGTGTGCCGTGGGCGCGGTGCGGGGGGGGTGGGGGGGGTGTCACGCAGCTACCGGCCGGCAGCGCACCGGTGCGAACGGCCTGGGCGTGCCTCGAGTGCGGGACGTCTGCTGCGTCCCGCAGGCCGCCAGCGGGAAGCCAGGTGCTTTTCCAGCTGTGCATGGGTGGCGTGGAAAGAAATGGGAATAGCTGTTAAGGCCGCCTGCTGCGGGTAACTAATGCACGTATTAACGCGGAGGTTCCCAGTATGGCTCCGTGTTGTCAACCCCTGCCCCTGGGAGCAGGGGTATGGTGGAGGCCGCCACGCTCCCCTGTGTCCTGGCTGCCTGGCCTGCCCGTCCCCAGCAGCGCTGCAGCCATCGCCCCTCTGCTCCAGCACGGTCGCTCCCTCCGCATAAGCCCTGTCCTGTGCAGATGCTGTGCAGATGTTGAGCCCGTATGGCCTCTGCGGCCAGTCCTGCGTCTTGACACGTGGCTCTGGCGTGTGACAGCCCTCGGAGGAGCACCACAGCTCTGGCCAGCGTGGTTTCCAGCGGGGAATGAGGCTGGCGGCTGAGGGACCCAGTGACGGCAAAGTGTGCCCTGCCGGCTGCTTGTCTGCCCTGACAGCAGGCAGCAGCGTGGGGCAGGGCGGGAGAGGAGAACGGGTGATAAGGGCAGAGCAACCTGCTGCTGTGAGTGAAACTTCTGATAAGAGTCAGGGCAGCGGAGCCCCCAGTGACACCCTTCAGGACAGAAACCTTTCCCGCCCTCTTCTTGGGGGAAGGTTTCTCCTCTCCATGACAGGAGAGCTCCCTCTCTGTTCCTGTCCCCACGCACACTTAAGAAGTTTCCCACACACCTTGCACATTGGCTTTTAGGTGAAACACTTGGACACAAACCATACCTTTCCAGCCGGATGACAAGCCATCAGCACCTCAGGAGGTCTTAGGTCAAGGCCAGAATTCAGAATGGGAGAAACACTTGCAGGTATGGTTGTGTAAAAGTAGTCGAACACCACCAAAATGGCGAGCTTGCCAATGTGGCCCATACTTGCAAGGAACTAAGCAGGGAGAATGTAAGGGAACAACATGACCATGACACTCAGAACAGGGGAGGAGAAATGAGAATGTAGGGGATGGGGGGTATGGGGAGTGTGCACAAAAATCATCTTTCTAGCATGTGGCATACCCGGTGGCCCCATGCCTACAGCTGCCAGGAGAAAGGGAGAGGCCCAGCTGGTCATGGCATCCCATCTGGAGCTGGCTGCCACCTGCTTGACATGGAGGCCTTGGGTGTTTTGCAATTAAGAGGGGCAGGAGGTAGTGAGTGGAGGTCCTTGGTGACATCTTCCTTGTCTGCAGCTCATCCAAAGGTGTCAATATGGGAGCGTCATTTAGCGGTGGCTCTGAACGGAACTGGTTGCCAACAGGAACTGCTGTTCCCATGTCCCCCCCTGCACCTGCCACCCCAGACCAAGAACTGCTTCCTGGAGGATCCTGCCAGTGACTATGTTGATGGGGTCCCTTCTCTCTCGCCTCCCTTCTTCATCAGGGGACCCCACGGAATAGAGGAAAGCATGCCTGCCTACCCTGGAGGAGGAACCAAGGCAGTCTGCAGCTTACAACTGTGTGCCCCCAGCTTCCTGGGAACAACATTTTCTGCAGGGCAGTGGGAGTACTAGGACAGACCCATCCCTGCCCTGACTTCTGCCTGTGAGGAACAGGGGAAGCGAAGCTTTGAAGTATTTGGCCCACCAGGGCCTGGCGGGCTACATCCATACAGCTTGAACCCCAGGAAGGTCTCTCCCCTACAGCCTGTTTACTTCTGCAGTAGCAGAACAGTTAGAAGCACAAGGCATTTGGATACAGGGGGCAGGGAGCAGAGCTGGTATTAGCTGGTGGGAGCAGAAACTAGCTTTTTTGGTTTTGCACTGAATAGAGGAGAGAAAACCTACTGATGCTTCAGGTGCCTCCCAGGGAGGTCAGTGAGACCTTTTTAATACAGCATCCAGTGTACTTCGCATCATGGCTGCATAATGCTAAGAGTTTTGCTTGCCTCGCTGCTATTTGCTTGGGCAGATGGATGGCAAAAATTACCCACAGTTTACTTTTACTAGTTCCTCTGTTCCACAGAAATGCTGTGGGCTTGTGCTTCTACTGGAAATGGTGGCATGACAACAAACGTATCAGAGCATGGCAGTCTCCTCCCCACATCCTCCCAAGCGACACAACCTGCAGATTAATTCTTTGGACTCCCTACTAAAACCAAAGCTGCGCAAGCCATTCTGTATCTCCATAGTCTTCTCACAAAGCCCCAACCCAAGTGACTACTCAAGGTGCCATGTTTCATCTTCAAGGTGGTGATGCACAGTCAGAAGAAGCCTCAGGCGCAGGACCCCGTCCCCTCCTACTCATCTGTAGAAAGGCAGTACCTGTTTGTTCAAGTTAGATGCTGACGTGCTAATACCAGGAATTACTGAGGTAGGGCGTGGTGGGGGGCAGGCCAGAGAGGTGCTGCTGATTGTGCCTTCACAAAAGTCTTCTGCAAGATTCAGGCACGGGGAGCTGGCTTGATGCCAGAGAGCACATTCACCTCTAGACTCACCCTCATGGCAACCCCAGGACTCAGATGCCCAAGCAGGCATTAGATCCCACCTGATCATCTGTTCAAGGCTTTTTTAACAGTAGCATGTCTCCTGTGCTACCTCCAACAAGCACTTATTGGGTTTTCAAAGTCACAGCTGCCTTCTTCAAGGCTTTAATTTTAATTTATTAAATTTAATTAGATGCAGCCAAAAAAATTAAGCCTAAAATTTAGAGTGATTTTCTATATTGCTACAGTCCATGGCGAGAGAGTGGCACTTTCAGGGGGAAGTTCTTCTCATCTAAGGCAGTTATTTTAATAAGGGAGAGATTGCCTTCTGCTCTCTGGTGACTGTAGAGGAAGCATAGATGACTAGGTCACACCAGACACCTAAGTTTCAGTCTGGTGAATTAGGGTGAGAAACCTCACCATTACTTCTAAATCAAATGTAGGACCAGCCTTTGTATACAATTTCTTTTTACTTCTACAAAAATCTATGTATAGTGAGCATGATAGGATTGCTACTTTAAGCAATGGAAAGATAGATTAGGTCCATACAGCCCAGAAGTAGTCCTCAAAAGTGATGGCATTGAAGTATTGCCAGTGATTTGTTACAAATGCATCTCAATTCCAAAGCATATCTGAGAGCAAAATACAAAACTAATTTTTAAAAGTTATTTTTGGTTGGGTTTTTTTCCCCCAGTTTATAGATGGCTATAAATAGCTACAATTTAAATCTGGGTCTTCCCTTCTGACCTGCATGACTTTATGCAGGAGTGTTGGGCTCTGCCTTGGATTACGGGTGGCTTTCTGGTTATACAGGGAATACAGACACGTAAGCACCTGGCAGAGAGCAAGCTGAAGCTGTGGTTTTGCTTCCGTGTGAGGAAGGGCACAGTCTGGCTGCTGTAAAGCAGAGAACAGCTGCACAAACGTGGCAGCCTGAGCCAGGAGCAGTGCCGGGGGCTGGCTTGCACCTCCCAACTGCCCCCTCCTCCCAGCTGGCACCCACAGCTGCCCCACTCCCGAATGAGGCAACGGGCTTTGTTTGCTTCCCTGCCATTTTCTTAAGCTGCAGGTTGGCATAGTCACCCCAAATCTATTTTTTTCCTCTTTCCTCTGCTCAACAGAAATTCTCTTAGTTCTCTGCACTTTCACAAAATGCCATGAGAATGCCATTTACCTTGCTGTAAAAAACAGGCAGTTCAGAAGGCCTATGTTGTTCAATATTTCTGTACTGATGAATTTTGATGATAAGGCAGTAAGATCAAAAAATTGTTCTGCTTGTCTAGGAAGTTCAAGTTCTTTTTCTGAACACAAGTCAAAATAGTCAAAACAAAGTATCATTTTGCCTTTGGCTGACAAACATACCACACTTGGAGCTAATCTCTGGTTTCATGATGAGGGCATTATGGATTTGCCAGCCTGTTTATTTCTGTATTCCTAAGGTGTGGTGTGGTCTGCTTACAGATTTCACCGATTCTTGGCCTCACTAGTTTGCATGTATCCACATCTAAATTTGAAGCTAGCAAGAAAATCTGCCAAGTAATGTTGTTTCCTGAAAAATGCATGAATTCAGCCAAGTTGCTGAATTGATGAAGTCAATGGCAAAGTTTTAGTTCATACAAAGTAGTGTCCATACCCTTCAGTCTTGTAGCTTTATCAGCTGTAAACCCTTACCCTGTAAAAACAAAGAGTTCAGTTACTGCCCTTGTCACACTTTAGGGCTCTAATGTCCCATATCCCTCCTCATCTTTGCATTCTTCACCTTTGGAAATGGGATATTTGAATGAATGTTGCTGAAAAGTAAAAGCCAGGGGTTACAAGTTGTCATGGTTTAACCCCAGGCAGTAACTAGGCACCAGCCAGCTGCTTGCTCACTCCCCCCCTGGTGGGATGGGGGAGAGAAACAGAAGGGTAAAAGTGAGAAAACTTGTGGGTTGAGATGAAGACAGTTTAACAGGTAAAGCAAAAGCCACACACACAAACAAAGCAAGACAAGGAATTCATTCACTGCTTCCCACTGGCAGGCAGGTGTTCAGCCACCTCCAGGAAAGCCAGCCTCCATCACGTGTGACAGTTACTTGGAAAGACAAACACCATCACTCCAAACATCCTCTCCTTCCTTCTTCCCCCAGCTTTATATACTAAGCATGACATCATATGGCAGGGACTATCCCTTGGGTCAGTGGGGATCAGCTGTTCCCGCTGTGCCCCCCCAGCCCACTCACTGGTGGGGTGGGCTGAGAGGCAGAAAAGTCCTTGGCTCTGGGTGAGCCCCTTCAGCAGTAAGGAAAACACCTCTGCATTATCAACACTGTTTCCAGCACAAATCCAAAACATAGCCAGTCCCACACAGACAACTATAAAGAAAATTAACTCTACCCCAGCCAAAAGTAGCACATAAAGAATGCTAAGTAAAGGATCTCTTACGGAGTCCCACTGGGAGCATGGTAGAAAACCAAAAACAGAGGTGCTTCAGGGATCTGCCCATTCTACTTGATAAGACTCAACCTCAGTCCTGCTGCTGGGTGCAAGTATCTCACATTAAACAGAGCAGCAGCTTCTGAAGCCCCCTGAAAGGAAGGGAGCTCATCAGTGTGGATGAAAGCCCCTTGTGTCTTTTGAAAAGATCCCATGCTCCTGAAAATGCAATTATGACCCTCCAACAAGCCTGCATCGTTGACAGTGACAGGCAGTGGTGATCCAGACACAAGGAGCAAGAAAGCAAAATTATGCCTTAGTTCAGGAAACAACATCGCTTGTAATTTGTTTGAGGCTTCCTGCACATCACCCAGAGTCACAGGTGCATAGAGGCAGGGCGCACACTTGGCAGCTTTGTACAGCATCATGGTAATTGTTTCTGCTGTGACTCAAACCATTCTAGATCCAGTCATCCCTTCTTCAGAGACGGAGAGTGATCTCACTCGTAGGTCTCTGATGTAGGGAGCTGAGGTACACAAAAACCAACTAGAGAAATAAGAGCTGTTTCCTGGAGTGCTTGGCAGGCACCCAGTAGCTAGGTGTGTTTGTGGTTCACAGTAACACTGTGACCTACTACACAGCTTTGGAGGGAAAGGTAAATTGGCCTTTAACTGGCTAATCGCGGCTAACGCCACACAAGCAAGGAAGTAGCCAGCCTTGCGAGCTCATCTCCCTCTGTGGCATCACATGCCCAGATCAGGTATCACAGAGGCTTGGTTAACTAACACACTGTCAGGTGCCCTGCCAAATCTTTGAACCTGTTCCTGTTGCTAACAATAATCCCGCTGAGACACAATGCTGACATTTACCAATTTACAGGACAAGAAACACAAAGTATTAGAGAGGTTACACTGCCAGCTTTGTGCTTTGCTTCCAGGTGACCCCTAACATCAAGCGCATACAAAAATACCTTGTAATTGTTGCTTTGCATGGCTTCCCCTTGAACAAATACAGTAATTGTTTTAGGATTTTAAGTAATCCCAGGGGCAAGGAGACATCATATATCCAAATGTGTAAGAGGAATGTTTGAGATAGTCTTGCTATTCCCTTGGCATTGCTACAACTCAGAATCTGGAGAGCTTTCTGTGTTTAAGCCATGATCTCAGATGCAGGAAGGGTGCAGAGTGACAGACTAGAGGAGATTAACATCTTGTCCTGCCAGGAGACAGCTTTAAGATTTCTCGACACCACATGTCCTCTTCAAAGAATGAGACAGGCTACTAGTATCATTTACACCACTCAATACCAGTCCAAGGCAGCATCCCTTCAGTAAATACATATCCTAGGACAACACGCATGACACGAGACTGTTCCAACCAACCTATAAATCAATTACAGCAAATTACAGCATCATACTCCCCAGTGTAATTTATGGGTTAAATGCTTTCAAAACATTATTAAATACTTTCAAAACTACAAGTTTTGTACTTGTACAAATTCAAGTACAGCCATCACACTACATACTTGCAAGTGCTGCCTCCTCTTGCAGCCAGGGCCAAGTTTGGGTCAGTTATCCCCATAAAGTAGTTTCACTTAATGAGGAAGACATGACCCAGATTTCAGACAAAAGGAGTAAGCTGCAAATTCTGTTGCCATAGTTACTCAAAACCTACTGGTAAAAAAGGTGGGAAGAGAGGGAGGAGGAGAAAAAGTAGGAAAAGAAGAGAGCAATATCGTGGTCAGGGTTAGGCCATGTGATAGAGGTGATGATCTTGAAGGAGCAGGACCTCAGTGATGACACTCCGAGCAGGTTATCCAGGAAGCCAGTATTTGTGCCTCCTGGGTGCTATTGGGTTGATTCTGTGGACATTGGTTATTTGTAAGTGGTTACCACAGTGACCGAATGCAATGCACTGGCAGCTATTAGATCAGCAAAAGCAGAAAAGGATTAGGAGGGGAGAAACAGACATCTCTACAATTTATTAATAAAGAAATTGCCTCATTTTACACCAAACTGCTTGCTTTTCTGCTTTACAAAGATGGCGAAACTTGCAGCAATGTCTTATTCAACCAGAATAAACTTTTTAACACCAGCACAAGTTGACAGCAGAAATTACTCTAGCTCTATAGAAACAGAACTGCAGACATACTACATTACGCAGTTAGCGCTGTTCTGCCCCAAATGCAGAGAGGATCAAAGTATCCTCTGAGGCACAGGCTGGAAACCTGAGAGCTGGTAACTGTGCTTGTCAATCTTTCCTGTAGTACCATTTTATATTGTTGGCAGTCTGTCACAGTGCATGAAGAAACAGGCCATATTCACAAAGGGCTTTGTGCTAAGCCCAGCAATGAATACATTACACTAGTAGTTTTTTTTCTCGTTCTTCTTTGTCATCTTTCTATTCCTGCTCTTTACTCCCTTCACTTTCTTATGACTGGCATGTACAGACAGCAATAACGCATTTGCACCTGTGGAAGTGTAATACAGATTCACATCACCCGTAGGTGTTTCCAGTGTAAGTAAATGCATTTGATGCCCTATGTACTAGTTGGGCCACAATACAGTTTATATCAGTGTTCATGCAAGAACACAGGGAAGGCGTTGGAGTAGCTGGAAGACCACTCTGTCCTGACCTTGGATTGTTTTTTTCTAAACACATTACTTTTGTCAAAACCTCTCCTGGTCCCAGGGGTCAAACTCCCCCTTTCTTGCTGCCTTCTCTCAATCTGCAAACTTAAGACTTTTGTTGGTCCCCTTTCCCTCCCAGTTCTCTACACTGCTGTCCTTGCTTAGATGGCACCATCGTGCTTTGCATGGAGAACAAAAGATAATCTACAATGCTATGGAGAACTACTTTTTACTAAGATTGTGTTTTCTCTAAGAGCTGGCAGGTTGTATTTGCAGTACCATGGCCAAGAGTTTTCTGCAGGTTTTATAGTAGGGAAAGTTGACTTTTTCATACAGAAGTCATAGAAACAAAATAAAAAAGAATGTATCATACATAGCAGTATTAGCTGAAATGATTATACCAGAGACAACTGTGGGAGGCTGAACAAAATTCACTATAGGCAGCTGTTACTACACTCATAAAAGAAGCCTTGTAAGAAATTTCTTCTCTTCTAACCCTACAATTATCATTAATGTTTTCTGTCCATTACCCTGCTACAAAATGACCTCCACATCTGAACGATAAATCAGCAAGCTTCCAGATCAAGGACACTTACTCTCATTAACTGCAGAAGAGACTGGGAGCTATTTTAATGTAGTAAATTATAGTCTAAGTCTGCTCCTGAAGAAGTGGGTCAAGACATTTCAAGCTCAAACTGGGGGAGAAAGGGGGAAATGACAGAGACTGAGAGCTTAGCTGGTACTGTCTCCCACTTGAATTCCTAAGGGTGTCGCATTCTTCGGCGGCAATCTAGCAGCACTTGCTCAGAAAGGCAAGAAATTATTTTCTGTCTGAAAACACGAAAGAAAACAGCAGCTGACACTGCAGCAAAACAAGAACAGCCATGTGGTTCCCAGCCTTACCGAGGTGGAACAGGAGCAGTTACACACAGGACAGCGTGTAGGGTCAGAGCAGCACAGGACATAAGCCACCATTGAAAGTTATGAGGACTAAAGCAAGCTGTGAAATTAAAACTAAATAGGTATTCCAGAATAACAGCATGTGGAGACAAGTCCTATAATCTTATAAATCAAATATAAATACCGAGCTGCAATTTTTGATTATTATTAATCAGTGAAGCTGGCATATGCCCCATTCTTTTACCCCATACTACTGAGGTGTGTGTTCCTGCAGTATGGACGAGTAAACACCTAATCAAAGCAAGTTAGAGCCCGCTTCTTACCTGCAATCCACTCATGCACTACTCCAGTATGAAAGAACTTGAGCCTCGTCACAGTGAACAGACGGGGGAAGAAAAAAAGAAAGGTAGACAAAAATACATCAGAAAACATGGTGCAGGCAGCTACCAGGAAAATGAGAGAAGATAAACTCATGTAAACGATATTCTCTAGGTAGGGAAGTTAAGACAATCAGCAGCTAATAAATAGTGAGCAAAGCACCATGTGAGGCTAGAATATTCCATGTATTGCACACTTTGCCCAAGAGCAGCCCAAAACACTACATTTCAACTAGGAAGTTCAAACTCACCTGTCAATTACTTTCTCTCCAGAAATAAGATAACACATTATAAGATGCTAAGATATCAGTTATCCTTATCCGCTTGTATTATTTATACAAAGGCCTAATGTGTCTTCTATTGCAGGAGATGGGTGGGAAAGGGAAGAGAAGATGACTCGTTTTGTGACAAGAGAGCAGTACTGAAGGGGCAGCTTTACACACTAACTAGAGTAACAAGTAGCAGTCAGTAATAGCTTTACCCATCCAGCAGGATGTAGCCTACAAGCCTCTTTCTTCTATGCTCATTACAAAATTTAGCTATCATATTATTTGGAACATAGTATCAACCTAGGATTAAAGCAAGTTTTTAAGTGACCATCTTGTAATTGCTAGAAAACAATATGTAATATTTACTCACCTGCACAGTAAGAGTCCTGAATTCAACCCTGCCTATCACAGCAGGAATACTAATTCTCAGTCAAGTATCCACACGCCTTTTCCCTTGGAGGAAGTGTGAGGTATTAGGATTCAGAGGACACTTCCCTAAACTCAGTACACACACAAAAGAATACCATTTACTTTTCCAGTCTGTTTTTACTTCATGCTGTTAAGAGTATGGAATGTCATTTTATTACTAAAATTTAACTTCAGGATGCAGTATCACAATATGACGACAAAACTTTTCAAAAATGTTGAAGGGATTTATTGCCATTTGCAACATGTTTATTGTTCAAAAACACTACACTGAAATAAAACCCATCACATACATTCTTTGTCATCTATATCTTTACAGCAATTAACTTTCAGGCAGGTCATGCAGGAAAACACTCTCCCAATGAAGTCAAAAACTACTGAAAGGCACCTTGTGTCCTTCAGATCTTAGACTCCAGACAAGTTAAGTTTTTGCCTGTATAAGGATTACATACATCTAGAACAACTCAAACAGTTGGAAAAAAAATAAAAGCCATTTAGAACGTCTTAAAGAAGAGTATTAGACTTCATTGCCTTCCTTCATTCAGTGCTATGCTTTTGCTTTTCTAAGTCTTCTTTAAATAATGTGCGACATAAAAGTGTATGTTAATTAAGTCTCTTTACTGAGACAAGGCATGCAGTGAGGGAAGAGGAATAGCTGGTTACTTCCAGGCTGCCTATCTACACATTTGTTCTTGTAGAATAGCAAGCCACTGCTTAAGTTAAAAATAGAACAGGAATGAATGCACCCAAGTTAAATGGCTTTTAAGAGTATGTTAATACATAGAACAATTATACCACCTACAGTTCTGTTCACTGACCTCTGTTCATAGTGATTTGAGAAACGAGTTTTGTCAAACCATCATGGGCCACTTTTGTAGACTGTTAGATAAAAAAGTTGGTTTTCAAATATTGCTTGTTATTTGGATGACTAACTCTTTATTAAAAAGGTAGTTATTAAGGACCTGTAAGGCAGCAAGACTTTAAATACAATGATTTACACTGCCAAATAGTACTTTTTAAAAGGCAAGATAAAAAAAAATTAGTAGAAGGATTCTTTGTGGGGTCATATTCATAGTAAGTTTTTCTGGTTTATCCCCACATTGTAATTGTCACAGCAACTGTAGATGGCAAGTCTTCCTTGGTTGTAATTCAGGTTGAACACATTCCCTGGCATATTTCAAGTTAGATACTTAGTTCTTTTTCTCCATCCTGCCAAGAGAAGAACAGCTTTTGTAAGAGTGAATACTGAACTGTAATTGCTATAAAAAAAATATCTGTACTTATAGCAGAACATTTAGCCAGTTATGTATGCAAAGGCTGGTCCACTTGCAGTTTTGCTCAGGTTTGGGTTGGTTTTGTTTGTTTTTTGTTTTGTTTTTGTTTGTTTTTTAAGTTATAGTTCAGGAGGCTTCATTCTCCCATTGCTTCACATAGATTTCTTGGAGCAGAAGAGAGAAAAGCCGTAATCCTGACTCATCAGGACTGCTTGGGGCAGTGTCTGCACTACTTGCTACACAGTGAAGAACACGAGACTGTTTGCAGCCTGTTCCCCAGTCACACTCAGTTAAATTCATACCATATATAGAACAGCCAGCTTAAAGAGGTTTTGCTTGATTTCTCTTTCAGACATACAATCCCTTCACAGTTTAATAGATGTTTCTGTCTCAGGAATTAGAGACAGACATGTAGACTTAATACATGAAACACCCCCCAAAATAGCCAGCAGCTGCTGATAACCCTGCCTACATCTGTGACCATAAGGGTTTTCAGCCTTTCCTGTGTGCACCCCTCAGTTTCAGGGGAGGTGCAAGGCAACGTATCATAGTTCAGCCTACTGACAACAAGCCTGTTAATATGTTTGCAAAATGAAGTCAAACCACTTCAGAAACCATGCAGGGGTTTGCACCACAGTTGAAAGGCTCTAACACAGTACTCCAAGAGCCATCGGTTTATGACTTGCCCTTTTTAAAGCGTGACTTGCCTGTATTTGATCAGTCGTCCTCCTTGAATAAGTTGTGCAACTTCATTAGTCAAGTGGCATGCAAAAAGAAGCCAGTTCCTTGGCTGCACTTTGTAGGCAAATCTCATGAAAGTCAAGGAGTAACAACACAGTGCTGCAAAACATGATATTGTTAGTAGACTTTTAATATCTGCATTTTGTGGAGCCATAGTTTTCATACTAGTGGAATGTAATGACAAGCAGAACACTCCTCACAACTTTTGAGTTTCTCAGTAGACCTACAAGCATGTCCACTTGAGGATCCCATGCAGGAAAACACACCAAATTGTCCACTTTTGCTACACAATAAATTTACAGGGCTGCAGCTTTCCACAAAAACTCCTTTTCCTCAGACCTTCCTGTGATATAACTGAAATCTTTTTAGTTTATTACCTAAACTATCTCAGCCAGAGAGTAAGAGTCAATCCCAATGAGACAAGGCTTGTCCTACACAATTATTCTGACAATTTCTATGACAGAATTTTAAAAAATACTCTATTAGTTAAACATAGTTCTTGCTGGGAACATTTTAAAATGGACTTTAAGAGAAGGCACTTTCCATCCTCAGGAAATCAAGAATAAAGCTTTGTTACTTGCTTTCCAGCAAGATAAGAAACAATTTTAATCTACTCTCGCACCATAACTACATTTAAATATAGGAAGCTACAACTTAAAAAGTTACCAGTTTTACAAAGTTCTGAGAGTCTTAAAGAAAAGAAATAATTGGGAAATTAAGTATTCAGGGACAACAGTCTTTTTTAAAGTACAGAACCTAGAAGATAGAAAAAAATACTGTACACACATCATCATGTATATACTTTTAAAAATTAAAAAATGTGCCTCAACTTTGCTGAGCTGGGTAGCTGCCACCAAGATGTTATTTACAAAACAATTGTTATACCAGAGACTATTTAAACTGGTCTTCCATCCTGAGGAAGCTAATTAAGAGACTGAATTACGCTAAGTAGAACCTAGTGAACAGCAGGCTACAAATTTTCTTAACCTGAAGTATTTTGCTTTGGGGAAGAAGAATTACCCAGAATTAAGTTATTAACTGAGCTAAGGAAGAGACATAATGCTAAAATTATGCTAATAAATTAAAGCTAGCAGATTTATGATCCTAGAGAAGAATTTGAACATAAGGATAGACATCTAGGCAAAAGCTACACATGTTCCAAAAGAGGTGGAAAAAATACCACTTACACATTTAAGAAGAAATACACTTTTCTAAGAGTCACACTAGCCTCTCACAGGCAACTGTTTGCAAGGAGTTAATTTCCCTCAGCTGCTTTTTGCAGACCAAGCATTACCATTTCTTCTCTTTCTCAGTGTTGGTATTTGTCTTGCACTAACCACAAAGCAGAATTGTTCTTTATAGAAAGAATAATGTTGGGTAAAGAGATACATTCTGAACTAGTGGGTGCAGTAGTATAAGATAACAAAAGAATGATACTTTAAGAGGGAATCTAGTGATAAAACTGGTAAGACTGAAGACCCACCTCCCTCTCCCCCAAAAAAGTTACTGGAAAACTCTCTGAAAGAGCTCTGCAACGTTTCAGCACCTCAATTTTTAAGTAGTCTCTCGATATCTGCTTTGATCACGTGTTTGCAGGCAACTAGTAACAGATCACTGCTCAACAGACAGAATCTGTGTTCTGTAGTCAGTTTACTGACAAGAAATTTGTCTTAGGTCTTACCAAATGTCATTCGGCCACTGATGATTTCTGGCGATTTCTTCATGTCATTAATAGCAGCAACAGGAAGTCCCCAGTTGGCAACTGGTCCCCAAAAGTGCTGTGAAGAAGGAAAAGGGAAAATGAAGTCACACAGAAACAAGAGTCCTCCTGCAGTATTCCTATAGTTTTCCTTAGCCACACAAAGCCTCAGAGGACAGGGTCAAGGGTAAAATTCCAAGACAGGGACTACTTTTGATGTAAGAGGGAAAAACTAAACCCTCCTTTTAGCAGGATCTACCATTCAGGAGGGAACAAAGAACCACCCACTCTTAATCTTCTTGCAGACTGGAGAGGAACTACTGTAAGGCCATTGAAAACCAGTTTTGTGTAATTATCCCTCAGTCATCATTCAGCAGTCTGATTGGTATAGTCATATAATAACCTTGATTTATATCCCACTTCTATGCAGAGAATTAGCATTCATCTCTTTCAAATAAGGCTCCACAAAAATATAATGAAAACACAAGGATCTGCTGAAGTGAAGAAATTAACTTTTTTGATGTTATACTGAGTGTGAAGAAACACTCAGCCAGCATATTCTTTTAAGTGCTTACACCTTCTCTTTGAAAGAGCAAGACCATGCAACCAAACCAAATTGTTACCTAGAGCTTCATCTGCAATTGCTTGAACAACTTAGTGACTACCTACAGCTCAGGGATTAAACAGATATGACAGTAGAGCAGTTAGCTACAGGTATGTATGTACACAGAGAGAAAAATGGAGACAAAACCCATAAAGGATCAACTTGGAAAAACTGACAAAAGCTCAGTTTGATGGGTATTATCTAAAAGACTCCAAACTGAGAAAAAATAGTGTCATAAGTCCAATTTCCACTACTGTTATAAGTTACACAGCTTCAGTAGAATTGTTTCCACAGAAGATGCAGGTAGTACTTGCATCATTTTCTAATCGGAAACAAAGGATGCTCAAAGTAACTTAGCCAGATATGGCAAGAGGTGCACCTTGTAAGAAAAAGCTTTGCAGATACCAACTATCCATTCTTCTGACACTTCCCCTAACTGTAACACTGCAGATATTACAATTATTTGCAATTGTCAGAGGATATTTAAGTTTCTTGCAACACTAATTCCAAGACTTCTCTTGTAGTCTGGATACTAGCTTGCAACACTTGAGGTTAAAAGCCACACTTGCTTCCTGAAGATCTGGGTTGCAATGTAAGAAACTTAACTACAAAAAAAGGTATAGAAAAAAGTGAGTTTAAGTTGCACACACAGTTTTGACATTTTAACCTTAGTGCAATATGCAAAACAATGTAGTATTTCAGTGGGTGTCTACAGAACATGCATTAATCCAAACTCAGATTCATAATAAGAGTATTTTGAAGAGTGCAATAAATGCATTTTATTACATTCCTTCTGATAGGAAAACTGACATCTGTAATGGTTAAAGTCTCAGGCACATCTGAGGTAACATAGCATAACTGAGAAGAGTTGAACAGCTATGTGAACAGCTATGGTTAGCTAGATAGTGTAAAAAACCCCATACCTATAGCACCACTTACACACAAGGTATCTTGCAACAGAATACTGACAGAAAACCAAGTAAGCAGCATAGAAGATGTTATTTTAGAGGCTTTAATGTAGCTATTTAGATAGTTTTAAAGGACAATAAGAGCACCAGAAAAAACATCTAGTTGCAACCATGATTTGCACGGTAAAACAGCAAGACAGCTCCTCTGTTGACCAGGGAGGCAGATTTGGAATCTTTTCACTTGAGATTGTTATCCAGTGTTAAATGCCTCCAGGCAGGCTGCGCTTTAGTTTCCACACACAGAAATTAAACTACACCTATACAGTTTGTCTTTGGTCTGTGTAGGAAAGCAAGTCTTCCATAACATTATGATTCACAGCATAAAATACCCACTCCCAGTTTCAGGAGCAAACTGAAAGGCTGAAGGGAAGAGTCCGTAGTGAGAGTTATACGGTACCATTTATTATCTGACATAAAGCTGGTTAAAAATAATCCGGGTAGTTTGTTTATGTACCTGTATTGTTGCTATATAGAAGAGTGGCTCCAGATTGATCTGATCTCCTTAGCAAGGAGTATGGAAAAAAATGATTTTTTTAATTTTGTAGCTATTACTTTAGGAGACCTTAACCTCAGACTTGCATTACTAGTGCACCGTTCCTGGAAGTCTGCAGTACGCTTTTCAAATGCAGGCAAGGTCATAACAGTGCTGAGGCAAAAAGACAGCAAGTTACTGAAATTAGGGAGAACATGAAACCAGGAGCCCCCTCCATTTTCTTACCGTACTGTTTGAGTGGGCCACCATTATTTTCCATTCAAGAAGCACATGGAAGAAAGCAGAAAAAAGAAGTGTTACTTTCTTTCATAACCAACACATAGAGAAAGGTACCACAAACAGTATAGGTAGAAATCAGGAAACTGCCCCGGTATTAACCTTGCTTAATGTAACAGTATTTAGAAAATCCCATTTCCCCTCAAGAGCTGTCATTCTTACAAGAATTTGCTGCTCAAGTATCTTTTTCCTAGAAAGATAAAATCCAATTATGGTCTGTGGAAGACATTCACCCCCCCCTAGACTTCAAAGCATTCAAGATCCCACCCCAACTAGTTTAAAAGGATGCCAAAAGCCATCAAGGTTTGCCATGATGAAGCTAAACAGCAACAATTTCTCTGTGGAAGCTTTGAAGAAGTCACTTGGAATTCTTTGTATACCTACACAAGTAGGTCAAACCAAACATTGCCAGAGATCATACTGTCACTAAGCTCAGGCCAACGATGGCTGTACCAAACATGAGCTGTAACACATTTTCAGGTATCTAACATGCAACTAAGCCTCAGTCATGTATGCAGTTCATATAAATGATCATCTAGGTACTCATTTATGTAATATCTTAATGATCTATGCACAAAAGCTAGACTACAGCATATATTCAAGATCATTTGCTACTATAGTTTTTAAAATGCCTCAACTTTTAAACATACTCCTTCTAACCAAGATACTGATACGACTCAGTTCTGAATTACTACTTATAAAGAAACCTGCTGCCCCAAGCTGCAGAATGCTTTTGTAACAGTCACTTCCCTCATCCTGTTTTGCATCTTAGAGTACTGTTTTACAAATAGCTGTGTTAAGGGAACAGTCAGGTCTACTTAGGAAATCACACTAGATGTGCATTTCAGCGAGTCTTTGTTATAAGCCACAGGGTGGTTCAAGATCCTTTGTTAAGGTGTCCTTGACTAGTCTAACCACTTGGTTTTTGCTTTCTTATTAAGTGAACTACAGCAAGTTCATTGAAGTTTGCAAGACAAGTGCACACTTCAATTTTTTCATAAAACTTTACCTGAACAAGTTCATGTCTCATGATACAATGTTTTTGTGCCAATGGAAGTCAGCCTTCATTTCTAAAGTGAAAGTTGTTTTCAGGCAAGTGAAAGCCTAAAATAGAATCTGACTGATGCTATTTTAACAGAGCAGGCAGCCCTGGCTGAGGTCTCGCAAGGTTGTCCTCACATTCACATGAGACTTGAACAGTTATTATACTCCTAGAAGAGGGCAGATCAAGGTCATATAGACTCTTCCAGAAGCAGGCGTCCAGCCCTGAAGCTCTGCAGCTAATTTGGTGCAGCTGCACCAAATGCACCATATCAAACAGTGAGGATACTGCAGCAAGTGCACGCATATATTCCTGAAGAAGTGACTCCATTCCAAGACTCCATTTCCAAGAACTACATTCAATCCTGACAAAGGGAACACTTAGTACTAATGTATCCAGAACTACAAACAACAGTTGGATTTACTCTGTTTCTTTGTGTCTGCTTTCTAGACATCAGCTGATCAATACCTTATATTGCTACCACAATCCATTCTAAAAGGGCTATACTGGGAAAAAGATTTATTTTTCCAAAGTTTTTGCATGTATTTTCCTCATATGGGCAATGAGGGTATTAATACATCAGAGAACATTCTGCAAATATAGATGAACTGTCAGCACTTGTTTCCCCCACACTGCCATCCCCTAAGTGGAAAGGGTATTACCCTTCTGCAAAAGGGTTAGATTGTTCAGTTGTCAGAGCGTACAAGGTGATGACAGCAGGCACCATGTCCTTCAGTTTCTGGCATAAACCAGTAGAGGACTTTAAAGTTCTAATGTCCTTGTGTTTAAAGACTTACTAATGAGAACTGCAGATCAGCTAATTCTAGTTCTATTACTGCCACTAACTCTTCTAAAGTTAATTTCAACTAAGAGAAAGGTCCTAGACAGCTTAAGTCAAGGTAAGTGCTCAAGCTTTACAAGGAATGAACTATCTATTTCAAAGCCATCTACATTAACAGAGTCACTACATCTGCATTACTGCTGAGTCATCAGGAAGAGTTGTTAGAAAAGTGCCCCAGAAAATTACATCTCCATGCTTATTCTTCTTTTACCAAATGATTTTGGGACTCCTCAAGATTCGTTACTGGCACCTTCTTATGGTAGAAACCTGTTGCAGAGTGGCTTTTAGGTCTTCTCTCTCAAAAGGAGAGGAAAGCTGTTTTACTGGATGTTTTCCAGAAGGCACTGCTTTAAATCATTAGGATAAAAAGAGGACTCAGTTGCCTACTATTACTGGCTTAGATAACACAACTTTAGTGACAGCTGACATTTTTTAGGATCTATAGAAAAAAACCCACAACTTCAAGTTCACAATACATAAGAGCTACCAAGCTTTCACAAGCTAATCTGCTAGTTTTAAGTTAACATTACTGCTTCATTTGACAAGCAGAAAATTCTACCTACAGCTTACATTCTTTCTATGCTTACTTTAAAGCATTAAGACATGGTAAGGGCAAACTCACATGATTTACAGTGATTGAGATCCCTATTAATCACCACTTGAGAGAAGCCAGATGTAAAACTGGCAGAACGATTAATTATTAATGACAGTTTATCTTGTTTCTTTGTGCAAGATTCAAAAGCTAACCCATGATGTAAGCAATTCTAATGCCAGATATATCCACCTGAAAAAAAGGCAGCACACATTCATTATTCTTGCTTTCATGTTTTCAAGTTATGAAGCTACTTATTCTGATAGATGTCTGCAAGTTTTGACCACCCCAAGCCATAATAACAGCACACTCCATTCCACTACTTTAGATAACCAGCTATTCTATTTAGAGTCAGGCAATTTAAAGCACAGCGCTGGTATCACAAACAGTATCTCAAGTCATCCTTTCCCACAAACAAGCTTCACATTCATAAAAGCCTTGCTTCACGGCAGTGATTAGATGCTGATTTTTAGAACAGATACCATAGTCTCAGAGCTCAGAGGAACTCTTGCTCTGTGAGCAAGGGAAGAAGGGAATTTTCTTCAGGACAGAGTCCTATAGTCTGGGGAAGCAAGAGCCTTCAGGAAAGAATGGAAGGAATGTAAAGAGATAACAGCTGTAAAATGTATATGCTCCATTTCTCCTAAAAAGAAGACAGAGTACAGTCTTTTACTGATTTAAGTTTTAAACTCAATATAAAGCCAACAACTTAGACACTTGTCTCCTAGTAAGCAGGAAACAATGCTGAAAGGCCACACCAGATGGAGCAACTGACTTGAGCCCTTCATGACACACCCAGTAACAGAAGTACAAATTACACAGGTGTCTTTGCACATAACAAGGCAGAACTCAACCTACAAAGGTGGAATCCTGTGAAATGCTCTTTTCTGCAATACAGATTTATTTATACAGGTCATTTTAAGACTACAGTTAGGATGAAATATATCTGAAAAGGTTCACTTTCAGCTACCTTTTCAGTCTTTGGAAACTGGCACTTCTAGTAAGTAACTGTGGCAGTGTTAGGAAGCTGCTGCTCCTTCTTTCAGATTTTGTTTTTTCTAATTACAAAGCAGTCCCCTGTTTGACTGGCTGTTTACATGCTTCACATGAATTTTAGTGTAATCAACTAAACGTGAACATTAAAATGCATTTAGCAAGCTTACACCATATCATCAAAACTTTCAAAAGGAATCTACATAGAAGCCTGCTCCAGCCTGTCTTCATTTTGTTTCAAGGATGTTCTCTTCCTTCTCATATTTTACTCAACTTTTTGATCCACTGTTTCTGTAGAACCTGATATTGTAACTGCCAGACAAACCCTTCTGCTTTTTGAGCCTTTATGTTACAGTCCCTCTTCCATACAGGCTTACACCATCTCCTGCTACTTTAACCAAGACTAAGTTTCTCAGATAAACAGAAGTCCTCCTACATGCTTGCTCAACATCAAACATCAGTTGCAATAGATGTAGGTAGAAAGCAAGCAACTTGCTTGCTCAACCACCTTTATTAGAAAAGCCCGTTTTTATTTGTTTGGTTTTGTCAAACTGCTTGCCAGCCAAAGAAACTTCAGCCTGCTTGAGACTGTTCCTGTACAGCAGCTCAACCGGACTGAAGCAAGTACGCCCCAACTGTATCTTTGAAAGAGGTTCTTGTGATTTCAGTCCAGGATGCCATGTCCCCGGCCACAGCACACAGCCCGCGGCGTGACACAAGCACTGAGCCGCCTGGGAGGTGACCTACGCCGCATTCCCGTGAAAGCGGGGCTCCAACAAGCCTCTGAAAAACAGCGCCTATTGACACACGCTCAGAGCTGTAAATAAGCGCTCTCTGGGCCGCATCTACCGCCAGGCTCGCTGCCGCCCAGCGCCGGGCAAAGCTCCCCGTGCCCTTGCCGCGAGCAGCCGTCAGCACGCCCCCGCCTCCGCTGCTGCCGCCCGGCGCCCCCCGGGGCCGCTGCGCGCCGGGACGAGCCGCCGGGGCCCCGCAGCCGGGGGCAGGGAGGTCACGGGGCTGCGCGGCTGCCGCGGCAGTTTCAAACCGCGCTGCTTCAAGGTCAAGGCCGGTTTCGCCGGGGTGGGGCGGGCGGGAGCCTGACAGCGC
>JAVJGJ010000059.1:38917655-38965586 GCA_035590215.1 Microhierax caerulescens | reverse complement strand
TGTCATGTGTAAGTAGTTAAGCCAAGCAGGCTGGTGAGCACTGAAAATTAGCTGCTAATTGACAAATAATGTCACCTCGCGCCTGCGGCAGGCCCCGTCGGGCGGGCGGCAGACCCCATCGGGCGGGCGGGCGGGCGGCAGGCCTGTCGTGCCCGCATCGCCCTTGGCCTTTACCCGCAGCCCCGCGGGAGGCGGGTGGGCGAGTCCCTACTTCCCTCCGACAAACGGCTTTTTCCCCGTCCCTGCCACGGCTGAGCTGACGGAGGACACGAAGCCAGTGTATGGCAGCGATGTGTAATGCAGGACAGAAATCTGAGGGCCCGGAATTGCTCCAGTCATCTTTTTCATAGGGTAATCCCGCGGGGGTTTAAAGAGCCCAATTTGTGGACTTGGAATGTTTGGAGCTTTTGAAGTACAGGGTTATGACAGCACTGCAACACTTCAGCCTTTCCCTCTGTACCTGGACTGGGCCAAGATGCCGTCTCTCTCACCAGCACTTTCTATTTCATACCTGAGCAGAGGTTACATGCTTAGAAGGGAAGATAAACTCTAACCCTGCTAATACCATCTCCATAAAATTTGGGCCATACAAACAAATACCTATATGTGAATTACTTCTTTTATCTTTGCTGAGTGCACTAGAGATAGTGAAAATGGATGTTTATCTCCTCTGCTTCCCAAAGAATCGCAGCCTCAGTTTTTACAGTCTGGAACTGGACAGAGCAGCCTGGGGCATACCTGCCTCTGCCAGAAGCCCTGGAGGCCATGGGTGCTGCTTTGTTTCCTTAAAAAAAAACACAAAAGCATAAGAGCTATGCACCCTTTCCCTGTTGATTGCTTGCTTGGAGAGCAACAGGTTTGAGGCAAAGCATAGTGTTTCCTCTCCTTTTTCTATATCTGCAGCATATGATAGGAGACCCTGCAACCACCCCTGGCTTTGCTGTGTGGGAAAAAGTTTTAATCCTCTTGGTATATTGCATTATAAGAAGCCAACTTGTAACCTAACATATTAATTTCTGTGGACTATTTAGACTCATTTAAAAGCAGAAATGTGAATCTGAATGAGATGTCAAAGAATCATTTTTTTTAGCTGATTTGATTCATGATGATGGAAGATGTATGGAAGTCAGTTCTATATGTTCAAACAAGAATTTCCTGTAGCAGGATTCGGTGTATCCTATGTAGCCAGGTTCAGTCATTGATGTTACAGCTACAGTTTACCTAAAAATGTAGCCTTGTTCTCCTTTACTGAAAATGTAAGTTTTTTTCTTAACTCTATGTATGGAGAAAAAAAAAGTCTGTCTTCATTAGAAGGCAGTTCTTTAGTCTTTCTGGAGTAAACAAGTTCTTTCAGCCTTTTCTCACAGCCTGTGCCTTTTAAATCTCTTAACCTTTTCCTTACTCCATTTTTGTTTACAGCTTTCTTAAGGCATAGCCCCAACAAGGGTCAAAGCCTTCACCAGCAGTGAAGTACCCTTTTCTAATTTTGCAAGTATCCTGCTTTGTTTTCAAAGTGGTTAATGGAAGAATCATTAACTACAAATGTGCCCAGAAGAAACCAGTCCCACATGACAGGCTCTACCAGTTACACAACAAAAGCAGCTAACAAGAATCTGAAGTTTGCTTTTGCAGCAGTTCTGTATGCATTTATAGTAGTTTTATTTGCATTTTTTAGGTTACTTGTAGGGGTATCACAAGCTATATAAAAGACTCCCTCAATTTATCATATTCACAGCTTCCCTTTTACCCCCTTAGCCTGTTCACCAAAGAAATCGGATTGGGTTTGACATCAGTTGCTCTTGACAGGTCCGTGTTAGGTGTTACTTTAAGTATGTTGTTCCCTGAGTGAACATTAATTGACTGTTTAATAAATTATTCTAGCTTTTTTTTATATATATATATCAAAATTAGGCCATTTGACTTAGGATTTCCTGGGTTGTTAACCCTTTCTCTTCAGATGCATGCTCTTTTCCAGTGTTGGACTGCCCTGTCCTCTTCATGAGCTCAAGGATAATCACTGATGATCTCAAATTGCTTCTGCTAGGGCCTTGTGGACCTTCAGAGCAAGTTTCTTTAGGCCATGCCACACACTTTTTCCAAAATATATTTCACCTGTTCCTCTCCTGGTCTGAAGCATGCTTCTATCCATTTTTCATACTGAATTTAGACCTCTTTTAGTTGTTACTGTTACCATACTTCTGCCTTTACCTGTTATGAGCTCTTTCTGCATTATTTAGTGATGGCAGTTTATTTTAATTTTTAGTGCTTTTATCAAACTTTTTAGTTGTCTTTTATGTCCAATGATAGTTGAAACTGATTCCATACCTTAACCTTCCTGATTCTGTTATCTGCAAGCTGACACCATTCCTTTATTTTCATCTATTCATATGTTCTTTTGTCTGTGTACTGTATGTTCACATTTGATTTTTAGGTCATTAAATGCTTGTGAATAAGCCAAGCCATGTATGTCTCAAGATGGCTCCTACATTTCTTCTAATCAGAACAGGAAATCGTAGGTGGTTTGTTTTTCAGTCAGATCCTCTGCAATCTTTTATCCCTTAGATTATCTTCACCTAAAAACCCTACCTGCCATTTCCTGGAATTTCTTCCTGGAATTTCCATTGCTTTCATTTGTTTCTCATTAGCCTTGTACTTCTGACCTCTGTGAGGAGATGCTTCTGAAGTTTATTAGGCTGACCAGTTATTCTCCTTGTTTTCCCTCAGCCTTTGGCCAGGTCACTACTTTTTTAACTCAGCTATTGACTTTACTGGCCGTCTTTAATCACTAGGTTAGCAAGCTGGTGCCTTGAATTCCCTTCCTTGTTTTTAGCAGATAGACTCTAGGGTTGTCCAGCAGTTACCCTACATGGGACACTCTCTGATAACAGAAGTTTTCTGTAGACAGCATTTCTGCAGCTCATCATCCCTTTCTGCCAGCATACATCTGCACTCTCCTGAACTGCTGCCTGCAGCTGAGGGAGCGGAGGAGAGCATCCCTGGCTCCACAAATCTTCAGTGCTGGTGGTTTTGTCCACAAGGATGCATATGTAAGGTAGCCAGAGCTGTGTGAGCCTTAGTAATTTTTTTGCAATATCTTGGAATTTGTATCTGTGAGAAGGTGAGCTGCTGGATGATGGGTCTGTTTAGCAAATGAATACTGTGTCTCCCTTGGAAGAGAGTCTCCATATCCCACTTTCCTCATCTCTGTGAGCAGGGGTGGCAGGTGCGAGCCTCCCAGCTGTGGTGGATGTATGGGCCTTTCTTCTCTTCATCTCAGAACTGCAGCTCAAGAACCAGCACTTCTAGACCTCATCAAATGCAGATCCAGCCGCTGAGTAAAACAGCCTGCGATTTTTCTCCTTTTGGGGCATCTCTTTCTTCCTCTTGACATGTCTTTCTAGGCACATGCGTGGTGGCATGTTGTCTGTCAGGGTGAGAGGAAGGCACTATCTGTCTGGCAATAAAACCAGTGAAGAAAATTGTGTTACGGACATTGCAGAACAATCTACTAAGGCTATGCAGTAGTTATGCTACTGGCATAAGACATGAAGTCAGTCCTAGAGGATGTACCTGATATAACTGTTAACAAACATCTGCAGGATGATGGAGAATGGTGGTTCCTTTTCCCAGCTGTGAAAGGAATCACAGGGAAACATTTAAGTGTTGCGTGACAGACAAGGGAACTACAATTAAACAAGCTGTTCAAGAAACTGTGACTTCAGGACTGAAGTAGTTATTATTTCCCTGCTGTGGTACTTCCAAAGTTGCAGAAAAATATGGAGAAATACGTATTGCTCAGACAGTCTTCCTAGACCTTGTAATGAAATACCTGTTCATTAAAGTGGACACAAATCATATGGTATGTAGATGAAAACATTGACTAGAGCCATTGACTGACATTTAATCAGCCTGCAATATCAAATGGAGCCAAGCAAGAGCACAGGCTGATGTGATACTTGCATTTATCTTTTGTGTCTTTGACTACAAGGTACGTTATCCCTGCATGCTGGCAGGAGTGCTTGAGGAGTTGTAGATTGAATGCCCGAGAATGCTAACTCGGGAGGCTGCCTTGTATAAATAATGAATGATCTCTGCAAAATTCATGGTCAGCCCTGACACGTTTGCAGAGACATCCTAGCAGAAATACGAATTTAGTATTAGTCTAAAGAAAACTAAAATAAATGCATAACAACTAAATCATTTTAGAAGGAGCTATACCTCACTTTTGAAAACAAATGCAGAAATTGTTTTCTCAGTGCTGAAAACAACAGAAGCTAGCAGGTAACAGTTCTCATACTGACCATGGAGTTGGCACACTATCACACAAGATCAGCATATATCATTTGCAAGTTTAATAGTTTCTATGTAAAACCTGATAAATTAGGATAAATTATTACATTATGGAACTAGGGGCATTTAATCATCTGCAATTCTCAGTAGGATCTGGAGTAGGATCAAACATCAAAAAACCCTCATTTGATTCTAGCTGAGGATCTGCAAATAAGACAATGATGTAATATTTGTAAAACTGCAAGAAAAAGACAGACCCTTCTCTATTAATGGCCAAAGGAACACTATGATGTAGGAATTACAATGAACAAAGTCAAGAACTGAAAAATAAAATAGATGCAAAATGGATCTGGAGAAAAATGTGGATTGCTGAGACATAAATAACAGCAAATTAGCAGCTACTGTGATTAACAATCATTGTAGGCAAGCCAAGCAACAGCTGTGCATAAGGAACTGAAGCAAGGGGTGCTACCTAAAACAAAGAAAAAAAAAAGTATTTTGTGAGCACAGAAGACAAGCCTTCCAGGCAATTGTTGTAATTGCTGCTTTTCCCTGCCTTACATGCAAGAAGACCTGTGTGTCATGATTGGATTATGGTTTGGTGGGTCTGAACACTTGAAGTTTTTATTAGTGTAGTTATTCCCATAATTCTAAACTTACAATAGGTAGGAATCACACAGCTCTGGCCCTGATACAGTCTATATCGTAGGCACATATAAAAGAGCATACCCTGTGCTGTGAAAGGCATATAACATCCAAAGTTGCGTACACACAAGGAGAAACAAGTACAACGCTCTGGCAGAGCGGTGGTTGAGTTTGCAGCTAGGCTGCACAAGTGCTTTTTCTCCATGCCCCAGAAACAGCTTGGACTAGATGGAGACCACTGCTCAAGGGTGGGAGCAGCAACCACCCCGCTGCTGGTCTGACAGCTTCAAACCCTGTTCACGGGGTGGGGGAAAAAACCAACCCAAACCACTGTCTTCCCCTACTTAAGCTTACAGTACAACTGTTCTTATGGGCAGGTTTTCTCCTAGGATTTTTTTTTTGCTAAAAGCTAAATAGCTGTAGACAAAGGATACACCCTGCATGAGCAGTACTTCGTGTGTGGTGCAGCAGAACCTCAGGGCAGCTGGAAGATGTGGCTTTTCTGTGATGAGGCTGCTCTGAGCCTTTAATTAGTCACACATCATAAAATAGGCAGCCAAAATTGCAGCTGAAATTACTTAAGCCACCTTCATACTGCAACCTGTAGTGCTGATGGCTGTATGCATCTGTTTTTACCATCATGAAAACTGGATTAATTTTAATTGGTTTAAGATTTTTTTTTTGAGCTGAAGCTCATCTCTGTTTATTTAGTTATGTTTCAAATGAGATAATTTTAGATTTTATTTCAAAATATAAACCTACATTGTTAGGGCTGTTTAGTAAATTAGTTTTTACAACATGGGGAAAGACTCCAGTTAATGGGTTTATTCACAGGTTGCTTATGCTCCTGCTTAGTAATATAGATACAGGTGCTGGGCTACAAGAATATAGTGGTTACTATTTAAAAATGGACCTTTATAACAGTAATTGTTTTTTAACTTATAAAATTCTCTTAAGTAAAGAAATTAGGACAATAAATGGTCATTTTCTAAAAACTATGCCCCTCACATCCATGTAAGAAGAAACACCGAACTGCTGTTCCTAGCATTGAACCACTGTACCGCTATGTCCTTGAAGCAGTTGTGGATGATTATTTAGTGTTTGGGAAGGAAGAGGTGAGGGCTGCTTGTTCCGTCAGGTGCACTCTGTACTTTATATTGCTAAATCGGGTCAGCTGAGGTAGGAGAGTGTCTTCCTGTAACATGACCTTACAAAATTCTCCTGCTTCACTCAGTTAAGGAAATCTCCTTTTACAGTGGAATGACATACAGCCATCACTGTAATTGTGTGCAGAGGAGCAGAGCAGTAGGGCTGGTGGTGCTCGCTTGGCAGGCTGAACCTCCTAGCAGGCATCAAACTGGGCTGCAAAGCGGAGTTTGTTACCTCATTATGGAAAACCTGCCTTGGTGATGAATCCAATAGGATAATAACAACAACTAGAAATATCTAGAACAATAACTAGAAATAAATATTCTATTTAAAAAAAACTGTTTCCTTTTTCTGAGGAAGGAGTGTCAATGTGGCACGAATATCTCAAGTAAGGTTGTGAGAAGGTTTACTTCTTCCATCACTGCCTTACAAAGTGTGTGTTGAAACACTTGTATTGCATGAGAAGAACTAGTCATGAGTTTTCTCCCAAGCTTTCTGTGTCCTTCTTAATGTGTTTTATCCCACAGAACCATCCCACAGGTTATAAGGAGCAAACTAAAATCGGGGTTCTGACTGATGGCAGAAAGTGAAGGGGTCAAAGTTGATACTGTTAAATAGTAACAGTCATTTTAGCTATGTAATCCTTTCCTCAGGACTTACGGGTCTCTTTTGAGCTGAATAAATATAAATTCATTAGAACATGTTAAAATATAGGTTCCTGGTATGTTTTACCACTGATAAATTCATTTAGCATATTTAATTATGCTGTTTCTCGGTGCCTTGGCTCGCCCCAGCCTAAATAAGCCAAGTGAGGCTGGAGGATGGCCAGGAAGGAGGGATCATTCCTAGCAGAAAAAGTACAGTTCTGTGTTTCCCTCTTCTTCCAGACTTTCCCCTGTTAAAGGACGACTACCCAAACTACTGCCACTGGAAGGCCTTGAACATAAATATTGTTAGGACTGATTTAGGAAAAAAAGCAATTAGCACACTTGAGCCAGAAAGGCATGATTACACCAGGGCTTGCTTTGGTCTAATTAGAGTATCCTCGTTGCTGTTTGATATGCTTAAGTTAGGGACAATTTTCACTCGATGGACTGAGATTTCTCCTGCTCACTGGAGAAATGTGAGAGCAAAACAGTATCTAGGATGCCTCTGACTTACTAGAGGAAGCCAAAGGTTGTCTTTGATTGAATTGGTGATGCATATCCAGATAGGGACCCTGAAATCACCTTTGGCCTATTTCTTTAACTAAAAGAAAGGGGGAAAATTTCAGTAGACTACAGTGGATAAACAAACTGTGGACATACAAGATGAGTAACTCGAAGGTAAACATGCCAAAGTCCTTTCCAAAGCTACTGGGATCAAGGTGAAATAGGTCCTGATGGACTTCTACAAGGCCATTCAGGACTCAACAGGGAGTTATTTAGGTTTATACAAGGTCTGAGAGAAAAAAAAAAAAAAAAAAAAAAGTACTGATTCAAGTGTGTATACTTTTTAAAAAAATAGATGCATATTACTCATGTACCCAAATGTGCATGTGCAAAAGTGAGATGGGTAGTTACAGATAACCTCCAAACTGGAGGGTCCTTTTCTTGTCAGAAGGATTTGAAATACTATGTCCCACAGACATCTGAGGCCATATTTTGTATGGGTATTGATCTTTCAAATAAATATTAGTATTAGGTGGTGATGCTATAGTTTGAGTTCACAAGGACTATCTTGTTTTTTTGCAAGAGATAATTTGTTTTGTACACTGAGAGCCTTATAAATTAAATATGAGAGCCAACATCCAAAAGCCATGCAATACCGTGCTCCTGATCCTTGGCAGCTGGAGTGGACCACAGCATCTGCCCTGCAGACCCAGCTTCCCTGCGTGGGTGAGGAGGGGAAGGTTGGCCCTGCCAGAGTGGAAGTCAAACCTTTCACACTGAGCAGGAAGCTCAACAAAACCTAACCAAGAGGAGATGTGGAGCAGAGGAATGCCCTTATTGTGACACCACCCTGTGACTTCAGTGCTTATTTCTGCTTAGAGTGTCCCACCTGAAGGCTCTGCAGAAGTATGTTTTCACAGCTTGCTGAGAGCAGCTCCTTCCTTTCCCTGGAAAGCTCAGGAGGAGGCAGCGTGAGCTCCACCTGTGCATCACATGCAACCCCTGTGGTTCCAGGGCTTGCCAAGGATGCTGCAGGTCAGAGCAGGGAACACCATCAGCTCCTTCCTCAGGCTGGTGCTGGTCAAATGCACACATCCCATCTCCTGGGAGTGTGATGCAAGCTTCCAGCTGTGTAGGCTTATTTAAGGCTCTTTGGGCTAAAAATCAGGACTGTCACTCTGCAGCAGGGCACCCCGATGGGGCCGGTTATGCAGCACTTCCAGACTAAGTGGCTGCCCTGCACAACATCTCTGCCACATCATACCTCAGGGAGACTGCTCCAGCAATGTTTGTCACAGAGGTGGAACAACTCTCACTAGATGTGATCGTTAGTGTTTAGGATTTATCAAAAATTGTTCTTATGGGAATTGCTAACATTTGTAAACTTGAAGCTGAGGGAGAGAGCGGGGTACTGTTTTCCCTGGAGAAGCACCTTTTTTCACTGTCACTCTGCATTATTATGAACAGGATTAGCATTTGTTACTGATGAATTACTTCCCATTTTCCTTCTGTTTTTTTTTTTAATACCCAGAATACTGTTATTAGGACCTTGAAGCCTCTCTATCTTTCTTGGGGAACATCTTACAGGTATGCAGAAGCTGCATGAAGTCAGTTCATGAGTCATCATTCAGCTCCAGGCCTTGGAAATTTAAGAATTCAAGGTTTTGTGGTCTAATTTTCACTCTCTCTCAAATAGCTTAATTCTAATTGGAGAGCTTATTCAAGATTAAACCCTTCTTTATCTCTTTGTACTGGAAAGTTTCACTCGTGTTTGACATCTATTTGTTTAAGGCCCTCCTGTTGTTCACAGGATTAGTAAACTACTACTACAATAATGCTATTGTAACTGACTTTGATCTTAAGGCAGCGAGTGTTTTACTTTTTCTGGGGAACACCATTTACCCAGTCTTGCTACAGGTTTTAAACATATTGCACCAATGGTGTGAAACAGGGCGTTCTAAATTAACATTATAGGTAGTTGTAAACATCACAACATTTCAGAGGGATATTCTATATTGTTAAAGACAGTAAAGACACAAATTTAAACAGAGAGAGTTGATTATTCCAGTTGTTTGTGACCTAATAATCTTTGAATTAATCTTTGGAGTTCATCCATGAATCCTGTGGAAACCTGATCTGTTCTCTCAGTGCCGACTGCTTGTGGTAGGGCAGTATGGATGCATGCCATCCATATTTGAGGCCAAACGAGACCATCACAGCATTTAAATTGATTTCCATATTACTGCAGACTATTGAAGTCATCCACTTTCTGCTGTACTAGCTTTTTGTCTCCTAAGGTGTATCTACTGAAAGTGACTGAGAGGGATGGCAGACCCCTTTTCTCTTTGTCTTTCGAACAAAACAAATTCATTTTGCTCCAATGAAAAAACAGCCTCACTTTTAAAACTGTGGCTGCCTTATTTCCATTCTGCTGCTGCACCCAGATGTTTGCCTGTTTTTGTGCTTCAGTCTGGCTCTCTGTGCTTCCATAATGTGGGGGTTTTCTCCCTGTGAAGACTCTTGTAGGCAATAATCAAGTCGCCTCTTGGCCATCTTCAGGATGAGCTGAACAGACAGGGTCTTTAATCATCTCCATGGTAGGCATTATATGTTTTCCTCTGCATCTGAACTTGGCACACTTTAAATACATTCAGTGAAATTCATTGGTGCATTTTAGAAATGGCACTTGAGGCCTGAATGATGGGTTTTGCATGCCATTTTCTTACCTTTAACATGTACTGCCTAATCTCTTCTTCAACTTTCCTTTAGAAGTCAGGGATGAAGCTTCCAGTTACACTGGTGAGGTTTTTCTTGTAATTCTTACAGAATGATTTTTAAAAGTGTCAGGTGCTTGTTGCTGATACTTACTGAAAGTTTTGAGAAGACTGAAGCACTGGTATTTAAGCATAGAATGTGGACAGTGGCAATGGATCTTCCCCAGTCAGGCATCCTACTTGAAATTAGGCATTATCTGGGAGAAAGCTTCTGTGACTAAGGGAGCCACCCAGTCCTTTTCAGACTGAGTTTTTAGCTGTTGACTGCATCACAGTGGGGGTATTCTTGACTTTAATTGCTATAAATGGTGTGAAAACATATCAAGTTTAAAGGTCATGCTAGTGTAAGACCAACAATATCTGCATATGCTGGTGGACATAGTAATATATAACTCACCCTGGTTCAAATGTCTACAGATACCTTAAAAGTGAGTGTTAAGAGGATGGGGCCAGGCTTTTTTTCAGTAGTGCCAAGGAACAGGACAAGGGGAAATGGGGGCACAAGCTGAAACACAAGAAGTTCACCTGAATATGAGGAAGAACGTTTTTACCTCGAGGGTGACAGAGCGCTGGACCAGGCTGCCCAGGGAGGCTGTGGAGTCTCCTTCTCTGGAGACATTCAAAACCCGCCTGGGCACGACTCTGTGCAACCTGCTCTGTGTGAACCTGCTTTAGCAGGGGGCTGGACTGGATGATCTCCAGAGGTCCCTTCCAACCCTGGCCACTCTGTGATCCTGTGAAATGCCAGTGCTGTATTTTTCCTCACAGACTATCTGATGGTAGAACATGGGGCCACTTGGAGTCTTCCTGGAACTGGGGACTGCGCAAATTGTGTGAATGTGTGTGTTGGATACCCGATATGAGCTTCACAGAAGGTTGCTGTCATTCCTGGGCTTGGGAGAGTAATAACAAATTTGCACCTGAATCGCAGAATAAATAATCCTCACCTTTGCTCAGCTGAACATGCACTTTTTTTTTGGCTGGGCCAAAAGCATGAACACATCTCGGCTGTGTATTCCACTTTATTTCTCCTGTCTAAGCACACATTGAGGCGCGTGTTCATTCCTGGACAGTTTTTAGCTGTGTGTATTAGTCCACAGACATGATAGAAAGACGGCAGCCCCAACAACTAATGTGCAGCTCCGCTCAGAGTGTAACAGATGGCAGCAGACTGGTGCTTGAAGTGAGACCAGAGGTCCAAATAGCAAAAGATCAGCACTGTCAGGAATGTTTAAAAGCTTATGGGTCACTCTTGTCACTTCTCTGAAGTGGAATGCAGGTTGTTGCTGCTCTCTGTGTTTAAGGTTCCATTGTAACAGCTAACGTTCCTAAAGACTAAGTTGGTTTAGTACCAGCAGACAAAATAAATTTAGGCCTTTATGAAAAGTCTCATATGCTTAAACCCAATAACATTCTTTTCTCAGTACGCTGGTTTTGACTTCGAGGCGACATGGTTACTGACATTAGGGGATGACCACCCTACTGTGTCAGACTCAGTTGAGGTCACTGTAAATAATAGCGTATGTGGAGGTTCACTTCTGAAATCCAAGTCAAATGCTAAGGTAAAACACACCTTCACGCCTCACGTTGACTACCTGTTGGAGAAGCAGCTAGTCTGAATGGGTAAGTAAAGCAGATCACTGACTGTAACAGAGTATACGATAGAGAGAAGAGCCCAGACAATAACGTGACAATTGGAAAGTCTGGGTAAATGCCCTGGAAATCACCAGCTCTTCACTTGCATGCCTGAGAAAGGAGACTTTCATTAAAATGGAAGCCTGCTTTCTACAGTAGGGAAAGTGTGAAGCTTTGTGACTGTGGCTGGTTTTACCAGTGGCTGCAGGATGGGAAGAATATTGAGGCAGGAGAGT
Source organism: Microhierax caerulescens (assembly GCA_035590215.1). NCBI lineage: Eukaryota > Metazoa > Chordata > Aves > Falconiformes > Falconidae > Microhierax > Microhierax caerulescens. Next base: position 38,953,706 of record JAVJGJ010000059.1, on the reverse strand, counting down.
GCCAAGCCAAAACAACGTGCAGCCTCACCGCAGACAGTGAGTCACCGGCCTTTTTATAAACCAATTTCCTCAACAAAGAATGGAATTGAACTCCGGCCAGCTTTGCTTGTTTAGAAAACAGTGAGAGCACCACAAATAGTTCTCCAGTCCATCTAGAAGAATGGACAGAGATCCTCTTCTTCCATCTTGCATCTGGACAGCAGGAGTAGGGCGTCTTCAGCAGCCAGTGCACTGTGAAATTATCTATGGTTAACCTGAATAGCTGGGCATAGCTTGCCTTCAGCTTGTTGTCACAGCTTTTAATGCAAAATCACTGCTTCTTTTCATCTTCAGATGAAAAAAGATGAAAAAAAGCCAGCAGTTATCCTGCCCTTGAACAAGATGCTATACAGGCATATAACAAGGCTTTCTGAGAGTCAGGACCATGCTGATGGTACACTACAAGTGGGACACAAAAAGGGGGTGAAGCGGCCAAAGGTGAATTAGGGTGGGATAAAGCAGGAGGAAGATATAAGAAGGAAATTAATATTGACTACAGAGCAGAGTTACAAGGGGGAGGGGAATTGTTTGCTGCTTTTTTTTTTTTTCCCCCAACAAATGGGTTCTTCTCTATCCAGGGAAAAAAGCATGGTTACTTATCAGTAAGTGCAGACACTGAAGATGGTTGCTGATGCAGATTTCCTAAAAGGGTTGTGTCTTGTATCAGGCACTTGAACATATTCTACAAAGCCTTCCTTTTAGACATCTCGTTTATTTGTTTTCTGGGGTTGGAGGGTGACTCGCATCTGCCTGCCCAGGGCCTGGCATGCCACAGGGCTTCCTAGCCAGGTCCGCTGCAAAGTGATGCATGTCCAACAGTGGCTGAAGCTGGCTCATTCCTGGTCATGTTTGTGTGAAAGCAGGAATTAGAAGAGGGGAAGGAAGAGAAAGGCTGCTTGTTTTTTTTTCTCCTCTCACTTTTCCCATTTGGATGTTCTTGTACATGATTATGGTTCTTCCGAAAAACCTCCTTTGTTAGCCACTGGGCCTATAAAAATGGATGTACAGTAGTCATTGGCTTGCCTGCCAGGGAAGGCAATAAAAACCACAAGCTGGACCTATGGGACAGAAGCTTGATAAGAGAGAGGAGGAATAATTCATGGCAGGTACTGGGGTGGTGCAGAGGAAGAGGATGGGGAGGGACATACACATGTCCTTGTGATGAAAGACCATAAGGTCTAAAGGAGCTGGAAGGGTCCATTCTTTTAGGGACAGAGAAAAGAAAGGAAGGGCAGGAATGGGAGAAGGAGAGGAGCAGCTGGCAGGAGAACAGGGACATGAGACTACCTATGGTCAGAGCAGAAATCCTGAGTAACATGTTTGAAATCCAAGTTTGCTTGGTCATGCTTGCTTGGACCAGAATCACGCAGTTTCTCCCTGTCTGTACCCCATGCTGTTCATGTGGGGAGCCCGAGCTGGGCTCACCACCGCTGTGAGGCTGCTGGACATCCACAGACATGGACGCCAGTGTCATGGTGTGCAGGCTCAGACACGGTAACACCAGGGAAGCAGAACGAATCCCTCAAAGCAGGAGAGGCTGATTTTGCTTTTGTGGTCACCAGTAAGTTCAGCAAGCAGAAAGGATATGCAGGCTGCTTGCCAGTGATGAGCAGTTTCCAGAACTGTGGAAGATCCTTAAGGGGCAAGGGAAATCCACGCCAGGCAGCTTGTGTGAAAGTGCTCATTTGTCTGACAGTGAAACCCCACATTTGTCTGCTGGGTGAACTGCCTGACCGATGTGGGGTTAAAGGCTTACTTGTTGCTTCCCAAAGCAGAGGTTTGAGTATTCAGGCTGCACAGAGGTAACAGCTCCAGATACAGTTGGAAAAGGTAACTGTGTCCTTTTACTGTGACCAGCACATGGCATTCAAACATGGCCAGTGCTTGGGGACTGGAAAGGAACTATGGAAAAACGAGCAGAATCCTTTATTTTCTTTTTTATTTCTTTATAAAGAAAGGAAAGGATGGGCATGCCAAGCCACAGCAGAGTACAGACAAGGGTGAGCACTGAGGCTTCTCCTTGGGGGCCATCCACAGTAAACTCTTGCCCTGGCAGAGTACAGCTCCCCATCCCTCCTGCCAGGAGGGACCCAGCACACAGCCAGCCCGTCAGCACAACTGCAGCTCTTTGAAGTCAGTTTGCACAGTTTCACAATACCGTCAGCCCACGTCACGCGGGGCAGCAGCAGCTGAGGCCAGCAACAGTAGCAGCAGCAACACTGGGTACAGTGCACAGAAGAAAGGGAGCAAAGAGCTCATTTGCAAACAGTTGTAGGTAACAATATAGAAAGTCCAAAGATCATCATTCTGCTATAAAAATATTACACTTCATAAAACCATGTACTATAAAAAAAATCTATTCAGAAACGCTGGTAAACATAATAAATATCTGTACACCGGCTGCCCTTTTCATACAGGAAACGTAAAAAGCGTGAGCCTCACAAATCATGGTTTGTAAACATGAATATGGAGCCTGTAAACAAAGTGCTAGATCATGGTTCATTTCAAGGTCAAATTCATTTAATCCTACCCAAGTAAACCCCTTGCACTACGTCATCACCTAAAGGCCACTCCACCACTGGGACAGGAGGGGGGACGCTGCTCTAAGCTGTCCCCTTGTTTCACTGAAGGTGCGTATGAGTGAAGGAACTAATACAGCAAGAGTGAAGGAAGCAAGATTTGGCTCTGAGTAGCAAATCAGAACCAATCTTTCAGCAACTGGTTTTTACTTTCTGCACTTCACATGCTTAATTCCAGCCTCTCCTTTCAAAGTCCGCCTTTATCAAAGAGGGCATGCATTTTCCTCATTTGCCTTTCAAGCTAGGGTGTCTCTGAAAACTGCGACTCAAAAAGAAATTTAGAAGTAATGGAGCACAAATTGGCTGTGTAACCACGTACACCAAAGCAAGAAGCAGTGGTTTACAGTTCAACACTGAACATTATGGTTTACACAACACCGGCTGATGCAGAGGGCCAAATTCTTAATTCCAGACTTTCAACACTGGGCTGCAAAAGATTTCCATGTGCAAGCCTGCTCTGACACGTATGATCAGATGCCTGATTAGCTGGCTGACGTGCCTGTGTTGTCACCTAGCTGCACATGGAAATGCACGGTTTAAGCTCACAAAACTTGTGAATAATTTTACCTAAAATTTGGCTCTAAGAACTACTGGGACTTTAGTTGCTTTGTAACATTCTCGTTCTGGACAGGCTTCTACTCACTCTTCACCTAAATACTGAGAATTTTATTTTGTACACAGTCAGAACCTTGCTTTTAACTTCACTTTATCTTCTGAGTTTAAACACTCAAATTTTTGCTAACTTTCAGAATACAAGAGGAAGTGCCATTGTTGCTCGTGTCTGTTATGAGCAGAAATGGCCTCAAGTTATGCCAGAGGAGGTTTAGATTGGATATTGGGAAAAAGTTCTGGACCGAGAGGGTTGTCAAGCACTAGAACAGGCTGCCCAGGGAAGTGGTTGAGTCACCATCCCTGGAGGTGTTTAAAAGACATGTAGATGCGGTACTTAGGGACATGGTTTAGTGGCGGGCTAGCAGTGTTAGGCTAACAGCTGGACTTGATGATCTTAAAGGTCTTTTCCAACCTAAATGATTCCATGATTCTGTGACATGGAGGGGGATTATGGGACTGTGTTCAAACAGGAACTGAGGTACCAGAAGCAGCTTAGCCACCATGTCCCGGGGCAGTACAGGGGTTCAGGAGCAGGGTTAGCCATGAGGTGAGGATACACACTTCTAAACGATATGCTGTATACTTTGAAAGAGGAAAAGAAAATGGGCTTGCACATTTTCCTTTTTTTGATGAACTATATTAAAGCATTTTATTAATGTTATTTTAGGATGTTTTATTTTAATGTAAGGAATATCTGGGGTGGTTGGCCCAGTTGTGCTGCTTGCCTATCTTTTAGGATTCAGATACGTGACCCTGGAGCTCACGTGGCTTTTGTTTAAAGGTGCCGTCTGCAGATGTTCCACAAGATATCTTTGCTTCTAAATATTTGCTTTGGCATTTTTGCTACACATGTCTTAAGACAGCTTCAGAACACCTGAATGAAAATAGTTTTCCAGTGAAAGCTAAGATATCTTGTTTTCTGCTATTGTAATCTGCTTTATCTTCCATGTTTGTCTGCCTCACTCCTGCTAGGGGTCTAGAAAGCTGTAGCACTCCACAAAATCAGGAATTTCCTCTGTGAAAATTGGTGATTTAAAAACAAACTCCAGGGTTTTTTCTATTCTCTTTATAAAGTCAGTGGTGGTAAAATACACACAGTCAACATTATTTACCCATGGTATGTCATCTGTAGCCCTACACCATCTGGTTACAGGGAGCTTCTATGAACTTGTGGTGAATTTTCAAGCCTGGGCTTGTTCCCCACTCCGTGCCCACAGCTTGGCACTGGTAACACGCTGCTGTACAAATATTACCCTGACTCTGAGCCACGCTTGGGCTCAACTCAGCATAACTCAGAAACAGAGGGGCAGAGGTAACACCGAAGTTGTGGCCACACCGATGTGTTGACAGCACTGCTGCCAAAACAGAAGCTGTTGCCTTCTTGCTGTCCTCAGCCACTTGTTCTGATGCACAAACATTTGCTTTGCCCCATGGTGACCTGGATAAGGGAGGTGCAAAAGGGAAGATGAGTAGCTGAGGTCAAGAGAGAGTGCCTGCCTGCCTTTTTTTTTGGCATCAGCACTTGCATATGCTGGCATGAGCTCCGTGGACCAGCAGCATAAGAAACCCTTGTGGCACTCATGGCTTAGGGAATGATGCAAGCCCTGGCATAATTCATACCATAGACACACAGCAACTGCCAGACTCGACCAAGGTTTGTATGTGTTTGTATGTACCAGAGCTGGGTACAAGTTGTAGAGAGATCACTGCACTGCGCAGGCAAAGCCAGCCTGTCCCTTAGAGATCTGCATACCGATTTCTAATAGAGTCTGATCTACCCTGTAAGCCAACAGATTTATTGTCGTTCTCAAACTCAGTCCAAAACCTAGTCAACCCTAAATCTGGTTGAAAAGAGGCGCAGTAACACATCCAGGGTTAGATGAAACACAAGGACACACAATCTGTACTTCATAAGAGCGTGACATGCAACATCAGGTCATGACATTGTATCACATAAGACATGCTTCTCCCAGCTCTCTGTGCCTGGGTTATCCCCAGTACCCAGGGCCATCTCAGGGAGCTGCTGAAGATGATTTTTGGGAGAAAGAAACCTGAATTTGTTATCAATGGACTTTTTTTTTTCCAGATGTGGGAACTGATTACAAAGTGTCTGTGAGGGTCACTTGTGGTTTGCTGAAATAGTCAGGATTTATAAATGGTATCTGCTCTTAAAACTTGCTTAGAAAAAATTAAACAAGTAAAAGATTCATGGGGGATGGGGTGAAGGGGTCAGCTGTCCCTCTGAGCAGCATCTCCCACACCTTTGCCCTATACACAAGCTGTGGAGCTGCACAGGAACTGGGGTAACTCTTCCCATGATCTTCTTCATCATGGACATTTGGCTTCTTCAAAGTCCTGAGCTGCAGAGGTGGGGTCCAGCTCTGCAAAGTCTGGGAAGATGCCTCCTCCCTGCTGGGCAGGCTACCCTCTACTAAGCTGAATGACAGCTTTTGAAGTGGCTCTCCAGATGGGCTGACTATGTTCTGTGACAGATACACTGCAGTATGCCTTGGACGGTCATTTGCACACATTGATGATTCAGAAATGTAACTATACTATTTGCAATAGCCGAAGGCACTAGGTCACTGTCTGGACTGATAATGTGCAAGATGGTATGATCTAATTCAAAGTGATTTTCAGACTTTCAGGAGTTAAACATAACATTTAATAAAAGTCCCTTAAGATTAAAAAAAGAGAAGAGAGCGAGCCTAAGCTTTTTTCAGTCGCGTTTTCTCCTAGAAAGAATAAATGCTTATTGCTGAGCTATACTGCAGCAAGGAGTCTGGGAAGGAAATGCTGGTAAAAAATAGCTGTAGCAGTAATCAGGCCGTGGCCATGCATCTTCACCTGGGCCAGGGCAAGTGGCGGGTGCCACCGGTCTGAAACAATAAGTGCCCATGGCGTATTCTTCCCTCTCTGCCAGGAGCAACTATCCCTTGATTTGCTGATGGAGCCCCTTGTATTTCAGTCCACGTGAGCTGGGTCGGCAAGACTGACAGTGGAAATGGTTTAATTGGGTTCATCTTGACTGAAACAGGTCAGAAAACCCTCAGAAGTGCACCTCCCATGTGCAAGCCTGGGGAGCGGGGGCTGACCTGCCTTGGGAGTGTGCGGGGAAGTGAGCTGGGACAGAAGGGAGGCTGGATGGGACAGCTTCGTCCACGGATGGGCGCATCCACGGAAGCGGTACCTTATGCATACCCAGAATATGAATGGTGTCCATTCCATACCCAGAGAAGGATGGTACTCTATCCATACCCAGAGTAACCACTACCATTTTCAATGTCAGATTTTCAAGAACACCACAGACAAAACTGCTGAGTATCACCTCAACTGCTGCCTACACTTCTATTGTCATTTGAACAAGCTGGGACAGCATTTTTTTGTGTGTATGTATTTACAGATACATACACGTGCATAAATCTGGATGCACTGGTAACAAAATCTTAATAAGAAAAACCACTTGTATGTAATTTATAGGCTTATAAAGTAATTAATGGACATTGACATGTCATTCTGTATGTGGCCCAAACCTGGTATGGTTAATAGGTGATAGCTGGTGGCTTAGAAAGAGCTAAACTGAGAAGAGATTCAAACTATTAAACTTTGGGAAGAGCAACATCCTGTAAGTTTGTCCTACAATAATAGTCAGATCATAAAAAAATGCTCAAAGAATTAAGACCAAGTATATCAGGAGGGAACTGGACTGTTTCCAATGGCTGTGAAAAGAAATCAAACGGAAGCAGTGAAAGATGACCAGGAAGTCTGAGGGGGAGGCAAAACCCGTACATAATATTTACAACACTCTTTCTGCCCATCTACAATACAATTACACAGACCATTGAAAATTTATTTTGTTGAAACAGCACAAATCCTCTGGGACCCCAGAAAATCCAGCCCTCCCTCCTGGTTGCACTTAGCATCCTTATGCTCACCTTGCCTTCTTCCAGGACAGAAGTCACTTCCAGGGAAACCAGGCCTGGCAAGAGCGTTTCTGCATCAGCCAGGGTATCACCTGCTTGCAGACTCGCCTGGCAGTGTGCTGCTAGCAGAAATATATGAGACTTGGCTTCTAACAAGAGGAAAAGTGTAAAGGCAGCAAAAAGCTGATCCTGAGCACAGCTTAGCCGGGGGAGAGAACGGTGGCTGCTGTGTTGTACATGACCATGGACACACACCTGCACGTGTTTGCACACATCAGTCCAAGCCAATTCAGCCACTGTGTGAAGTTTCACAGCGTTGTTTATTCTAGAAAAGAGAAGGGCTTCGTGGAGTGCTGCTTTGCAGCAATCCTCTGTGCACAGCACATAAATCTGAACATTAAATATAGGTTTAAATTATTAAGAATAAATTTAAATTTAAAAACAGGCTAATGCAAACAAACAAATTTCAGTCAACATTGGAACAGAGCTAGTTTTAGGAAGCATATTGCTATAGCAAATGCAACTCCTTGTTCCCTTGGACACTCAGAGGTGTAATTCCAGTTCAGCACCAAGATGCACATACTGCCCAGCAAGGAAAAAATACCATCTCTAGCATATGAAGCTCCATGTTCACATTTTTCTTTTTTTCCTGTCACAACAGAAAAAAGCCAACATAGTACATTAGCTTTTCCCACAAAGCATCTGAGGTGACAAAATTTACTTGGGAAAAAAAAAAATAATAAAAGCAGTACAAAGAAGAATCCTGGTCAGCTCGTGACCACCATAAGCCAAATGGGGAAGAAAAAGAATAAAAAAATAGTTCACATCGGGCACCACAAACCTTGCTCACTTGATTTGAAGTCAGGGAATGAGAAAAAAGGTCCATTTTTCTGAGATCATTTCAATGAAGTTTTCTTTCCCTGAACCTGGAAAATCCAGGTAGCAGGGTACAGAACTTTTGTTTTATATGTATATAAATACACATGTACATATTTATATAAATATAAAAGCAGAGCATTCTTCTCATAATTTATTATTATTAAAGCTTGTAACAGAGTTAGCTGGACTCTTCAGAAGTGGGTACTCTCTGTACACACGTGGCACAGGGAGCTTAGCTCTGCTAGAGCAGAACAGCCAGGCAGGGACACAAACCGCTGGGTGACAGAGGCAGATTCGGGTGAGCAGCCAGGGAAGGGCAGGGAGCAATGACTGGAAATGGCCTCACTTGCTTCAGGGTGGCACTCTGGCCTGCCAGAGCCAGTCTCGTGAGCAGACTCGGTGATGGTGTCGGAGGACGGCTGCACCGACCCAGCCAGCCCCTCGGCAGCCCAGCTGCCCACCCACCCTCTTCTGTACCAGCTGCTGAGGAGGGACCGTCCCTTGCTTTTAAAAGGAGTCCCAGTTTGTCCCCAAAGCATGTGCATACTAGTTTGCTTTGGCAGTACCCCCCACCATGCTGCCATGGGTCTTTTTGCCTACTGCCTTCAAAGTCACAGGTCCCCAGCCCCCTCACCTGGTCCTCCCAGACCTCCTGCTTGCTGGCCAAGATCAGACACCTTTTCCTCCCCTGATCCACAGACTCCTGCTCATGCTGTTTTATGTGAATGCTTTCCCACAGTCTTGTAAGACCCAATAATTTCCTCAGAGGAGTGAGTTTCTCAGAGGTTTTCTGCTTTCAGAGGCCTCTGAGTCAGTCGGGGCTGGTGGCAAGCTCTCCTCAAGCGGTGCTGGCTTTGTTCCACCGGAGGCAGGGGCAAAGTGCAAAAGATTTCTTGAAATCAGAAGATATTTCCACCACCAACAGCTCTCTCTCCCCTTCATGTTGTATAGCACTTGTTTCAAGTCAGGTATTATTCATGTGTCTCTGCAGCCTTCACTCTTCCTCGGGTGAGTGGAGATCAGTAGATGTCAACTGGTGACCAGCCAGGTCACTTCATCCTGATGCATGCCGGAACAGCTGAAAACATTCAGACCTGATTGCTTTCTTCATAGCAAAAAGTGCTTTTCTTGAGAAACAAATGAAAACAGCGCTCCCATGGAATATCTTAAGGATTCAAAAATAGTATTTCCTAGGGTGGGAAGGATGAAGCACACCTACTTTATTTGGCTTTATCGCAGTAAGGAAACAGAGCTACTGGCAAAATTGGCACATCTTTGTGAAGTTGTTAAACCTGGGACCCTGGCTGGAATGTAACAGAAATGATGGAGCAAAGAACTTTGCCTTACGCTGGGTTTCTGCTAGTTCTGGCGATGTCATGTGCAGGTTGTCTGAAGAAGGTCTGCTAGCCAAGTAAAGATGAATTTCTCAAATAATAAACTGTAGGTTTTCAAAGAGGCCTTTTGGGGGTACTGCTACAACCTGGTAGAGGTAAGTCTTTTCATGCCCCGCCGCTGAGCCAGATTGGAGGACAATACAGGCTCCAGCCTTGGTGCCTGAGGTGCTCGGTTTAAAGCGAAGTAAGTGGCTGCCATTGCACCCTGTAAAATAGAGAAAGAGAGAATGCTGGGCTGAAATTCAGTTCACTGGTGCTTAGCCCCCTGAAAAAATGGAGGTGCATGGCTGAGTTCCATGAAATGATAACAACATTTCAGCTGGCAGACAGCTGGGGTGTCTCTCATTCAAAGTGGTGGGCAGCAGTAAGTGCACGGAATGCCACCAGGTCATTATAATGCGGCTTGAAGTTAAAAATACCAAGCAGGTCAAAAACCTTTAGTGTTAATACAGTGCCATATCAAATTTCAAATTACAAAAAAAATCATCCTAGGTCCTCTATCGATAATTTCCCAGAATATTTACACAAATGACAGCTCATTCTTCAAGGAAGGAAGAGGCAGGGGTGCAGGATGTACCTTTACCAGGTGAACATCCTGTCTGCTGAGTTGGTTTTGGGACAGATACTCCCTGTTCACTATCCATGGATGTCTTAGGACTTGGACTGCTGTGAGGCGCTGATGAGGGTCTACGTGAAGCATCTTAGACACAATGTCCTGGGTTTAAAAGGAAGAAAACAGCAAGGGAAACAGTAATTAATAGCAGTGCAGGTTTCACTAAGATCTTCCCAGCGGCAGTGTCATCATGAGCAAGGCCAATGGGGAGAGGTATGCACTTCAGATATGCTTTATATTTGTTAAGGGTAAAGTCTGTTCTTCAAAATTTTAATGTGCAATGTTCATCTTTCAGCTGATAACCCAGTCAAAAGATGATGTGGAGGGTATTCACCTTATTGAGAGAGTGTTAATTGCTGGTGATAAACTCCAGCTAGAGGATGCCATCTGGAGGCATCTCCTCACTGACTCCAAAGCCTGCTTACAAGAGAAACTTAGAAATTTAACATTCAGGTGGCTAAAATTCAATGATATCAGTTCTACCACATCTGAACATTTTCATTTCAAAACTGGACATCTGATAAGAAAACCATTGTGAGGCTCATAGGTGTTGGCATCAAGATCAATATGTGACTAGGATTGCTTGCAGTTTAGTGGTGGGATATATCAAAGTTCTTCCACTGGATACTACCAGTTGCTGAAACTGAAATTTCTTGCAGGAATCTCAAAATCCTGTCAAAGTTTCTGATTAATGCCAGGCAACTGGAAGTTTTCCTGCCCATCTACATGTCTCATAGACTAGTGTGCAGTTTCATGCCCAAAAGTCTCAGCACCAGATGAATTCTATCTCCTGGGGTTTCCATGCTTTGTGATAGATGAGTAGCCTAAATTGTGAAGTTAAAAATGCTAGCTTGTGAATTGCCTGCCTCTGGTTAGCTTTGAGGAGCAAAAAGGTGATTCACATAGAGATCATACACTGACAACCCTACACTTCTTTTAAAAGTTCAGTTGCACCAAAAAAAAGTTCTGTACTATTTAAATCTCCAGGAGCATGCACAATTGATGGTGCTGTATTATGCTTTAGTTTAATGAAATAAACTACCATAATTCCTCACACATTATTTCATATGGAGTGGTAGAAACATAAAGAAGCAAGTTTTTATTTCATGAGGCACCGAGAAATAACCCTTCTGACTATCCCTCTCTTAAGTCTGTTATAACTGCAGACGGCAAGCCCATTTCAGAGAAAAAGAAAACAAAAATCTGAGAAAGCGTTCACTGACCTTTGCAGTATCAGATACTGAATCCCAGTTTCCTCCTGTAAGTGCATATTTGCCACTGCCAATCCTGGCCAGAATCTCCTCTGGGGTGTCATCTGGTCCATTTGCAAAAGGAGTGAAACTATTTAAAAAAAGAGAGAAAAAAAATACAGTGTAATTTGCACGTATATGATTTCTAGGATCTAGAGCTAACTGCCACCGATTACAGGAATTTGGTTCCAGAATGGACCAGATATCACTGCTTCATTTTGACTTAGTCTATACAGTCCAGTGATACCTCATATTAAGTTGTTCTGCAGAGGAAAAGACTGATTCCTTAATTGTTTTTTAAATTTTTGTTCTCTTCTCATTTTTTTAGGAGTGAAGTATTCTTTTTAAGAGATAGACAGGTTTTTACCTCTTTAAGTGTTTTAACTGTGTTTTATTGCTAATAGAAGTACCTTGATAATAGCAAGAAAGGATACAAATAATAAAAGAGAAAAAGTAGAAAAAAGAACCCTTTATAATCTATTTTTTAATGTTTTGTTAACCATAACTGCAAGTCTGTTGGGCAAAACAAATGATCTGCAATAGGCTACTTCCTGATCTAGCCAGTCAGAAATGAATAGTGACGTGCACCCAGTTTTACAAAATCCGTGTCACATGCAGAGGGCACACTTTTTGTCTTTATAAAGTGATGAGTGATATGATTTTTGCAGCTGGTTTTTACCAGGCCAAATTTTACCTACAATCTTGAACAGCTGTGTAGGTTTTTATGTGGGTATTTTAGTATTTTTCCTTCCTTCTGTCTTTCCTCTTCTGAAAACTTGCCAGCGTTTTTTTAGATAGTTAAACAGTAGGTTTGGCCACAGCCTATCCCACCTGGTTTCTAGAAGCAAATTCAATTCCTCATGCTGTATTTTCTAATTTTCAAAAACATTGCAGACTTCACAGAAGTTCAGCCCAAAGTGGTAAGTAATATTATCCCAGTCAGGAGGGATGCATTATGCGTTAAGGACTTGCTAAAACTCCAAGGTCTGTCGCTACCTGCATTCCCAGGATCCCAGGCTTGTGCTCCAGTCCTGGCTGTTTGGGCCCTCTCTGCTCATAGTGATGATGGGAGCAGAATAAAATCCTGGATGCAAATAATAGTCAGTGCCTACTAACTCTTCTCTGGTGAGGAAGAACAAGACCATCCCTAAATGCAATCGTGGCACCGAAAAAGTCAGCACTTCTCAACTGTTTGCATTACTCTGACCTTCTCTTTTAGTGCAGAAAAAAGTGAGATACAAGTTAAGAGCACCTGTTGGCAAATTGAATATGCACTAAGCTATGCAATTTGTATTTCATATTCAAATATATTTGGATTTTTGTTTTCACATTTGAAAAAAGAAGCATTTTGAATACAATCAGCTAAACAATTGTAACTGTGGTAATGTGTTGATTTTATTTTACTGATTCTGGTTGTGCATCACTGCAAATCTATGGCATTAGCCTAATAGAAACAGGGTTTTGGAGATCCAAGCAGACTGGAACATGTACCCAGAAAGTCACAATATATTTCAGCTAATGGTGAACACATTTGTACTTGGGAACCAAATAGATGGGACAGAAACCCCTGGCACTTTTTCTATAATCTACGAGGCAAGAGACATGAGTAACAGAAGGGTAGGGTCCAACTCTTTTTTTTCCTTATACACCTAGGAATGAATCCAAGCTTCTTGCCAAAGCTGAATGATCAGGAAGCAGATTAAAGAGCTGTGAGAGGTCACTGAAAAGTTTCAAGCTGCACTTCAAGATGCACTTATGTGCATACCAAATGTGCACATACCAGACCCTGAGAAATGAATTTCAGGGGCCTGGTAACTCCAGATTGGGTTTGCCCGCTGTGTTTTCCATTCACCCCAGCACAACTTATTGCTATCCTTCACCGCTTATTTCAGTTTCTCTCTTTTTCTGGGTCTTTTTGTGTCAGTATTTAACTTTAGTCAACACACCGATAGCAGTATTTTTGCCAAGTACTCCCCAAAAGTTCTGCTGCCTGTTACGGTTCTTGCTGGTCTGTTCATGTACTTTCTGTCCTTTCTGCAGCATATTTTTCAAATATCGTATGAAAACTATGTTTGGAGGTTTTTTGGGGGGCCTTTAAAGGTACTCAGATACTACAGTAACATCAACAGTAGAAGAAGAATGAAGCGGAAGAGAATACATGCATTAATAGAAATGAATGAACGTCCTCTCATGGATAAGGTGAACACAGTATGGCTTTTCATACTCCTATGCTCCTCTCCTAGTGTAAAACTTCCACACTTGTGTAAGTGGTGAGTGAGCCTTTCAGGAGTCTAGGTCTCAGTGCATGCTTACGGGCATAGGCTGTTAAAACCCTAAACATCTTGTAAAGTGTCAAAGATATTTGTGCGTTCTGGGGAAACTTATTCTAATTCTAGGTCTTGGTGTCTATTTCTTGCCTTACACAACTGAGCACGTTTCTCAGAGGAGGCCAGATAGTTTGCTGTCTCTCTCTGTCACTCCTTTCTGGCTTAATCAGTGCTGAAGTGCTGAGCCTACTGGTGACTGTTGCTCCAGGTAAACCTTCACTCACCCTGCCAACATGGTATACAGTAGGATCCCCAAGCTCCAGATGTCACAGGCTGCATCGTAACCTTGGCGTTTAAGGACCTGTGTGAAGGAAAGAGAGAGAGGAAAATAGGTTAATCTGCATTCCTGCATTTTTAGCTTCTGATCTTCAAAAAGCACCGATTAGTGGCTATATCTGCTGACATCTTCAGGGCTTAACCACATAACTGGCTTGAACAGGCGGCTGCCTCAGGATCCAAATGTTCAGTAGTGGTGTGGAGCAAGGTGAAGCCCAGGCTAGAACAAACTGGTTAGCATCCAGGTCCAGCACATCTGTCACCTCCACAGTGAGACAGATGAGTGCAGTTTGGTGTAGGGTCTGGGAGCCTCTCTGACCATCTAACACACAGCAAAGTGGAACAACATTTCAGTGCTTTAAAATGTTTTCTTATAAAAAGCTCATTAATACATATCCTCCTAACACAAAGGTCTCCAAGAACACTGTGGATGTAACAAGCATAGGGCTGAGTGACACTGATAAGCATGTCTGAGCTCAGTTTGGATTTGATACAACAAATGGATGCACACTAACACGTATCTCATGTCAGACTAATAAAGATGCATGACAACTGCAAAGAAAGCTAAAAGGCTTATTCATATCTTACTTCTGTATTCAGAAAAGTAGCCACATTTAGATTGGACATAACAGATAACAGGCTAAAACTTGATCTTTTTCCAATGGGGAAAACAAGACCCATGTACTCAGTAGAGATCTGATCAGTAGGTTCATTATTAGTACAGGATGGTAAGCTATGGCAGTAAGAGTAAAATCTAGATTTCATTTATGCTAGTGAATAGTAGAAGAAATGCCTATTGGAGGCAATGCAGGCCCAAGTGAAAGTGAAGTCACCAAGTGAGGCAGCACTTCTGAGACTAAGGGAGGGTCTTTGTTTCTGTTTGACACAGAAAAGCTCAGGGACCACCTCCAGATCTTTCGCTTGCTGGTAAAAGCAAACTACCCTTCTGTTCATTCAGTTCAGGAACACAAGGAGAGTTTTGTCCTCTTCTGATGGATCAGTAGATATATTATTTTTTTTGCAAAGCACATGAGAAAGGAATGTACAAAATCAGCAGTATTTCTCTGCCCTGCAGCCTTATTACCCAGGAGTAATTTCAGCTATTTGAAGTCTATCACAGAAAAGACCAAGCACTGCTGGGAAAAAACAGTTTCAGAAAATGTTGCTTCAACAGATTTTACATATGATGAGTGGTAAAGCAACCACCTGCCAGGTATGCTGCTGAGTGAACATTTGCTACCTGGAAAAAAACCAAAAACCCAACAGGGAAAAAGCTGCATTTCCTCTTGTTGACAAAGCTGGTAATATTGTGCTTCTGTCCCTCTTTCCTGCACATCATATATACACTCTCTGGCTGTTTTATTTGTTCTGTTTCTTTAGTTCCTGCATCCCTCTATTAATAGTAGTTTTTATGGGAAAAAGCTCTTTGCTATTTGAAAAACTGTTGCTTCTTGCTTCACCTGTGAGACAGAATACCCAACATTTATCCGTTGGTGTGGCCATTCTCATTGCTTCCTGAACAGTTACATTTTAATTGCCATCACTGTCTTCCTCCAATAACCACAGACAATCAAGTCCAAGGCAAATGACAGAAAAACTGGGGCAGTGATGATGTTTAGTGGAGCAGAGTATTAAGCAAGTGATTACACAACCCCCAAATGATAGGCAGCTGTTGCTGCATGTTTTCATGCAGTTTGCAACAACACTGCCAGGTATCAGGGACATTCACACTGTGCTAGTGCCTTGGGAAAGCTTTGCTGGCAGTTACCCTCTATCAACAGCAACTTCACCCCATGGATAACAACAGGATCTAGTAAGAGTTATCAGTTAATGTTGCTGCTATTTGAAAACGTGTCCAGCAGGTCTGTGCAACTGTGATTGAAGTGAGAACACTGAGCTGGCAGGAGCAAGTGTGGGAAACCTTGGCCAAAAAGATTAGTGTTTGATCTATGGGGCAGATGTTATCAAACAGTAACAGGCATGTGTCTTAGAAATAAATCAGTCACGGAAAGAGCTTTGCAAAAGATGCAGTGGTGTCCTGCTCTAATGGATGCTGACAGATTTATGACCCATGAAGGGGTTTAGGTCACCTCAAGAGTATGATGGGATCTGCAATACAGGCATGAGCTGGTTCTTGGTGCCACACGTGGCAGTGACACAAACTTCCCCTGGGTTCATCCAGTTCTGATAATGGCTCAAATATTTATCCAACCCCACCCCCCTTGACTTCTATAGGCTTTGATTTATGGGATGAACAATGTTGCAAATACAGCCTTTTCTCAGTTGTGACACACAAGCAGGGATGCCTACGGGTATGAAAGCTAGTAAACAGTCTCTTAATTTCAAATGCCAAAACAGTAGTTCTTCGGGCATTTTGGAGGAGAACTGCGGAATAAAATATTTTTACTTCATCCAAAAAGACCCTGCTGCATCCGTAGGGAGAGGGGAGGCTGCCCCCCCTCCCGGCCCTGCCTCGCTCCGCGCTCCTGCACGCAGCGCCGCTCGCACTAGGTGGCAGCTGCGTCTTTCTCTGGGAGAGCCTTCCTCTGCTCCGGGCTCATCTAAGCCCCAAATGAAGTATTTCCAAAATAAAGGGACGTCCAAGTGGGCAAACATGCCCTCCTTCCCCTGCCACTGTCCTCCTGTGCCATCAGCTCAGCCGACTTTCTGCCGCCCTTCTGCAGAGGTCGCAGCGGGATGTGGAAGTCAAGTCTAGGCTGGAGGGCAGCGTTGTATCACGGGTGAAATGTAAGAGCACTTCAGGCTTTATGTAAGCCCTCTGCCAGGTCTGTAATGTTTCAATTAATCTCCAACGTTTCCTGCATTAGCAGGAACTGTCTTTCTGAACACAGATGTCTGGAAGAGTGATTTCTGCTCTCAGTTCAAGTCAGAAGAGTCGGATCTGAAACCGCGTTGGGCTGGCAAATTTTGTCATTACAGACACGAAAAAAAATGGCCCATCATGCGAAGCAGCTACACCTATTTTAAGTGCATTGTATCTTGGAGAAAATCTGAGTGCTTTAAATCTCGTGAACATGATTATTTTTTGGTTTAGAAACTGAACTGCTGTGGTGCCACAGAACATTTTAACGTATTTTGATAAAATTTAAATAGCTCATTCCAGTTTCTAAAATGAAAACCCAACAAACAGCAATAAAATAACAAACCAATCTGTCTTGGCAATGGAAGATTTTTTTTTCTGAAAAAAATCTGCTTTGAATTTATATTGTTTCGGCAGTGGTCTCAGTTTAAGAAATTCTGATGCTAGAAGGGTGTGATTCCTTTAACTTTTGGTGTCATGAAAGAACCTTGTACAGAAAGATCATCTGATTCTCCTCTTCCTGGTTTACATACCGTACAGGTTAACACTGGATGGAGGAGAGTTATGGGGAGGTAAAGAATGCTGAATGTACCGACTGAGAGAATGCTATTGGCAGTAGAGGACATGTGGAATATTGAAAGGCAATAGTTCTGCATTTTTCTTGTAAGGACCATAACAAGCAGAGGGAGACACACATCTGGAGTTGTGTATTGCAAATACTAAAATTGCCGATAAACACTGCTCCAAGAAATGGACAATTACCCAGGAAATTAACCTCTTGCTCTTCCATCAGAAGGAAGCAGCTATAAACAGCTCAAGGGTCTAATACAGCAAACACCCCCCACAATTCAAACAGCTGTGAGACCCAAACCCACTCCCATGGGGCTGCGTGAAAGGAACAGAACTTGCTAGTGCTGCAGAGCCACCTCTCCACATTTGGGGCAAGCTGTTTGGTCTTCCTCCATTTCCCCATCTGTAAAAACAGGAAAACAGACCTTTCCTAAATCCCCCATAATAAGAGGGATTGGTACTAGGAAAACCCAAGAGGAGAGCTGTTTCATGCATGGATTTTTCTTTCGATTCTTATTCCTGACATCAAATTTTCCCTCTTAAGTTTTATCCTGTTCTGATGCAGTGCCCTAGAAGGGAAACAGACTAAGCAGAAGCAGCTAGAGAGAAACCTGGTATTTATCCTAATATGAGCCAAAGCATTGTGTATTTTGGTCCAAGACAGACACCACCTTCTGTCAGGAGAAAAACAACTGCCCTGACAAGACCAGGAATAGGAAAGTTATGGTAATAGAGGCTGTGCAAGTGCAAGTGCTAGTAGCCTGGTTCCTGCCTTGCTCCTTTTGTAGAGGCAGTGAGGAAAAGGGAGAGAAGTAGGAAGAACTGCTGCTTGGACACGTGTGTTACTCACAGTTTTGAAATGCGATCCTACCTCAGGGGCGACAAAGTTGGCCGTGTAGCAGGGAGTCATGAGCAGCCCGTTCTCCGCTCTCAGTTGCTTGGCAAACCCAAAGTCACAGATCCTGATGGAGTCTGGGTTTCCTGACTCATCCATGTAGAGGATATTACTTGGCTTGAGATCTCGGTGCACCACCTTAGCAAGAAAGCAGTGAGTAACAAGTGAGGAGAGGAGGTCAGGGAGCATCCAGGCTTGGCTGCCATTTCTGGTCTGCTGGTTGAGGTAGGTCAAGAGCTCATGCCAAAAATATTTACGTTTTGGAGAAAAGTTGCTTTAAAAAGCTTTGGGCAAATGAAGGGAAAAAAAAGGTTAAAGTCTGCTAAATCAGAAAGAACGTGTCTGACAGCCTCTGCTGGTGTATTAAGATGGAGGCTGCTACTCTAAGGAGGGACACCTTTCCTGAGGGCAGTCAGAGGGGGCTGTACAAACACCTCAGTGTCAGAGACTCCTGGAACCTGAAAGCCCTAAAACATTCAGTTGAAAGGCAAAGAAGAAAGTGTGTAAGGGTCTTCCTGCATCTGTCCACATGAGTGGCTCACACCTGAAAAGAAGGATTATTTTTTCCCTAATTTCCAAATGTATTCACAAAAGTCCTTTCTTTAGGCACACAACTTCAAGTGGCTGTGTGTTTTACCAGACATGCTGCATTTCAGTTGTGGGATAGCAGCCTTTATTTTTTATAGCAAGACTGAAAAACTATCATGCAAACACAAAATCCCAAGCACAAAATGCACTTGTTTTAACCATGAAACAGAAAAAGCAGCAAACATTTGACTAGTTATCCAAAGTGCTTGTCCCTGAAAAGTGGAAAAGGAGAGATTTTCAGACTGCCATATATATAGAGCTTAGATTTTAAAAGCCAGCTCTTTAACAGCATGTCGGAATCCTTTTCCATCATCTGCTCAGACTGTCATTTCATTTGGAAAGCTGACCATTTGATTTTATTACCTATCTGCTGATTCAGCTACCCTATTTGGAATTCTGTTAGAAGATCAGGTACTGCGATAGTGATTGCGATAAGTAAAAAAGCAGTATCTCAAAAAGGTTCGTGAACTTGAAAATCAGTGTAGTTTGGGAGTGAAGATAACCCTTCAACATACTGCAGTTCAGTTGGGAAATGAGTGAAGAGCCCGTGAGCCTATTTCGCAAACCAAATGGAATTATAAATATGGAGAAAGATTGTTTTTGGGGTGGAGAGAAAGGTATATAGATTTCAGAGAAGACAAGTCACAGCTATTTGCTTTTTCTGTAAGTCAGATTTTAACAAGGTTGAGCAGATAGTCAATAAAGCAGTGCTTACACCCTGAGAGTGCAGGTAGTCCACAGTCCTGGTGATGGTGCACAGCACCGCACTGGCCTCCCGCTCTGAGAAACACTTCTGCCGAAGAATGCGGTCCAGGAGCTCACCTCCCCGCATCAGCTCCATCACAAGGTACACATATTTCCCATCATCATAGACCTGGAAGAGTAGTAGAATAAATGTGTATTTTGGACTCATTAACTTGGTAAAAGTTGGTCCTTTAATCACCGTGTTGGCTTGTTTGTGTGAGATGTTGCAAGAAGAAAATGTCAGCTAATGTGTGGGAAATGTAACAACAAAAAAGGTAACTTTATAAAATGACTTTACCATTACTTTTTTTCTTGTATCTGTAGCAACTCACTGAGTTGTCCACATAGAAATGTAGCTTTCCTGATCTGCTAGCTTGTCAGCAGAGTAGACTAAGCTGCTTAAAGCAGCACCACTTCACACAGCCTGAAATGTCTGCTGGCTTTCACTCAAGCCTCCTTCTCAGTAGTGTTCTCTCTTTCCACTTCTAAATGGTAACATTTGCCATTTCAAATATCAATATTTCCCTTTGAGTCACGATCAGCTAAATTAACTGTATTATTATGTTGGCCAAGACCTCTACCAATGACATTATATAGTTTATATTTGCAATTCTGGTGAATATATTGTTGACATCAGCCACAAGATGTATTTACCTTCAGTGTCAATTGCAAGGGGTGAGATATTTTTTGTCTAAATTGGAAGTGAGCCCTTTTCATGTCATAATCCTCTATCTAGACTGCAGTAACAGGTGGTGTTATAGTCATCAATGCTAAATGTTTTTGGAAAGGAATATAAAACCCTTTTTTGCACAGATTTTAAGATACTATTTTAACAGGAAAGGAATTAGGTGAGACTTTCCTAAGGGCATGTGATTAGAATTTTTTTTTTGTACACTTCTCTAAGGTCTGAACCATAACATACTGGCCACTGACACCAGCAGCATTTTGTTCTGTAAACTCTGAATCTGGCATGATGTGGGCAATCCTAGGTGAGGCTGCAGGCAGTGTAAGTACAGCATCTCTGACTAAAGACCGTTACTGCATGCAAGCATAGCAAAGGCTGTTCTTCATATGAAATGCTGAAGAAAGGTGCCTTCATACCTGAGAAGGCTGCTTGAGTAGAATGTGCCAGGCTCCCTGGCATTAAAGCACTATCAGGGGAAAGAGACCCTAGAGACTTTGTGAGCTGTCCTCTTCCCAACAAAGCAGATACCACAAGCTGCATGGGAGCAAGTGCTGCTCGTGAAAGTGTCCCCTGCCCAGCAGCACACTGTGTGCTCAGCAGCTTGCTCCCAAACAGCCAGCCAGGGAGATCTCGCTTCTGAAAAGTGCTGCAAAACCAAACACGTTTTGTTGTTCCCAGCACTGTGCCCCTTTCGTTTTATTTATAGTTAGACAGTACTTGAAGAATCAATAACCTGACTGGTCTTCCAACTGCTACACAGCAATTTAAGTCACTTTTTTTCCCCCTTTATTTCAGTGGGTCTGGTTTTAGCTCTGACCTTCAAGCGAAGAATTTTCCAGACATGAACTAGAAGTTGAGCCTGACCATAAGGTGAAAATCCTTTAATGCTGAAGTGCTCAAAGACTACTCACATCTTTAAGGGTAATGATGTTTGGATGCTGTCCATATCGCAAGAGGATCTCAATTTCTTCAGAGGGATCTCTCTTGCTCTTATCAATTATCTGGAATAAATGAAGCACAGTATAGTAAGATACCAGCTAGCAGCACTAAACACAAACCAAGCAATTTCTATAGTTTAAACAAATTAATATTTAAAATTCTTCTATTAACCATTACTGTAGGAAATGACAGCTCAAACTCTGTGCAAATGAGAGTCAAGCTGATGATATGCCAAAACCAGATAGAGCAATAATTAGTTTAGATTCTGGAGGTGTAGGCCCTCTTTTTGATGCCTGTAGTTTTGTTTGCCCATAAATAATGGCAGTTAAAAGAAGTGTCATTTATAAATCAAACAACCTGGAGAGTCTTAAAATAATAATAGTTTTCAAATGACCTCTTTGATGTAAAAAATGGATATGTTCATAATATTGGCATATGCTCATATATCTGCTGATAAATTAATGGAAATGACTTATCAGGTAGGTTTGTCAGAAATGAAAATGTGTAGACATTTACTGTCAGAGAAGATCTGAGTTGAAGCTATTGGTATCAATTGGCTCTTTAGGCCATGCTGTTGTAATGAACAAGAGAGCGGCCAGCGGTGGCATTTGGCCATGTAACCAAACTCTTCCCATTCCCAAGCTAGAGAGAAATCTGTTTTATGTATTACTTCTCTGTATTCTGCATCTTTTGTTTTAGCAAAGAATATAGTGAGACATGAAAACTTTATAGTTTTATAGCAGCAGATCTCAGAAAACCACGACACCTCTTGCTTAGAGAGCATTACTGCATGGAAAGGCTGCTCTTAGGATGGCACTTCTGATCAGTGCTCCTATTACCTGTATTTGGGATGTCAGTCAAAAAGCTTTGATCATTTGCCTAGCTGAGAGCACTGATTAATGTTTCTCACTCCACAGATTTAAATGATAAATATGAAACAAAAATTAGGTATAAAATAATCCAAGGGAGATCTCTGTATTTTGGAATCTCAAATGTAACTGCACAGGGAATGGCAAAAGACTCATTCTACTGGAAACTCATAGGAGTACAGTGTTTTGGCATGATTTCTTATTGCTAGAGAACAGCAGCGGTAGTTTTGAATAACACATTTACCAAAGAGGAATGGGTGGCATTTGCAGAAAATCATAATTCTATTATTAGCTTGGATTTTAAGGCTTCCAACCTTAAAAGTGGTCAGTTTTCTCTAACAACTAGACACAGAGCACAGATTTAAAACAATGGTGTTTGCATCATTTTTTAATGCAATTTTTTAAAAATCTCTTGGTAATGAGGATAAATGTCTGGCTGCTTTTGCATGTATTTTTATGGCTTAATTATGGTAAAACACATTTAAGTACATGTCTAGAGTTTTATACATCACTTATAATAGTGCATACTTGAGGGTATATATCTCAGAGGCTTCACAGTCACCATGACTGGCATGCATTTGCAGTGATAATGATGGTCAGTAGTTGTCCATGGTTGAGGTATGCATTTGAAGCCATATCAGTGTTTTGATTTTGAATTAATAGCAGTGTGACAAGTGAAAGAGCAACAGGGGGCTGATGCAGGTAGATGGCTGTTGTCTGCATTTGAATAAACGAAAGAAAACCCTCAAAAACAGGTGAGTGGAAAAAATTCTACTAGCGGTTTCTCTTTGGAATACTGTTGTTCTCCCAGTTTAGTCAAGACATTCTGAAAAAGCCAGTGAAACCCTGATTGAATGACTTCTCATAAATACAACCACAGTGACTGAATGTGTCCCACTCAGCCAATAACTCTAACATAAAAACATCCTCAGGGCCACTTCCTTGGCTAAACTAATACAGCTCTTGTAAAGTTAATGGAGTTACGCACATGTGCACCTGTTAGGATCTGCCTGCCTTGTACAAACCAGCAGAATTTACTGCAGCAAGTATTACTAACAATATGTAAAGTACTACTATCACTACGGCACTGTAGCAAGCAGTATGTTCCAGATTCCTTTTTTCTTGTATTTTCCTGTCAAAGGAAATATCCAGAGCTGTGGAAATTTTTAAGCAACTATTAATAATGCAGAGACAAGAAAAAAAATATATATGGACTGCAAAAAATCCAAACCAAAAATAGTCTCAGCTATTGACAAAAACCTCAAAATAACATAACCTGAAGCAGTCTGCTACTGATTTAGTAGCAACAGCAGTAGATGATGTGTAATGCTTCTAATTCACAATATGCTATATAAATCACAAGACAGTCCTGCTAAATATGCATGCTTTTTGCTTTAACGTGTGCACAAGCTGCAATACAGTGATTAAATGGACAAGCTGCCCCAAACCACACAAGCCATTTACAGAGCTGTGAAGGGACCTGCTAAATTCCTCTCAGCGGTCTGGTTGGGCAGACCAGAACAATTTTTTCCCTCCACAGTGGGAGACTGTCACCCTGACGGTGCCTCTTTTCAGTGTCCCTGTGGCTTACCCTTGGCCCACAACTAATAAAGTAGCAAAGGAGGTAGCTGCTGTGACTAGCAGAAATCTCTCTTCAGTTCGACTGGCTGCAGTACGCACACTTGCATTAATCACGTGCTGCAATGGCCACAGCAGCTCCTTACCCCATTCTCCTGGTGATACCCCATTCTCCTGGCCTTCCAGGAGCCTTCAGAAAATGTTTTGGTGTGTTGTTAAACTCACACCAGACTTTCCAAAGAGGGAAGCTGCCATGTCAGCATGGTTTGGCTGGTGGTTGCTGCCTCCTGTTGTGTCCCGAGGTGTTCTCATCACATGAGGTGCTGCATCCTCAGAACATCTGCAAATCTTGCCCCAGCCTAGTGCCAAAATGATCTGCAGTAAAATGCAGGCCCAGTGCTCCCTACCGAACACAGGGGCGAAGGAAGATGCACCGCGGGCTCCCAGCGATATTCATAAGTAGTTCTGATGTTCTCAACAAGTATCAGATTAAATGATTATGTAAGTGAAAAGGCAGTGGTTTCACTAGACAGGTATTAAATAAGCACTTTTTGTGCAGCCGTACTTTCTGATTTTCAGTGTGTTTCCGTATATAACGCGGAGGAAAAGCATGCTCTGAGCACCTTGTGCAGACGCAGCAGGAGGGAGGCAGGATGGATGCAGCCCCAGCATGGCCCCCTCTGCTCTCGCCAGCCAGCCGCCCAGACCGCTTGGCCTCCTGGCAAAAGCACAGGGCTTCTGCCATGCTTGTGCAGTAACCACGTGCTTCTCCGGACAGCAACACACAGGCTTCTGGGCACAGAATCCAAAATCACCGTGGAACACCTGGTCCACAATCCTACATGCTTATCTACACACACATCTCCCTTCCTGGATGGGTCAATGCCAAGATACATGAAGCAGTCACGACTGTAATTTGAAAAGTGTTCACCAAGCCAGACTGAGAAATTGCCAGAGAAGGTGAGTGAGACATTACAAAGTCTATCTTGAGGTTGTACTCTGCCTCCTGGAAACACACCAAGGTGCTCTTCTTGCTAGTTCTTTTCAGGGGGCACCTGGCATCTGCTGGCTCCTAGGGGCTGTGCTCCCACTGCACTGAGCACTGGTGCCCCCCCAGGTTCTCCTGGGGTGGGGAAACAAATGTGCTTTCCAGAGGGCTTTGACTGGCAGTGAGCCATTACCAGAGCAGACATCCATACCAGGCACTTGGCTTTCCATTTCTGTGTTACTGTTCCTGCTTTGGAGTTTAATTAGCTATAATTTTTGAAGATCAACTCTATTGACAGTCTGCATATGGAGAGGTTTTAGCTTTGTCCACAGAATTCAGTCAGTGTAGATTGTGTAGACCAGACCACAGCATGTGTGGCACTTCCCACTCAACTAATGTAGCGATTAGGTATGGTCCTCAAAGTAGTCTTAGGACCCATTTGCCCAGAGAGATCCCACAAGGATAGCCTGTTGTTGGCTGCCCTGCTTCAATGAGGACCAAAGGCTCTGGATTGTTTCCTACCTATATACTAGAATCTACAATGCTAAAAAGAGAAAAAACATTTAATGTTACAGATTTGGATAGAGGAACTGCCATACTCTCATCAGACTTCCTACCAGAGACCACACATAGCCACAGCATGTGACAGTGTCTGCTCTTGCTCAGAATTAATACTATCTTTAGTTAATTTTTTTTGCTATCTAGTAGCTTTCAAGCTCTACTGCTGGATGCTGGCAAGATAAATATGTCTTTCTGAATTTTAGATAGGCGATGACACTCTTAAACCTCGATTAAAAGCTGAGCAAAACTATGTAACGTCTAAATATTTCACGTAGTAACAAAGAGCATTTGCCATCCTGGTCACTGTTTCCTCTGAGACATTGTGTTTTGCCTGAAGACAGACTCTTCCCTGTTCCTCTCTGTGACAGCCTGTGAACCTCCTGCAGCTTTTCCTGTGCAAGGAACGATGTCTTTTCTTTAGTAAACTCATTCTCAGTTGAACTCAACTAAAATGTATACACAAACATCCTCTGTTACAGAATGAAGGGAAGATTTTCTCTGCTACTAGTGCGGGGGTTTTGAGTAGTATGTAATTATGCTACTTTTCTGTTTATCTCTGTAGATGTGTGATGAAGAGCACCAACCCAGAAAGCCATCATATTGTATAAATAACTTAACTGAAAAGGTAAGAAGAGTTGTGTTGAACTTTGGCAGATAAGAGCCATGAAGCACAGGGGTATTCTATTGTCCTTCAGAAAAATAAAAAAACCCTGAGCCATACAACAAAACAGACTTTTCTCTATGTATTGGATACCCAGGGATTGCTTAGAGACTCATCAGTAGATGAAACAATTCCAGAGTAAAATGGGCTCAGCACATGCACCAGTGTCCTTTGTTCTAATAGGGGACTTGTGTGTTCTTTGACTATCGCATCCTTTGCGTATTTCACTATCTGAAAGAAAAGGTGCCTTTTCTTCCGCAGAATTTAGGGTAAGAACCTCATGATATTTTTAAAATGAGTTGAGCTCCATCACAGGGCAATACTGAACTTCTCTACCAAGGGAGAAAGGATCGGGAGAGAATATTTTCAAAACCCTAATTAATGCATTTGGCCAGTTTTTATGTCTTTTTACAAGTCTTTTGCATGGGAAAAACCCCCACCAGATTCTCCCTTACTAGAGAGTTTTCAGTGTCTTCACCCTTGCCATAGTGGACTGACAGGTATGAAAGAGTGTATCAGTCCAGTTCTGTGTGGGTAAAGCCTTGCTGAAATCGGTGTCCCAACTATATAGACAGTATATATTTATATCTGTTTGTTGCAGTTTTGTGAAGGTATTTATATGCCTCCGGCTGTGTAGATAATTTTCTTCTTCTGGATTTAGTCATGCCATTAGCAGATGTTACAGTTCTCAGCTGTTTGATACCATCCACCAGCTGGGACTTACAGCCTTCACAGCCCTGCCAAAGAAATGGTATGTGTGAGCGCTCCCTAATCTGCTTTCACAGAATTAGCCCTGTTAATACAAATTGCACTTTCAAGCAGCCAAAATTAACCTGGATGACCTTGTGTGAGGAGGACGGCTGTGCTTCTCACATGGAGTTCTCCATCACTACAGTTGTGAGATTGGAAAAAGGCAAGAGGTAGGAGGTGACAATTTAACTGCCTTTGCTGTCTTGGAAAATGAACAGCCTAAAAGAAACGTTGAGAGAAAAGCAACAGAGTGAGAAAGAAGGCAGAAGAGAAAGATGATATGCACTGATGGGAAGAGCAATGATACAGGCCTGATGAGAAGGGATGGGGCTCTGGCCAGGCTAAGCTGGAGCTAGCAGTGAGGAGACTGCTGCCTGTTGTTGGCTCTCCCTGTGCTGGGGAGAAAGGACTTTGTGCATCTTTAACGAACAAACAAGACGGCAGTAAAACATTTGCTTGGGTCTGACTTGATTTTTCCCCTGAAGGGCAACAGTAGCCATCTCCCTTCTTGGGAAAGCTAAGTGTGCCTGATCCTGGCGCTGTGGTTTAACCCCGAATGTTGTGGTGTGTGCCACTACCACGGACTGCAGCAACAAGCCTTCATTTTGTTTTAGTGGATTTCTTCCACAGCAAGAACCACAAACACTGGGAAGCATTAAAGGCACACCCTGCAGCATGGGCACGGATACAAAGTAGGTTGTGGGGCTCTGGCTGAGGAGCTCTAGCGGGTCATGCTGCAGAGGGGCATAAGGGCTCTTTTTGCTCCTCGTCCCAAATGGGACCAGCATCTGCCTTGTCTTCAACTGCCCCAAGTGACCTTTCCTGACAGCTGAAACTGAGATACAAGAGTGTAAACTGGCAGCTGAGCCACTGATACAGCCCTAATCTGCTGCTCTGGCTACAGCAACAGAAGGTCCAGCAGAAGGTCAGGGCAGACACCTGGGCACTGCGATACCTTAAGCAGCCACAGCCAAGGCTGCCAGTGTGTTTAGGCAGCAGGTGCAGGTAAAGCTCCTTTTGACCAGAACCAGGGAACTTATGATGACTTTGTGGAAAAAACATGGAGGAGGAAGAGAGCTTTGTACACTTTTTAAAGCTGCTTCATTTTCTAAGTTTTTTCTAAAGCCTATTTGGAGTGCAAGCATGGGTTAATCACATTTAAGAAGAGATTCATATAATACAGTGTGGTGTGATGCTCCCTGTAGCCATCCTTTCCTTTTCTGTGTGGGGAGGGACGTGCAAAGGGAGAATTAATTTTGTGTCCCTTTGCACATTAAGTCTATGCCATATCTATGATATATTTGAAAATTCAGGGCACCGCTGGTAGAACTGACTATAGGTGGGATTTGCATCTCTTCTGAAGCAAGGAGGTGCAAACAGCACGCACAGATTTTAACATGACAGTTTCATCTACAATATTAATTCCAATGAAAGTGTCAGAGAGATAGAGTTCTGCAGTTCTGTGCCACTGGAAAATGTACAGGTTTCCCCTTCAGTAATATTTCCTTATCTAAAAATAAGCCCTATTCATGCCAAGCATCTGTTTTAATTTGGTTCCTTTTTCGATGTCAAATTACTCAAGCAGGATGAAAATTACTGCAGAAAGGCTAATATTATTTAAAAGAATATGGTATAATTTTGCATTTAAGGTGTCTCCAAGGAGAACTATTCCAAGCCTAATAGTTTCTGAGGGACTATTTGCTGGGCTATTAGTTTTGATTAGCTCCAGAAATTCATTCCCCACATCCATGCTTAAATCTTCTAGAAAAATAGTGAAATGACTATTAAGAGAAACGGGCCTAATTAGCAATACTTTTCTGAAATAAGGACTGGCCAACAGATCAAACCGTGCAGGTAAGACATTACACTTTCCGCACACGGAGCATGCCCACTCTCTGCCACTGTGTGCTGACTTCGCACTCCTAAACTGTCAGCTGGAACTGCGCACTTATTAATTAGTGTTTATACAGTAGCACACGTTTTCTAAGCAATGCAGAAACATTAACAAATCTGTTTCAATAGCACCTGGGTTAGCATAAAAGCTCATTTTAGAAAGAAGTCTGCAGTTTTGGAGGCAGAATAGCTTGGTGGGAAAGGTTCTGCACTGCCTTTTAGCCTGCTCTGCTCAGCCATAGCACATGCCCTTGGATCAGACTGATGAGTTTTCAGTCCATAAAATGACTGCAGTGCTACTCCCACCTTTCAGGAAAAGCTTCAGGGGATGGAAACCAGTATATCAGATTCAGATCCTATAAAAGGGGAAAATTATTACATCAATATGGAAGACAAATACAAGAAACACAGTTTAAATGGCCCCAAAAGAGAAACAGAGCCACAAAGGACCAAATTCTGTCCAAAATACTTAGTTATTTGGCAAGCAAGCTAGAGAGAGAAACAAGATATTACTAAGCTGTAGGAAAACTTCTGCCTGATCCTAGGTCTCAGAAAAGATCTAGTTAGCAGTGAGGAATACCATCATCTCACATTCTTCAGAGGCTCAGCCACGCCAAGGAGAAAGATACTGAGAGATTCACGACCAAATGGGAAGGAGGCTGCAGGAATCCATATGCCAGAGGGGATGTACAACCACTGCACATCTAAGATTTGCTCTGAAGCCGAGTTTAAGAGATGGTCTGCACAACCACAAGAGACGGTCTGCACACATTCCTGTATTTCTGTCTGCCTCCTCTGTTATTTTGTTAAAACTTAAGCAATGTTTAATCCCATTTACCCAAAAAGTCACCAGCCAGCAATGGCTCTCACTCCTACAAAGAACCTTGCTGCTTACAGAAGTGCTCAAGGTACTCCTGGCCCTCTGCCTTGCCTTCTTCTCCCAAGTCCTTCAAGCAGAGCCCAGTATGCTGTGCTGGCCCATCCTTTCTGAAGCGGTAGCTGCAGGCTCCTGCCTATTCAAGCAGTGCCTCCTTGGAGGACTGACGTATTTCTATGGGGAGAAATCTGAACACACTCAAATCAGAACAACAGAAAAGTAAGACTCATTGAAGTTTTGCAGGTATTTGACTAAACTCAAATCTTTAAAACCGAGGACAGCATGTAAAATGTGCTACATTGCCTCCTGCTGTGGTGAGTGAAATTGTACACAGTGGCCCTGTTGCAGCGTAGAAGTTGGGCCCTTGGATAAAGTTGTTAGAAATGGAAAACCTAAGAAAGCCTTCAAAAATACTCTCACAACCAGACATAAGATCCTCATAGACAATTTTCTCCACCACTCCTTTGCTACTTCATCCATTTTACTGTAAATAATTTAATCTTTCCATCATATCTAAATGACACCCATCCCTGCTGTTTGTAATCATTCTTGCGGTATCCACCATGTATCCCAGTTGTAGTCTAGGGCTCTTCATGCTGCTTTATTTGCAGAGTGCTCTGGAGAACAGCCCTCCCTATGCAGATCCAAAGAAGCACAGAGCTTTGTGCCTAACTGCTCTGAAGCATGTATCTCCTACATGACAACCTATAGCCCACCACTCTGGTGCCATACTACCAGCCTTCAGACAGTATCCTTCAGACAGTGAAAAACATCTTTTACTGAAGTGTCTGGACAACAGGATTTCCTGAATACCAGCTTTATAAAGCAAATTTAATGGGAGAACATGGTAAGTGTTCTCTGTAGTTTATCCAAGTAAGGACAGGTCTTATACCTCTTACCTTATATTTTGTAAGGCTGTATTTCCATCAATATGACAGATCAGGCTGTTTTGTGTGTGAGGGGGAGGATGTCTTGGTCATCTCCTTGAAGAGTCTGTTTTACCAACTGCTGTCACCATCAGACTTTTTTTTTTTCCTGAAACTCCCTTTTTTAGCTTCAAGACAATCTGCCTTGTCTTGCTGTCTTTAGCAGCCAAATGGTTGTCATCCATCATTTATATCACCTTAGAGATATTTATAGATTTTATTGAATCCCACTGGACTCGTCTGTCTTACATCATATGTATTTGTAGTTCTCTTGATAGATTTTGCCTTGTAGTTCTTGCATATTTTCTGCTATAGATTTTTTCTAATTTGTTCATATTATATTTAAACCATGGATACCAAAATAGCACATGGTCCCACAGGGTTTAATAGTCCTAGTCAGGTACTGCAGGCAAAACTCACTTACTTATATGCAGGCATGTTAGTAAAACAGAAATCTATAGATTTGTTTTTCTATTTTATTAATAAAACTTTAACTATGCTAGCAATACATTTATGCAATGCTTGTCTGATGCTGGTATTAAAATCTTCATGTTTCCATCCTATGGATTAGTTGAGTATATTGAACAGCTTCATTACATATCATTCAGGAATGAAAATTTTAGGGGACACTGAAGTCAGAGATATTTTCTCAATAAAATATTGGAAAGTATCTTCCAGAATCATTAGTATGATCTTGCAGAGGCAAGAGATATGCTCTTCATAGATAATTTGATAAGCCATTTCGGGGAAGAGAAGACAGTTAAAAGGTTATGGAAGCACAGTTATCACTTCCATTTCCCTTCAGTTGAGTAACGGGTTTTTTAATGAGGTCTTTTTACATCATGTCATATTCTCCCTGATGCCCCCCAAGTGTGAGACGTGATAAAGCCATACTCTCATCCATACAAACCACACTGTGACAGCCACCCAGCAAAATCAAGATGAGTTTGCATGACTAGAGATTGAATGAGAACTGAGACAGGACCTTGGCATCTGATCCATACCCATTCAGCCCATCCTCTCCCTTGCAGACTCCTGTTACTGCTCTGTTGCAGCAGCAGGTAACTTCTGCTAAATTTCAAAGCTAAATTTAAAGGGGATGCATTTACCAGTGAGTCTGACCTGGAGGTCTGCGCACACACCCTGACTCCAGTACCATGTTCTCGTGCAGGCAGAGGAAGGAAAGTTTGGATGCGCAGTGGATGAGTACCTGCTAGTGTTGACAAGCTGGCAGGCTCAGGACCAAGGGATCTGAGGTTATCCAGCACACTTTCCACTGACTTGCCTATTAAAATACTGATGTATTTATCCATGTTCCACCAGACACTAGGTACCTCCCAGACAGACAAAAATAGACATAAAACCTCCCCTGAAAGTTTCACAGTCTGTTTCACTTTAGAGGAAAGTCACTTTAGTGATTTTCTATGGTTAAGGAGAAACAAATCTAAGCAAATCGCTCTAGATCTGCAGACAGCTTAACTGGCAAGGAGATTTGATGACCTTTGGACTGATCTTTTTTCTTCCTTTTTTTTCTTTTCCTTTTCCTGTTTCAATAAATAAAACTACATGTGTTTGGCATTCCTGTTTTCCCTAAAAGAAGTGCAAAAGATTGTACCCCGCTGCAGCAATCTTAGATGACTACCTTTTTTTTTTTTTGGTTACTGACTCTTCCTGCATTCAGCATTAAAGTCTTGATGTAAGCATAATATAGGTTATGGAGAAAATGTGGTGGAGCCAACTAAATACTGCTGTGTAACCCCCTGCCTTTAGATTAGCATGATATACTTACACCTACCACCTAAACCCAACCAAACTAAGACTGTGAACATCAATGGAAGAGGAAAATTAAGTGTAAAGAAATTATGAGGCAAGTGTGGAATTCATACACTTTTTGGTGACTGTGTCACTTACTGTTATTAGCAAATAGAGGTATATAGCAAGTCTGATTACACAGGCCTACTAAAACCATCTCTCATGAGTTACTGCCTACTATTTATTACAGCATGTTGACATCACTTCTCTGCTGGATTGCATTTTTATAGCTATTTAAAAGGCAGCTTCTTCCCAGTCTGCATATACCAAAACATGCTGATCTGGATGTACTTTCAGTGCTTCATAATTACCAGAATTATATATGTGAGCTGTAGGATTTACTAGGACTCTAACATAAGCTAACCTGTATCCCAGAGGCAGACAGACTGCAGAATTTGGCTTTGCTCACAGCTGTCGAACATTTGGAGCCAAATAGTTGGTTACTACATTACAGAGATAGGAAAAAGTCATGAAATTCACATTGTGTTTCAAGATCCAAATTCCACTGTGATATTGGCATCTGCAAAATTGGACTTGTCATTTGGGACTATGTCTACTGTATATTTTTTTCTTCAAGGGAGGGAGAAATTTCCTTTTACCTAGTTGTTCACCCTGGCTCTAACAGCATGGAAGGACTAAAAATCCATAAGACTTAACCATTTAGGTATTCTTTTGACCTGGAGAAGAAAAAAGTTGACATCAAGCTGTTGAAGCTGGCACCTATGCCACGCACCTCTGCAACGTCTGGGGCAGTAATTGTATTGGGGGTAGAACAGACCATAGTAACAACAGTGTCTACTCAGCTGTTATCCACCAGTAATCTCTCCTGAAGGTAAGGAGTGAATATAAGTAGAGAAATCTTTAGAAAAAGGAGGATGCAATCAGGTCCTTTGCAAGTTTACTTGATCTGGCATTAGTAAGAAGGAAATCTGAAAATCCAGCTTCAAAAACTTCACGACAAGTAGGGATCCAAGCTTGAAACCAGCACAATGGCTTTAAGTAAAGAAAAATGTTTGTAATACGCTAATTGCATCAAAACTCTGGCAGATTTTGAAAAATCTGATTCACCAAGAACTCTGAACTGTAGCATTTCCTTTGTTTACCAAATGAGAGCTCTTAATCTGTTTAGGCTTTGTTGCAGACTTTCTTCCATCCACAGAAATCCCTCCCATCTGCTCTGGCATCATTCTTTTACTTAGGCTTATTTTCTCTAGATACTGATGTGACTGAAATAGTTTGATCTGATTTTCCTTTGCTTCTGACCTCACTGTTACATTTATACCCATGTGAAGCTTGTAACTGTGATCAGTAATGCCAGTTCCCTTTGCTATTAAAAATCATTAAGCCTGCTGTAGTCAGGGTGATCAATATTCTAGCAGAAGAATCTGAAACACATTAGAGGTCTGTCAGAAGAGAAACTCTTTTTTTTTAATTTTTTTTCCATCTCTGTTCTTTCTACCAGAATCTTATAAAGCATTTGGAAGAATGAACAATATACTTACTCATATTTCATAACTTTATCCTTTTTTTCACTTGGGAATGAGATGGAAAAAAAGTCTAAGAGTAAAATTTTAAAAGTACTTTGGAGTATGTACATGGAATAGAATATGACACAAAGACTTGCTAAACCATCTACCTGCGCAGACCCGGGTAGAAGGCTACTTGTTGCAGGGTAGACTCAGTTTGCAGGAAATCTGGCTGTCTACAAAGTTTTCTGTTGCATGGTATTGAAATACTCTCAGAAGTGGAGATAGAAGTCTGAATTCTTAAATATTGCATTTAGAAGCCTGAAGGCATGTCTAAAATAGATTTAGAGTTGATTATTAGCATTTAATTTTTACAGATGACATGGAAGAAGAGGGAATAGGTTGCAAGAAAATTCTCTTCTGCAGGTTCAGTCATTTGATTTACAAAGCCAGTTAGATGCCTACAGGTGCAGAGAGATGTCTGGAGGGACTTCCAAAAGCACCTTGGAGTGACATGCCTAGTCAACCCGAACTCTGAAACAAGTGAAATTCCAAATCTGTTCAAGTGCATTTACAACACCACCAAAGAACTACTTTGCACTGCTACGTGTCTAATTATCTCTATAAGATGTCCTCCAATTAGTTGCAGATGGCCCGCAAAAGGAAAAGGGATGACGTGTTTTGCATTGTGATAAATATATTCTGTTTCTGGGCTAGGAAAGGTTTTTTCAGAGTGGATTTTCCAGCTGTAGCTCTGACTCACGCTACTCTGGCTTGGTACTCTGCTGTCTCAGTATGGCACTACACAGCAATAGTAAATAAGGCCTGGTGAGTGGCATTCTCCACGAAGGGATTATTTACACAGTGACACAACACACGTCTTTCCCATGGTGATGCCACCATGCCATTTCCTTAACTCCTTCCCAATCACCAGCTTCCCCTGGGGAGAGGGGATGATGCTCTCTGACGTTTCGGCAGTTCATCTTAAAGAGGGAGCTTTTAATGAGGTGGTACCAGACAAATGGGGCTGCTGCCTATCATACAAACTATCACTGCAGATATTTTTCCCTGTGAATGTGTTAGGGAGCACTGAGAAAATTATATGTACCAAAAAGAAATCAAAAGCATCTAATCACAGTGATTTTTATAGAGAGAGTTAAAGGATGCATGTCAAAAGGGACTGGTATATAATTATGATAATACCAGTTGCAACTCCTGTACTATCTTATTACTTGAAATGGGTGGCATTGTGAAATCTTTATGAAAACGAGCTACTTTGATAACAAAATTATATCATCTTAATACAAAATAAAAATAAAGTTGAAGGAAGAGTAGAACTGATATATTGATAGGAGTAATAACCAAAGAGGCAGCACTTGATATGCTGGGAAGACAGTACAAACAGAAACCCACCAACCGTCTTGTCTCCAACCCCAAAGTCTGTGCTACACATATGACTCACACTGTGTCAGAAACTGAGATGCTGCATGTGTTGCCTAAACTGATGATCAAAATAAAGACATGTGAAGACATATTGGCATGACAAGAAGAGAGTCATAAGATGTGGAGGAAGAAAAAAATAAAAGCAGAATGGGAAAGAGCATAAACCTGGCATCAAGGTGTTAAACTCCTTTGGAGTTTTGAGTGTCTCCACATGTTGAGCTTGCTTTGGATCCTCTGAGGTACTCCAAACCCCCAGCTGCTGAGTAGTTGCTGGACCCTCTTGGGTTCAGTCACTCAGAAAACTTTGAAGACCAAGGCCTTTCTGTTTTGGTTTCATGCTGGCTGTATTAAACTGATTAAACTGTCAGCAATACTTGATATAAATAAAATAATAAAGTTATTACTATAACATAAATTTTGTTCATCACAGATGTAATTTAATTACAATGTGTCTGTGTGCTTCTCCCCTGCCTTTTCTGCATAAACAACAGCCACTAGCCACCAGTGGTGGTCATGATGGCTGCATCTGGCTGAAGTTGGACTTGGGGAGACAGGTAACGCAATAGCTAAGGACCATAAACCTTGCTCAGAAGTTGAGAACTAGTTGAGCATGTGCCAACTGAAATATGGCTGGTATGCAAATCTGACTATACGTCAATCATCTTACTCCATAAATATCAGACAGCCCAGGGTCCATGGAGCTCTCCTGCATGGCAGCAGGCTGCACGCCAGGATCTCCCCTTGAGTAGGGATGCCTGTAAGGGTTATTCCTTGAGGCTGAGAGATTCCTTGCTGCAACAGATTCTGGGTAACTGATTAACAGCATGCTAAACTTTGAAATCTTAGCTAAGTGGTATAAAGGATTGATTGTGCACATATAATCTGCACATATGATCAGTCATATAATTGAACAGGACTGGACCCAGTCCTGTTCAATTTACTGATCAGTGACCTGGATGAGGGGACAGAGTGTACCCTCAGCAAGTTTGCTGACGACACAAAGCCGGCAGGAGTGGCTGACACACCAGGAGGCTGCGCTGCCATTCAGTGAGACCTGGGCAGGCTGGAGAGTTGGGCAGAGAGGAACCTAATG
>JAVJGJ010000059.1:38903994-38914415 GCA_035590215.1 Microhierax caerulescens | reverse complement strand
ACAATATAAACTTATTTCTAATACTGAGTCACTAGATAACTTACAAACTACTAATAACTCCACAGTCTTCAAAACAGATACCCACATATGCGGTGTGCCTCTAGACTACTGGAGATCTTGTCCAGGGTATGTTTAATTATGATTTCTGTGTGAGAGAGGTTACTATTTTAAGCCAATCTAATTTAAGAAAATATATTACTAGTGAAAACAGGGGCAAAATACTTCAAAATTTCTGATTTTATTAATTGAAGGCTACAGAATGAACTATGGCATCATTAGGACATATGCCCTTTGGAAAATGTCTGGGCAGGTGGATTGGTTAGATGGTGAAACCCAAATCTGATGCCTTGCCGCAAATTCCATCCCAGGATTCAAGAAATGACCAGCAGCTCTAAAAATCCTCTAGGATCCTCTGTCTAAAAATGTAACCGCACTAGAAAAGTCCACACAGAACCTTCTAAATTATAAGGCATTCATGTGTTAACATTCAATACACTTTTACAAAGCAAGCAACAGGAATATTTATAAAATTTCTGGGATGTAATTGCTTGGGTAACATTTAACGTAGTGTTGCGTAAGAGAATCTTTAAGAATATAACATATTCCACTGTAAATTCTTAAAATAAGGATGAAAACTACGAGTACCTATGAAAACCACAGGCAGGAGCTCTCCCCTTGAGGCATGTATACTTCTGGCTGTGGACAGGAGAGTAATTTTTTCCTTGTGGGAAAATTTGCTGCATCTTTGAGTAGCTCAGTTCTTTCTCCCGATTCACTGTTCCCTTGGCGTACTGAGCCATTTGTAGCAATTTATTTCTGGTTTAAATTACAATAACTGGAGAGCACGTTGCAGGGGAGTGGCAACAAAGAACCAAATGTCTGGCAAGTGTACTTCCCCCGTCATGCTTCTCTGGGTTATGTGAGTACACCCAGGCTGTGGGTACAAGGACAACTGGAACACCTTGGCCTCTTCCACCCAGGAGCCTGGGTTTGGGGTCTGTGGGAGCCTACAGCAGTACTGCATTAAACTCCTTTGCCAACACAGACTGTACCACATAATCCAAGACAAAACCATTGAGAAGACATGTGCTTACTGCAAAAACACTTCATTACCTGCCCTGTATGCAAAACTGGAATAGTGTTTCAGGTATCAGAAGTACTTTTCATTTAAGTTGTGATAAGGTGCAATTCTTGAACTTACAGACAAAAGCATTTGGGAAAACATTCTCTTTTTCCATCTCCTACATGCTGCATGTAAACACCTTCTACCTACACTGGGTAGCTGTGAAATACCAGTGAGAATGCTGAGGCAGTTTAAATATACTATGCACATATGTATCTGCCCATCAAATGTGAAGTGTAACATTAGCATCAGTACCTGCACAATTGGGTGAACGGTGATTTTGTGCACATCTTGTTGTGTAGGCTCCTGCACCAAGTTAGAGGCAACGAAGCTGAACCCTCTGAAAAGATTATGAGCATTGGCACTTGGAGGAACACCTGGGGAATCTGTAGAAGAAGGAAGAAAATGGCCTCTTAAAGATCATAAAGAACATTGTACAGCACCTGCAACAGACAGTTACCCCTGTCAGTAACAGCAGATCCTGCTAAACTGGCAGACACACGTAAATATAATTTGCTTCCATATAAAGGCATTGGTGTGCCTTCTCCATCCCTTTCCTCTGGACCTGAACAGTGCAGGGATACTGTTTGCAAAAATCTCTTACCTTGGGTATAGAGGCTTTTTTCACAGTACATGTTCATTCTTAGGCAAAGCACTGCCTGTGCCAGGAGTCCACAGAGAGAGAGAAAGCACAGGATAGCGAGGGCAGGAGAAAGATGGATGACTCAATGCAGGCCACCCCTTTGGCTTAGCAGAGGTTCACCAGGGGGTGGAAGAAAGCTGCAGGTGCTACATCTGTCTTTTGCAGCACAATTTGACTACAGAAATTACAAAGGCTAAAGTGCTTTCTGAGAAATGTGTTATGTTGTGTGGGTCAGGAGCACATAGGGAAGACAGGACCTGAAACAAGTGTAAAAGCACAGTGCTCCAATAGTGGTGGTGTGGCTTCATAGGGATCTTCTAGAGCAGCTTTAGGAGCTGGGACTTACTCCAGGGAAGACACTGGTTGACTTGTCCTCAGGTGAACAAAATGACTGGGATGGTTTTAACTAACCTTCATGGAGATTTCCTCCTCATTCCTTCCTCTGACATGAAAAATCCAGGGGAGGCATAGCTGGAGTTCAAAAATCCCTGAATTATTCTACCTTTGGAATGAAATAACTAGAGAGCAATTCCTAGTACCTGCACCACCACTCAGTGAGAGAAACAGTATGACAATGCAAGAAGAGAAGAGTTGTGCTTCCCTTAAAATTCCGAAAAGCTTTAAAGAGATCTTTCTCCCCAGTGTATGTTTTGTCCCAGGCATTTTCATAAGCAAGTCAGATTGCAAACCATTCCTTGGTAGCTGGGTAGGTAGTATAAAATCCATAGTACTAAAATCTGTACATTTTTTATTTGTTCTTTTTTTTGGGGGGGTTGGTTTTTTTCTCCCTTTCCCTTCACATTTCCTCCAGTGCAACATTGCAAAGTTACAGAGCTAAACTTCCTTTAGAAGGCCATCTCCTTGTAGAAGGTGTGTGAATACTCAGTTTCACTGATGTAAATACATCCCCCCCACTGGACCTTGTACCTGGCTCAGCTGCCCACATCATCAGCACCACCCATTAGTGTGTAGGGCAATGGCATGGAAGACTGAGTATTGCTTGAGGTCCTGAAAATATATGACAATGTATTTCCTTGTGTGAACAATCCCTGTATAAATCTACTGGTCAAATGAACAGAGCATCTGAAGCCAGAATATGGTAAAAACAAATTATCTGCTCAGAAATGAACAAAACTGAGACTGTAGCTAATTCTATGTCTCATTACAAAGCTGCCTCAGCTTTGACAGGAGTCAGAAATAAGCACAGCAAGTCAGACCTCACTGAAAAGTACATGGAGAAACTTCTCTTTTGATAAAATGATGTGAGCTATTTGTTTATCTCAGTGTATTGATGGGCACTCTCTTTGCAAATACATGGATGAATCACACCAGACTTCTTGCGTCACTGGGTACTTCTTGCAGTGGCATATACACAGCAGTGATTTTCCAAGAGGGATTAATGAAGATAAAATAATTTTTGTTTTAAAGAAGAAATGACAATAATTCAAATCTGAACACTTCTGAACTTCAGAAAAGTTGTGATCCGGCTCTAAAAAGTAAGTGCTAGGTCATGTCTATTTAAAAAGAACTGTCCTTCGTAATTCACTGCCAATCTCTTCCACAAACACTGTACAAGAACTACTGATAATTTGGTGTTCAATATTAAATATTCATCACCACCAACTGATATGCCCATCATATGAATGAAATGTTAAACCACCTGTGCTAAGTGCAAAATTATGTTTAAACCATGTTAATTAACTGATAGCAATTAAACCTAAATCATTTTCCTAGTCTTGATAAATCCATAATCATTCCATATGTATGAATTAGACCCATTTGCAAACACCGGTCTTGTACAATGGTTATCTTTCTCCCTGTGAAAATCATAATGTTTTATCCCACTAGAGCATCTAACTTTACAGGATTTTCAAAGGCTTCTTAAGTCCTAAGTAATCTACTTCAGCGTGCTTTACTGGGGTTTGCAAACATTGTTATCTTATTTGCAGAGGAGGAAATTTAGATAATTCAGGTGCAATTTTACATATTTTTTCTCAGCAGTAAAGCCAGCATAAATATCCCTGCTGGTTACAGCATGCTGCCCCATCACTTAAAACAGTACAAATATTTGTGGACTTAAATCTGAGTTGTATCACCAGAATGATCTTGGTTTGATCCTTGTTCAAATCACCATTTATAACCTGGATTGTTTCAGTCTCATGCTCCCTGTCAGGAGGCAAGTCAACACAAATGAGATGTAGATCCACAATGGTGGACTTGTGAAACAAGCGACCAGAAAAAGTGACTCCAACTTAGACGAATCCCTGAGAAAAAGTGATGTGGAACTATACCCATAGAGGTGAACTGTCAGTGTCAGAAACCACATCTCTGGCTCACTCAGAGCTGAGGTTAGGAATCTACAGAAATATGTTTCAATCTCCAAGCTAAAGAAACTTTCTGAGTTTTATGCCAAGTTTCTTTACGGCAAATCACTGGATCCAAAACTTTGACATAAACCTTTTTCCAGGCAGGAGAACTCATTCATAAAGACAGTGCAAAGTGCCTGTATACATCTGTGCCACCTCCTTGGTAATATCTTTCTGACAGATTCATTAAAACACAACTGCATTATCATCATGAAACAGGAATTATTAGAGTGCTTTCTGTCTGGATACACATTCTTAGTAACAGGGTAAGTTTGTATGGGACCTATGTCATGACATAAAAAAAAAAAAAAAGGCTCTTGTTTGCTTCCACAGGCAACATGAGCCAGTATTAAACACTCTTGCGATGCTTTCCCTTTCTGGTTCACCCAACCAGTCAAGAGTCAGGGGCTGAAAAATATGCTGCCAGTCTGCAAGGGCTTTTCTATCACTCTGGAAGTGTAAAGGTATTCACACTTGCAACTAAACCTATTTTGAAAAGCCAGGGTTTGATTCTCAGGCCACTTTCCATAATAGCACAAAGCAGAATTGAGGCAGGCCATCTCCCACCCCAGCCACCACCCCAAGACAAACCTTCCAAGTCAGTGTCTTGCATGTAACATCAAATTGAATTGGGGAACAGTAGTAACATGTACAGTGTAAAATATAACCCAGGGCATCAGTACATGCATGAAGTACACGGGCTTGCATGCCAGGACAACCTATCAGTGTGAACTTCCAAAGCAATCCAAACTCTTAATGCTTCTCTGAGACTTTCCAGGGCAGCACCAGCCTGCACGTCTCTCAAGATCAGACTAAATTGCAGTCTCCTTTTATTACTATTAACAGAAAATTAGTTCCTCTGAAATCTGAATTAAAGCCAAAATCAAATGTGTGAAATATCTATTATCCAAAGACCATTTGTTTCCATGCAGTGGGACAGGAATATCAAAACATGGGTAACACATTCTGGAGACAGGTGAATGTTCCAGTAGGACCCAAATAACCAGAGTGTAATATTTTCATAGC
This sequence comes from Microhierax caerulescens, assembly GCA_035590215.1. NCBI lineage: Eukaryota > Metazoa > Chordata > Aves > Falconiformes > Falconidae > Microhierax > Microhierax caerulescens. The sequence goes on along the minus strand of JAVJGJ010000059.1, from coordinate 38,909,257 downwards.
TTGTGAAAGTTGGCACAGCCTTGCCAAAAGACCTAGAAACCAATACTGAGAAAAGACTTTGAGTAGATACCACTATTTCATACCCCATGAAAGGAGGTTTGAGCCAGGCTTTGGATAGAGGTTTGGGCTAGTTTTAAGAAAAAGGCTAAAGGTTGTGATGAACCTGAATGAAAACTACAGGAAATCTCAGCTCTGATTGATGTGCTATAATGCAGTCAGTTTTGTAATGAAAGCATAGATCTCTCACTGCAACAGTTCTGGGGCAATTTGAAGGTTGAAGCTTCAGGCCTTATACTTGGTTATTGCAACAATAGTATGTGATATTTACAGTGCTTACCGTCTTCAAAGTGTTTTAAAAACAGCAGCTAATTAAATTTTTACATTTTAGAATGTATACATAGGTACTTTACACAGGAATATCCCAGGCAGAAATGTAACGTAGCTTATCCATGTCTAGCAAGAAGTGACGTTATAACTGGGATTACCATGGTGAAGTTACTGGTATTCTTGCTTTCAACTAAAAGAATGGAAAGATGGTGTTTTGTGCAACAATCACTTTCATATATATATAGTGCACAAAGTGTGATATTCCTGTTAGGAAACAAAGTATAGGAACAACATTCTGAATGCAAGGATTTTCTAAACACTGTGGCCCAAATTTCCTGATGGCATAACTCTGCTGATCTGAGAACTTGATGATTCTTCATTACTGTTAACCACAAACTAACTTCCAACAGTCCACAGTCTATAGGATTTCATAATTAAAGAAAACATCTATGGAATATATATCATATACTAACTTGCAGAGATGCAAAGTTCTTTGAAGCCAAGGTAATTTAAAATAGTTAAATTCAGCTAATGTAAGCAACAATAATATAATAGCAAATCAATAGTCATTTTTCCTGTAAAAATGTCCTTCATGAAGACAAATTGATGTGAAGTCAGTAAAATGCTTGTGAGCTTCTTTCCTTGAAAATGCAAACCAGCCTTTTCTTCCTGCTGGATGTTGCAAAACCAAGTAAACCCACAGGTGATCAGACTTTTAGACTCCATTGAAATGGGGAGAGGAAGGAAGAATGAATTTACTCACTGAAAAGATGCATTACCCATGTACCACCTTACTAACCTGTAGGGGTCCGAGATGTGAACTCTGGATCAAAATGAAAGGTATCTTCTGGCCGTCCCACTGCAGGCTTGAAAGGTGGCTTGATTTCTTTCCTGTAGAGTTTCTACAAGGAGAAGAACAGATCTCCATCAATGACAAAACACCTTCAGCATCTGCAGATAGGCTCCCCCATGTTGTTTAGGATGTCGCCTCTCAGCTCTGTGCCATCCTTGCAGGTGTGACAATAAAGGATGACGCAGCCACAGCTCTGGCTCCCGATTGACTGGACGGCTTAAAATCTGTGCTCTGAATGGTTCCTGCACTTTTTAGTTACTGGCATCCACAATGTAAACACAGATGTTTCTGGTAAAAATTTACCCCATAGACTGGCACAATATTTCATCTGGGGCATCTGGAAAATCACTGGTCTTCAGGGCAGGACTGGAACGTGCAACGGTAACACCAGGCAACTGTGTGTGGGTGACTTCAGCAGTGCAGCGATGGCAATCAGGACAAAGAACAACCAGGAAGTGGTGACTGTTTTAGCATTTATAATTTTTTAAGAACTAGCAATATGTTTGACACCCTGCCAGACTGAACTGAGCAACAGGCCCGACTGCCTGGTGTTTACAACCTAAAAAAGAGACTTGTTCTTTTGGTATATCTGGTAAAAGGGAAGGGGCTCACAGCTGAGGATTAGATGAAATTCCCATCAAAAGATGTTAGGAAGAAAGCACTGCGGATGGGTTGTGAAACCTGTTGAAGGCTTAAACGTGGCTTGAGCAGAGCAGCAAAATCGAGGAAAACCGTAAGGAAGAGAGGAAGGTATATAACAGGTAAGCACTGCTAGTGTGTGAGTTTGTGAGTGAGGGCGCACGTAGGGGATCACATAAGTAACACTGTAAATGCATGCTGATACACTGCTTTTATGACGGGACTTTGTGGCCTCTTTACTCATGCTTAGCTATCTTTAAGAAATTACCACACTTTGCTCCTTTGCTAGCATTCACACACACACACACTGGGAGACGGACACACTGAGGTGCGGCATGTCTAGATCTGATCCAGAGCCTACAGGGGTTAATGGAAACACCTATTGATTTCTGTGATCATTGCATCATCTCTGCTTGAAAAATGGCGACAAATGAACACCGTGCTGATGGCAGCATGGGGAACAGAGCTCCAGCTGGAATCCCTGCTCCACGTTTCAGTCCCTAGTCTGTGTTCCCTCCCTTCCTGCTCCTTTCTTCTGGTCAGGGGATCTGCTATATGTATCAGCCTCCCTATCTACACTTTTCAAATAGAAAGAAACTAACAAAAATTATGAACAAAATAAAGTAGATGGGAGAATGAAATACTAAAATCACAAATATTTCTTCACAATGGAGAAGCCAAAACGCAACCCAAGCCTCAAGATTCTTTAAGTGGAAGAATTATCTGCAAAGCTAAGTAGATTAAAAGTCTCCATGGTATTGGATGTTTGGTGATGATCACACCATGGTTACTGCTTTTATTATTTGTTGAGCACATGTAAATTAAATGAGTAAGCATGTTTTATTTAAGAGTTTGTAAGCTGCAGCTGCTTCTCAAGAAGTATGTCAGATGCAAAGCTAGAGACATAAAAAGTAAATGGTAGAGTAGAACTACCATTTTCATCCCTGAATTCCCATGACTATAGGAAAAAATAAAAATGCAAGGAGGATAGTATTTCAGAGTTCAGCTAAGTTTAAGGCTTACTTGTTTCTGACTGCTCGTCATTGCACTGCTTCCCAAAGTTCACAAACTGCCCTCAAAAACTAGCACCAAGATGAACAGGACTGGGAGACAAACAGGACAGACAGAACTAGACATAAACCAGTTATTAGAGAGGACCCTGCTCACCACTGACTTCTGACTTTCCAGCTGTAATTCCAGAAATATTAGCTATTTTTGAAAGGCCAATGTGAAATACCAGGGGAATTCAAGCTTTTGCAGTAATGAACACAGGAACTCCTACCAGCACAAATAAGACTTGGAAATGCTCAGCACCTCTGAAAGCCAAGACCTGTCTCTCTCCAATTAGGCACCCAGAATCAGTGCTCTGAAGGCTTGAGCCTGTACCTCCATTCGATTTCAATTACTTTCTGCAACTTTTAGGTACAGAGAGGTGCAGTATGCAGATACGCTGAAGAGATAAGTAGGCATTTGGAAAGCCCTTCTGGTTCTTGTTTGAAGGAATGCAAATTACATCAGTTACTATGCCAGAATGGCTCAGTCATCAACATGTTGCATGGCGATTACTTTAAAGTCCAAAAGGCAAACTTTAAACGAGCATGCCACACTCTTGTGGGAATAGAGACAACAGCCACACTAGCTCCACAAAACGGCTCAAACTCAAGTTGGCAATGATGCTTCTGCTACACTGACAAAAGGGCAAAACAGTGTAACTTGCCATTGTTCTGATCAGAACAAAATAAAAGTAATGACAGGATAGTAGTAACACCTGGAAATTTTTGGAAATGTCTTAGAACTATGAGAAAAATATCTTTAGCATAATAATAATAATAAAAAAATCCTAATGAAGAATGGCAGGGACATAGTAAGGAATTCTATATGTAAGATTCCAGATTCCAGTGAAGGTGAGGACAGCAATAACAAAACACAACAACCAAACTACCCACCAAATCACAGCCTCCCTCAGAAGGCTCAGACAACCTCCTCTTTGCAGCACCAAGTATATGCTGACAGCAAGCCACGAAGCTTTATGTAGCTTATAAGGCATGACTTAATTGCATAAGGCACTCTAAGAAATTCTGGTAAACACAAGTTTTTTCAAGGCAGCATGTGACTGGCAAGCACTGTATAGACTTTTATTTCATTCACTGATATGCAGATAATCCTCATGAGTATTAAACTGCTCTGATTAAACATTCTTTTTCAAGGCTCATTTTCTTGTGTCTATTCAGTTACCTTTCATGGATCATATTTCAGCCTCTGAAATCACAATGGAGAAACTGGTCAGGAATTAGCCAAGACGGATAGTTCAGTGTAGATTGTTTGCTTTAGGGCAGAATTTGTCATCTTAAAAATACTGAAGTGAATAAACTCCAACTTAGTAGCAAACAATTGTTTGCTGGCAGCCAACATTAAGGTCTCTTAAGCTATTTTCCATGTGATCGATTCACCAATTAAAACACCAGCACATCAATCCCTTTTATCCAATTCATAAGTCATCCACCTAGCCTCCTCAAGCACTTTGTACATACTCCAATCTTCACAACACCTGCTCATCAGAGACAAACACCACTGTACTAGGCAGGCAACAACAGACCAGTTACCAACGGGTAATGTGACTCTCCCTTCTCAAGATTTCTCAGGACACCTATGACAAAGCCTTGAACTGACTTAAGGTCATTTCCATCCTGGTCCACTTTAACCTGTGATCAGAGTATTAAGCAAGGGTATGAAAGAGTAAAGAAGATTAAAGTACTCAAAAAGCACACACATATTCCTGCCTCAGGGCAGAGCTGACAGTTTCTGTGAGAAACTCCACTATTTGTTGCAGATTTGTATTTCTTTAGGAAGTGAAACATTTAAATAATGCCCCTCACTAGAATTAATATGCAAGGTCATTAACTGGGATTTGGATTCATAAGTCCAATTAACATCAAAGGAAGCTGAACAGCAAAATAGTCTCATTTAGCTCCCTAGAGATATAACAAACAGATCTCTATCAAACTAATTAAAGAATGACATTCCAGGCTGAATGTCCAGTCATTGCACTCCCTTGCAGCAAAAGTACCCCAGGTGCTCCCAAACATAGCAGGCACGTGCTATCTAAACTGCTACCAGAAAATTGCTGGAAACAGCTCTCATACAAATGCTAGAGCTGAACCCCCTATTAATTGCACAGACTTCAGGGAACTATAATGTGGCCTGCTTGCTGTTAAGTAATAGAGGCCCAACACAAAAGAGGAGCTACGACAGGGCAGGATATCATGGAGGTAAGTATGTAGCTGATGTAATACATGTAAAAAAACCTTGAACTCAACTAGTCATAGTCTGAAGAAACACAAAGTCTCCCAACTCTCACACCAGGATCATGGTCTTAAAAGAAAACACTATGAAGAACCTCTATTCATCTAGAACTATGGTGTTAAAAACAGCAAATAGGCTTTT
>JAVJGJ010000059.1:38869224-38897944 GCA_035590215.1 Microhierax caerulescens | reverse complement strand
GAAAAACCACCCAAACCAACCCCCCAAAATAAGCCACACACCCCCCCCAACTCTTCATCTCTCCATTTTTTCTTTTCAGTTAATATTTTCATAAATGTAAAGTCTTGACACAGAATCTCATGATTAGTAAGAAACAGAAGAGGAAAGAGACTCTGGAGTCCAGAACGTATGTAATGGGACTAAAAGTGAGCTGGACCATAAAGGAAAATCTCAAACTCCACCTTCACTGATCATCTCGTAACAGGCTATGAGCTGTGCCAACTCTTCAACATGCAATTCAAATTAGATTAATGAGTTTTTCCAAAATAAATGATTCTGTGGGCCTTTCAAAGGCCACCTAGGCACCACAAAATGTGCTTTCACAGAGGAATTTGCTTTACTGTAAAAACTGGGCAGCAGTTTGCGTCTGTCACATACATTAATGCCATTTTATCAGAATTTATAATGAGAACTGCATCAGTGTGACCTGTTACACTAGCATTCATGAGCTAATTCAGATCAAATATTAAAGAGACATAACAATAGCATAACAGAGGTCAGATGAAATTAAACTAGAATATCCTAGAGGATGTGGAAAACAGGAGCTCTGATGCAGTGACAGATATCCAGATCAAGAATGGAAAGTGTTTGTCACCAGGTTTGTCTAACAATAAGTCAATCTGAACAAATACAATGCTAAAAATGTGAGGTTTGACCTGTTGCAAATCTAAATCCAATACATAGCTAATCTCTACTGCCAGCTTTACGAGCTGTAGCTGATAGAAATAAAATAAATCCTTGTTTACCATTCTGTTAATCATGTCTGACATGTCTTATTTTAACCATGTTACATTTGATCAGATGTTTGTTGTTCCAGTTTTGAGTGCTGACGTTAAATTAATGACTCACCTCAATAAAATATCAACCACTTATAAGAGGAGTTGCTGTTCCTGTTCTGGCTGGTTGACTTGTATATTCAGTGATGTAGAACCACTCTTCTGAAAATCCATCTACGTCGTGCTTTTCTGTAGCCCCCATCACAATACAGTGGAAGGGCCAGATCCTGTCCTATGGTCACTTAGGCCAAAAGTGACAAGAAGGAGTTGGAAGATTTATGATTCCCCCAGTGTAAAGCATCACAACCTGCTATACAGCCTGCTGTACTAGCTCTATGGATACCCACAGTCCCAGTAGCATCACACTGTTTGGGAAAAAGAGTGCACCTGGAGGTCTTGGAACTCCTTGGAGCTACTGTTGGCAGATGTGTAAGAGCAGATCTGGGGCTGCTCTGAATAATTCCAAGAGAGAAAAGGATTCCTGGAGGTCACTGATATCGGAAAGGGTAAATCTAGCATTTGGTCCAGCTTGCCCAACCCAGTGAGCAGGGACAAGTATTTCAATATGGGACATAAAAGCAGAAAGATGGAGGGACTTAGAGCACCAGTCCCTTTTCCTCTGGAGTATCTCATTCAAGGCCAGTCCTTTGGCTCTGTTTCCTTTTGAAATTGAAATATTACAGGAATTCTTTCATTTAAAGCTGCTCATTTTCACTCCAGTCCAGCTCCCACAATCAATGCATCATGTTTATTAGAGCTGAATGTGGAAATCATTCTGCAGAATGCTGCAAATAGCCTCAGGTAGTATCATGATAAGCCAGGCCATCAGACAAAACAAAGACATGCAGTTAGAAAAAAACTTGCAACGTTGAAAGCAGTTTTCTATTTTTTTCATTTGTGGGTATGTGAACAAATCTATATATAGAATCATAGAATCATTTAGGTTGGAAAGACCTTTAAGGTCATTGAGTCCAGCTGTAAACCTAACACTGCCAAATACGTGTGCAAGCGATATAGGCATCTACTTAAAAGGCTCTGGCTCCTGGGTTCTCTGTGTTAGAGCTCATTTCATTTTTTTCTCTAAGCACGGTAGTTCGTCTTCAAAAATGTAGCTAAGAAAAGTAACAAAATTAAAAAAAAATGCTGCTCCACTTACATTCCAGTCTATAGTAACAAAGAAAGGATGACGTTTAATTTCTTCCACTCCATCAAATCCAGCACCTGACAAGAGAATGAAAGAATCAAAATGAAGTCATGCTTAGTAGAGTGCTGCATGACACCTCTTCTCCAGCTTTCCTCCCCATCCTCTCTTTTCTTCTGACAAAGTCAGAGTCACCATTTAAACATTTTTTGTCAAGAAACCCTGAACAGTGCAACTGCCATAACAGTATAAACTACCATAAGTACAGTCAAGGGCACTTTATTAATGAAAATCTGACGGCTGGGTATTTTTTACTTTTCTCTAGTTGAGGCTGGTGCCAAGGCTGAATAGCTACTCTCTTCGGGCTTCAGATGAGACGCAGGATTTCAGCTGCAGCACAGCACATGCACCAGCAAGGCCAGAAGAGGCCCCAAGCAAGATGTCCTGATACTACGGCACTGCTGCTCCCTGCCACCAGCGGCAGCTCTTCTATCTGCACTGATTTTCAAATCTTGTCTAATGATCCTTTCTCCATAGGCAGAGAATGACACAGCTCCAAATCATTTGGAGCTTTTTTTTGTATTTTGAGTCTGAACTTATGATTTGGGGCAAGCCACAGTTTTAGGTTCTCCCTTTTCAAATATAACCTTCAAAATTTGCATGGGTAGCAAAATCATCACTCTCAGTTTCCTTCACTGTTAAATTTTCGTTACATTACTATAGGAAACCTAGGGAAACTATTCTGCGGTCTGGTAATGAATTGAATTCCTTCATTACTCCTGCCTTATGTCTTCACTGAAGATTGCATTTTTTATTCCTCTAGCTCTATTTATTTGCATCAGTGCCATCAAAAAACCCAACAGTTGCTCAGTAATAATTAAACAACTGTCAGAGATGATTTAGCCTGTCATTTTTGGGGTTGATTTGATTTTATTAATAGCACTTTTAATTTTCCAGTAGGAGAAATAACACCTGGAAGCAAAGGCTTTGCATTGCAATTTTGGAATCAGTTCCTGAAAGGTACCCAGCACTTCTTTACAACGATGCTGAGCACATCTGATTCCCAAGAGGACTTGGGATTCATAAGCACCTTGCAAAAGGCACTCAGTACCTCACAGTACTCAGCTTTTTATATGTAGTATTTGTACTTTCTGAGGATCAACATTACAAGCAGCTTTAGAAAGGTCTTATCAACTCAAGTTTTTGTAAAATGTGACATTCATTCTCCTTGTGAACAAGACATTACTGATGTTTGCCAAAATGCACTGATCAGGAATGGCTTCCTACAGTCTGCTTAACATTCACTGATAATGGATATGAAAACCAAACACTTTTGAACATAACATGCAGGACTGTCTGTCAAGCCCACTGCATAATAATGCAAGAGGAATGTTCTGATTATGACTCCATCCTGGTGATCTTACAGTAGAGACAAATGTAAGTGATGTGCAGCCTACCATACAAAATGGTGTGCTCAGAGATGATGGACCCCACTGAGGAGTGAGGTCTTTGGGCTATGACGGACAGACAGTTATAGGCAAACACAACATGAAATCAAATCTTAGAAAGAGAAAAGAGGACAAAAGGGAAAACCTAATTACATTGTCACTGTATAAGCCTTGTACACCTACAACTTGAGTACAGAATGTAGTTGACACCCTCACCTATATAAGGGTATACTACTTACGAAAGTAGTAAAAAACAAAGGCTACAAGGAATAGTATGGAATGACTGAGCAAGCCAGGAGTTTTCAACCTGGAAACAGATGACTGAGGAGGTTTATGATAGATCAATAAATGATGCTAGCAGGTATCAGGTTCAGAAAAAACAGGAGATGTTTCCTCAGGCAACAGATAGTTGTGTGATGTAAATTCCTTGGAAACTGTGATGTGGATGTAAAATGTTTATATGGGTTCAGGGGGAGGTCAGAAAAGTATGTTGAAAAGAAATCTGTTGGAAGTTACTTTCACAAACCACAAGAGGTTCAGGAAACCCCTTGCTTGACCTTAAAGCAGGTGTAGATTGGGAGAGAATTTGGGTGAAACATCACATATGCTTACTGTATTCTTACTCTTCCCTAGGATGCTGTTTATGGCCCATGGGTACTGAACAAGAAAATGCTAAAGCTTAGATAGTAATAAGACTTGTTCTACATGTTCCCTAGTATGTTTTTTCAATGCACCGTCTAACGTGGGCACTAGATTCCCTTGGAAGATTCATTCTGATTTTAGCAATGCCAACAGAAATATGAAACCAACACAGTTACTCTGAAGAGAATTTCATTAAGCAACTCTTCAGAGAAGAAATATTTATGAAAAATGTTTTGTGTTCAGCGGCTCTGACTGGAAACTTTGTAATGTGCAGTAGATGTTTGCTACATAAGGATGAAACCCAAGTGGCAAACTGATTTTGAAGGACTGGGATAAATGCTACAGACACTGTGAGCTACTGGTAATATTCCCTAGACTGAGGATAACTGCTAATGCATTCAATCTTCTCTGATCGGTCCCTTCCCCACTGTTTCCCTTTTCCCTCTCTTGTAGGCTTACGGACACATCATTGTGTGATGGGAATGACCTGCCTATTTCAGAGGATCTATTTTGAAAGCTACAGTTTTGCTACTGTTCTTTTTTTCAACAAAACAACAGAAATCAGGAGCAAGGAAGAAGCCTACCCATAGCTACTTCTCTTAGTGTGAGACTGCAGTGTGCAGCAAGGAATGCAGCATGCAGTTTGACATAGGAATTTGTCTGAAAAATCAGTATTTCCACTTGGGGCCACATCAGAGCTCTGGCACAGGGGGAATACATTGTTAGGAGCACCGAGGCTTGACTCCATCTCTGGTTAGCTTAATGTATCAGAGAGATTTAGAATGGTAATAGCCTAATTTTGCAAGGAGTGAAGGACTTCCAATTCCCAGAAACCAATTTTATACCATGGAGAAGGTCCAGTGTTTCCTGCAGTTTTTATTCCCTGATCTTCCCTGCCACAAGATCTGCTGGCATAGCCCATGGCTCCCTCTTGGGCTGTGTGCTGTGGCCACAGGCAGCAGCATGTGGCCTGGTCCCCTCCTCAACTGGAGGAGGGAGGTGGCCCAAGGGTGCGTTCAGGGACAGCTCTGGGAGTGTGGGGGAGGGCAACCCCAACCCTGCTGCAGAAGTCCGTGGGAGAGGTTAGGCACTGGTGCTTATGGTGGAGTTTCTGGATTTTGCTCAGCATGTTTCAGCCATTCATCTACCATCTGCAAATCTAAAGTGGTACTGGAAAGAGATGTGCTTTCATGGAGAAAAAATAAGCACTGGAGAGGTTTTGACTGGAAAGTCCCGTTTCATGGGGATGGATGCTTCTTGGCATAGAGGTGGCTATTTAGCAAACTGCTGAAGTGCAGTACACAATGGCACACCGCTTGACTGAAAACATTTCACCTTCTTCTAGGTTTCTAGTTGTGTTTTTAACTTCATTTTAACTTCAGTTTTGTCATCAAGCCTATCTGTTATTATATTATTATTCTTTAATAATCAGCACAATCAAACCTATTGCCTGCAAATATTCCTTTGTGCAACCATTCCCACGAGGATCCAAAAAGATAAATAATGCTTTCAAATCAAATTGCCAGTTTAAACACATTAGAAAGCGCAAGGATTTATATAAGAGCAGCCTCATGTTAATAAGTGAGAACTCGATTATCTAAGATTGTTTTATGCTTGTAATAAAAGTGTCTGTGAGCAGTAACAGTAGAATGTTTCATTTGTAATTGGTTTTGAATGTTGAATCATTATGGATAACGTAAGTCTTGAAATATATTAAGGGGAAAAAAAGGAGACCTATGAAATTTGAAAGTTGATTATTTGTATATTCAAAATGAGTAGAAAGAGTTTCTACATTTTTAGTTTCAGGTAATAATATTTTAGTGTCTCCACAGCTTCAGAATCTTTTTAGTGGGCTAGATTTTTTGAAATACATTTCTAATGTTTGTAAGAAAGATGTACAGTCACTCTGATCATCTTACAAAATCAAGAAATAAAGTTCTATACATGCTAAAGCAGAATGTGTCTTCTCTGAGAACATGAGATTAAGGAAATAAAAACTACTTTTTTGGCTTTTACTCTGAATCTACTGGTACATGCTCTTACTCTATCCCAGGGGTCCTCAAATTTTTTAACCAGGGGGCCGGCATGCGGATTAAGTGGCAGGCAGCCATCTGCGGCTGCTTGGTTTCCCCCCCAACCACCAGCGGGGTGGGGTGGGGTGGGGGGTGTCTGTAAATACCGGGGGGCTGGATTGAGGACCCTGGGGGGCCATATCTGGCCCGCAGGCCGTAGTTTGAGGACCCGTGCTCTATACTTTCTTGGCCAAGCTTCTCAGTTATAAGGACTCTGGAACCTTTATACTTCTCAGCAGTGTAGGGAACTCCTGAAATGCTCTTTACATTCATTTACCTGCCTGAGCAGATCCAAGACTTAGGGCAAGTAAGAATTACTCCCTTGCCTAAATTTCTGGCAATGCAATGAACTAACACTTTCATCATACAATTTCCTTTCCAAGATGGTTACTCCTTCTTTGCCTGGATAGTCCAGTTGGTTTCTTTTCAGTATTTAATATTATGCTTGTCCATAGTCTGAAATATGTTGTACTTAATCAGAGCAGTATTACTAAAGCAGTGCTGTGCAGATTATTTGTACAGGAGAGCATATAGGCTCAGAAAAAAAAAAAAAAACAACCCAAACAGTGACCATAACAAGGGAGGTCAAAGGAAGAAAGACTTTCCATTCCTTAAAAGTTTGTTCTAAAGCATTAATAATAAACCAGACTTAAAATAGAATCAGGTAAACTGGATTACTCTGCTTTGTCTGAGTATCTTTCCTCAAGTCTAATTTTTTTTTCCATTGATAATCCAAAGCTTCAAAACAAAGTTTCAAAGCAAAATTTTAGAATACGTCATCAGTCTTTACTTCTATTTGTGAAGATATCAAAATCAAATGGCAAAATGCAAGCTGGTAGTCAGAATAAAATGGTTTTCGAAGCTCATAATCTTTCATCTTGCCAACATTAAAAACATGTTTGAAATAATACTCTTTCCACATTTTCAAATTTCTGAAACAATGGCTGAAAACAAATGTTTGATCCATAATATTATTCATTTATTTTAGTGTGCTTCATTAAATTTCCAAAGATCTTTCAAAACAGGATGTCTAAGTTTACTTTTCTTTAAATTCAGACTATTATTTCTTCCCCCCAAAAAGCTAAAATCCACTAAGTTGAAGCAGTCCTTTTATCTACAGACTTAAGTTCAGTTTTTAGGTCAACCATTTAAGTATTCCTTCTTCCACTACCAACAAGTCTGTTTTCATCGTCCTTGTGCTGATTCTCAATCAGTTAAAACAGAGAGAGAGAGAGCCTTCAGAAGCTTTCCATCGCCACCTCTGAAATGTTAAGATCTATTTTTCTGTGACTCTTTTACATTTTATTTCCCTGGATGTTTGTGTTATAAATAATCTTTTCCTTTCTGCCAGCCTTCCCAGTATTTCAATAAACCTCAGTTTTAAAACCTTGACCCTTAGCAATCTCCCATTATTAAAAGGGAGAGAATATGGGGGCTAGAATTGTCACGGCTAAGACTAAACAACTTTGTTTATTTTAGTGTGTAGCTTTTTATTTAAGGACTGGTATCCAGAAACTCCCACTGAGTTCACTGGAGCCCCATTTTGGATGGATAGCAGCTTGTGGGAAGCCACAAAATGAGCAGAGCAGAACAAAACCAGGAGACGGAGACAGGGAGGAAACAGCAGAAAGGAGCAGAGGGAGGGAGAGGGAAAAAGTTTATATTTGTTGCAGCATCTTATTTTTTTGAACATAGATTAAACTTTGAACTTGCTGAGAAAATGTGTTCTTCCACTGTCACCTCTACGGTGTATCAGAGTACAAGAGCTAACATTTAGGTCAAGAGGTATAACTTATGGAGGGCATTCCCTCTGCGGGCCATGTGGGTGTCCCCCTGGGGAGGAGGGGGGCCACAGCAGCATGCTGAGGGACTGGCTCCCCATTCCTGTACAGTCCCGCGGGAGGTCAGGTTGTCCCCTGGTCCCTGCGTGGAACAAGGGCTCTTGGCTCCTGCTCTCTCCAGCAGTCACAGCGAAAGGCAGCCTGCTCCACACTGTCCTTGTCCACAGGAGCCAGGCTCTCTCAGAACAGAGCTGAGCTACTGTGTCTGACCTCTGCATGAGGCAGGGGCTCTGGCTGAGCTGCTGCACCCAGTAGAAAACATCCATTCAGCTCAAATCTGGCAGTCTGATGGCGCCCAGTTTAAAGCAGAGGGCTAGAGTAGCACACACATTGCCTCACCTGAAGCGAAGGACAGAACTACCAGCACAGGAAAAGGTCAAGCAGAAGCCCAAAGGCACAGAGCAGAGTGTCCACCTTCCACACATGTGCATGCACACCCATGTGTGCCTATTAGAAACCGCAAGCCCCACTGCTCAGGCAGATGGTGATGGAAGTGGGCTGTCCAGTGTTTCGTGCTCTGCTGCCTGTCTGGCTACTGATGCTGACTGCTATGCAGAGGACCAAAAGTGCTACTCAGCAGACCATCAGCAGCACCACCGCCAGCGTTTGAGAAGTGGGGGTGGATACTGCAAGAAGGAAAGGAAGAAATCTCTCTTGCACCTCTTGTTCCTTCCCCATCTCAGAACAAGCTATTTCCTAATTAAGCTTTTTGCCTCTCATTTTATGTGCCCAATCTGAAATAATCTTACAAGTGTAAACACTTGCAAGAGAGAACAGCAAATTGCTCTTCACGAGTCTCAATATTTAACCAGTCTATGCCATTCTCTAAAAGACAAGTCATTTATTAGCTGCCAGAACTCCTATGGATGGCAACGGCAGTCAACCACATACCTAAATATGACCCATCAGCTCTCTCCTTGTGATACAGTTTACAGAATTGAAGGATTAGACTCCTGCTCTTAAGGTCAATTCCTGCTCCTAAGGTCAAAAAAAACCCCAACAGAGGTATGAAGGAAAAGTTTGTCTCTTTCCTTCAGAAGCAAATTCTTCCCTCATTCAACCCAAAATGCAGGATGTGAGACCTGTGGGGAAAATAAGAAACCTCCAAAATCCTTCACAGAAGTAGATATGTTTTTCAAGTGAAAATTAATACAGTGCTATTATCTTCGTATCATTCACTTGATATGACTGTTCTTATTTTTCCACGTAAAAAACAAAGAATGAAAATTATGCACCAGGCATTGTTCATGACCTTGCCAAGTGCAATTAATTGCTTAGTAAAATTCCCAAACAAAGATTCAGATGACATAAGACACGTGATCCAATACACACTTCTAATTTAGCACAATTGAAATAGGATTATTAACAAAGGGTGAATAGACTTTAGTAAGAAAGGAGAGAATATATTTAGGGTAATAAAGAAGAAGGAGTACTGTGAAATTTTTCCCAGCAGAGTGATACAGCATGAAAATGTATTTGAGAACAGGAGAGAGAAATTCTACTCCCTTTTGCTCCACAGCTCAGATTTGCAGCTGAATTATATCAATTTTGAAAGATGCCTGTTTCTCAGTTCTCTATGTTATCATAGGCAGAAGTTAACTTAACCCCATTTTAAATAAATGCTGGTGTTTTACTCTCCCAGTTCACTAAAAAAATAAAGTACAAGTTAATATAATGTTTTAGATTCCAACAGTTTGCCTGTGCTCTTTGCAAGTTTCTCTAGTAATGCTCAAGGGTCACTGTGCTCTGGGAAGAAATGCAAAATGCTGAATAATGAGGAGGATAACTATCAGGGAAGATGCACCAAGAGAAATGATCAGCACCTGACCAGTCAGAGCACACACAACAAATGCCCCAGTCAAATGCACACACATACCTAATCTGTTGGAGGGGTTCCTTTTGAAGAGGGCTCGCAGCAGGCTCTGGGCTTCTATGCTCAAGAACTGTGGCATTCCCAGCTTGGCTCTGAAAGAACACAACACTTGAAAAGAAAATAGATTTTTAAAAATTTTCTCCATCCTACTGTGGTTTAAAAAGTGGAATTGTAGTAGTCAGGATGGGAGACGCAAAGGCTGCTTCAGCATAATTGCAATGCAGAGTGAGGACCTGATACAGAAGGTTTTACCACTGGCTTCAGTAGAGGGAGAGTACATCTAAAGAATCTCCTAACACCTTTTGCAACCTAAATAGGTCATTCACTACAGAATTTGTTTCCACTTTTTTAGCTTGCTGGAATAAATTTGGAAATCCGGAGGAATTTAAACAAACAAACAAAAATTCATGAAAATAATTATACTAAATCACATATTGATCAAAGACAATAAAGCTTTTCCCTTGGTGGTTCACTGCTACAGAGCAAAAATGTAATATTGAGCAAAGATAAGCTTCAAGTATTTATGTCTGCAGTTAACATTAAATGAATGGGAAATTTGCAAAGGAAAAGATTTCTAACTTGGCAACAACAAGACATACGCTGTCCTGCAGAAATTTGACTGTTCCCACTTGTCTGTGGATAATGACATTATTATTACAGAAAGTATGATACATCTCTTTTGCATGGCTCTCTGAGCAATTCACTTCCTACTATTTATTCTGAAGGCAATTTTAGAGTGACATGCAGACATCAGCTGTGAGTGTCTTACCAAATTCATGCCTCACATACATTTGAAAAGCACATTATTATTCTCTACCTTTCATATACTTAGGACCCATAGGCTGCCCATCATAGTTAGAGGAATGAAAGCAGTTTCAGTACTCACTTGAGAATGAGAGCCATTGTCTCCTTTCTGTCTTTTCCCTGGAAGGGTAATGATCCTGTCAGCATCTCAAATTGTGGAGTAACAACAAAATGGTAAATCAAATGAGCATTGAGATGGTCTGCATAGCTGACAGATACCACATCCACCTTATATAACTGAAATTTGAGGAAAAGAAATTGTCCAACAAGCAGTACTTCAGAAGAAAACGACACAGAAAGTCTGGATTATGCAGAACATGAAGGACCAACATGACTCTCTTGTTCAAGAGTCTTGTTACAAGCTGTTCTCACTGATACTTGGGGCCAAGTTTTGGTATGTTTGGGAAGAAGTGTCATCATATATGCTGTTTCGTCCAGCACTTATTTTATGGCCAATGCTGGAGATGAGATATTAGTCTGGAGGGACCCTTAGGCTGAATGGGTATGGCCGTTCTTAGGTATTTGGCATGGACTGTCATGCAAGGAAAATGGGTTCAACATGTCACTCCCCATTTTTTTAGCTGGAGTTGAACCACCTTTTTGATTGTATATTTGCACCACTTAGAGATGCCACTGCTATACTTTTTAGGAGAAACATGAAGAACCCCCACATTCTCAAAGCATTTGAGTGTGCTTTTTTCTCTCCCACTTTGGTTTCCCTGGCTGTATTTAGTGATGAATTTTGCAAGTGTCACATTTAACTGAACCCAAATTTCAAAGCAAAACTTAGCAATCACCATCAAAGATTTGCTTAACATACACGTGAAAACATCAGTCAGTTATGGTTCCTTTCAAACAGATCAGTGCTTTCAGTAAATTTGACAGGAATTTCACATTTGTAATAAAAACTACAAAAACCCCAGCCAAAGAAGCTCGCCTGTTATACCAGATCTTTCACGCAGCTCTTGCCACCGTATTTCATGAGGGTATGAGGGGCAGCTGGTTCCTCTGACTGAGGGACGATGAAGATTATGCATCACATATGACCAACACCAAGACACCAAGAACATAATGCCGCTGAGGCACAAAGGAGGACAATGTCCACTGAGGGTAAGGAGAACTGTTACTTACGTCTGTGACTCAGACTTTGGATCCCTTCTAATATATTAAGTACCTACTAATTAATATTCATTGCTATAATTAAAAACCTGTTAAGGTAGGACAGACTCTGCAGCCTTTATGTAGTTTTTGTACCTTATTAGACAAGTAGCTTCACTGCTCTCAGGAAGCACATTTGTGCAAAAAAAAGGATGCTTTCATTGCCAAAACCTGTGTCAGACTGCCCCACAGCCTGACTCTTCTTAGCCATACCATAAAAAAAATGTAAGAAAATTGTAACCGTGAAACTGTTACTGTATTTTTGGGAGGAAGGCAGAGACAAGGTTTAGAAGCCAGATAACTAATTGACTATAATTAATTGAGGGATTAATCTGCATTAGTAACAAAGTACCTCAAGGCAATAAAAGACATAGTAGAAATAAGGAGAAAATGCTTTTTAAAAGTGTGTACGGCTGACAAATATAAGCAAGATCTGGAAAACACAAATGTGTTAACTCCAGCTCGGCCTACCAGAGTCAAGAGAAGAGCTGCCTGGGGGAAAGCAGTTCGTATTCTAGAGAGAAATACAATGGAGAAGAATTTTTAAAACTGCCTAAATGACACTGGAGCTCAAGCACCATTTTCAAGGTAATTCTGACCTATTACTGTCTTAGCCCTGATAAAAGTGTTCAGATATGCTGAGGATGAGGAGCAGAGAACATTGCTTCCCAGGGCAGCAGCAGAGGCGGTATGTATTGTACCAAACCCTCCTCAGGATTTCTAAAGAGTTTATGTTCAGGTAAGTACCTAATGTTCACTTACACTTGCTCAGATTACTTTATTTTATAATAAATCTAATGTAACTGTACTGAATGACTGCTACAGCTCATTTCTTCTGGCAGAAATAGGCTTGACAGTGCTGATGCAGATGATACAGATATAAGCAACTGCCTGGTCAGTGACTACGTAAGAAGATGATGACTAGTTCCTACCCACCACGGTATCACGGAAAGAGCTGCAAATGCACCGTGGCTGCAAGGGGCCGAGACACATAAAGGCGAGAAATTCAGACGCAGTGTCCAAGAGAGTGGGAAGGAGAGAGAGAGGGAGGAAGGGAGCAAGGAAGGAAGGAAGGAAAAAAGAAATTTGAAGTTGCAGGAGGGAGCAGGGGAAATGACCATCCTGGAGGCTGCAGGGAATATTTACGTCTCTGCTCTAATGGCTAGCACTTTGTTAGCACATGTCTCCAATTACACAGCTCTAATGTTAAGATTAATTCAGGTTCAGAAAAAATGCACTTAACATCAATATTTAAAGACAGCTACATGAGTTAAATGTACCAGAGCTTCTTACTTCAATGAACTCAACTAAGCAGCAGCTGGAAGAAAGCATTAGTTTCTCAATTGCAGTCCCGGTTAAATTTGATGAAGGTTAAAAATGAAATAACTAGACTGAAAAAAATAATTGAAATAGTTAACGTCATCAGTTAAAGCTACCACTTTACTGCATAACAATCTGTTTTTCTGCTTATTTTTTCAAAAAATCAAAAATCTTGCTAAACGTAAGCATGCAAACAGAAGTGAGCACTGGCTGCTAACACCCTGGCACATGAATACAGGGTTGTATGGGTCACAGCAGGTTGACAAGGAGCTGAGCCTAGGTGTGAAGAAAATCTGTAGTGGTTTTGGCTCATAAAGCAGACCATGTAGTTTTGCCAAGAGACTTAGTTTTCACTCTCCCCACTTCCCCATCTGTATAAACCATCTGTTTGCTCCTTGACTCCCAGTGATTTTCTTCCTGGGTATTGTGGAGGGCCACCTTCTGTTAGCCAGTACTTCAGAAGGCTGTGCCTCCCTCCGACTTTGACTTCCTTTCTGTACCAATATTCAGCAAGAAAGGCAAATATTCCCTGTTCTAGTTCAGCTGCCTATTAAGGGAACCACAAAATTAAAGCTTGATGAGAAGCAGCCTCTGGAGTCATCTAATCCAGCCTCTGCTTTATGTCTCAGTGTACTGTGCAGTGCTTCCTTTCTCTACTTTTCAGGGCAATCTCCAACTTCAGTAGGTGAAACACCAGCACTAGAGACCCCAGAAGCAATACATGTGAAAAGACCTTGACAAAGAGGGCCACCTTTCTTGAAGGAATACATTCAAGAAGTGACCCTAGTAGGTCACTGAGAAAGATAATGAATGAGAAAAAATCCACAGCCTGGGGTGATTGCCAGATGAATCTTCCCAGCAGATGGAAGGAGAGCAGACTGTGAAAATTACTTCAGCCCAAGTTTGCTAAAGCATTGTGAGCCTAAGATAAAATTCAGTGTTACAAAGAAACCTGGTACCACTCAGTTTTGGAGAGCAGAGGGAGATGCTTTTGTCAGAATGGCTGGGTTCTCCTCTCAACACTTCCAGCCATTTTCCAGGTAGCTTGGACCAGGTCAGCCAACCACTTTTATAATTTGTAAAATGCTTTAAGTATTTTTCATTATTCGCTGGGTGTGAAGCATAAAGAATTAGTGTTTGCAAAGGGTTTGAATACCTTCATGTAGTGGCTAGCATAAGCATTCAAAATACTGTTCACGAAGCCCATCTCTTGCACTGGGAATAAAACAAGTGTTATGATGGGATTTTGCAAAAGAAGATTGTATTGCTTTGATGTCTCATACTGATTTTTTCAATGCAAATTTTTTACTACTACAAAATTACTACAGAGCTGACTACTTTGAATACGAAAAGGGTACTTTCTTTTATTGTGAAGACTTCACTACTTACACATTCATACATTGCTGAGAAATATAAACATGTTTCTTTTTATTTGGGACTGCCTAATGAGTCATGAAACCTCTTCTTTCTCTAGTTATATTCCCCTCTCTGCTCACATGAATCTCAAAGGCGTACAGCATTTTTTTCTTGAACTAAACCAGATACAAACTCCATGAGGTCTGTGGCCTTGTAAATCAGCTGGTATAATGAACTACAAAAGCACTGCTTTGAGAGGCCTCCTGAGAGACTTGTGCATGCTATATCATGCTGACCAGTTTATCTGGGATTCAGAGATGGCAGCGTGGGCATCAAGGCTCCTGTAGCACAGTTGAAAAAGTATTAGTCATATACAAAACTTTTAATAGTTTAAGCCAATTGCTTGTTCATTCAGATCTCTTGGTACAAAGGTTTTGTAGAATATGTCCTATCCAGAATGTCCAATGCAATGAGTAAGATGCAGGAAGGCAGAAAACAAAATCTGTCTGGTCATAATAAAGGATATAAATTCACCACTACAAAATTTTAATTGGGTCCCAGCAGTTGTCATCACATACTACATGAGAAGCAGGTACTGTCCTCTAGGCTGCTTGGAAAGGGTGATTTTCAAGATTTGTATAACTATACCCAATGACACATACTAAGCTACCATGAAACAATTCAAACCAAGTGAGCAGCAAATGAACAGAGCAGGTAACAGTTTTAGTTCTGTGGCCTGTGTCAAAGACTTAGCTGGTAGTAAATTAATTTTTACTGTTGTTGATAGTAAAACTCCCACTGAATAACAATAACATAATTAATAAGTCAAGACCAGAACTTAGACCTTTTCAGACAAGTTTGTTTTGATATTAATAATCACAACACACCTCATTTAAGGTTGCCTTCAAGGATCATTCAATTTGATTCTAGCCTGTGCCCTGGTCAATGCAGGTTGGCAAGTAGCTGCCAGCAACCTGCCTCTTCATACTGTAGCATTAATCCCTTATTCACAGAACAGACCAGACAAGAGAGTGGTTGGTTGCTCTTCTTATGGCTAGGTTACAGGCCATTTTATCACTATCTACCTAATATGTTCCCCTTTTGATCAAAATTTTAGGTATGAGAGTTACACTACTGCATTCAATTCCTTTCAATCTATGCATATTCCACCAACTGGTGTATTTTCTTTGTACATTTCACAACATACTGCAAATTACTTAGAGAGGAAATGCTAATAAATCATTTGGATGCCATTTGATTTTCTTCAGTTTTTCTGACTAACAGAAAATTAGCTTCCCTAATAGACCATACAAGTGACAGACCAAGGAAAACAAGGGGAAATGAGCGGAGGGAAAGACAACATCTGAAAATCCTCCCACACTTTTAGTGTATGGAAATACCCTTTTTCTGCGCTAACCAGTTAATTTTCAAAAAGGAATAAAAGATTGAACTGATTACAGCTGCTTTTGTCTATGATCTGTGGTAGCACTCAAAAGCCTAAAGCATTAGCTTACAGATAAAAGATTTTACTCTCTTTAACTCATCTTCTTTTATATGGATTGTTATCTTTTCTAATTCTAACACATTGAATCCCTGGGGGAAGAGATGGAAAAAGAGATAGAGGAGGGGAAAAAAAAAAAAAAAAAAAAAAAAACCCATTGCAAAAAGCAGGGAGGAAGGAGCCAAGTTCATTATCAGGTGAAAGAAAAACAATCTATACATCAAATACATCATCATTTAACTGCAGACAGATAGTGAGAAGGCATAGCTATCCTCCAAAACTAAATACATAATAAAAAATTTAAAGGGTTGGGATATATCTATTATATGGGACATAACCTATTGATTTTCCTGAATAAACATATGGTTCAGAAGTGCTGAGCATCCACAAATGGATTTGTGGCCATAGGAGATAAGGCTGTCCAATTCCTCTTAAAGTCATATAATAAATTACAATATTTACTTAGATTAACTACTGTCAACAAGCTAGATCAGTGATATAGGCCCTCTCCACCCCAAATTCTCACTAGTTTTCATGTTGGCTTCCTATCCTTCCTTCCTTTGGTGGCACCAGTTGTCTACTTAAGCATAAAGAGAATTTAAACATCCTCTATGGATTGTTTTATGAAGTGTAATACATAATTACATAGTGTAATACATAGTAGCTACCTAAAATAGCTTCTATGCCACAGGAAATGGAGCTGTGTTAGAAGAGCACATTGCCATGTTCATTTATGCTTTTGCCCTGGTTCTGCAAGGGAGCCATGATGACCATGGTGAGCTGTAGCATCAGCCACAGCTGCAGTGCTGCACTGTATTGCATTGCCTACTGGTGGCCATGTGTCGCAGCACTCTCTAAACTATCAGGCTGCAGCAAGGTCTTTTACCATCTCATGCCAGCACACTCTCCATGCCAGTCCCTCCGCTGCCTTCTCCTCGTCTCTCCTCTTGCTTCTCCCTCGGCTGCTCTCTCCATCAGCTCTCAACCACTTAACCAGCCACAGCTGCACCTTATCTACATCAACCAACCCGCTGCCCCTGAAGCCAGCCCACAGTTATATATTATCAATGCTAATTAACCCAGCTTCATTCCACTACAGCCATGCACTGAGCACATGAGTGGACCTGCAGCCTGCATGTTTCAGGAGAAAGCAACATCATCTTCACTATCTGAATGTATTCCTATAAAAGTAATAAATGCATATTGGGGGTTTGGGTTTGCAATCAAGGGACAGCACTATGCTTGACAAAATGATGCTGGGAATAACTGTTTCATAAAGCCTATAGCATTCATATAGCTTTAAAAAAAATAATGGTGTCACAAAACAGCTTATTCTTGATCTTCTCTTCATCCTCCTCAGCAACAATAGCGTCACAGGATGAAGAGGCTGGATGAGTGCTGGAGGAAGCAGGTCAGCACCCAAACACCTTGTTTTAGATGACTGATTTGAGGGGGGTTCAATACCTCTCTGAAAAACTTTGCTGATGCTGCATCCCAGTGTCAAATACTGCAGCACTCAGGAGGATGTTATTGGGTCTTTCTCATAAGCCAAGAAGCTCCACTGTAGTCAGATATCTCTCGCAGAACCGTTCTTGGAAAGTGTTTTCCAGGGCCTCACTTCTAAAGTGGTTGGCAGCTTTCTTCTGCTTTCCAGGCTAACTACATATAACAAAGAGTTTACTCCTACCGGCTCTTGGGGCAACATTAGTCTTTAGCTGAAATAGCTCTTTTCTCTCTGTGGTGTTTTCCCCTGTGATGTATTCATAGATGGTATAGGTACGATGACACCTTTGGACAACTGTTGGACTAGAAAGCATCTTCAATTAATGAATTTCCCTTGCACACTGTATCAAATACTTTATTATAATGAAGGTTCATGCAATCCATTTAATTTACTTTGTTTAGAAAAAGATGGCGATCTCATCAAGTAAAATATTAGATTAATCTAGCATGACTGATATTTGGTAAATTCATGTTGCATTTCAACTAACTTTTAATTGATTTTCATGTATAAAAATCAATTAGCATAGGTTCTCATATTGATTCCATTTGAACTACCTCTTGAATATCTTGCAGAACTCTTAAAGGTTAAGCAACAGCGGAGAAAAATTGCAACTTTTGGATAGTTAATCTAATGCGAAGACATATTCTTAGCCATTCCTCTGTGTCAATTGATATTTCTGTCTGTTTCTGATGATTTCCCCACTATGATGAGCCATGATTTTAAAATTGTTTCGCTACATCATTTTAAAACCAACATCAGCAGGCACTCAGGACAACGCAAATATCCCAAACTAGTCATAATCAAGGCACAGCAAAATGGGGCAAACCAAGAAAGGAGGGATGGCACAGTGCCTGTATGTATTTGTTTTCTTTTCCCACCAGGAGAAAAGAAAGGTTTTTGAGGTTTTGAGTGACAGTCTCCCACCCGCTATTAAGACTGTAGGAGATCCACCACCAGTCCTAGAACTACCTGAATCTCATTAGTGGAACAAGAGTCAGCAATGCTGATGTGAAGGAGACAGATGAATGACAAAAGAACCACTGAAGTCCCGTGAAACATTCAGGGTGCCCACTAATACATGTCCTTTTTAATCTATATTTTGCAGAAAAAGAGAATAAATTTCTGAGTTTGTTTAAGAGGATGTCCTGAAAATCTGAAAACTGCTGCTTGAGGAACTGCTCCCTAATAGAAACCATGTTAGTGAAAAAGTAGATGTTTCTTCTGAAATACTTGTGCTCTTCCAAGCTTGCCCTGCCCTGCTTCTGTGCAGCAGAAATACTCATGACTCATGTTAACCAGCTGAGACAGCAAAGGACTGTAAGAAGGGAGAGAGAGAACCTAGGGCCAAATGCTACCTCATATACTTCCAGGAGCAGCTGCTGCACTGTCGCTGCTGCAATGAAAATGATCAAGCAATCGTTACACATCTACTTTTCTATATACCCATAATTGCTGAAAGTGGCACTTTTTATCTGAGGGCTCTGATCACTCCTTCAGCCACCCCTCCAACACAGACAACTTTTCCATTACCATGAGTACGCCAAAAGACCACCAGTCCGCACTCTGCGTGTGTCCTCGTCGGTTGACCACCTCTGGGGCCATATACTCTATTGTCCCACAAAATGAATATGCTCTCTTGTCGTGGTCGATGGCTTCTTTACTCAGACCAAAATCTAAACAGATTGAAATGAAAAAGACTTGTCAGGCCTATAAAAATGATTATTTACACTTTTGCTCACCACACCAACCAGCCAGTGGAACACCCTTCTGCCTGTGTGGAGAAAGGCCACAGGCACATGTGTGTTGAAGCCCTCCCTCTGTGGAGTGCCTGGTTGGCATTTGTCAATACATTCTGAAAGTAGGTGTATCATTTCCTTTGTTCAGGATGAGGCTCTGGGTCAAAGCAGAAGAGGGAGTTTAAATAAGCAGAAAAACACAGTTTGGGTTTGAAGAAGACAATGCTGGCAAGGATTCTTGCTCAGATAACCAAAGCATTAGGAATAATAACCCCAGGTGGACACAGTGAAAAGGATGACCAGACAGCATCTCCAGGGTGGGAAAGGGATGTCTTTCCAGGTCTCCTCTGCACAGTTATAGTTCAGAGAATTTAATCTGGAGTGAGCAGTCATATTGGAAGCATCCTTCCATCCACGGTGGTAGGCAGCCAAGCCTGCATGCTTCATATCAGCTGAGAGTATAATTTCAGCAAGAAAATGTTATGTTCTCCATGTGCTGTGCAGCACATGAATTGCCAGAGAAGAAAAGCCCAACACTCAAAACTCTTCTGGATTCTGAGTTTTTGTAAACAAACTCTTTCCAAACAAAGATGCGTGTAACATACTGCAGGAAAAAAAAAAAAAATCAGCTTGTAGACGTTAAGTTTTCCATTCCTCACTTACCTGTTACCTTAATGTGGCCCTCCTCATCAAGAAGAATGCTGTAAAGTAAAAAAGCAAACATTCATTTATTAGGCAGGCACAGAGTGCAGTTAACAAACCTGAATAAAACATGTTTAAGACTGATATGGAGATGTGCAAGACTCAAATACATACGTAAATAAACCGTCAGTGCATTATAAGCATCCAGAAAGAAAAAAGATTCTCAAAGCTCTGTGTAATTTCATGTCTGAAGCATGCACGGCCTGTGGCAGTTGTATGGGGACCCTCCTCCGTACTCCATAGCATGCTCAGGGTGGGCATGCAAACAGCACAGAAAGAACACAGTGTTCAACACCAGCAACTGCAGAGTATCTGCTTCCAGCAGGAGAAGGAGCTACAGGTTTTCTGCTTTTCTCATATAATAAAGGCAAGCACACTAATAATCACGGCTTGGACCTAAAATTAACTCCAAAGGTAGATACGACCATGCTGAAATAATAAAAGTGATCATAGAGCACAATGACTAGTCACAGCCTAACTGCATGGATCTCAGACCCTGCTGATTTATTCTGTCCAGAAGCATAAATGAAAATTCAGCCTGGAAGCCAAGTTCAAGTGTTCTCACGTTTGCCACCTGCCAACATATTTTATTCTCACAAAGGCAGTCCAAATTTCTGTAAGAAAAATGACTGTTGTTCCCAAAAAGCATTGCTAGTTTTTATGGAAACAAGAAGGAACACTGAACTGAAAAATAATGAATTTTGGTAACTTTTCTGCCTATAAATACTGACACAGTAATGAGGGTAGTTTTTCTTCAGTTCTACTTAGATTTAGCATTATTTCTCTTTTCAAAATGATCTAGCGAGGTGTCAGCTATTTGTATATTTCCCTTCTCTTAGAGAGTCACTTTAATTCAATTATTCAGGAAGAAAATAAGACAGAAGTGAAACAAACACATTGGGCTGCGGTTTTGTGAAAGGTTGTCTCTGTGCTGAAATGTAATTGAAAAGAGAAGATCTTCTTGTCATTCATTTGTGTGTTTAGAACAGATTATTATTGTGTAATTCATCAAAGAAAGGATCAAACAAAGGCCAGCAGCTGAGACACTACTGTGTGTTCAATAATTAAAGATTTTTCTTCTCAATAAAAGCATCTTTACCTCTACTCTTTCTCCCCAGATTTCTTGACAAGGCATAAATTTAAAGTATTAGCCTATAACAGGCATGTTTAAATGTATTTTTGTAACTGCAATCCCTAAATTAGAGGCTTGTATTTCAGAAGAGAATAGAATAAAGCACCTGCAGTGTGGAAGTGAGCATGAACATATGAACTCCACAGACCTGGCTCTGGAAAAACAGCAAGGGGGAGTTAAGTTCACAGAAATCACCCAAAATTTTGCCCCACACCCAGGAAGCCCCTGTAAATAACAATGCAGTTCAAAGGTTGTGCGGCTTTCCCCAGAAACATCGACTTTGTATTTTACAAATTTCCTACTGAAAATCCATGCTGCTTTTCTGTGCGTACAACACATGTTTTTCATACCTTCCCCTCATGAAGGGTACGGAGGCAATACCAACACAGCTATCGGGCTGGTAATACCGCCTTAGGCTAAGCAAGCCAGAAGCATACAACAGGCTTTCTCACACTTACTGTTTGCATGAGCAGTAAAATGAACAGATCCTGGTTTCCTGTGGATGTGTGTCCTATATCCCCTAAAACTTGACCTGCAGTTCCCTCCTCTGCCTCACGTTCCCTAATCACCCTCATACAGTGCCCTCGGCTGCCTGCAGCTTCCCCTGTGGCCCCTGGCAGCACCCTTTGGACAGCTGGGTGTTTCCACGGTTGCCATCTGCCAACACATACAATGGTATGGTTTTGAACTGAAAATTACATTTGATGTAAATAAAAAATAATATTCTAACAGTGAGAAAAAAAACCAACAACCCAAAACCAGCCAAAAAACTCTTGCACTGAGTTATCTTTGAGTGACGCTAAGAAGCAAAAAACAATGTACCTGCTTCTAAGCATCCAAATTACAACAGATAAATGGTTTTCCTTTGACTGCAGAAGCAAACTTACTATCTGATCATACTTTCTGTCTTCTCTTTTTATCTCCATCGCTTTACAGTTCATTTTTATCCTCTGCTGTCTGTAGTAGAAATTCTATTGTGACAATCACAATTACTTTAGCTATGGCTTGCAGGATCAGCTAATCTGAAATAAGCTAGTATTATTTTGCAGGAGGAAAAAAAGAACCAGAAGTAGTTAATGTGATTCAGTGTGATTCAGGCTTGGGAAAAACCTTTTACCTAAATCATTGTTTTGAAATTATAAAAAACTGTAAGAAGTAGACTACTTTTAAATGTTCAAAGAGGCTATAATGCCATTGAGTGATAACCTTTCACTATGACAATTTCCCATTTTATTTGTTCAGTTTAAGGTTTCACTGTTTTTACAGGATGCTGTCATTGTCAACCTGTTATTTCAAAACAACAACATTTTAGCCTCAGACTCATCTCACAAACATTCAAATGCTTTCACTGACAATTTAAAAGTATACCTTGAGAAAATCAAGGCTGAATATCTCTATGTTAGAGGCAGGACAGCTAAGTTAGTAGCAGGGGAATGACACACACCAAATTACAGAAGCAGCTCATAGTAGAACTTAGGACTGCAAACTCCATATTATTTTTTTGCTGCAACTTTAGCACAGGGATAAAAAACCTTTCTTATTACTTGTTGACATTATTTTATAGCATGTCTTGAATCTAGGCCAAAGCAATTGTCTCCTGTTTCTCTTTCTCTCTCTATTCTTAGTTTTGAGTCATGTCTTTTAGGCTTCACTTCGAACTCTGACATATCTAAATCAACGAGAAGATCTGCCAAATCTATTACAGCTGGAATGCTGGGGTTTTTTTTGGATGATTTAAGTTTCTTTCCAAGTCAGCTCAGATTTGCAGAAAATTCAACCCACACTCCATGTTTTTCAGAAATTGTAGCCAAATTTTCAGGTTGGAAAGAAAACCTGAAACTTCATAAAGAGTGTTAAACTTGATTGCAGGTTTTGTTGTGAAAGTACCAGATAGAGTGGAGTATCCAGATATCTCCCAAAGACATGAAGGTTCTCAGAAACTGTCCATGTTTTCTGACATTTCAGTGGTTGCATGACCCCATACTATCTCACTGTGCTGAACACTCTTACACCAAACTCAGTCTCTGCTGTGGCTTCATTGACACCATGAAGTCCCAAAAAGGAACTGCTTATTTCAGTGGAAGATGATGGTTATTTTCCACCATAAGTTTTGTCCTTTGCTGACTCTCAGATTTTCCCTTTCTACACAGGGCAGCTATATTCATAAATTAGTTAGTAAGGTTTGCAACATGCTGCATTAAACAGTTGTGATTTGTTTTTTTTGTGGGTTTGTTTTTTTTTTTTAAATATAGTTCAACTTTTCGGGAGTTGTTATATGAGCAGTTATATGAGCTGTCCCTTGTACAGACAGCTGAGGGCATTACAATGTAACCCACTCCTCATAAAAAAGCCCCTATGACAGAACTGTATCAAGGTGCATCTGGGTGCCTGGAGATAGAAAAGGCAAAGATAAATAAAAAAGTCTGTGCATTTGCAGAATGTAGAGTTACTTCTGAGTCACTCACACCCTTAAACCACAGCATAAGAAATAACATACGCATCATATCCTACTTTATAAAAAGTTCCCATTTTTCTATTTCAGTATATTTACTGTACTTAACAGCTTGATCCTGCAGTTCTTAAATGGAGACATGTCTCACCACGTAACTCACTCCATGGGTTTCAGTGTGACTGAACAGTACCTTGTTCTACAAGGGATGCCACTGAAACCACCAAGACAACCCAAGGAGAAGAACTGGGCTGCAACAATTTATGGGAAGCATCTGCTTGTTCTAAACAAGACTTTAACCAGAAAATTCAATTGCTTGCCTTCTTTAAGTAAGTATAGCTAACTTTATAACAACTCCCAGAGTATATATTCTGGTTGCACTTAAAATTAATTCATAGCTTTGAATTGTTAATATGGATTTTTGCTCAGGGAATCTTAAAAAAATGTTGAACCTTAAATTTTAATGTACTGAGGATTCTTTCAAGTGGTCTGAACAGTGCTATTTTCTAACCAATCTTCTTTAACATAAACAATTCTGATTAACTTTGTTTCAGGATACTTACAAAGCTGACTGAAGCAATCTCTAACCTATTAACAGTTACATCTGGAGGCTTCTGGAGGACAGCAAAAGCACTGAACAATGAAAGAAGGTCAAATGCAGTGTCTATCTTTAAAAAAGGGGGAGAGAGAGAATTGGGAAATTACAAACTAATTAATTTATCTCCAGTTATGCAAATCTGGTAAGAGTAAACATTGTGCTCTAATCAGACTGGTAATGGTTCTCCTGAAGACATGGGTGTAATTCTGTATATTACACTTCAGAGGAGATACAGGTCAAGAAAAAACAAAGGGGAAGAATGAGAATTCTGAGAGAATTCCAGAACCCATAGAAAGACTGACTGGTGAAGAAGAGTTCAGCAGCTGGATTGTTTAAGGTACAAAAGAGGGTCCAAGGATAAAGATGTGCTCATAATCCCCCAAGGCTGCTGCAGAGAGCAGAACAAGCAGGTTGGGGAGTCTAGGGGGACAGGCCAAAGAGCAATGATCTCCAACTGCAGCAAAGACATTTCAGATTACCTACTATATGTATAATAGGCAGGCTCATACTTGAATACCTTCTAATAGCAGCTTTGTATATCATATGTTACCTTCAAACCCAGCATTACCTAACACCAGAAAGAAAAGTGGTGTATGATTCATACTAACACTCACTAGAAAGAAGGTTTAAAACTGAAAACCTGTAATTGGAATTATTCTATTATGTACATGTTGGTTGATGCTGAATGAATAAAACAGCAACTGAGAATTAAGTTAAAACCAAAGAGCTGTTAGCAGACGATGCAACAGCACGTGGCAGTGGCACTTACGGTGTGACTGCTGCCTACCTGTGTTTCAAACACATTTGTAACGTGTTTGTTACATCATTAGTAACAAACTGGTAGCTTCTTCCTTCAGTTGTTTAACTTGGAGGATGACTTCCTGTATTTGCTAAAGACTCGGTTTGTCAGTTTTGGTTGCATAAAAGGGCAAGACTGGAAATTTCAGTTACCTATGAAAGAGTCTCTAGCGCAAAGGACTGAGAGGTCTCATTATGTACATCTGTATGCATTTATATGGTACTACTACCATTATTTTTGTAACCAAAACATAAAATTCAATCTAAATCATGTAGTACTGTATTGTAGAGAAATGCCTTCCTATCCTTCAACTCCTCACCTGCAAAGTCCACCTTCCATCACTTTTGGTCTCTATTTTGTCCATGGGTGTGAAAGCAATAGTACTACATTTTAAAGAAAGAGCTGCATATTTTTTAATTTCATGCCATAGAAGGAAAAGGCTGCTCTGCTGTTATACTTTGGAAGTGTAAGCAACAGCTAGACTGCCCTCAGTGGTCATCTATTTTAAATGACTGGTGACCAGTACGTTAAAAAGGCTTGTAACTTTGAAATGTTACATCCTGTTTTACTGGAGTTGGCATAGAAGATGCAGGCAAGCACCAGGCAAGTGGCACGGAATAAAAACAATATCATGTCACTCCCAGTGATAACTCTAAGGGTGTCATTTAGTCCACAGACATACCACAAAGAAAAAAAGAGAAAGGAAAATGCTCCATAGCACCACATTATGAATAGAAAATAGCTGC
This sequence comes from Microhierax caerulescens, assembly GCA_035590215.1. Classification (NCBI taxonomy): domain Eukaryota; kingdom Metazoa; phylum Chordata; class Aves; order Falconiformes; family Falconidae; genus Microhierax; species Microhierax caerulescens. Next base: position 38,872,307 of record JAVJGJ010000059.1, on the reverse strand, counting down.
AAAGCTAGACTAATTATTGGGAAAATATTTTGGATTGTTAATAAGTGTTTTTAAAATCCTGATTATCATGTCTCTCATGAACTAATACACACTCTAGTTTTCAGATATGCTCATTTACTTTAAGCAATGGCTACAATAAAACTGAACAGGGCCATGGCATATTTTGTATGAGCTACAAGTGAAGCTGCTTTGAGCAGTTTAAACTGCATCAAAGGGACAGCCAGATTAAATGCTGCAAACGGAAGAATGATGCTACTGAAGTCACAGGCACAGAGATGTAAATCCTGCACTGAGATCATTCACTAAACTGAAGGCCAGGCACACAGAGGCCCCATCACACTGGAGTAGTCAAAATATTTGGCTCATGTTAAAATATATGATGTGATATTATATGATGTGATATGATATGTTATGACATGATATGATATGATATGATATGATATGATATGGAGATCCTACTGCTGGTGAGGGTCTTCTTGTAGTCTTTCACATACAAGAAGGAAGGCAGAGCCTCTGGCACCTTTTGACTCACTAGCATGACAAGGAGCAGAAATGACCTAAAGAGATCACGTACTTGTGTTTCAGTTTGCTCTTTCTCATTAACTTACTTTTCTGGTTTTAGATCCCTGTAAATAATTCCAAGACCATGGAGGTGGTCTAATGCCAAGGCCAGCTCAGCTAAGTAGAACTTGACATCCTCTTCTGTAAACATCACCTAGAGAGAAAGAAGAGAAGAACACGTCTGTTTACTGGAGAGTGGTGGGCTGGCTTGCATTAAACAGACATGGGGAAGAAATTGTCTAACTCAGGAATGCTGGAAGGACCATCATATCAGGTTCAATTTTCCATAATTTGTCTGAGCTCACATTAACAATTCTTACCAGATTCCCTTTATAAAACAAATCTTGTTCTGTCATATACTTCTGTTCCTTAAAACATGCTGCTTTCATTCATCTGCTTAGAAAACATAATGTCATAGTAATATGATTAAGGTTTTAACTCCTCAGCCTTTGAAAATGAATGCAAAATTCAGTATGTTCAGTGCTTTGCTTATCTCTTAATTTACTAAAATACTGGCATTTTGTTACCAAATTCCAATAAAATAACATGGGGTAACCTCTCTAGGAAAGTGAAATGCTTCCAAACCCAAGCAGAATACACAGCACGAAAAGATTCAGAGATGGATTTAAAACCACATGCACTCAGGGTTCAAGGAATCTCAGTGCAGATGCCCTAAGCAGTGATATGTTGTCTAACACCCAGGGCCAGATGAGGTATAAAACAAGGGCAGTTGTTTCCTTTCTACAGCTGATATGGATACTGCTAGCACTGAAAGCTGTTTTAGATGGGAAGAAACTTCTGTAACTGAAAAAAACACTAAGCTCCGAAAAACTCAGATGGCAAGAAACCCCTTCGGTTCAGATTTCATTATATCCCAGGTGTTATTAAGTTCTCTTTAATTAAATCTCAATATGTACAATGGTAATAATGCAGAAAGAGAAGCTGATATGTTGGATACACAAGTGTGAATGCTATGTATGACAGAAGTAAAATGAGTTATCTCAGTACAAATTTATGTCATATGTAAATATCTACAGTAGAAGTTGCTGAGCTTATTTTTAAAACTAACTCTCTGTTCGTGGAAAGGGGCAGAACAATACTCGAGTGCTCTGAGAAGCTGCAGAGGGCTGAGAGCAAAAGAGGATTCAGATAACAGATGTCACAATTTAATTAAGAAAGTAATCACTGCAAAGGCTAGAAAGAAAAAGGATACAGAAGCAAAAACTCTGACTAAAAGTGTAGTTAGTCTTAACATAAAAATTGCATTAATTATCAAAATAAATCTAAATTATTCATAAGATTTAAAATAAATAATGTAGGCAAGAGATGAAATAAATAGAATCAGGGAAAATCTAATCTATACAGATATCCCTACTTAGTCAGATGTCTCAGAAAGACAGAGCAAGAGAGACAAGCTTTGCATGCACTCATGCTGTAGTATATGGGATCTGACTGAAAGTCCACTGATATCAATACCGTTCAACCAAGTCCATAATTAACAAATTGCAAGCAGTACAAGTTTTCCCATAACTTCTTCCCTTGTGATAATTTGCCACTAAAGAGCTGTGAAGTATAGCTAGACAAGATGAGCTGCAAACACTGAAAAAAGAAGTACGTAAAAGGACTGTCGGGTTCAGAGGACTCAATAGTATATATAAATCAGAGAAGTCAATGCATTGCATTGCATTGCATTGGAAAAGCTTTGGGGAAAATGTGAAGTTTTAAAGGATTACCAAATCTGAGCTGTTCTCTTTCACTTTTGAGTTCCAATTGTGCAGGAGGGGTAACTGCCCTCTGTAGACAGGAGTCACTTTTTCTCTCTTCCATGAAACCTCAGGGGCCCTTGCTAAGACAGCACGCTGCTTCACTAGCAAAGCCTGATTTCAAGCCAAACAGAAGAAGGATATTTTTTGCTTTAATCTTTTCCCTTATACTAAAAAGAACTGCTACCATGAACTGAGTACTCATACAAGTATCATTACTTGGCAGTGTAATTAACCTGTTGTAAAGGTATTCTTGCATTAGCCCACAAGCCTTGAAGGCGAATACTTGGGGTCCTGAGCTGTGCTGCACATCACAGTCTGCAGCATGTCACTGAACCAGGAATTGGATGAGGGGAAAAAAAGCAAAAAAGCTAGGGAACTTTTGAATGAAAGTACTGTCTTCACCGCTTTTTTAGTTTTTAGTCCACCAGTAACTCTCCAAACCCAGAGAAGCAAACAGAGCTTCCCCTCAAAAGGATGGCACCTGAAAGGTCCCCATCTTATCTTTGCAGTGTGTGTTAGGTGGTTGCCTACACTCGGTCTCTGCACACTGCAAAGAGACCAAGGGCTGGGGACATCATGTTGGTGACAGAGAGTGCTGGGGTGTAGAGAAGCCCCAGGGTGGCAGGGCTGCCTCACCACAGCCTCCTGTACTGCCTGCAGGGCTTCTATGGGTTTTGCATGGCAAGGTGTTGGTAGTGGGGGGGCACAGGGGTGGCTTCTGTGAGAAGCCGCCAGAAGCTGCCCCCATGTCCGATG
>JAVJGJ010000059.1:38797849-38868821 GCA_035590215.1 Microhierax caerulescens | reverse complement strand
CGGGCGGGAAGCTGAGCCCGGGAGGACGGGAGGGGTGGGGGGAAGGTGGTTTTATTTCTCATTATCCTACTCTGATTTGATTGGTAATAAATTAAACTACTTTCCCTAAGTCAAGTCTGTTTTGCCCATGATGATAATTGGTGAGCGATCTCTTCCCTGTCTCTATCTTGACCCGGGAGCCTTTCATTACATTTTTTTCTCTATCCTGCACAGCAGAGGAGGGGAGCGGTAGGGCAGCTTTGGTGGGCACCTGGTGTCCAGCCAGGGTCAAATCACCACAAAGGCCTCCCTGAGGCTAAATGCAGGAGGATGCACTGCGTCAAGCAACACAGACACCTGGATCAAAGAGGCATTTGGAGCTGCAGGCAAGTGCTAAATGAACCCAGAAAACCTACTGCTACCGTGCTTCACAGGCACTAGCGAGACTCAAGTTTGGAGCGTTTCCTGGCTGCCTTTTTCTCCAGCAGCAGCACCTCTCCAGGAGCAGGAGCCCAGGGAAGTGATGGCAGCAGCAGCTGCCCCCGGCAGGCAGGGGGAGAGCAGGTGAGGGCTGTGAGAACCAACCTCCAAGTGGGGTGGTGCGTGGCCTCCCACCTGTGGGATGGCTCTTTGCCTGCTCCCTGGCTGATGCCCTGCTGTCTACATGTTTGCAGGGTGTCAGCTACTGACCTACGTCCATCTCTTCTTTTTGCTGGCAGTGGTTGTGTTTTTCCACTGGTTCTGTGCCCATGTCCAGGGCAAAATGTGTTGGGGATTGATTTCTCAGACTCTCTCATCTCCAAGATATATTTTGCGAGCAGTAAGTCTGGCACTATTTTGCTATGGGAATGGCTTAGTAGTGGTGCAGTTTTCTCCGACAATGATGCTTACATGCTATCTGCTGTGTTACCTATGGCCTAATTCAAATACAATTATGAAGAACCCACTTAAAGATGCGAGATGATACAGATCTATTACATGTATATAAGCAGGACTATTACCAATTCCATTTTTCATTCCCACCAACTTATTCCAAGTTCTGGAAATCCAGGACAGTCTTTCACTTCTAAGTTAAAAAATCTGTTAGCTTACCTCTTTGGAGAGTCTTGTGAAAAGGTCCCCTCCCCGCAGGAAATCTAGTATTAGATACAACTTTCCCTCTGTTTGAAATGCTGCATTAGAAAAGGATGGAGATGTTGGAAGTTTGAATCAAGATAAAGTCTCCAAAGAATTAATCTTGTTGACTAGCAGCGTATCATTCATGCCATTAGCTTCCCTATTGTTTCAGCACTTTGAGAACAGAAAAAAATTAATTTCTGTATAGAACTAAACAATTGAGATTAGTCTATGGAAAAAATGGTATCAGCTGAGAGACAACAATATGTTCCTAATATATTTATTTCCATGCTAAGCACCTAAGAATTAATATTGCTTTCCACTGCACAATGTACCAGGAGTCACTGAAGGCTAGGCATAGAGAGAAGCTCCCAGGTTAGCGTGAGAGGAGAGCTGGCACTATCCCAAATGTCCTCATAAGACCCTTTACAGTAATAATGGGGCTCCTCTGGGAGCTGGTGAGGTAGAGGAAGGCAACTCCAGCAAGACACCACACTCATATACAGACTATTAATCCATATATAAATTTGGATTGGTGCTGGCTATTAAAAACCGTTTTTATTTAGATTCTCTGGTTTTCTAAATGATACCTGACAGCAGGTGAGGGGGTTGACAAATGTATACTCACCAGCTACCCCATCAGCACTATCTGTTACATCAGGCTTTATGACAAATGTATTTTGATGGAGGAATGACTAAAACCTACTTATAGTGAAATTCTCCTTTAGATAAATGAAGATTTTCACACAGGTAGCCTCTACGACTTCGTTAGAGACAAAGTCATGGTAGGCAGGGGGTATCTGTATGAAATTATAACACATCTAGTTACAATTCCTCAACCATTTAAGAACAAACATTAATTATATTTTATTATAGTTACCATAATGAAGCTTGACTATGAAAGGATGATTCACTTCTGCCAAAATATCTCTCTCCATTTTTGATCGTACCCGATCCCGAACTATAAAGAAAGAACAAGAACAGCAACATATTAAGAGGCAGCATGGTGCCTGGACACAGTACTGCAATGAGGTTCAGGTGATCTGGATTCTGCTTTCTGCTCTGCTGATGGCTTGTGGTGTGACCTTTGGCAAATCACACCACTCTCTAGTGTCCCCTTTTTCTGCCTGTCTTGTCTCTGTAGTAAGAGTAAGCTCTTCAGGAAGGCACCATGTCTCCATCTGTAGACAACCACCCTCACTAAAGGGACTAAGTATCACAAAACCCAGGAAGGTGATTATGCTTTGCAGAAGAGAATGATAATGCAAAAATGAAAACTACATAAAATTAATAACTCTATCTCATGTAAGATTAAACAGACTGTATCAGTCCCAGAGCTCGTTGGGTTAACCTTGTGCAAATTAACTTATTGATTTGTGCTGATGCTAGCAGTGGTTATGAGGCATCACAGAATAGCACTCTCTGGAAGTGATTTATATAAAATATTTTAAGCTTCCAATAAACCATCCAAACAATCAGTAATAAAGAAAAAAGGCTGACCAAAAATAGAAAAAAACTAATTTTATGTGTAGCAATAAGTTATTGTGTGATAGCAGTGAGAAAAATACTTTTTGTGGTTGAGATGAAGAGAGAGTAAGAGAACAAAACACATACAGAGGTGAGCTGAGTTCAAACTAATCAAAACTGACACTGAATATTTCATAGCAAAAACATTTAGCAGAACGTTCAGGCATTGAGCAAGTCCCCACATTATCGGCTCTTTGATCTTACAGATTAATTTTTCAGTCAATCACAGGTTTACTATTTCCATAATGAAAGTATTGAATTTTTCTTCTTCTTTCTTTGTCTTACACAATGACAATTTGCTTTTCAGCTGAAAGCATCTACAAGGAACATTATGAAACTATTTTAGGTGGTGAAGCCTGAGATCCCAGTGAGATTCTGTCACCTGCATGTGTTGTGGAGCTGCTGAGAAGCTGAGTACTCTCAGCACCCAAGTACACACCATAATGAAACCACATATTCTGTACTTCAAAAACTGATGCACAAAAATAGGTCCAAAACAGCTGATCTAAAAACCTTAAATAGGAGTTGAGAAACACTTGGGTTTCTTGCTATTTTGGTGCTTTGCTTAGTTCAATAGCAGGGAAAGTTTTACTAGCTCATTCATTCTAAGCTACTTTGTAGATAAAAATCAAAACAAAGAGAATCTCATAATCTTATCTCATGAGTAAAAATCACCACGCATCATACACTCACAGAATGCTTAACCTACATGAAGGCAAATCATTTCTTACGCTGTAAATTGGTGATGCTCCCAGGCAGAATGCCAGGGCAGGTGGGCATTGCTGAACACTCTGCGCGGGACATTTCCCAATAAGCTTAGTTAGATAGCCTAACGAAGTGTCCCTCTGTGCTTACAGGTGCACAGCTGTGAGAACAGGCTGGCATAACGGCAGCATGCCCTCCTTCCCCCATCATTTCAACCCCTCAACAGGTAAAGGCACAGCTGACTAGGTGCTTTGCCACAGACCCTTGCCCTGTGCCCTGCTTGCTACTGTGGTGGCCACCACTGTGGTGGTTACAGGCCGTGGACCTGGTCAGGGCGCCACATCGCCCTTCTCCCCATATGCATACAGAAGGCACAATGACATTAAAGATAAGGCTGTGTCACCACAGAAGACACCTCACTCTCTGGAGTCATGGCCCCATAACCGCACTGAACCTAGTATCCTTCAAAGCTGCTCTAATCACCACCTTCACAGTGGCTGCCAGAAAAGGTAACTGGAACCTGTAATCAGGATTGCAGCTTGGCACGTGAGTTGGTGACCTGCCCTGCCCATCAAATACTGCCTGATTTCAACTGAGGACAGAAGCTATATAGGGTCAGCTTTTTATGCAGTCTTACCACAAAAGAACTTATTAACTGTATTCTCTAGAAAGACAAGCCTACTAGCTTTCTCCCACTGTCTTTTTCTTACTCTATTGCCTCCATATGCCTTGGCTGTGCCTGATTTTAACCTCCAAAGTAGCCTCATAAGAGCTATCTACCTGCTTGTACCCGCTTACACACCACAGGGCACTGTCAGAATTAGTTATTGTACTGTATGCTGCATATTCATTGTCATCATATTTAATAAATATGCAAGGTTAAATCCCTTCTCCTTTCTGGTTTATTATTAGATGTCATAGCAGGAGGGAGAACTTACTTTATTTTATTCTAGATACACACAGAAATAGGAATTCACCTGCTCTTTTGCCACCTTGTATTTTGGGGATAGGGGTGATGTGGGTCTCATATGCATCAGAAACAGTTTTAAGAAGACATGGCACTTTGACATAACATTTCAACAGCATGAGCCTCTGGCTCAGTCTGACTCCTCTGTCATCCTCCAGGTGCGATGAGTGGGAAAATACCTCTCTTCTGCACTTCAGATTTTTTTTCTAGCATTCAGTGGTCCCAGTCAGCTCCACTGAGGGAGTCTCCCTTCTAGTGCTTACATCATGGCAGTTAGATAATTAATTTGCTAAAGTTTGATCTGAATTACTTCTGACTGCTTGTTCAGCCAGCTAGATCCTATCTATGGAGGGACTCTTCCAGCAGCATGGGGAGACATGGCCAGTTTGAATAGCTGCTGTGGTGCCAGGGATGATGAAGTGTTTACCTCATTATCATTAATGGCATTCACCGCTATGTGGGTGACCTAGAAAACACACATACCTTTGCTTAGTCTCATCTGGGGATCAGTGAACGTGTACCACCATGAATTTCTCCACTCATTTCCAAAATAACTGGATCTCTGACAAGGACCTGTTTCTATAGATTCCCTTCTGAGTGAATCCCTTTTCTCTGATGGTATCATCAAAGAACTTCAAAACCAGCACTGGAGCTCAGCAGCCTCAGTGAAGTTGACCAAACAGCCCAGCTCAGTACTGCTCAGCACAGGGCTGGGCTCTCCCCGGCACATGTACATGCCTAGCGCTGTGGAACAGCTTCTTCTGCCCACTCCTTGGCAATGACAGGGGATGGACACTAATGGCACAGAGGAAAGTGCAAAAAATTCAGCTCCTCCATCCTCATTTTGACCACTTACAGGGGCCTCAGTACAGTGCACTGAGTGGGGAGTGCAGGCAGCTTGGGTAAGTAATTCTTATACCAGACATTCACCGATATAAGTAAAATGCTTATTGGAAATAGCGCTCATCTGCTAAACTCTTGCCCTTTCTACCAGTACTGAATTTGGCTTGAAAGGTGGGGTTTACCACTTGTCTTTAAATTATGCATCAGACAGAAGCAGAGAATGTAACCTGGAGCAATGAGCACAAAGTCATGAAGATTATTTGCATGAGCTTGGACAAATTAGTTCTCCCTGAAATAATCCCTGTCACCAGACAGAAAAGACCAGACTGGTGGAGCCTGTAACAGGGGAGGAAGCACCTGCTACCCTGAAATAAAAACAGTTCCCATTTCCAGGTATTAATGTGGTATGAAAGAGAAGTGGAGGCAGCTGAGGATACAAGCAAATAAATAGAGTTTATCCATTTCTGTCTGTTGAGCTCTGATCATCGGAGGAAGATGTTACTGTTTACTTTATTTAACACTAAATGCTTAAGCAGTGGTATGAGTTTTTACTTGAGTTGTTTTAATTTTAATAACCATGAAGTACAGAAGGGAAAGGAGAAAAGGGAGAAGTATATTCAGAGCATCTTCCAAGGAGAGAAAAAAAAATCCTCAGTAACAGGCTAGATGTGTATTTTCTGAATAAGAAAATAAAAACATAATCCTGCTTCCCCCTCTGAAGCTCTCATGTTATCAGCTTTAGTTGAGATTTAAATATAGAAATATACATTCAATTTCAGCCAATTAACTTCTTGTCCATATGTCTCACTTAAAAACTAAGAGTCAGCACATCTCTAGCTATGTATGCTGTAAAGTAATGATGATCTAGTGACATCTCTTGATGTACATGCAATGACATCGTATCGGTTCAGCAGGATGTCAAGCCAGCTCAGTAAGAACTTTAATTAGGGAAACCATGGCCTACAGGAGCTGTAAAGGGGGATTTTATAGAAGAGCCACTAATTATTCACTGTAATACTGATTAAAATTTATTGCTAATTCACCATAAGAGGAAAGTAACTTATCATGTATCTGGTGACTGGATAGCTGAGCTGAAGTCACAGCTCTGTGAAGTTAAACACTGCTCAGACACTGGTTTTAGTAGAGCCAGAATATCGCTCCTGGGATCATCTTGGTCAAAGAATAACTTCCAAACATTTTTGTATCATACTACCCTTATCACTGCTGCCCAAAGTAATAATTAGTTCTACTAGAAAAAAAAATCTTGAAGCTATCTTCTAAATTTGTGTGTAATACTTTGCTGGTCTTTTGTCTGTCTTCAGACTTACCTGGAGTAAAAGTCAATGTTTCAGCTTCAAGAGAAATAATTTTCAATCTGACTTGCAGTGCAGTTTTGGTTTTTGCATATAGATTTGGTGTTACAAGGCAGGAGGGTTTTACCTACAGCCTTGCACAAGCTAAGACATGCATCAAATTTAAATTGGTATTAATTTATGAAGATTACATTTCAGCTTCAATTTTCAAGTGCCAAAGAAAAAGGAAATTGCCTTTGTTTACACACTGTAAATTAGTCATGGTGTTGTTCTTTGATGAACAATTTTACTTGGGGAAATTTTGGTAGGTATGCAAGCACGTACACACACACATGTGTAAGATGATATACTTTCTGCTCCTAGTGACAAATACAAATAATGCTGAACTCCAAACCATCAAATTTAGCAACTCTCTTGTTCATTAAAGATCTCTCTGACAAGATCCTGTTGGAGCTGAGGGTTTCTTAAACTTTGCCTTAGCCTGCAGAAGAACCTGTTTGAAAGCCACAGACACCTGGGCAGCCACAACCAAAGCTGTGTACTGCACTTGTCACATACCATGTGCCCCTCCCACCCCCACCCCCCGCCTCTGCACTGCCTCCCCCAATTCTAGCTTGGTTTAACTTGGGACAGGGAAATGAAAAGAAAGATGAAAATATTGAGTGTACTCTCTTAATAGTCCCTACTGGGACAGAAAATCAATTGTGAAGAAATTTGCTTCAGTAGCTGCTACATTATGGGGCTACACTTACTTTTTAATACCTGTTTTTTCCAGCAGAAATAAGGCTTGTGGGGCAGCTGGAGGCTCAGCAGCACCGCAACTTGTCCCTGTTGGGGCACTGCTGTCCTCAGCGTGGCTGGAGCCAGCCTGTGACCCCACGGGCACCATTTGCTAGCAAGACCACTAATGAGGGTGGGTGGCAGTGGGACAGGGTCTGCCCTCCTCCTTAGGCTGAAACCCTGCTGGTGCCCTGCATGTGTCCCACACTATGCTCCCCTTGGTCCCAGCTGGATCCCATCAGGGCACAGACACTTGAAGTTAGTGCTCTCATGACCGATACCATTTTCCACTTACAGCTTTCCACTTGAAGTTTTTTTTTTTTTGTAGAGATAGATCCAGCAAGGGAGTGCATATTACAGACATCTTAATGGACCGCCTCAGCTAAAGACGCTGAGCTGCAAATCAAACTTCATAAGCAGCAAAATCCTTTGTAGAGTGAAACCCATCTCTGGCTCACCCGTGGGAGGAATCACGGTGTGCTGCATCAGTGCTGAGACAGGAGCTGAGACACACATCTCTAAGGAAGACCAGCGCAGAGCAAGGGAGAGGGTCTGCCTCCATCCTGCCTGTTGTGGGGATCAGCAGTGGTGCAGGGAGCCAGTGACCGGGGATGCCCAGCTGTGGCTGCCCATGCAGGTGGTGCTGAGGCGTATGTGATATAGTCCAACTTCTTCTGTAGGTGTTGAACTCGGATGTTGCTCTCACCTCTGTCAGTCAATGGTACAGCGAGCCAGAGTCTCACAGGTGAAATGGTTTCTCTGTATGTTAGCTGAGGTCCAGCACAGGTCTGCTTTGCTCATGACTGCAGTCATTTGTGCGTTCATGCCCTGTGAACATCTCTGATTTACTAATGTAGTCTCACAAATGCAAGCAAAGGACTTTTGGATGCTCCAATACACTTCTAGCAATAATTAAATGACTCCTAGCCTAAATCCTGTTTTAAAAAAAGGGATGGAGACAGATTTTGTGAGCTCTGCAAGGCATCTAAAGCTGAAGCTGGTTCTAAAACTCTTCAATAGCACTAAAGTGATAAATAAATCTTATTTTTTTAAGTTGGTGTTAGGTGCATAGATCCTTTTATAACTCTAGTCCCAGTACGAATACCTGCTGGCTGCCTTGAGGCACAGGAGCCTGGTGCCTCCCGAGTCCTCTGGAGGTGGTTCAGGGCAGGACCTGGTGCTCTCACCGTTTGCATCTCTGAGTGGGCCAGTCTTTCCACTGATTTTGGAGGCAATCTTGGTGTCACCAGACTGAAATTGGCATCTGAAAGCTTACTTTTTTTTTTTTTTCAACTAGGAATGGGTCATCAGACGATGGGTTTGATGCCTCCAGTGACTTGTCTTTATGGCTTTTTATCCTTTTTGATAGTTTTACCCAAAGTGCTGCCTAATCCCCCGACCTACAACACCAGGGAGAGAAACCCCGCTGCGTGCCTGACACCAGCAACTCCACTTATAAGAGAGCTGTTCCTGCAGGAAGACGATATACAAAGAAAATACATGAATAATGTCAAAGGTTTCACAGTCTGCTCAGAAATGTGTGGCAAAAGGCATTATTGATTATAAATGATTTGCCCAGCCCCACCTTTCAAAATGGCCTTTTGATAAGAGATGTCCCTGGTCTCCCAGGAGTGGAGCACTCATTAATTAACAAAGCAAGAACAGGGGGAGCTAGAAACTAAATTAACTTAATTAAATCACCATCAGAAAATATTGGTAGCAGAAGTAAATCGTTGAATAAAAATATGGATTTAAATTTAATCCTTGACCCTCCTCACTTTCCTAAAACTCAGCACCATGCCTCTAATAGAGCAAAAGCTCTGGCTCCGGAACATGAACTCAATTTCAAATTCTTCACATAGCCCTGAAACATATGTGTGATACAGAAAATGGAATATATACATAAAACTATGTGCAACATCCTTTTCAATTCTATTTCTGTTATTTTCATCTGGTTTTAATGCTGGCTGTTGTAGACAAAAGCAGAGAGCTAGATTCTGATTTCAAATCCACACTGTGTATATCTGGAAGACGAAGTACTTGTGTGGTGACTAATTACCCAAGATATGGAGAAATACAGGCTTTCCAAAAAAGATCATAATCTGGCTTCAATGGCCCTGCTTGAAAATACTATTTGCATTACTGTGCTTCTGCTCCACACAGCATTGTTCTCAAATCTTCTAAAGAGCAGCCTTTCATGTTGTACCTTACCAGCGGAGCATTATAACAACACAAAGGAAAACAGGAAAGTGTCTTGTTGACACCTGGATAAAGAAGTATATCAATAGCTTCACATAGGGATTTCATGCACATTTCTTTTGAAATGCATATAATTTTTGAAGGTTATTTTTCTGGAAGAAAGATCATCTGCACCCCCAAGTACGGAACCTTTTAGAGATGGGGAAAGAGCCATTAAAAACAGAGCTTTACCACTCAGCCCCAGCACAGCAAAGGAAAAAAAAAACAGATTCACAGAGCAGAAGACACTCCTTTATAGAAGGGCACTCTGAAAAATCAATATGAACACAGACTGGGTTTTAGGAGTCCAGGGTCTAGAAGAGGTTATTTTATCCCCCTGTCCCTTCCTTTTTTTCCCTTCTTTTACATGAAACAACATATTTGGCTTTAAAGAAATCAAAGACTTTCCTTTATTGGCCTTTTTTTTTTTTTAAAGTAGCTTGGATGTTTTGAAGTTGAGATTTGGGATGACAGATATCTCTAAATTAATCCTAAATTTTTAATATTAAACTTCCATTTATATTATTATTTATCACCTATGCATTATTCTCTCTAAATGTTTGAAAAAGTTAATTAAATCTTGCAATATCCCTCTGAACTACCTCTGCTTGATTTTCCAACAAGGAGAATTAAAGGACAGATTGATGAAATATAATTGTAACAAAAAAGAAACCCAAAAAAAACCAAACAAAAAAACCCAACAAACCATCATACGGGAGTTGTCAGGAACAAACATGGGTTTCTAGGACATGCTAACTCTGATGACAACAAATCCTCAGAATAGTAATCTGTCCTCTTCCCGTGTCTTCCTGACAGCCTTGCCCAGCAAGGAGCAGCCTGGTGGGCTGCGGGTGCCGCCCAGTGGGTTCCCTCCTGCCCAGTGGAGCCTCTGACAGCTGCAACCTCCCACCATTTCCCCACTGGGACACCAACTTGGACCTCTCTCCCCAGCCACAAAAATCCCATGGATGCTGCAGGAAGGAGCTTAAGTGCGCTTTAGATTTTTGGCTGAAATTAGCCAGTGGGTTCAACCCTGTCGTTAGAGAAGTACCGACCAAGAGACCAGCCAGACGATCATATAAACCCCACATCCTTATGCAGAGGTGAAATTTCAGGTTTTGAGTATTTTTAAGCAGAACTGGGCCAACTGCATATACATAGATGTGCTTGTGCACAGCTCCCAGGTGAACCCAATCCCCCCACCAAGGTCTGTGAGCTGCAAATGTGCAATGATATCCAACAAGCCAAATCCTATCGTGATGTACAACACCAACAAAGTCAGAATTACACCACTTACAACTGCATAAATAAATTCTAAATAATGTGTTTAAAACCAAAATTAATAGATGGCTCAATGAAGAGCAGAGAAAACTGCCATTTGATAGCATGGAACTTCCTCCAAAAAGCCAAAACCTACAGCTGAAAATACATCTGTCCATGACTTGTGCAAAACTCAAAGCCTTCAATACTTCTGCATAGCTGCACCTGGGTCATCTATTTTTTCTTTTTTCTTTTTTCTTTTTTTTTTAAATGTAAAGCATATGTTTTATTTAAATATATTTACCTTAGTGGATGTGATGTCCTGTTAAATGATCTGTGAAGCAATATCTTTCTTGAATTCTACTGTCACATACTCCTATTTTTTATTATATTTGCTTCTGTTGACCAGATGTATAATAATTATTATTATTATTGCAGGCAATAGCAACAATTTCAATATTAACTCATACTGACAGGCAATAATTACCTATGCTTTAGGAATAGGTGTAATTTCAAAATGACAAGTGACTAAGAGGGTTGGCCTTAGAATTCAGAGGTCCCGGTAAACACCATCAGTAACTCTGGAAATTATTATTACCTGAAAGGAGAAACTGGTGGCTGTTTCACCTAGTTTTGCAATAAAGAAAAGTTGCTGAAAACAGTTATGAGACAGCTGGTCCTTTTGCCCTCACAAAATAGGTATTTAAAATTCACTTCTAACATGAGAATTCAAAAAAGAAAAGATATACAGGTACATATAGTCCTCAGTCCTACTCTTAAATACAGTTCAAAGAGGGATGAATTCTCACCATCCAGCTTCTCTCTCTTGTCAGGCTCTAATTCCCTTGCAGCTACCGCCCTGCTGCATTGGCTCACTGGTGTGTAGCTGCAAAGGAGAGGCAACACCAAGCTGAATGTTTCCTACCCGTGGGGCATTCCAGCATTAACTGAGTGTTTGCCTTGTGTTTGCTATTGTCATGTTGCTAGGTCAACAGAAGCAATGAAGAAACTGTTTTTCTCTTGCCCTGCTTGAGATGGAGATGATCCAGACATCCAGGAACTGCTGGGTCTCTCAGGTTAATGAGTTTCCACCGCCTGCCTTTTAAGCCTGAAGCCCAGCATTGTTTAATCAACTGTTGCTGCTCTTTGCTCCTAAAACACGCCTGTTTTGTGGGTTTTACAGGCAGGGCTAAATAAAGTTTGCAGATTACTGTGGAAGTGTGAAAACTTATCTGTGCTTTGGTATCCACTGCAAGCATGTTCTGCAGTGTTATCATCAAAGGCTAAAATATTTTTTTATGATTGAAAAGTATTGGGAGTGACCACGGCTTAGCAGTGAAAATGCAAAGATATTCCCTCTTATGCCCACCTTCTACAGAAAAAAAAAAAAGAAAGTTCCCTTTATTTAGTCTCTAGGGCCTAAAAAGCCAGTTGTACTGAAAGGGAGGTTTCTTCTCCAGGATCTTTGAACAACTACTAACTCACTTCTAAAGCCTGCAAGAGAGGTGGAAGGGGGTGAGGGTGGTACTGGAGCTTTTCAGGGAATGTAATTTTAAAAAAGATAGACGATTAAACCAGGGCATTCTGCTGAAACACTTACTACCAATGCTTTTTCAACAGCCCCGCTCCTGTGGATAGATGCTCTACCTGAAATTGCACACTGAATCTTTTCTTTATCAATTGCAATGCCCACTCAGAAGATGAATTAATAAAAAAGAGGATTTATGGGTGCTTCAGGAAAAATATGCTCACCAAGCCCACAGGGAATTTTTAAAAGAGAACCTTCGTGTCTTCCAAGTGTTGGGTAAACATACAAAAATATGAAGTAATGGTTTTGTGATTGGCCTAATTGGAGAGAAGTTTGCCAGCTCAGTTCTGATACAGGTAATGCAAGGCAGAGACTGGAGAGTGAGAGGTGCATTTCTCGGAAGGGAGGGTTTGGATGGATTGGACATGGAGCACGAGGCAAATGTTAACCTTCACCCCAAACTATGCAGCAGCCGTGGCCATGACTGCACTAGGCTGACTTCTCACTCTAAACACTTCTTCCATTAAGCTGCTTGGATGAGGTAAACACAGAACCAATCCAATCTGACTTGCCCTAACAAAATGTTTTGGACAAGCATTTTAGTTACTGATTTCCAAATATTTTGGTTTGTGAAATGAGTAACTAGTATATTCAAGGCATCACTGAGGAAGCCGGGATATTGGCTAATCATTCAAAACCGAGGCCATTCAGTTCATTTAGGAGATGTGAAGCCCTGAGACAGCTTTTATTTGTAAACCATGCAGGATGAAGTTTATCAGGTTGCCTGCAACCCAGCCCTCTGAGCTACTTGCACACAAAACAAATGGAGATTTAGAACTCAAATATTTCAAGAAAATTGTGGCATTGAATGTCAACATGCAGGCAAACTAAACTTTTGCCCAAGCCCTGACATGCTACACAGGCAAGCTTAATATAGCTCCCTTGATACGTTTGCCTCATAAAAACAATAAGCATCTGTGAGACGGCTGTCTGTCGCTGAAGAAGCCTCCAGTCCCATCAGAAAGTAGGGTGTGAAGTCAAGGCAAGGTCATTTCCTAAATTAGAGCATAAGGAAAAGCCTGGTCTCGTGTTATTATCAACACACCGACTAAATCTTTGCAACTAGCAGGCCTTGGCCACACAAACAACAAGAAAAAAAAGGCTGATCTAGTGTTTTCTCCTGTGAGGAGAGACACACAGTACTTAGTTGTAAATTATTTTTCAGCCTAGACTTCACTACCGTATAGGGAGCCTTGTGGAAGATATGACTAAATTCAGAAAGTCTCTGGGTGAAATCATGGCCCTAAAACAGTCAGTAGTAAAACTGCTGTTGACATTAATAGGATCTCACTATCTACATCTCAGTCCCTGTATACAGTTCTGAAAATATATGTAGCTGTTTGAACTCTAAAAGAATACCTAACTGAAGAGGAAATCTTTTTTCCTATGTCACTGGGTAACTGCCAAGGGCTAAACATAAACTGTATTAAGCAACGACGAAAGGGAGACAGGAGGACAGCAGATAAATATTTAAAGGATATAAATGTGAAGGACAGAGAAGACTTACTTATCAAAATAAAAGGAAAGAAAGGAATACAAATAGGAGAAAGCAAGTGACACAGAAAAAGAGGAAATGTAGGCTGTGTCAGGCAGACCATAACCAGATGAACCTCTATGGAGCAGAGTGAAGGGCTGGGACTGGAGCCTCATCACTTGACATATTCTGAAACAACTGAAAAGAAGAAGTTAAATAATGATTCCATAAGAAACCAGCCTACCTGGCTGCAGGGGAATGAGATTGCATCTTTCACTATGTGCTACTTTGCTGCAGTGTGTTTTCTAAAAAGAATTTCTAGATTTCACTACCATGGACAAGTGTTTGGGAGACTGATTGAAACAGAGCGTTTGTACCAGTATTAATGCCTGCAACATTATGTTAGAATATTCCAGCAAAGTGAAAACAAAACAGAAACTAAAAATTTGTATTGGGGATGGACTTGAAAACCCTATGAAGAGCAACCATAAGCAGTTAGGTTTCACACAGTGCTTTTAATTCTGAGATCTCAAATAGGCTTATCAAAAGCCTTGGAACACTATGGCCATTACCCTGTATTTGATAGCTCGGGATAATGCAGATGTGCAATGCAGCTCCTCTGGGGCCACCTAACACAGCAGCCACCAGTCCTGTGACACTCCTTCCAGACTGCTCAGCAAACCATACTCCTTACATGCAGAGCACAAACTTTCAGGCTTCCTCAAAGCTTCGCTTTGGAAGCAACTACCTTTGTTCTGTTTATAAAAAAAAGTGTTCTCAAACCCTCTCATGTGATAAACTCTCTCTAGCAAACTAAAACCCAAGTGTGCCATAACAGCAGGGCAGAATTTCTGAATATTTCTAATAAAGGTGCATGAAAGGAGTCCCCTTACACTGACAAATCTGATGTAGCGAGATCAAGTCTTACGCCTCGTGAGCACCTCCTTTTTGCTCCACCAGTCTCACCTATAGCCACCCTTCAAATCCCTTCCACCCCTGTCCCAGCAGCAGGGCTGAACAGACTCACTCCTGCCATTTCCCTTCTCTTCCAAGAGAAGCCACCAAGTGCTCACTTTGCCAGTGCTGGAGCTGAGCAGCCCTCTCCCCTCGCAGCCCACTCTCAGGTCCCAAGCAGAAAGGGGCAGGAGAAGGGATGCTCTGGAGAAGCTGCCAGACAGCTATCACCTGCTTCCTGAAGTTGCAGAGAAGAGTAGCTCTGGTGCTGTCTTGCTCACACCTCAGAGCTCAGTCTTCTGCTTGGAAGTGACACCTGAAAAATGTGCTGCACAAGATCTATGACCCTCTCTCTTTCTGGCTCTCTGCTTCTGCACTTCTGGTTTTGCCCTTCCTATTGCCTTTCGCTTGGCTCCACACACCAGACCACATCTCCCAGTCTGCCACTACCCCTAATGCTTGGCTTGGGGGATGGCAGCTTTCCGCTGCCCCAGAAATCTGCCCTTGGGAATCTGGGGGGCACCAGCTCACCTGGAGACAGCTGAGGGGCTTCTGAAAAATGGGGATGTCCGGATTTCAGTAGGTTGAATAATCAGCTAAATGAAGGTTTTGCATTTAGTGGGATGGTTTAGGAAGAGCCTCTTGGTACTAAGGTCAAAATGTACTGCTTAAGAAATCATCTTCTGTTTAAAAGTCTACTCCTGGGGGCTTGCTGGAGCTGCTGAGCAAAGCCACTGGCTATTTTCCTGAACAAAGCAGGAGAGAGGGGGCACAAGCTGAGGGCTCATCCCTTTCCCTTTATAGGGAAAGTTTTCTAGGAGACAGAGATAGGTGGTGAAGGTTATGCAAATGTGGGGTACATCACATAAAAAAAAAACACCACAAAATAGGCCTTGTAAATGTACACTTGAAACATTTTCTTTCTTTTGATAACATGCAAAGGTCAAGTTAGTACCTGCACCTATTTACATCTAGATATATGAATTCATATTTTACATTGTGTACCTTATTTTATCCATCATGAAAACCAAACTGATCAGGATTGACAAAACCTATATAGCAGTACAGTCCCCAAACCTGAAACTCCCTCTGAGCACAAAAGGCAGTTCTGAGTTAACAGTGTTGACGACAATTGCCCACTAAATGGCAACTATGTCACAGCACATATGAAGTCTGAAAGATGACCAGGGACACAGTGCAATTATCTGAGCAACTCAGACTTCGCCCAGGTTTACAAAAATAATCTACCACTGCTGAGAAAATGTCAGTTAAATTACTGCGTCATGGAAAGCTCTCGAGTTGCATGCAGATAGAAAATGCTGTAGACAAAACAGAATGGAGAAGCTGTCATTGACGCCAATCGCTGGTCTGTCTTTGAACATCATCAAAACCTCCAACTTGGAGCAAATGCCACAGCCATGAGGAAGCTGTAACTGACATGTGTAACCCACATGAAGAGTACAGAAACACAGAGAATAATTTTGTTTCCGTTGAAACAAATCCCAGATGGTCATCTCCCACACTGTACCCTCTAACTTTTATGGAGAGCCAGCTGAGTGCTAGCACACCTCCAGCAGCAGTTGCGAACAGAATGCCTGGCCAGCTGTTTGGTGAAGGTTTACAAGCAATCTCATGGCAATGTTGTGAGGCAAATCATTGCCAGTGCAACTGGCCCCTGCCTTCTGCCGTCACTCTGACTTAAAATGGCATCAAGTGGCAGTGTTGACCTCTCTGTTAGCCTGTCCTCATGCTTCAAAGAAAATAACATTTTTCTGTTGTGTTATGGGAACCAGTAAAAGCAGTGGGATGCAGCTCCCAGAGGATGCTTACAAATTGGTTTCCAACCAACTACAAATGCACTGCCGTCGCAGGCAGCTGAAATTGGTTAAATGGCAATTACAGTGGGTGCTCCAACTTGTGCAACTTATTCAGTGAACAGAATAAACGAATGCTTTTCATATAGATAATGGATTTGTACCACAGCCAAAGATTTTCAGAGTTCATCAGGGAGGTTAAAAATCCCAGGGATATTTAGCTATAGTATTTCAAGTTTAGCTTTCCACTACAGTTACAAATTTGTGCAAAGGTACAGCTGAGTCATAGCTCCAATTATTTCAAATAGTCAATGCGTTATACAGAAGAGACAGTTCCTAACAATTTCTTGGTTTGGATTCTTTACCCATTAAAATCCATAATGCACCAGATTGCACTTAAGTGAGGAGGAGTGCTAATAACACCTCCATTAACATCTGACTATAACTTTTCATAAGGACATCAAGCACTGTGAAGAGGAGGCTGGCATAATTAGGTTAACGTTACAGATATGGAGATAGAGAAGAGCAGCAGGAGTAATAGTAGCTGGATTATGTTCATGCAGCAGGCTGGTAGCAGAAATATGAGCAGAGCCAAAGACTTGTAACTTCTAAACTGAGGCACCAGCTCCTATACTAAACACAGCCTGCCGTGAAAGAACAGACTACATGACATAAATTCAAAGGGGATGAAGACTAAAAGCATTTGAGCCTTATTTGCCAAAAGAGAAAATTTTATCTTCCTGTAATTTATGCAGCCTCGTGGTACCAACAACAAGTTCTTGGACATTGGGCAGGATTAAAAGGCTCTCAGTGGTTTATTCACGTGCTGTGCAGCTGATTCAATGGGTTGCCAGCAATAGCTTCTCTTTTTCAGCAGAGGGTTGCTTAAAATTAGAAGTACTAGAAGCAAAGAGAAAGCTTACATAGCTCCTTGAAGACAGAGCAAGATAAACAAGACACAAACCCATTCATGCTCCAGGACCAAGCCAAAAGAAAACCAGAAAAGCAGACCTTCACATGAAGATTCCTATTTGGCCTGTGGGGTGCCAGCTAGAAGGGCAGAAGGAAAAGGGCAGCAGGCAAGATAAAACAGTGACCAGTGCTAGGTTTTCACTGGTAAAGCCTGACTGGCCTTGGTATGTCTTGCCCACTGACGTGTGCTTCAACTCTGAAGCTAAACAATGCAAAGAAGAGCCATGTTACAAATCCTTCTACCCAACGGCTGGCTTTTCCTAGGAACTTTCTCTGAATGGGACTCCCCACAAGAACAAACATTTGACATCTTGACAATATTGCCACTCTGCTGTCTTTGCAGCAAGACATTTTAATCTGTTCAATTTAAAAAACCCAAACATTGAATTGTCAATAATCTGCTTGGTAGAGCAGAGGTACTGCTACTGCTTCTGCAATAACAAAGCATTCACAGGGGACCTGAGAACTGGAACATTCAGCCAGAGCAGATCACATTTTCTTTAACAGTCACCTTTGACTTAACTATTTTATAACTAAATTTTCTAACCCAGACATCCAGAAAAAATTAACTCTGAGGAAGGAAAGGAAATTATTGTCAGCCTTCAGAAGATGGAAGCTAAACACGATAACGATCTTCAAGATGTGGAAGAAAACTGCAGAGAGGAAACTGTTCTCAGTGGAGAGGATGTGAACTAATGGCTTCAGCTGTGGCAAGGCAGATATGGGACAGATGTTATGATGCATTTTTTAATAGTAAGGATAGGAACAATCTAAGATCGTGTTAGGTAAACATCTGTCGGGAACGACACAAAAGCATAGCTGTTCTGCCCTAGGTCAGAGGTGGTGAGCTGTGGGACTTCTTCAGGTGCTTTTCAGCTGATACTTTAGGCGCAATGCAAGGAGCAAGGTGCCCTCTGAGAATCCCACACCAGCGGTTTACCTGGCACAGATCCACACAGGGTCACGAGTCAGGCTTCCAAAGCAGAACCACTGCGCCTCTGTGGTTGTCCCAGGGATCAGCCAGCCCTTGCTCCCAGGTACTTGGCCTAGGCAGAGCACTGCACACAGCCAGCAGTGCCTGTCTCACTCTGGACTCATTCATTCAGCTGGAGCTTCACATCAGTCTTCATAGATCTGTTCCAATTAAACTACGCTGTGCTTTTCTCTCCTCTCTCTGTGCTTTCCAGCTATTGCTGGTGAGGGGCGTGAGGGCTGACAAAGGCCATTGCACCTCCCAGTCCACTCCTGGGAAAAGTGGGTTTTCTACAGATAAAATGGAAATGCAGCACATTTATCAATCGGGATAAACATTTCAGTCATGCCTTCAGGACAACTGTCTATGTAGTCTCTCCATTCCTAAAACTACACCAAAAGCAACTAACAGCAATCTGCTACATGACAGCAAAAATTATCAAATGTGCTCTTTTCCATAAAGCAACCACCAATTTGGGAATAACTGCAAATAACTGTCATTAGGTATACAGTGCAATGAATATGACAAAAGGAATAATCCAAGGGAAAGCAGACAGTATTGAAAGCCCTTGATCAAGTCTACTACGGGGACTTTGAAGAATGAATTTGGGTCTGAAAGCTTTTTACTGATGGCACCTACAGGAGCTGCAGTTTCAAGTGTCTCCATTGCTACTTATTCACTGTGCCAAGCACAGCAGGATCAACTGAAACTTAAAGAGGCAGAGGGTAAATTGACTGAAAATTACAAGGCGATTTGGAAAATTGCTTTTTACTATCAAAGAAGAAATTAATATGATGGACTACTCTTTCCTGGAAAAAAAGCAGCCTTCATTCCTTAACTGGCTGGAATAGCTAGGGAACACATTCAAATGCAACCTGCAAGAGCTGCTGCTTTCTTAGAAACTTTCAAGAAGTCATTCTTTCCATATTTCATTGACAGAAGAGTGTGACTCAACAAACGTTTAGAACAAACTTGTGTAATTTGATCACAGGTGAAGCACATATCCTTTCTGCCAAAGAAATCAACAGACTTTCCAGTGCTCTCTTCCTCTGACTTCAGATTTGAATCTCCTTTGTGCTCTCTAGGGAATCATCATATGAATACCTGAATAATGCAACAATTTCAGCTGCTGCTAATGGGGCCCATGGCGTAGGTGTGTTAACTTAGCAAAAAAGATGGAAAAAATTAAGACAGCTCTGTGCTATACCTAGTGAAAAACACACACACAGGTGCACCTAATGTCTTCACAGCAAAGTCTGAAACTTTGGCTTAAACCTACAACTCCACTAGCAAGCAGTGTGGTGCGGCCCGCCATATACAGAATTAACAGTGGGTGCTGGGACCTGAGGCTGCCCCACACTTGATGTCACCCCTTGGCCCCATGGCTTGAATGCCCATGAGAGGGAGGGCACTGGATGTGCTCCTGGTTTAGTTTCATCAGGATGGAACCATCAGGAGGGAACCTAGCTTGTGTGCTCCAAAACTGCTGTGCTCAGCAAACCAAGGCACAGCAAATGGAGGTGACTGGAAGAATTGCTTCAAAAGCCCAGCCCAAGCCAAAGCATCAATGCTGTTGGATGCTAGGACTCGCATCACAGTTTCTGCTACACCACTGAGCTTCTCATGGAGAAAGCTGGGGTTTGCTTCTAAGTCCTGTCCTGCACTCTTTGGGGAGAATAAAACAAAGCTATTGCATACAACATATTAAGCTGCTGACTGTGTTCCAAATGAACATACAACTATGCAGTGAGCTGTATTTTGGTGTTACTGTAACAGCAGAGTTGTACTGGAACAAATGTGTGGACAGGAAAGGATGGGGCAATATTGCTGCAGTTACCTACAGTATGTATGACAAGTGCAGAAGTGTGTACCCCTATGTCAATCAGCCTGGCTGAATGACAGGCAGAAAGATAGGGAGGTTGGACTTAATTCTGTCCTCCTTAGAACAATAGGAAGAACTTGCTACTATCTAGCAACCTGAGCAACAATTTTAACAAGGTGACCCTACACAGAACTCAACAGCCAAAATTTTCATGAAGAGAAAGCTGAATTTTTTTGGCACTTAGGAAAACATCCATGAGGAATAACAGGGTTTCGTGTGAAAACAAATTAGCCAAAATGTTCCCTTGCTACAAAGCAGAGAACATTTTTAATACCAGAGTTCATTTCTTGAACGTCCTAACGGTAGGAATTTTTGCCTGATAAAGAATCTTTACAATGCACTTGGCATTGTGAAGAAGCTATAATTTAATCAGGACTTCATAAAATGAGAAGTCCCACATGGATTAAATAGAGACAGATAAATCTTTAAGTGATGTATACTCAGTTTATATTTATAGACAAAAGTTTTCCCTTCTAATGCAAACCTGAATCCAAACACTGGACAGAACCACTGAAGAGTATTAATTATCTAACCCAAAAGCTACAATCTCAATGAATGCAAATCAATGCTCTTTAGCAAATGCTATGAAAATAAAATTCCAGCAGTGCTTTTTGTTATTTTTGATCTGTCAGATTTGCTGTATATTCAGGCTGGGATGCTCTATGATATTTGCTGACACACAATGAGCTAGTTGCGCACAGTTGTGCCATTCATTTTCCTTATACGAATGCATTATTCTGTACAGCCCATTAGAAACAACCTAAGTGAGCTCTCTCAAATGTACTGTACCCTTTCCTCCTTCAGAAAGCAAGCCCTAGATAAGCTGACTTTTTAGGGGAGGAGGAAAGAGGTGATCTGATGCAAGAAGCCTTGGAAAGGCACTGTAAAGCCACAGCCTGATAGTGACCTCTAAGCACTGCGAGTTGAAGGTCTTCTTGGTTTCACTTTCAAAAGTCCCACGGGAGGAAAGTTACTTCTGCTTCCTTGGATGACAGCTACTAATTCCAGCTTGCTCCTAAATCGGACGGGCAAGGTTGGCATGTTCTGAAGCTCAGCACAAAGCTGGAGATCTTCTCCTTGGCTCCTGGCCCACAAAACTTGCATGCAAATGGGCCAGGTCCAGATGGTGACCCAAAAACATTGTTCTGTGGCTGAGAACATACTGACTAGGCTGATCTTTACATTTTAGGGCCACTTAGGAAATATAGACAGTAATCAAATGTTACCGTGTTTGTGCACCAAGAAGTTGCTATTTCCTTCCCAGACTGAAAATTTAGTGTATGGCTTCTTGTGGACGGGGTCTATGTCTGTGTCTCAGATGGCTCTTTAAGGGCACTTCCAGGTCTAGCAATGTTTTTTTGAGCTCAGAGCCCCGACATTTGGAGAGTTACAATACTCAGAGTAAAGAAGCTGTACATAGACAGTAATTTCCAAGGATGCAGAGCATGCAGCCTTTCCTCCAAACAGCAGAGCCTCTGCTGTGGGGTCTGGACTCAGAGGAAACTTCAAGTGTGGTCAGGACTTCCCTGGTGAATTGTTTAGAAAAGAGTAGTAAGAGACCTAGGAAGATATAAAAAAGATTGAAGAACACTTTAAGAAAAGATAATAAACCAAAATTTAAAGGGTGAACGTGGGTGAATAACAAGGCCTTTCACCAAACACAGGGACTGAGCAAAATAGGACAAGAGAGCTTGAAAATTTCAGCACTGAAACGCTAGGTTTATCTGAGTGAAGGCTCTTCCTGAGTCCTGCCTTATAAGATCATACTGCCTTCCATTTTTTGTTTTGTTGGATTTTTGTTCTCTTCAAACCAGAGGGAAACCACTGGAGTTCAGTATCTTAGATCTAAGCACCACAATCATTGCAGGGAAACTGAGTTGCCTGCAGGGGAAAACTGAAGAAGCTACTTCAGTTGGTGTCCAAACAGAGAAGCCACTACTACAATTTTATCAAGTTTAGAAGGAAATTACAGTCCAGCTGACGCCATCTTAGTTAGTTTTTCAATTTAGTATATAATTAATATAATTGATCTAACATCCCCAAGAACACACAAGCTCTCTGTGAGTCACTAAAGCTGCTCTCACTGCTTGCTGCATCTATAACCATCACACGCACTCAGCACAACTGTAAACCCATAAAAGCCTAGGGGCTTAGACTGAGGGGATCATAAACTGCAAAGCACTTCAGAGCTTTGGACAAAACAGATTATCATTTCTAAACCCTGTAAGCAGAAACAGGTAGACTTTCAGTTCTCAGGGTCAAATAGCTTCCAGTGCAAGATTTACACAGCCCGTTACCAACAAGATGGGCAGATGCAAATTACTTCCCTGTGACCTGTCACATAACCTTCACTAGAACACCACCGGAACATTTACGAAGTTTATGTGCGTTATGTCAGTGAATTATGGCTTCATGCCACTTCCGTTAAGATTGCATGGCTCCTGGAGGGATGGCTCTTTGATTTTCAAGCTCCAGAGGTAGACCTTACATTCCAACACAGCAACCTGTTGGGGATTTATGGGCACTCCATGGGCATTTAATGAGGCTTACACTGTAAGCAATCTAAACAGCTCTTGTTCACGGAATCCTGAAGCACATCCAGTAAAGCTGATGGAGCCTGAGACACCCTGAGGGAAATATTGAGTGAATCAAAATAATCAGCCTGCCCTTTCCCTCTGTCCCAGCTTTGCTGGTGAATACAGGGCACACATATAAACAGAATAAACAGTCTCTTTTCTTTGTTTCCTCAGTCTCATGGTGCATTCGGGTCAGGCAGAGAAGACTCACTGATATGCATCTGTAAATTTTTAAACATATGGATCAACTATGTTCTTTTTCAATTTTTTTACCTAAAAATCTGATTTTCAAGGAAAAGAAAAAAAGTAGAGTGTAATGAAGGTGTGAAAGCAACATTGTAAGATGGTATTTCATAGTATTATCTAATGACATTCTGAAAGGCAAAAGTCTCACTCTCGCAAGGTATTTAAGTGCCTAAATGTCTGAAGCACCTGGACCATCCAAAACCAGTTTATATTTTCAAATGTAGCTACTAGGGTATTGCAGTTTAATAAATAGAGTTTCAAAGTCAGATGAATTAGAATTCTACATACATGCAGCCTCAAATGTGATGTATTTGCCAGCTGGCACCTAACAGATACAATGTTCTTAAACATTTTGGGCAAGGTTTTCTTAAAATTAATAATCAGAATGAAACATTTATCTAGTTTCTTCAGGAAGTTTTCTGCTTTGAAAAGCAGATACCCATGAGCTCCTGCAAAAGGAAATGAGGCAAGAAGGACAGAAATTTGTGTGTGATGCTCTCATTTACAACTGAGAGGAGCAGTGGCTTTCTCACTTTCAGGGATCCATGCTGTTATAGGTGTTTATTCAAATATACTCTGCATTTAATAGAAACCTTCACGAGGTAAAGATTAATTTGTTTTCTCAAATGCTTATGTGTACAGAATGCGCCTCTGCAAACTTCTGCAGTCTAAATCAGAATATTTTGGATTCCAATTCTCCCTTCACAGCAGGAACGGTTCTACTGTTTAGCAGATCTTTTTCAAGCTTAAATCTACACATGCAATTGATCTACAAAGACTCTTTTGCATCAAATTTTTTGAGCTGAAAATGCTTGAATAGTGCTGCTGATGATTGCTGTACCCTTCTTATACTACCCTTTGCTGTTGGTAGCATTGGAATCATGCTAAAAAGGCACAACTACCCCAGAAAGAGGCAGGACTCACTGGAGGAAGCACTATTTTGTACTTCTGCTTCTTCCTAAATATTATCAGCCAGCCATGGCCAGACTCAGGCTCCTGGGATACGAAAACCTTTAGCAGGAACCCCTATGGCTGTTCTTCAGAGCAAGGTACAAAGCTAGTTTTCACCCATCACTCCTGAAGGCATTTAACTCCCTCACCACCTTATTGATCCAGGTTCTAATTCTTCAGACTAAAAACAGTTTTGCAAGCCCCTCTTTTTTTTTTTTTCTTTCTCCTTTCTCTATTGTATGTGTTTTGCAAATTTGTTTCGCTGAAGAAAACTTCTCTGATATTTAGGGCTGTGTGGCAATGTCAATGGCACTGACACCAGGAGCTTTGACTTTCCTGTTTATGCTGCACTGTGCAGAGTACAGGTTAGGAAGCGACATCATTCAGGGATTTGTCTCATAGCACGCCTTTTGTCAGTAAATACTGAAGGCAGTGCTAACAAGTACTCAGGGCTTTGCTCCCACTGCTTGGCATGGTAACAAATACTTCACATTGGAGTGAATTCCTGCCTTTTAGAGTGTAGGTAGGCAGCAACAACCCAGCATTCTCACTTGAAAGATGAATTTACGCTATCAGGAATATTATCTCTGTGCCGAAAGTTACATGGAAGCTCACTGACAACGATCCTTATTGTTGCTTGTCTCACTTGCCCTGTGCTAACAGGGTTTTTCCTTCCTTTTTGCACTTCGAGTTAAATAGCTATCAGGTTTAACTTATTTATAGAAACTAGCGTGGACAAATTAGTTCCTACTGATGTGCTAGTTATCTTGAGATTAATGGGAAATTGAGAGCTACCAGGCAGAGGGGTGAGTAACCTGAATGGGAGAAAAATGCAATCCAGTAAAACCACAAAGCAGCCTCAACTGCTGCATCTTGCAAACCATGCTTAAGGAAACAATAAGCAGCCTGCTGTAGTGGCCAAGGCAAGAGAGAAGCAGTGGTTCTGTGCTATAACAAACCCAGGGACTGCAAACACAGAGGTGTTTGTTCTTGATGGAAGAGAAATTTGGTGGAATACTTTGGGTAGTTTAAAATCACCATCTAAGTTTTGAGATTTCCTAAAATACTGCCATAACACAGGTTATTGGTTTTGTTTTGTTTTGGTATTTTGTATTTTTTTTTCCCAATGGAATATAACATTGCAGATTTAGGTATCAAATAATAAGTGACAATCACATGTTTGGGGATGCAGGAGAAACCCTCCTCTTCAAAGCTCTTTCTGCTCGACACCTCAGATTTACACAAAAAAAAGAGAGAACACCCAATTTTCACCTTGGGCAGAAAGTTCTGGATTGTCAAAAGAAACAAGTCTCTGGTACGTGATGAAATTGGGTGGTCACACAGTCCTTCCTCAGACACCATGCCTGGCAGGACATGACCTGCCCCAGTGGGGAAGGCTCCGAGACTTGAGTTCAGCTCAGTTGGGGCACGTTCTGGTCCAGCTCTTGGTTAAAGAAATCAGAGAACCACTCTATTATGCATATTATGTAAAAGGCCTAACCTTTTACTTTTTATGTCATGTGCCCAGCCCCATTTAAGTGGTTATTTACAACAGGCTGTCCTGACAGAACAAACTTTTTCATCTACATTCCAAACAAAAAGATCAGCACGCCAGCATCGCTTCCAACAAATGTTTCTTTGAAAAGGCTTTCTTAGGGGAAAGGGCTGTGCAGATACATGGTTTGCCATTTCCCCATTTTGACTAGTACTCAGAAGAGGTGCTGTGCCTGCCTGCCACCACCTGCTGTAACTCTACCTTGCAGTTACCGGTAGCTTCATTCTTCTCTTGGTTCCCCAAATCGAGGCATGCTAAAGCAGCTTGGGTTTTTAAGTCATCAGAACTGTCTCCTCACATTAGGATAGAAATTGAGGCACTCTACTGCATTCTGTAAACCCATGTTGTCCAAGAAAGAGCAAAAGAGCAGCTCTGGGCAAGATGAACCGTGTCCACCTTACCTGCAAAAAGTGTCAGGCTTCTGTGGGAAAAAAACCATAGTATACAGCTATATCAGGGAAACAAGAAGATGACTGGATCTTCCTAACTCTGTGGAAGAACAAATGGCAAGGAATTCAGCTGAGACTAAACTTAATCCTGTTTGCATTTCAGTCCTGTGCTTTACCAGAAGTTTCTTTTTCGTCTTAATGCGGCTGTAGTAGCCAGTGGCCCTGTAAGAGGATGACCAGCTTTAAACACCAGCCCTGTGGTCATGAGCCAGGAAACAGCACGATCTCAACAACCTCAGAATGACTCCTCGCACTTGAAAATACGCTCCCATGAATTTTCAGGTGTATAGTGAGAAGCACCAGGTCAAAGGCTTTTCTGCTCAGCAGGAGCCACATTTTACTTTGGCAATATCCTTATTTAAAAATACTTACTTCAGCAACACAAAGATACTGCCACTGTGATACAAATTAATATATGCCCAATAGAAGTGCTATAGGTGACACCAAGAAGTGAAGAAAGCATGCAGCTGGAGAACTCCAAAGGCTTGTTTTCCTGCTTGCACACTCTATAGGTTGTGAGTTTTGTGTGCCCCCACATTCTATATGTAATGAGTTTTGTGTATCCTTTTTTAGAACAGTGCAGCAGAATTTTGGAGGATGGCAGAGACGTATTCATGCACTCGCATATACAAGACAGCAGCAATGCAAAAAATGGTAAGAAAAGTAAATAATGAAATAGCACAGAAATAGAGACCACAGCCACCGTCTCAGCTCTTACCTTTCAGAGTTGCCTTCTTAAGTACCTTCATGGCATAAAGCTGACCTGCATCAGATCCCTTGATCTTCCTCACCAGAAATACCTGTAAAAGCAGATGTCTCGTGTGGGTGAGTACTGAACTTCCAGTTACAAGCCCTGCTGCATTTGATAAAGGAAACCATGGTTCAGGTATTTGATAGACAGAAACTATGGTTCAGGGAATCTAATGAAAATTATTAGCTGAAAGCCGCAATTGTTTGAGGTAGCTCTGGAAATCTTCAGTTTTAAGCCTTTATTGCCTCACAAAGAAAATACAGTCAAAATTATTAATTGCCCTTATCCATTCAATTAAAGATGGGTGAAGAGTCAGAATCATTGCACACACATCTCTTTGTATTCTGACCAGCTTTATGTGAAAAAAGTTATGTCTCATTTGCCCTTAGGAATGTGCAGTGTCTTGAAATTATTGCCATCAATTAAATTAAGGAGAAAAAACAATTTGGTGTAATTGATGCTGTAAGTAATGAATGGTGACTTGCCTAAGATGTAGCTGAAGCAAAAAGTTCATTCAGCTGAAAATCTGTTTATGCACACTTAACAAAATGTAGGACTACTTTGATTAATAAAGAGGTCATTATAGTAGAGACAGTTTTCCCTGTTATAGTCTCCTATGCTATATCTTCTGGCAGTGTAAATTTGTCATTGAAATAAAGTAAAATTGTAGTTAAAATTGTATCCTTTTGTTTTATTCTGTGCAATTATTTCTTATTTGCCCCAAGTACATCTGAGCACTGGAGGGGCAGGGAACAAAGGAATCAGGAATTTAGTCTGGTCTATATAAGACCTTCAGTGGTTTAATAACTGAAAATAAATCTTTTAGCTGATTCCCAGAACTCGGTCTGCTGAGATCAGAAACACCAGACAACAGTGTCTCTTTTTTAATTTCAGCACTTGTGTTACTGGACAGAAGCAGAAGCCAAATGCAGAAAAAACGTAAACCCACATACACAGCATATACATCCAAATATATACATTAACAAAGGGTAGGTGAAATTATGTAACTAATGAATTTCTAGTTGGATTACAAAAATCTGCAGCAATTATTTTATTCATTGCCTATTCAGGAACCACGCAGCTTTGTTAACGGTCTCCACCCATAATATAAAAAGCCAAAAAAAGAAAGGAGGAAGTCTCTTCCTAGCACATTATTTGCAACTTGAAAGACTTCCTCCTGAAAAAAATATCTGTAAACAGATTATGATTTTTTTTAAACACCCTTTAACGAAAAGGTTTGTGGGGAGGGAGAACAACTTTTAACAACCAGGTAAAGAAGCTGAAAGATATGTATAAAAAGGGGGTAAATTTGTTCTGAACACCTTAACCAAGGCTCTTATATTTGACAGCATCACAGCTACACCACTTCTACAATACGATCCGATACGTTTGGTGAAACTATCTTTCTCAAGATGTTTCCTGTGCATATGAGATATGCACAGCTCCTCAGCCGAGCTGCCCGAACTAGCTGAGCTTGGGCACATGCTGCTTGTTCCCATCTCCTGTTGCCTAGTTTAATGAACACACAAATACCTCCAGTGCTCACAACTGTAGGAACAAATGACGAAATCTGGATGCAACAGGAACACATAAGACTTTCTGAAGTGTTTTTCATTAACATTCATGACAAATTAAGCTCAGCTGCTCCAGTATTAGCAGGAAGTAAATTCATTTAGAAGTTTGACTAAACAGAGAATTGTTGGGATATTTTTCTATGCAGCCCAAGCAAAAGATTTAATTTTTGCTTTACATTGAAAAGGAGAAGAAAGTCAAAAATAAGCTTGCCCAAACTGGATTTTCAGCTGTATTATTATTCTGTAAAAATGGTTATGGAATCTTTATACAAAAAAACAAACCCCCAAACCCTTAAGATAATGATTTTAAGCTGTACTGCACATAGGACAGCACAGCATGCTGCATCTGCAGAAATATTAGGCTGCAGTTCTAAAAATATCTTATCTGCCATGTAATCTTGCAAAGCTTGTAATACCCTATTGCTGTAATAAGCGAAATTATCAATTTACACTACTAGTCACTAGTCAGCTGTTCCCTGTAGCATGGGATAGGGCACTTGTCTGCATTCCGTCCAAAACAGATGAGTCAAGAACACTGTGTGCTGTTTCAGAGAACATCAAAATAATCATCAAACCAAAAAGGAAACAGAACAAATGAAAATGCATTGTATTGCAAAATGGGTGCCATCCTTCTGATTATTCTTAAAGGTAAAGTTATATTTTTCTTGAAACCACCAAGTGGTCCTGGAGTGCTTACTTGACTGGCTACATTAGCTATGCTATACAAGTTCACCAGAATAGCACAGGCATGTGGCTGAGCATGACTTTTTATTTTCTAGATTGATATGCATGCAAACACCTCAGGTTGCTAACACCTGGACTGGCAAAACTCCCTTAGCTGGAGTAATAGGTATATCACCCAAATTCCAACCTAGAGAGCTAAACAAGTGCCGTGACTTTCAAAGTGTTGAGAGCACTCTCTCTGACACCTAAAGCATTTTCTCTAATCCTGCAAGAAATTATTTAGGCCTCAGGTGAACAACTTTGAACTTACTGCTTTGCATCCTCAGGGACTTATGGATTTGAACCATTAGTTCAAATACCAAAGTGAAGAAAATTTAGGTGGTTGGGGACTGCATAAGAAACACAGAGCAGACTTCTCTCCCTTGCATCTTTGCTGCTCTTGGGAGTTTACTGACCTGTTTCACATAAGACATGGAAAGTAATTTGTAATCATATACAGCTCCAAACAGGTATGATGCCCACACTTACACTCTAATCCCCCAGTGAACTGGGTGGAGCATATCCCAGAAATCAGATCTTTTGGGAAGTGGCACAGGGCCTAGGCATTTTGCTTATAAAGTGCCTAAAGCTAGAAGGCCAACTTGGACTGTTAACGCGATACTCGAGTACAATCTAAGACAGCCAGTGAACCATTTCTAAACCCTTTACTGCCTGAATCTGAGAACAGGCTATCCTTCCTCTGTTACTTTTGCAAAAGAGATTTTCTTCTCTTGTTCTCCTTCCTGTATTAAGTCATACAGTAAATCTAATTTTGAATTGTTTGATTTTTCACATTTCTTTAAAACTCAAATACCATTACTGTGCTCTCAAGATATTCTCTAGATCAAAAATTGTTAGTGAACACTAGCTTTCCCAGTATCTGTCATCTCAGGGAACTTCTAACAGACTTGCTTATCAATATAATTCTAGAATAGATAGGAAGTTGATTAGTACTCTCATAGCTTCATTCAGGCATAAAACTAAAGGCTGTGATTCATCAGGGTGCTCAACTCTTTGCTGGGTACCTCAGCAACTTTCTGTATAAGTCAGCTCTTCAAGTTAGCCAGGATGATCCACTGTTGAACTGAAGGCTGGGAAATATTTTTTTATAACTCCACAAAATAATATACTTTAAATGATAAGGAATTCTATGCCTGATTTAAATGAGGCTCACTGTTCCACAGGTTTCAAAGTCTTATTTATTTAAACCATCGAAAGAGTTTAAGACTCCTCCCTTTCTCTCCATCTTTCCTTCCTATTCTCATTTCCAAGTGACACATCCTGCTGAAGAACAATTGTCTTTGGAGGGAAGAAAAGCCTTGGACTTCAGATAAAGACGTTTCTCTACACGTTACCTTGTGGTCATACAGGTAGGTTTGTTCCCACAGGCTTTCACTGTGGTTTCTCTCTTCTGAACCAGGGTTTGACTCCCGGATCCTCTCAGCAAAGTGTATGGGCTTCTGAGCATGAGATAGAGAAGTCTGGGACTTTGAAATGTGCTTGAGTGTTTTGCCCTCACTGGGGAGCTAACTTCTTTAAGCCTCCAAATGTTCCTGTTTCCATCCTCCAAGTAAGCAGGCAGTGTGCACTCACCTCCCTTGTGGGGGGGGTCAGTAAGAGGGAGAGGGGGTCTAACTTTATAAACAGTGATACTCACTAATGCTTACTTGTGCTTATTAGTCCAAATCCAGAGCCATAAACATTATTTCCTAAACTGTTTTATGTACAGGAATCCAGCTAAAAGATGAAAGTGTTATTAAAATGAAGATAGAAGGGATTTGGGCTTGCTTGTCTGCCTGCACGGTATAATTTATATATGCATAATATTACATCTGTAAATGAACTTGGAGAAAGGGCACACCATTTTCTGTGTTGCTCTAGGTGATTAGGTGGCATTAAAAATTACCTTTCCATATGAACCTTGTCCTAATACTTTCAGCAGCTCAAACTGAGAAGGATCTGCTTTTTCGAAACCTTCCTTCACATGATGACTGATGTCTATTTCCTTCACGATACCTTCTTCCTGCAAAGGAAACAACAAAAAACAAAATCCCCAAATCAGAGCTGTTATCCTAACAAAACACATTGTTTATTAAAATTTCATCTTCTGTGATGCTACAATCACATATGAAATTTTGAAAATAGAAACAAATGTTTGTCCAAATATTCCACGTGCCTGCTACCGGCTGGGGAGGGTAATGTCAGGGCATCCAGGCCTGCTGCTTCTGTTTATTGAGCCTCAAGATACGACGAGGTAAACAGGCTGAAACACAAAAATACTCTGCAGAGCTTGGTGTGCCCACCACAGACCTTGCTAGTAGAGTGACATGTACACAGATCTGTACTACAGAGGCTCCAGTACACTTTCGTCTGCATGCTTACCCGTTTTTCCTCATAGTATAATTTAAATCCATCTTAAAAAGCTCCCTCAGTCTTAAGCAGCAATTCTTCTCATGAATAGGCAATAAAGAAATGGCACTGCTAGAAGTAGCTCTCCCTATTTGCCTCAGAATGGAAAGTTACCACCAGTAACCTTCTAAACAGAAAACACATTAATGATTTAGATGTGAAAATGGGGTGGGGGGAAGAATGACACACACTTTCTTGCTTGCAGGAATTAGCTTTAAAAACTTTGGATTTTACAAGTTCTTATGTTAAAATATTTCCACTGCCAATAGATGCACATTCCTCAAAGACACTGGTTGAACTAGGACTTCTATCTCACAAGCTGTGACATATGGCATTTGTTTTAGTTGTTTGGTTTTATGTTCCTTTGGCATATTCCTCTGGAAAGAGAGTGAGTGGGTCATGTGAGACCCAGAGGGACTACACAGAGTTTGCAGCAACCCAGAAAGTCATTGAGCTGAAAAGAAACCTGGAAGAAAGGACCTGCTCTTCAAGGACACAGTGGCGAGGAAAGATAGGTTGAGGGTTTTTTTGATTTTTATTTTATTTACCCACCTTTTAATTTCTATTATTTTTTGTACACCTACATGTGAGCTGTTCTTCCTATTCAAATTACTTGTTCTAACTTCTCTACAAGTAAAATGTGGATTTTGAGCATAAAATCTTTTTGTTTCGTCTCCTAGATCAAAGGGAATTACTCATTTAGGAATATGTTTGAATATTTCTGCACCCAGTAGGAATAACTGGAATCTCACAAACATTATTTTTACATGGAAATGTCTGGCAATTGTCCTTTTATCCCAAGAAAGTATCTTGAGAAAACCTGGAAATATAACATTTGTTTACCATTCTTAAAAATGAATGTGGAGAAAATAGCAATAAAATCCTAAAATGAAAATGCATTTACAAAAACATTTGGCCAAAACACATTCATTTACTAAACAAAAACAAATTTAATTCCCTCCTCCTCCAGAAAAACTGCTATCACCTTCTACCAGCTGTAATTCATCTGATGCATGGCAAGCATTACTCGGGTTGCTCTCTATACTGTAGCTTCATTCTTTCTCTTCCCTACCTTGCCTCTTTAAACTCACACGCTTTGGAACAGGGACTATATCCTCTTCTTGGTTTGGAAAGTTTCCTCTACTTTGTGCATGCTACCAGAATCACGGAAAATAATCGCCATCTCACAGAAACTCATTTTTCTGATGGTAATTCCTCTAGTTTAAGGTTTGCCTGAAAGGCAATGTTTGAAACCCATTACCAGTTTTCACAGAGAGATTTTAAGATTTTCAAAGAACATAACTGCCGGGATTTCTCCTTGTTTTTTTTTTACTTTAATTGCTGTGGGACTATCTTTTTAATATTAAAAATAGTATTTTTTTCCAGGTGAAAGAAACAATAGTAAACTGATACAAATTGAACACAATGCATTAGCTGTTTCCTAAAGAAACCAGGAATTACCTACATGCTGTTACCAAAGGCTCCACCAAGTTCTGAAGTGAGGAGCTTTCATACTGAGGGACACGCATCTTTATGTAAACTGCCTGCAGCTGAGAGAGTCGCACCTCGGTTAAGACCATTATTTTCAGCTTAGCCCACCCTGCCGTACTACAGCTTAGGTGAAGTATCTGGACTGCAGGGTTCGCCACCCATCTTGTTCAGCAGTTACTAAGGCTAAAAATCACTCCCCATAGTCAGGCTCCTGAATCACCTCTACACCAGACCTCACATGCTTGGGAGTTTGCTGCCACACCAGACTGCAGGCCAGTCTCTGTGTGCAGACACCCCCCTGACAGCTATCATACAATGAAAACACTGCATGACATTTCCTCATGTCACTGCAGCTTGAGGGCATCTAGTCACCGTGTCACAGTTTTGCCCATCTCTCTTTGGAACGGAAGCGCAGCACAGCAAGGACCATCCACTGCAACCAAGTATAGCAGGTTGTGGATGTGTTTGGGAGACAAAGCTCTGCAAAAAAGGAACTAACTCTGATTTTATGTACAGCAGGTATCTTCCTAAGATTTACTTCTACTTTGACACCTTGATCTCAAA
Source organism: Microhierax caerulescens (assembly GCA_035590215.1). Taxonomy (NCBI): domain Eukaryota; kingdom Metazoa; phylum Chordata; class Aves; order Falconiformes; family Falconidae; genus Microhierax; species Microhierax caerulescens. The sequence goes on along the minus strand of JAVJGJ010000059.1, from coordinate 38,835,147 downwards.
AACTGTGGATGACATCTACTGCAAACAGCAACCCCCTTTTTAATTCAGTTAGATTGCATTTCCGCTTGAACCACGGAGTCACTTCAGCTATATTTGCAAGTTTAAATGATGAGTGATTTTCAATTTGCCCATTTATATTAGTCATCAGAGTCACAGGCCTACAACCTTAAGCGTATTTCTCATTGTATTACTGAATTTAATATAATCTCTTTAGGTTCATGAAATGTGTTCAGTTACGGGAATATATTGGAGGAATCAAAGTGGTGATAATTCAGCTTGCTGGAAGAATGCTTTAAAAATTCTAGCATTCCCCAGAGAATATCATAATTAATTCATAACTTACAATAAAAGTAACACTTTAATTACATGCATCTTTAGTTTAAATCTCAGAAAAATATTATTTAAAAAGAATGGAACTAAACACAAGGCCTAGCAGGGTTTATCAGAGAAGCACAGATTTTAAAGATGAAAAAAACCCTGTTAGATTATGTGACTTCATAGAAATGTAAAAACATTGGTTAGAAGGGGCTTCTGGGGGTCATCTAGCCCAACGCTCCTGCCCAAAATATCACTGACACTCAATCAGACCAGCTGGTTTTTGTCCACTGTGGTTCTCAGTGTCTCAAACAATGGGGCCTGAGCCACTTCCTATGGAAGACTGTTCTCTTCCCATTTGCCTAGCTCAGAAATGCCCACAGTCGCATCGAGCTGCCTGCTCCACGGGTCCTTAGGAGGAAGCAGGATATTTTTCTAGGAAGGTAGGATTTCCTGTGGATATCCTGTGGTCTCCTCACTAGAACGGGGCAGCAAAGCAGCACTGAAGGAAAGCACGCCAGACAGCTGGTTGTTTTTTTTCACCAGTCATCACAACAGAGGTGTTACGTGTGAGCTGTCCAAGAGGTAGATGGTATTTTAGCTGGTATGACTTGTTTCTTTCCCACTCCTCAATGGAGCAAAACACCGAACTGTCAGTATTTGAGACTGAAGACGAACACAGCTCCTTAAAGGAAATACTATTTCTTTTACATTATATTTGCCCATTTGCCTTGCTTGCATTTCTATATTCTGATCACTTATTCTGCTGTATGAATTCTAGAATGACTTCTGTTTGTTAGCTTTACCTTACTGGGAAGAAAAAGTAAGCCAACAGTTTTACAGTTCTCTTTTAATATTCTTACTTACTTGGAATTTTCCCCTATCATTTGTGTCTTTTGAAGTCTCCTTGCATTAAATTAATATGGAATAATTAAATTAATAGAGCATAATTTTTCTCAGGTATTGATGATCCAAGTGAAACACAAACTATCACAGCATAAGCATTGTGGGCAGATCTCCCAACTACTTTTGCTCTGAGTTGCATCTTAGGAAGTTCTCTAACATGGATTTTTTTTCACTGGTCCTACAAGTGCAGTGCATGTGCATAGGAATTCACATAACAACAATAAACCTGAGGCAAGATACTGGCAATACAGGCAAAGCCTGCACACTGAAGAAGCCTTTTTGATGGAAAGGATTTCATTTTAGAAAAAAACCATAAGCCAATGTCCAAAATGGTTTTGATCAGTGAAGTTGATGGAGTCAAAAACAGTTCCAGTTTGGTCTTGCAACAGCTGTGCACAGCAGCCTGGGCTCTTGCTCCCTGCTGACTTGTCCCGACACTGCATTAGCAGGAATGCTTGACTTGATGAAGCTTAATCTTTTGTAAACTTCTCTAAATATTTATGTTTGCTCAAAAAGCATCGTCCTGTGACAAAAGTGAGATGGATGTTCTTGGTGGCTTGAAGAAAGCATATGGTCGAGCAGCACAGACAAGGGGAGGGATGACAATAGATGATGAAAGCAGAATGGAGAGTCTTTCTTTGTGCTAGTACAAGAAAGACCTATTCAGGACCTGATTCTATATTGCATTATTCACTTAAAGGCTTCCCCCAAGCCTCCCAAGCTGGCAGAAGTTCTGAACACATGAGAAACCCAGTATTTGAATGGAAATGCCATTTTGATCTCCTTTCTTTTGGGATATAGGAGAAGAGAACGGCTGTTCTGGCCCTGTGACTGTGGATGACACAGGCACATCTGTTTTGATGCTCCTGGGAGGCAGCTGCTCCCTGTAGCACTGATTTCAGGTCACTTCCAAGGTTTCCTTGTGCAGACCTTGGAGACAGAGAGGCACTAGCACTCAGTGGCTGCTGGAAAGCAACCACAGAAAACTCGTCCAACTGCAACAACACCTCCCTACTCACTGTCACGTGTCTGAGTAGGATCGAGAAGCGTAGGGGACAGACCTAGGAATGGGGTACAAGAAGCCATGCAAAAGGGCAGGCCTTCCTGTACAGTAGCTCTTTTCTCTTCAGCTCTACAGCCTCCTATATTGCTGCTGAACAACCTCTCAGCAAACTTTATGGAAAGAATACCTTCTAGAAAACTGAGAGGTTTAACCCCTTTTGGAGTCTTGCCTGGCTCTTCCCTAACAGGTTTCTGAAGGAGCAGAGCTAAAGTCATCCTCAAATCCAGAGACCACCTTAACAGTTCCAAATATATTTCAACCACATGCAAAAACTTTCCTCAGCAAGGCTTCCTGAAATGGTCTGGAACATCTGGAGAGAGGGTCATTCCAGAACCAGCTACTTTTAGTGATGGGAAATTTTATGCAACCATATCACATGCAAAAAAGTGATGGTGCTAATGCAAGACGATTATTGTTTTGCAAAATCAGTAAAAGGGTTCTTATTTTTATTCCTTGCCTGGCTGTTTCCTCAGTTACACAGGATAAAGACTTCCATGCAGGTATGGGTGGAAAAGTTAAGCTTAATTTTCAAATAAAAATCTGTGCAGTTTTGATATGCAAATTCTCCAGTCTTTAATCTGTTGGGCTTGCATGCTTTAGGGCCTGAGGTCAATGAAGAAATGAATTAAAACATGGCAAGAGGAAATAAGAAATAATGGTAGTTCTTTAAAAGAATTTGTTGTTGTTTGAAAGAATTGTCTATAGCAGGGGTCCTCAAACTACAGCCCGTGGGCTGGATATGGCCCCCCAGGGTCCTCAATCTGCCCCTCCAGTATTTACAGACACCCCCCGCCCCTCCCCGCTGGGGGACAAGGGGGAAACCAAGCAGACGCAGATGGCTGCCTGCCATTTCATCTGCACACCGGCCCCCTGGTTAAAAAGTTTGAGGACTCAGACTTCATTTTGCTACCAGTCTTGCCATTTGGCAGGTTACCACCTAATGCAAACCCAAATCATGACTATTTAACTTCCAAGTATCACAGGCAACACAACATTCCAAAATAATATGGTTCATTAGGAAAGCATGTTTAAAACTCCGATATGGGAATAGTTAGGACAGGATATGTCTGATAAAGATGAGGCCAGGTTTCCACTTCTGTGTCACAGGTTCTAATCTGGCACAACCCATAGGAGAGTAATTTTTGTCAAGACATAATAGGCTATTCAAATGCTGCCTAGTGCAGGAAATGAATTGCTGGCCTATGTTCAGTTCTTTGAGAACAAGTATCCACATTAAAAAAATAAATAAAATAAAAATGCATAGGAGCATTTTTATTAGCCTCTTCCCAAGCCAGTCTCCAGCAGCTGGAGTAAAATTTGAAAAAGAAAACTTCCATTTTAAGTGGTTTGTAATCCAAGTTCTGGCTTCTGTTGTGGTCTGGAAAGATGTAAACTGAGCAATAATACCATAAATGGGTCTGGTTGTTTTGTTCTCTATTGTCAATTAACATTTGCTTTAGCAACGATTAATTTGACTTATTGAGCCCTTAGAGAAGTGTGTGGAACTCACAATGATTTTACTGGACATTGTGCCAGGTCTGTACTTGGCTTTCAAGCATAAGGTCACCTACCTTCTCAAAAGCTCATATAGAGTTAAATAAAGCCCAATAATTTTTAGAGGGTTTGGGATTTCTTTCCCAGGCCTTTCACAAAGGTAAACAGAAAGTTTTATCTTGCATATGGAATTCCACCAAGCATGTCAAAACTTAGTGGAAAACAAAAACCTTAGAGCAATTTCTGTGGAGCGCAATACTATTGGTCCCTGTTAAATTTAGCAGACCTTCTTCCAAAGAGAACACCTATTTCACCCTCTAACACTTGTCTCCAGCTCAATTTTTTTATCCTGCATTTTTAGTTTCTTCTCCCTAATGCATATCTTTATAGTTGAGGTTCAGCTGAAATCAAACTAAATGTGAAGTGAGGAATCAGAGAGAAAGGCAGTGAATACAGTTTGCTGGGTAGACTGGTGAAATCCATGAGCTGGATGGGAAGCTTGGGTTCAATCTTTTGTGCTACCAAGCTTCCTATGCATCTTTGACAAATCGCTTAGGGTTGGATTCAGCTAAGTAAATGCAAGTATTTATAGTGCGGGAGACAATATTTTGAACTAATTGTCCAGCCTTACTTTGCAGTCAATAGAGAGAAGAAGACACTCCATGGTTGAATGAGATAAGATGAAGTCACATCCTAAAAGTGCACATTTCTCACTGCTGACTAAGAAGAAAGCCTAAGAAAACTTGCTGAGATGAGTTCTGCAATTGTGTAAGATGAATTAATGTTTACTATAAAATTTGTAAAACACTTTATTATAAACAGAGTAGTATTGCAACCAGTTTTTTAATGGCATGACACAAAAGGATGCCAACAGATATGTGTCATGGAAATTTGAATAGAACTTCTATTATAATTAAGTATTTTTCAAAAGAACTTAGATACTTGAAACATCCAGGCACTTAAAAAATACTCTAAGGTGTTGGGAGTAAACCAGTTACCAGGATTTTGCAGCTCTGGTAAATTACACATTACTTCTACTTCCTTCCCAACCTGAAAAATAGGGATAGTTGTTTTTTCGTATCTTGTGGCACTACTGTGAGAATTAATATGGGAAAAAAAATGTGGAATTATCTCACACTGCAGTAATGGATAGGCAAATAGTCAGAAATGTATCCAATAATATGTGATATCAGGTGGCTTACAACCAGATTCTCCTTTACCTCAGATTGAGACATCTTAGTTTTGAAGATTGGTGCTCTTTATCTGATGATTATAGTGTCTTTACAGACTCAGTTCTTGGCTAGGACAAATATATACAACACAATGACTGTGAAGATGCATCTTCTGAGGAGAACCATCTTCTTATTCAAAGTGCAGATATACATGAAGTAGAGGGAGAAGCCAATGCTTGATCTAACTTTCATCCCTGGACTCAATTCATTACCGAGGATAACTCTAATTTTTACATTAATTCTGGTGCAAACTGCAATAGTTTAACATGGATTGGTGAGTAAAAAAAGCTCATAAAAAACCTTTTGAAGCAAGGGGTTAAAAAAAGCAGAACAAAAGCAGAACCATCTGGTCACAAAAAAATACAAACAGTTGGCCAGCCTTACTCATACAGCAGCACTCCATGAATACTCAAATACATTTGTGAACTTTAACAGAAACAGTCTCGAAATGAGTCACACCATTAAAGGACAAAGAACTCGGCTATATTGCTCTAAGCTACAATAAATAAGAGCAGGACTGTTTTCATCAACATCCCACTTGACATGGTTTACAGGTGTGCCTTTGGCCTTTACATCTCAGAATAGCTATAAGGTCCACTACCAATCATTTCTGGTGGTGAACAGGCAAAGGAACACTTGCTTCTCATTCACCAAGGAACAAACTGCAAGTAATTCTGGATCCAGTGCCTAGAAGAAATTAACATTATTCCTAGAAGGGTAAGTATTATTGTTTCCTTAGGATGATGCTGTGCCACCGCTAAACGTGGTTATGAAGATACATGCAATAGTAGGGGACAGTATACATCACCACATTTAAAAAAAATACTTACCTTTATACAGAAGGCTTTGATATTTTACCCCCTACTACAGCTCAAGCCCTGCTCCCAGGTCAGTAACGTGCCCTGTGAGGTCTGGTTGGAACTTGCAGACTCTCTGGAATGCCACCACCTCCCACCACTGCAGCCTGCTCACCAGAGCTGCCTGGCAGCTGCTGCAGCGCACCAGCCCTCGTGGGGAAATCCTAATGTGATGGCAACTCATCGTTCATGCACTTCCACGACAGGGTACAGGCAGCCCCCACACCCCTGCATCCCAGCTTTCCCTCTGTTAAATGCTGGTAAGGCCATCTTCCTTTTTCATGTGGTTACTGGAGTATAAGGACACTGGAAAGCCCGTGACATGCTCAGGTGCTATGATATTAGGCCCAGATAAGAAGGAAGGCGGACAGAAAGGTCGATCTGTCCAGGATACTATTCAAGAAATACAAGTACTCCAGTTCCCTTATTGTTGTACTCAGCTGCTCCACAGATGAGGAAAAAAAAATAAGTGCCTGACATTTTACTAGTGCATTTGAGTGTGAAATAAAAACTCCAGCTGCACTAGGAAGATAAACTGCTTAAGCAAAACATTTTTGCAACCATTTCCTCACTGCTTCTCAATCCAAATAAAACACTGCTCACCATAGCAGTGTCAATGGCACCACAGCACAGTAAGCAGAAAAGACTCTTAACAAAGCCCTGGTGCATTTGCATGGTGATTTTAAAGAACTGAATCATCTTTAATATGCATGTTAAGGAAAAATACCAGGTTTCATCTCAAAATGTGAGGTGGAGTGGACAAAAGGCTGTAATAAGAGATAATCACATTACTGAAGTGTTAGATTAGTTAGTTTAGGAAAAATACCAGTCTGCTGTTTAAAAATCACTTGCACGATTTAGTAATTACCATTTTTTTTTCTCCAAGAGCTAACACATTTTGCATCCTCCTATTAATTAAATTAAGCATCAGCTAAGGGTTCAACCACCTTGTACTTCACAAACTGGCATACTGCTGCTATTAGGTTAGGAAAAAATATGTTGTAATGAAGTTGGTTATCTCAGTGGCATTTTGCAGGCAGAGTATTAATAGGGAAATGGAGTAATGTGAGGTCATTATGGAACCAAGGCAAATACAAATTAGTTATATCGCTACCATTCACAGCTTGGAGCATCAGTGAAGGCACTAAAGGAGAGAGGATGATGGGGTGAAGATGACAAAAGGGAAATTCTACAGAGAAAATAGAACAAGGTTTAGCAACATCATGGAGAGAGGAATAAGATGTGGAGGACAGAGTGGAAAGGGGGTATCAAAAAGGACACCGGACTTACAGGACAAGTGCGACTGTGGTTTGTGCCTACGCCAACAGAGAAGTAAACTCAGACAAGACCGGGAGAAATTGTTTTGACTTTGCAAACTATAACAACTGTGATATTAAACAACTTGAAATGCAAATTCTGTCCCCTTTATGCAGCAGCTTAATCCCATTTAAATACCTAGCCATCTACCTGGGCTGAGGAGAGAGTACAGGCTTGCATGTACGTACTGGAGTGATCCAACGGGGAAGCTGGTAAGCAGCCCTGGTACACTCAGAACCGCTCCCAGAATAAATGGTGAGAGCACGACGGAGACAAGGCTTTGCTGCACGCTAGCTAAGGGCCAGCTTATCCTCCAGCCTGAAGTGCCAGCTTATCCTCCAGCCTTACCCAGCCACTTGGCTGTGCTGCCAAAACATGAACGAACACTGGATCCAGGCACTGCTTACTTATATAGACTCCAGGTTTAATTCTTCAATTTACACAAAAAAATGCACACATAAAATAAAAGGAAAAGTTACACAAAGTGCCTGACAATATCTCATCTCATGCTAGACTCCAGTTTCATGAACAAATATTTAACAAGGGATACTAGGACTGCATATTTATCTCTTCAGCTGTGTACTTTTATTACTTCCATGGCTAAGACCCAGGTCATTATTTGCAGAAGTACGTATTTCAGTGCCTAGGGGCTGAAATTACCACACACAAGTACCTGTCCAAACAGACTTTCAGCAGTCTACTGGAAATCTGGCCTAGGAAAAGGCCCATTGCATTTTGAGGTTTTGTGAACTACTAATTTAGCCTCTAATTTAGTTCGTGTCCATCAAAGATTCACACAGTGGATCTCCTAGGAACGAGCTGCTAACTGCTTATCACACATCCTTTTTTCTGTGAAAGCAAAAGTTGTTTACAATTACAATGTTACACAGTACTAAACAGAAGCCTACATTACGTATATACACCAAACTGAAAAGATGTGTATTTTAGGAATGAGAATATACAAAACACAGAAAATCCATCTGGATGCAGAGAAACACCCTTGCAACACTGGAAGTCTCCCTCATTTCAAAGAGTTCAAACTGCTGCAACAGTCCTGCACTTTTGCAAGATTTCCAATGTATAATGTGGTTTTGTATGACAAAAGTGCATGTGTGGTAAGTTTGATGGTTCTCAGCTGACTGGGATCTTGATGAGCTTATTGCTACAGCTTCACAGCTGCAAAAATCAAAAGCTTTGCATCTAACATTGCAATACCAAATTGCTAAATACTACCAGACCAATTTTTACAATTTTAATTATTATTTATAAACCAGCTATATATATATATATGAGTGTGGAAAAGAGCCATTAAATGGATATGCTCAAATACAGAAATGGATCAACAACAGTTCAGCCAAAGCTGTTCCACAGTCTATCAAAGTCTGGAAGGATTTCTAGAGTAGGATTCATCCAAATATGTCTCTCTATGAGGTAGCTGGCTGTACAGCTACAGAGAAATGGATGCTTTTAGGCTTTGATTTGTATCGGACAAAAGCAGGTCTCTAAAACTTAGTAAATGTGTCCCTTTCTCTCTGCTGACTGTAAAGAAAGCCTATGCTGATGAGTTCAGATACAGGTTTATTCTCCCTTCCCACACCCCTCAATGACGCCTTTAGCACTGAATGGAGTGTTCTTGCTTTTCAGAAGACGTACGCTGCATTGTACTGGGTATTTCCATGCCAGCCTTTGATCGACCCATCTTTTTCACTCTGGATTTTCTACAGTCTCCAACAAACAGTGCGAGATGCTCCCATCAGTTCATGGCCTGATATATACTTGTACCTACTACTGCAACATCCTTCTGCAGAAAGTTCTTACCCTGCCTGGCTGCTGCCATAATCTGCCGCCGCCAATCAGAGAAACCAAGGTTCTTCTTGGACATGAAAGTGGAAGCTAAACCACAACACTGTGTCAGACGTCATGCCAAGCTTTCACATTGTGGGAAGCTTAACGGTCACGAGAAATGAACAGTTTCTTCAGTCTCTTTAATTCAAAGTGCATTTTACTCTTTAGCACAATCCTTGCAGTGTTTGGCCCATTAGATCCCCTGACATCAGTTAGAAGACTGCCAAGACAACTTAAAACCGAGCCCAGTTGCAGTGCTCACCACCGCGTGCCTGCAGACTGCAAGATGTGGCTTTCAGGTGCCCTGCAGCCTTTTTACTCTGTCACAGCCATACAAAGGGATGTTTATGTCGAGCACTCGTGGTTCTCATCTTCAGCCACTTTATTCACAAAGGCCCTATTAAAAGCAAAGGTACATGATGACGAAGGCAGGCAGTGGAAAGGAGCTCTCTTTGTTTGATCCATTTCCGTGCAGAAGATGCCTCCAGGGTTTTAAAGTATTGAGCATACCATTTTTAGAGCAAATTCACTGCTCTAGCCTCTATTCTACAAGTATTTTTTTAAATTGTATATACAAACATCAGAAGGTCAAACTGAGATTACCAGATTCCTGCCAGGTGTTTTTTAATTGACCTGTGGCTACTTCAACATTTCTGCTGAAAACTGTTATAACAAACCCACATGGCATCTTCACAGGTAGCAGTTTTTTTAAAAAATAAAATATGATCCAAATGGCTTTACTGAAAATTGTGATTAGCCTAGACTCATACCATGCATGTTTTCCTGACAACACATGGCATATCTTCCGGGTGAAATCAAGATACAAAGAGATGTACTGTGAAACTCAGTGGTTCTGTGTAGTAAGCAGCTAGCCCAGAGCACTGGCCTGTTCAGGCCTGCCAGCCCTGGTGGATACATGGGATATGTCTCCTTCTGGCCCGCTAAGGCAATCCAGTCCCAAAGGACAAGGGGACTCTGCAGTCCCCTTTGCTGTACACTGTACATGCACAAGGTGAGAGAGACCAACCCACATTTGCTGTCCTACCAAACAGACAGATTTGCCCATACGTGGTTACAGAACTACACCCACACAGCTAAAGATCTCGATTATCTTTGAGCCATCAACAGAAAGGTGCATAGTGCAGCTCCATGACCTGTCCCGTAAGTGCATCCCCAACAAGGTGGAGGAATTAAAGGCTACTGGACAATAAACTGCGAGATTGTTCCAATGCTCAGAGCAGCCACAAAGCTGTTTGGAACTCCTGGAGTCCCAAACTCTTCCATTCAGAGAAAACCGAATGGAAACAGACTACAGGAGTTCTTCCTATTATACTTCTAATTTTCATTTCAAATACAGCTTCAGCTAGCAACCTGAGCAAAGAAAAATGAACAGCAAAATACAATGCCACACTTCCTACATGCATAATCTATTTTTTAAATATCAAGCTAATAAAATAAAAATGCTTTTTGATGTTCTGTATGGTGGACACTCTCACACTGATAGTCAAAATCACCAGGTGGGTCCACTAGGCTGTGATGCCAGTGAAATCCTTAATGCAGCTGTGAGACAAAATTCTGAAGAAGAAACTGATGCAACCGTAAAATCACCAAGCTTTTTTTTTTCTACATAAAAAAATCAGAAGCCCACTGGAACTCAGTAATCCTGTACAAAACACAAGGCTACAAAAGCTACTCCTGTTCCTTTACAGATAACGCACTTATTGTGCTCCTCAGTGAATCCTGGGCAATATCTGCAATAGATTATAGACTTTATACTGAGTCTTATTTTATAACTCCAGCCAACTAACCAAATATACACCACTTGTTACTATATTCATGTTTTATAAATAATAGCAGAAAGACAACCAAATGGTAAGTGAAGCAATTCTATCAATCATTGAAAACAGGAAGCTAAAATTAATATTATGGACAGAGCAAAATTAGACAATACAATCAGATGACAAGTGAAAGCCAAAGAGGAAAGCTGAAACCACACTAAAGTTTTACTTCAAAGAAGTGCTTAATCAAACACACGTTCAGTGCTCATTTGTTTTCCCCATTTGTCCTGTTATAAACAATAAGCAATGCCACAGTTTTCCCAAGAAGCCATAGGAGGTAAAGTTTCTGTAATTTAAGCCAATACTGTAAGTAAAAAAACCCCGTTTAATATAAAACACAGTGAAAAGCTGATTACGAATTTGTCACAAATTTTGCATTTTGTATTTTCAAAGTTATTTACATTTAAAACTGTTCCTTTTTTTGCCACTACACAGCAGGGTTCTGCTGTGCCAAAGCAGAGTTCCAGTTTGCTTTGTTACGTGTTCAGTTTTCACAAAAACATTATTTTTGGACTGTGTCCTTTCTGATTGGATTTCACTGTTCAAAATGTTTCTTTACCCACAAAGACTGAGTAAATTGACATCTGCTATCCTTGAACTTTATCCAGACCTTATAACTGATTTTTTTTTTTTGTACAGGGCAATATCAAAGTCTTTAGTCCTCATAAAACTCCTTATGTTTGTGAAGATACACATGGAGGTCATCAGTGAGTTTGCATAAAGCTGTGTTACCAGATCCATCTGAAAAGTAAAGTAACATCAGAATTACAGCCCTGCACAGTTGCAGTATCTAAACTTCCATTTATATGAAGTAGTAAAGCTGGGTGACATATAACACTGCTGTGTAAATAGTCTTCATTTGGAGGTAAGAGTAAAGAGAAGTAAAGATTCACATCAGCTTCTCATTTCTATAACTACTTTTACACCAACAAGCTGTATGTTTTAAGGACACTGGAGGCTGATTAAGTGCATTTATAACTAAGATTCCTGCAACTGCAGAGAGCAGAGCAACCTAAGCCATTTTTCTCACAGTTAAGAGTACTGAAAATAGGGTAAGCCTTTTGTACACACGCTGCAAGTTGACCCAGGGTGACATATATCGAACACAGTTAAGTATTATAGGAAATGCACAACATTATTTTCCAATTATTAACAAGAAAAAAAAATCTATACATGTATATACTGGGTTTTATTTGCAGGAAAATCAGAAGAAAATTAATTTTATTTTTTGTAAAAGTTCACTGAAAGACCTAAGGACTCCATCACACACTAAACAGTGCCTATCAGCCAAGTTAGCTACTGAACACCTCTCCCTCAGTAGTCACCAACAAAAGGCACATAATCCCTTGTAGTATTTTCTTCACCAACAAACAAGCAAACCAGGTTCCTCACTGAAAACCACCTGCCTTCCTTCCACTCACCCCATCTCAAAAATTTGGGTTGCCAGCTAAGTCTGGGAGAGTGCTGAAAGCAGCAGCAGGTCTGGGCTGGGTAGGAGCCGGGGTGGGATGCAGCTGCAGGTCCCCAGGGGCCACGCCAGCATCATGAGGGGCATGACGGGGAGCTGAGCAGAGCAGCTGTTCCTTGGCCCCTCAGAAGCTCCCCAACACTGGAGAAGCACTGCTCAAACAGGTCTCCAGCTGCTCTGCTTTCAGGACGTTGTAACCAGTCTCTTAAAGCCCAACTTAAAACCGAGCTGCAGGTGAGTGAGGTTGCAGCTCACATAACGTATACCACCCCAGAGAAGCAGCATTAACGAAAAGAGCCAGGACATACTGTACTTGCAGTCAGCTCTGGAAGAGATGTAAGGCAAAAAACATGGCGCATGTTCCAGTGGCGTGGCCTCAAAGTGATGACAGAAGGGTTTGGGTTGTGAAGAGTCACATCAAACAAAGCTGACACACCCTCCCAGCCCGCCGCAGCCGCACAACCGTTCAACACTGCAGGGTAATCCCTTGGCTATTATAAATGCCACAGAAATCCTGAGCAGAGGCAACAAACAGGTTTGTAACCCATTTGTACCAGCGACCAGCTCTCAGGCTTGGTCTCGTAATTACCTCCCAACCCACTCTGGCACATAAGGAAAAAGCAGTAACACTGCTGGTCTAAACTGGGGCTGTTCTCCAGCTTCTAATCTACGCATGGAAACTGCAAGCCTTAAACAAAGCCTGTTATAACATCTGCCTACACTAATTAGCGAACTATGTGAGACTGGAGACACACCAAACCTGAACTATAGTACAGATAAAGTCAGAAGCAATAAACCCAATCACGAAAGATTCACGTTAAACATCAGAAAAATCGTTCCCTGGCCAGGGCAGAGAAACACCAGAACAAATGCCACTTAACATGTAACCAGCTTGTATCCTACCTTCCTTCAGCTGTCTCTTTTTTGTTTTATCTGATACTATACTCTTTTTTTCGTGAGTTTTTCAGGTGCCCACAGTGTGTGCACATGGCTGTAAATACAATAAATACTATTAACAAATGGCAGCTATTACAAGATCTATAACAGATATGCAAAATTTACCTTATGAAAATAGGGCCCAGATCTAGATACACCCCTCACTTTATTAATAGGCATAATTTTGATCTCTGTTTTTTGGCTCCATTACCAGCAATGTAAGTAGATGTTTGAGAAGAAACTTCTCTTGTAATACTTTTGCAGGATCAGGCCCTAAAAACGGAGGATACAGATGGTGAACACAAGATGCACACTGAGTGAAAACAACTCTCGCTTTTCACGGTGGCAGAATGCCAGCTAGTTAGAGACTGCTGATGATGGTACAAGAAGAGGAAGAACTGTCAGGCATATGTGCCGAATTTACTCATTTAAAAATTGGGCATCACCGTCTGTTGCAGCTGATCAACAAAATGAGATTAAGTGGGGCAACAAATTATGCCCCTTTTAATCAACTAATGCTGTCATCTCCTTTGTAAATGGAGAGTTTCTAAACTTGGTTTTGGTAAGTTTGAAGCAGTAAAAAGAACATGGAAACATCCTGTTAACAAATTACTGGCTTGGTTCAAAGACCACCTAAGGACTTTCTACAGACTTTAGATCAAGATCAAAGTACATAAAGAGCATCACTCCATGGAGGAAAATCAAGGATGAAAAGCACACTCATCACTTGGGTTTTTAAAAGTTATTTGAGAAAGGAATAAGTTATTAGATCCTGATTGTGGATTTCCAGCAGTGTGACTGCACTATATTGACGAAGGCATAAATGCTTGAAGAATTAGGCCTTTATTTTACTTGCTGCTTGGCTGCATCAGTCTAGACAACAACCAGATAATGCTGTATTAGTTCACCTCTTTTTGTAAAAGAGAGTAGAAGAAAACCCAGAATTCCACCAGGTTATGTCCCTTCAGAATGAAAGTCTTCTCTGAAAAGAGGCAAATGCCACCTACTCTTTTTGTATTCAGAAGGTGGCACCTGCACCACATATTCCTGATGTGAATATCTGCCAAGGGGGATGCCGATGCTCCTGATATGCCACCCCAGCCAGAAGAGCTCCAGCACCTTACTTTAGTATCTAGCTTTATAATTTAGCACTCCTCGGTGTAAAAGAGCTCACTTCCAGAATATAATGCTAAACAAAAAGCAACTATAAACAAACAGGATTAAAAAAAAAAAAAAAGATCCCTGTAATTATGTAAAGAAACTTTCCCTAAAGTGATACATATCTGAATGCATGATCAATTAAAAAAAAAAACAAACAAAAAAACCCACCAACCCAGATATCTAGAAAATGGTTATAAAAATCTAGGGTTTAATCCAGATTTGAAAGCTCCTTGCACAGGATGCCAGCAGATGTCTAAAAAAATCTTTCTATAATGTAGAGCTTTATCAAGTCCAGTAATTCAAAACTAATTCAACTGAAAGACAAATGGGAAGCCGCATGGTTCACTTGGTTTACGAAAGACTCAGAACCTTTAGTAAACCAGTTAAAATTATTTGCCAAGCAAAACTACTTCACTACAGAAGGTGAATACACAACCTTTGCTTATAAATGCATAGGGTAACTGCTTGAGGAACAGCCCAGCGTTGCATTAGTACTGCAATGTCCCTTCATTTTTGCTTTCCCTCTCTGTGAAGGGTAAATTAAATTCTCTTCAGAGTTTCTGCTGCCATTGAAAAATATTTCAGCAATCTAAATACAGGGTTTACTCCACTGGCCACTCATGCCAAAGGCCCCAAAACCACTCTGAAAGAAGAAGACTTTTGCAATTTGTAGCTGCATCTATAAAGCAATGAAAAATTGATGGTTTCCTTTTGACTGCTGTAGAAAGGGCTGCTTTGTACATTTCTTTCCTCGGGGAACCCATTGCTATAATTTTCCATTGGAGAGTTTCTGTATTCCTGCACTGCTGAAGTGACTGCACTGCTGAACTAATTTGGGTCATCAAAACCCTAGGATTAATCTCATGTCTAAACCAAAAAAAAGTAATTCTCACATAAATTTACTTGCTTGATTATCTGTAACTATTTCTATAAAATACTATGCCAAATACTATGCTAAAACACATAGACTGTAACTTCTGCATTTTTTAACCTATAACAAATAAATAATAATAAAAAAAAAGAGTAATCTACATTTCATTTTAATGCATTGTTACTATCACCAGCATACGCACTGTGAACACCATCCATTGCAGGATGTCGAAGTAACAGAAACATTAATCTAGTCTTAGAAAACTGCAAGATGGATAACTATTAACCTTGGATGCTGTGAGGTTAAGCTGCTTGCCTATGGTCACACAGTGAATTTGACAGGACCAGGAATAAAGCCCAAATTTCCTGATTCCCCAGCCCTATCACAAGACAACGCTGATATAATTGCTAAGTTTGAATTTAATGGTCTGTACAATTCATGTTTCTAAATCTCCAGAGTTTGTAACAGCAGGTATTAATGTTTTATTTCAGGTTCATATGCACACAGTACACTAAAAGCTGTTTTTAGTTTAATGGAAATTAAATGGCCCATCTCAAAACACCGTGCAGTCTAGAGCACGCTAATGCTTGCAGAACTGTATGGGAATATGAGGTATGCAGCTCCTGGGTTTGATTACTCGTGTCACCAGAGCTGGCAACGCAGCGCTCAGGTCCGCATGCACAGGGCTTGCTGGGACATTTCCATACAGCTCCTCTTTGTGTAAGGCAGGAGTAACCTTGACCCTGCCCTCACAGGCACAGCTCCCTTGAAACGCCGCAATGAGAGGTCAGCCCCATTAGATTGTACAGATCTTCAGCGTATGCTCACTAGGAGGGATAAGTACCAAATGTGTGTTGGAGGGGGGTTACCTGCCCCGCACTCAAACAATATTCTGATTTCCAAAAGGTCAAACAGCAGGTCGTTAGAGGAACTGCTGCAGGATTCAACTGCCTGTTCCCCCGTCCCTTTTCCGTTGCTATCCGTGTGTGCCCAACATGCTGCTCTGGAGAAACCGCAAATTCTCTTTTTCCAGAGGTCCCAAGAGCCCTGACGAGTTGCAGGTACCCGGCATTTGGAAATTCATCATTTAAACAGGTCACAGAAGCGGCATGAAGAGGCGTGCTCGCTTCAGACCACCATACAGGTGGACAATCCTTTCTGTGTTCAGAAACTACTGCCAGTACTCACCCAAACCCAAAGTCTGCCATTCCAGAAAGTTTTGAAAAATACAATTTCAAAATTTATTTTTAGTTTCACTGTCTTCATCGTGCGTTCATCTGTCTTGCTAACTGACTGTCCCTTCCCCACCTTTTTGTTAAAGCTTTTCCCCTGACTTGCACGCTTTATTGCTCTTTCAGACCTTACTGGTCCTAGCCATTTCATGGGTTAAGCAACATCTGCTCGGATAATTAGAAGAGAAGAGATTAACAAGTCAGAGAACAGTCATTACCTGCAGACATTCTGAAAATAGCTATCTCCACAAATCCAACAGACAGAGCTATCAATTACAATAATCCTAGAGGTAGACTGTATTTGCACAGAAAGAGTATTTTAATCTTATAAGTAGAACCCACGGTGAAATAGGTTTCTCTATTTCCAAAAAAAACATCAATTCCAATATTTCAGGAAATAAACAGTGAAATTGGTGTTTGCAGCTTTGCTAAATGAAGACTGTGTTGTGCTTCTAGTGATTAACCAATTCTAGAATAAGAGACTATTTAGCACGAGGGAAAGAAAACCAAAAACACTGAGCCAGTAACAGCTTCAGCTCTTACTGACAATTACCTCTTCACGAACTTCTGGGACTACTTGCACATACAATAACATACACATGTTTAACATTGGAACCAGAGGCATCCAGTTATCTCAGTTACTTGGATAATGCTAAAATAAAGACATGCTTCCTTGAAGAACATCAGCTCAACTGTAATGTAAGAACATTTTTTAACCTCTAATAGACTTCATCTTGCTTTGCTTTTAATTTGAAGAATCTACGTATTGGAAAGAATATTGTAGTCAACTAAGAATCTGCTGGAAATTTTGTTTATCTTGGATTTTGTTACAAAGTTCACTTGAGATATATATAATAAAGCTAGAACTGGATTTTCTTTTAATTGAGCATGTTTTGAGAACAGTTTTTGAGCTGGGTTTTTATAATAGGTCTTTAGAAGATGTTGGAAAAACTCATTTTCCTTCATTTTTTTAAATTAAATTTTCATCTTAGTTTGAAGGTAAGTTGAAAAAAATTAATACATTGCTTTTCAAGAACATCTCAAGACAAAACCTGAAAACTTACATACAAAAAGCATGAGATAGTTTTCAAGCAAAAATTCTGGGGAAATGTTTATAAAATTGAAGGAACTTTTGAAAACTGTTACAAATCTTATGACTTGGTGACTTAAAGAAAAAAAACTCGTTAAATAAAAAATGTCTGCATGGAAAATCATATTGGCTAGGTAGCTGTAATTTAAGCTGGGTATTGTAGCAGTAAACTTACCAGAGTAACAGAAGTTGCAGGTAAGGCTGAGATAGAAGGCACACACATGCACAAAATCTTCCACGCACTTCATAGCACCTCTCTTTACATGGGGAACAGCATAGGACAGACCAATTCACTCCCAAATTAGAAAAATAAGCCTGGACCAAACCGCTTGCCCTGCCAGGGACCAGACTGGTCATGCTGCTGGAGACACCCGAGGTCTCACTGAAGTCTCGTCTAGATCGAGCTGGTGACTGAAGGCTTGTCCTGGGAACAAGGGCGTTCACTCTGCAACCTTACCTGCAGCCACCTACCAGATGAGGAAAGCCCTGCAGTCAGCCATGACTTGAAAAAGGGAAATCTTAGACCTCAGTAAACTTCAAATTCTTGGAAAATTCTGTGACAGCAGCCTGGATATGTCAATGTACCTATTGAAACACACTGACCACAATGTGGCACACTGTTTTCAAGAGTTGCTGCACCCATAAACTCATATCCTGGGGTTTTCCCATGGAACTGATGCGAGGTCGATAGCCACTGCAGAAAGTAAAGGTGCTCTCCTTTCTCCCCAGGACTTATTGTGAGAGCGTGGAGCAGATCCGGTGCTTCCTCATACCCAGCTGAATAAGCTGCTTGGAGCTATGGAATGACTGCTGGGGATGGTGGGACCATGCTCTGCTCCCTTGTCTTTGGTCGGGCAGAACATCCATTTTGGAGCTGTTCGCTCCCTCTTGGGCAAGGGCAAGCCCTGCTGGCACAGCAGAGAGGCAGAGCTCCGGTCAAGAAAAGCTAAGTGAGCTGTAAAGGGCAAATACGTACCAGAGGTGCCACCTGGCAACACCACCATGAAAAAAAGCGTTAAGTGGCTTACATAAAGCAGTACCATAAACCCCCTGTATAAAGGCAGCTAAGGACACCGTCTCTCCCAGCCTGAGGTGCTGCTTGGTGAGCACTGAGAAAAGAACAAAATTAAGGTTATGCAATCCCAAAGTAAATAAAGTCAGGACTTGCATTTTGACAGGATCGTGAAGCAAACAAAGCTTGTGCTGCTGGGTAAAGCCCCTGAGCGCCTCGCCATTGTGGTGGTGAATGGGGGGACAGGGACGAGCAGGGGCTGCCTCGCCGTGGGAGCCCAGGGGCACAGGCTGGGCTGGGCACACACTGGCCTCCCACCCCTGTCCCCTCTAGCCAGGCCACGAGAGTCAGGTCCTCTGTGGCCCAGTTTACAGCACAGGCTCACCACAACAAAAAAATCCCAGCACTGTCAGGGAATTACGGCCTGACATGAGGCCAGCTGAAGTCAATCAATGGCTTCCATGCATTTTCTGTCAGCCCACTGTAGCACCCTCTGCAGGGGTTAAAATCTCTGTGTCTCTGATCACCACACCTTCTTCTTCTGGTTCCTCAGCTGGAGGTAAATCTGCACTGTCCCTGACTTTCAAGGACTCCAGAAACCAAAGATGAACACATCCATGCATTTCACACACGCAGTGTTTTCCAGACCATCCTGGAGGCTGAGGAGATGGCAAGCAGATGTTCTGCTGCTTGTGCTCACCACAGAATCCAGTGACTGCAGCTATCCTGTTGACTTTGCAACATGGAGTTGCTCACCCTTAGTAACGGTGCCCCTTACTGCCTCGAGGGCTGTGTGCCACAGGCCTCCGGCCGTGGGGGAAAGTACCAGAGAAGCTCACAGATGTGGAGGTGCTTTGAAAAAATGGTTCATGCCAAAAGTAATTCACAGAATTCACCAGCCCTTGAAACCTACTGAAGCAAATTAATTCTAAACTTATTTCTTCCATCTTTTTTGCTTATTCTTGTTTGATTTTCCCTGCAAGAAAGTTGGGTGGCCATGTGCAGCCCATTACTGTTATGGCAGTCTGGGCTGGGGAGCTTGTGGCTGAGCCTGGGCTAGTGGGTGCTCTTGCCTTGGTACTATAGCACATCCCACACCAGCAACTCAACCTCTCCTCCTGCTACGGTTTGCCATGAGGAAGAGCTTTCAACTCCCAGAGTGCTGTCATTCCCCCTTTTCCTCAACCCAGGATAACTCGTTCGAGGTAATTAAGCTGTCAATCTGCAGAGTTGTGGGAATACTGCCATTTTCAGAAGCACCCATAATGTCTTTCCCAGGGAAAGCTCCACCTTCCAAAATTGATGCCAATGCCAGTGCAGAGTGTACCTATGGTACATTCTCCAGTGGAAGTCTTCAACTCTCAGTCACAGTCAATGTGTGGTTCAGATCCCTTTGAGAACAGGGGAAAGTTCACTTTGTTAACTTATAACTTTTGTTATAAGAAGGAACCTAGCACGACACATTTCTATGCAGTAGAGGTCCTGAAGTAATAATTGAGATTTTTACTTCTCCTGAATAATATAATGTGCAGAAAATAATATACAAGCAGACAGCAAGGTATAACACACATCTGAAGAATATAATTTTCTTCATTTTGCTACAAGTATAGTTATAAAAAGTTCACAATGCTGTAGTACTTTGGTATTATCTGTTGTAGTCAATCACTTGCAAACTGATCCATCTTTACTCCTAGCAGAATTAAAGATTTTGGTAACTTTTCAGTAAAGTAACATTTAAATAACACACGAATACCAATTTCATATTATATTTCTCTATAGGGAATTGAATTTCAGACCAAAGAAAAAAAAAAAGGACTAATTAAAAAAAATCTACTGCCTTTTAAAAGCTCTATGTAGTTACTCCAGATGATTGCTCATAAATTCAACAAAGCCCTAAAGATTACTCACATCTAGCAGCATAATCATTAAGGGCAAAGTAACTGTCTTTTTCTTCTTACAGAGAAAATGGACTTTTATTATGCTGCTAATCACACCTGCACATTAAGTACCCATCAGTGTTAGAAGCTGAAAGCTATGAGCATGTTTTGTTTCTCATTTTTAAAAGACGATAATCTTTTTGGATTGCTTCCTCAGACTTTAGAACTGGAGGCTATGATTTTCCTAACGGTATCTATTAGTTCAATATCAAGTGCCCTTAGGATCTTGTAAAGTATCTTTTAACTTCAAATTCCATCCAATCTCAAATATATATATTGAATAAGAATTTCTAATTGCAACTGTAATTTTTGAAATGGAATCTGACATTAAAAAATCAGTGTTATATTTGGGGATCATTCATATGGGTCACTATAATGTCTAACATGAAATTAAATTTACTGCTGAAAATTCCTACTGCACATTCCAGAAATATATTTAAAAATACGAATATCCATTAGATTCCTTGTAGTAAAAGAGTAGAGATATTAACATCTGAATCTGTTTTCATCATGGGTATAATTAAGAAGAAAGGAACTCTTTGCTTTTTAGATCTGTAACATGCCTCTTAACCATTTGCAATCCTTGGCCTCATTTTCATCCATAAGTGTTGGCATAAAACATTCCAGAGCAAGCAGATAACCCTTCCCAGAGGAAATTCCTTAAATATCCTCAAACTTTGTTCTTAATATTTACAACCAAGATTGCTTACATGCTGTTATAAATGCTGCGTGACTTTCAAAAGTTGCTAAGACTGAAGGAACATCACTTGCAAAGAACAGTCCTGAAGATTTCCTGCAACTGTGGCAGCCCTCAATAGCATCACACACAGCATTAACATGTCAAATGATATTCAAACAAGCCACTGATGAGAACAGCGTTAGGATGCAGAGGGTGCAGAAGAAAACATGCTTCCCTAATCCTGACCATCTACCCTTTCCTGAGAAAACTACCCAAATTTATCAGATGTCCTTTTTTACTGAGTTTTTCATCTTCTTATTAATTATCTTAAGGTCAAGTACGCAAGTTTTCCCCACATCCAGTCTAGTATTTCCATTTTTGTGTCTTGTGTGTGGAGTTCTGGAAAAGCATCAAGATTTAGTAGGAACTGACATAGAGGATGAATTACTGACAGGATTAACATTGCACATAGTAAAAAATGAGGAGTATGTCAAACACCTACTTCACAAGAAAAAAAAAAAAAAGGAAACCAAAACTGTCCATCACTGAGGTTACTGGCTGCTGAGCATGTTGCTTTACAATTTGCTCAGTTTTATCTCACGGTTTGCTTGTACTTCCCTCTCTGCCACTGTGTCTGTCTTGTTTTCCTCTGTCTTGCATGTCCTTGCAAGATCCCTGGGCAGGGTCATCTTCTGTCCCCTGTGGAGCACCAGAGTGGAGGACCATGGCTCCTGGCCAGACACGTTGTTCATTTTGGTGATACGTACAATAAGCAATAACAATGCTGGAAAATTCCACTCATGTTTGATGTAACTAGTGACTATTAGTTTTCTGTGTTTATATTCATCTTATGTCCCTAGGCAAAATTCTACCCAGACTACCCATCAGAGGGCAGCTGAGGGGAGCAGGAAGGGAGAAGGTCCCTGGGAGGAGCCTGTGGGGTTGGAGAACTTGCTTATAGCCCATTCTGAACAACTTGTTGGTATTTTGCCAGGCCCCCGACTATAAGAATTTGGCCCCACCATTGTGCTGAATCATTTACCTTGCTTTGGAGTTCACTGGGAGCCGCTAATCTGCCTATCATGACCGATTTAAAACTGGAAAATGGTCACGCACATTTTAAAAATAGTCTGTTTATCACAGCATGTATATTGATTATCTTTTGGAAACTCTCCAAGAGACATCATTCTGGAAGTCAATCTAAAATAAATATGACCCAAATTTATCCAGAACAGGTTGGATGAAGCCTTGTTACTAGGCACCTAGCTTTTTTATTTTCCGCTATACCAAATCACACACATTTAAACAATATATAACTGGCTACATATTCATATTGCAGCCTCTTGGCAATTATGAATCGTTAAACAGCATTTTAATGTAGCTTACTTCACACGGGTGCATTGATATTTGAAAAAGTTTAGTTCCCATTCTCTGAGTACTGAAATGCTTTTCAAAATCCTAGTGTAGTACTGCTAAAGTCACTTGGTACCTGCCCTGAACTAACCCCAGCCATCTACCTGTGACCTCCCAGAATGACAGACAAACGCTGTCAGGCAGTAATGAACAGAGTGCAGAAAGCTGAAGCATAAAAAAACCCCCTATGACTGAAACCACTGTGAACGAGGAGAAGCCGACCTGCAGCCCTGCTGCTGATAGAGGTGCTGCTCATCCTCAGTGTCTGGCAGCAAACCCGCCACAGCAAATTTTACCCGACTGAAGCTGGGACATGGAAGACACAGCTGGATTTGGAAGCAAGTTTCAAGTCATTCAGTGCTTGAGAAAGGCTGTCAACCTTTGATTTCCATATAGAAACAATTGATTGCTAATTATTGTGTAAATTAATCACTTCTCAGGGTTGATTGCTGCCACTACTTACTGCTACAACCTGAAGAAGTCAGGTTCTTCTCTTTCATATTTGAACATCTTTACAGTTTCCAGAAGCAGAAAGAACAGGTTTAGTTTTCAGCGGTCTATCTCAATGCCTTTTCCTCAGTGGCATGAACTATGTATACTAAGCTTATGCAAAGAGAATTACATTGTACACCTGCTTCATTAATGCTGCTTATGAATAAGGATGAAATGTCAGGCAGAGAAGGGTGTATTCTCTCTGAAAGGCAAAGGGAATACAACTCTGGAATAACTGATTTCTGCAATAAATAATTGATAACAAATTATTATAGGACATACATTTTATGGAACAGAAAACTAGTAGCATAAAGTATTGTTACCTTATGGCAACTTAAGATCAAAAAGCTGTTGTCAGTTTTCCCTTTCCTGCCCAGAGAAGACTCCGTGCATCACCCAGCAATCTGGACCTCCCTAAAGGACACCTGAAGTGCAGGGCATCGTGCTGAGAAAGTGACATGGCTCTCTGTCTCAAGTCTGCTTTGATTTCCCTCTTGCCCACAAAAGTGACAGCGTCATCTGTTTTATACACTAGATCCAGGCAGCAATTCTACACTGCCAGCAGAGTAGGAGGACATCGCTGTGTGGTGAGAAGCCCTAATGCAGCTGTGTTGGCAGGTGCAGCTCCATCATCTCTGCATGCAGCCTTACAGCTAAAAAACATTCAGCCTTTTTAAAATATCTCTATAGGTAACAACACACTCCTTTGCCTAAGCTGTACTCTGACACAGCAAACAGCAGACTCAGAAGCAGAAAGATTGGTCTGTGGTTTCCTGAGCTGGAAGTACCACAAAAACGAGAGCAGCACCAGAGGAGGAGCAATATCGTCCCCTTGCACTGCATGTTCTGTCTCATCTCTTCTATAAGAGCATATTCTTTAGAAGAGACCACTACATAGATGGAAATGTCCCCAGTAAGGAAAATTTTTCCATGAGGGTTTCCACTTCTCTTTCACATTCGCTATATACCATGTTGTATCAAGCAAAGAAACTTGCCAGAGTGGAGTATCCAGCCCACTATATTTTAAAATGTTTGTAAGTTGGAAATGGATCATGCCACTTCTCTCTGCTCCTTCCTCCTCCTGCCACCCCCCACACCATGAATATATTTTGGAAGAAAAGAACACACCCACTACTTGAGCAGATTCTAAGTATTTCACAGATTGTGCATGTAAGGAGGAAATAATAATGTACCATTTCAGCAGATCTGCAGTGCTCCATGCCTGTAAAAAACCTGCAGGGATTTTAGCAATACAAACAGCTGGACAGGAGGTAAGCTTCCCCTGTGGAGCAGGGACCAAAGTGCAGCAATGGTTGAGACCTGCTGTGAATAATTAATGACATTTTTTCAGGAAGTGACTTATGCCTGAATTCCTAAAGGAAATGGTCTACTTAAACTGGTTTATTAAAGCTGTATCCCAAGGAAAATCCAGACTGTTTAATGAAGCAATCTGAACAATTTGTGATGCATTTTCCCTCTTCAGTTCTTCATGTGACGTTCAGACCCATATAGCACATAATTAAATCAAGGATGGCTAAAATGTCTCACTTGCTAAATTACTATACATTTGCCTAATTAGCAATTACAACCCACTGTTGCCACAGACACTTGCTGAGTAATACCTCTGTTGCCCTGTAGGCTTGAGCACAACTGCAGAAAGTAGTAACACACAAAAATTGCCATAGTTAGATGCTTAACAAGCACTATGGATAAATCAAAAAAAGGGTTGCAACTTCAAAGGAACTGGAGCTTTAATTTACAGTGCAGAGATTAGCAATATAATTAATGAGAATTATAGCAAAACGAAGGAGAGAAATCACTGAAATCTTCTAAGTGTGCAGCTCTGGGAAAAGCAAGCAAATAAACCCCAAACCAAAGCCAAATGTTGTCTAAAAGACTTTATTGGTCCACTGTGCTTCTGATCTGTGATCTACCCCCAACCGTCCCCACCAGCCTCCTGTTAAAAAGAAAGATTTTACACCCATTTCACACTTTGGAACAAGATTTCAGGGAGTTTTTCTTCTCCTACAATGTAGGGAACAAGCAATGATAGGATCAGATAAAAGCACGTAATAAGATTAAGTCTCATTAAAAAAGTCCTCTTCCGCTTCAAAGGCACTTAACTTTATTAGAGGTAAGACTGTGAACGGTACGTACATCTACAAACACAACACAGTGGTGCGTGCAGAAGAGACCCTACACTACAGAAATGCCTTTCGTGCCTCAAAGCAAACAGTCACATCAAATGGCAAAACACTTTTCTGAAATGCACGGATTTCAGATGATGAGACAAGACAATCTTGGACAGGGTACTTGATGCGCCTTATGCTGAAAGGGTTTCTAACCAGCTAAGTGTGAAACATCTCCACGTTCAAAGGACGCATGGTATAAGTAATTGCTTTTTTGCAACGAGCACCTGGTATGGCAGCATCTCAGGGCACTCACTGGTCACAAACCACTTCTCTAAGAACTTGTCTTCTGCTGTAGCCACATGTTACAGATACCGGATCTCCATCTCGGAGGCGTAGCAGGGAAGGCAGAAGACCCGCTGCTGCCCTTGAGCACACGTGCAATGCTCGTCCCACTTCCTACATCCCACCTGCCTGCTGAGGCTGTGCACCTGACTGTGGCAGACAAGTCTCAAGTGTTTCACAGGGACTAGAATTTCTGGCTTTTGAACACTGAAACTAAAGGAATGAAATGCCTGACCTTTAAGAGAAGACAGAGAAAACTGCCTGCAAAACTTTTGCAGCAAAACCAAATTCAATTCTATCAAATTTGATTTCTGAAAAGAAAGAGAAATTGAAATTTAAATTCAGATTATTACAGGAATTACTGGGATTTCAAAGAATAAATGTTTATATTGAAATAAATCATGTAACTATTATTGAAAGCTAGAGGCAAGCCTGAATAAAATGATACTTATATACCTTTAACAGTAGCACTCAAAATTAAGAAACAATTCAACCAATTCAGCAATGTATAGAATGCCCAAATGAACTATATGCACCTTTTTCCAACCAAAATGTTCTTATTCATTTGCTAATATTATTACATTAGTTATACCCTTTAAAATAGGTACGCAAAGCTATAAAAACAATCACACTTCGTATCAATCTGTCAAATATCTTTTTTCTTTGTGAATGTTGTAATTACTGGGGTTTTAGCAAAATCCTTAAATTTCTGTAGAAATATATGATGCATAAAACATGCTTTAATTTCTGTTTCAAAGTTTGTACTACAAAATTCTTTAGCTGAAATAATAAATTCATCCTCTAATAGACAATGCTTACCCTGATTCTCTGAAGATGATTGATAAAATTGCTTATTAGCAATGAATCCTTAAGTGTTCCGTGGCATCCACGTCAAATTTAGCTAGAGACTGACCCTAATCCTAAATCAGATTTTCCAGCTAGCCTCTATTCTGCCAGCACAGAAAAGCTACAGATGGCAGAATGGAGGAACGCAACAATACCAAATAGGAACACTTATTTTTTAAAGACAACTTAAAAATAAATTTCCCACACAAATTTATGACTAAATTTTCTGTTAGACAGAAGAAATAGAAAATAAGATAAAACAAAAGGCTGCCTAGTGAGGAATAATGCTGAAAATACAGTGTTAATACTGAAGCCAGCTCTGAGGCCAGACAAGGTCACAGACCAAAATGGAGGTGATGTTGAGGGCAGTGCTATAGGCAAAGGGACTTTTTTAATAAATTTTGCTCTCCCTTTCCCAGTGGCAGCTTCTCAACTCCTCGGCTACATTAAGTGTCATTTTTGATGGTACTTTGATTTTTTTCTTGGGCATCTGAGTATAAATGAAAATCAATGTCTACAAGGATATTTCTATTTCGCAGTTCATACTACACCACTCCTTTCTTCATGTCACCCTGGCGATGTAAAAAGGCCTTGTAGCAGGAATATATTACATATTCTCAGTATGGGTCCCGTCAAACTGTAACAGTAACAAACCAGGAATCGGAACCCACTGTCTAAACTCCACCAGTTTCCATACAATAACCTCTTACCTGTTGGTGAGAGTGTTTTGTTCTTAACATTTATCGTCACAATTTCATAGGTGATTTACAGGGTATAGGAGCGCAGCATAAAAACCATCACCTCTCATCCTAAAATTAACACAGTGCTCCTATAGATTATGCAACAGTACTCAAATCCAGGCAGACTCAGAGCTGTGTTTGCAAGCAGCAATCCATGGATTTATCAACAACATTATTTTAACGGAACTTTAATTCAAAGTCAATACTTATTTTATGATTATTTTTTATACATTTTATTTCACCTATGTGAAAATGTCTGCAACTGAGACTTTCTATAACAATAGAGAAATAGTCCAGATGGAAATGCCATGGTCACCAAGTACCACCACAAGATGCAGCCATGCTGTACAAGCAGTCCAAAAAGGTCCCCAGAACCTTTTCCCACCAAACCCTGGGGGACCAGTTACCATTCAACACAGCGATAAAGCTAAATCCTTCTGGGAATAGCCAAAGACAAAGACTGGTTTGAGTGCCACCTTCCTCCAAATTACCCACCCTAGCACCCACCTATCCCACAATCAGCACGTTGAGGAAACCCTCAGAACTTTTACTGAAGCTCTGCCCCCTTTTGCGGGTATGACCCCAGCCACCCAGCACACACAAGTCTGACCAAACAGCTGTAATTAGTGAACCTCACCCCACTAAAGTGCCACTTGTCTGGATGCAAAAGCCTCAGTTACAGAAAGTATTTTCAGCGTATTTGTGGAGACTGGTAGCAAGGTCTTTTACAGCATGACTTGGCCATCAGAATTTATAACCAGGAAAATGTTTGATCCAACTTCATACAATGACCATTATTTTAATAGCACAGCATATAGAAAATACACAACCAGTACTAACGTTCCTGCAAAAATGCTGTTAGCTGCTTCCCAGATTATAATAGTAATTCACACACAACAGATTTAAAACCTGTTCAGCTATAAAAATGAGGCAATAACATGTCCCTCATCGGGAGCTCTCTCTTCATCCACTTTGGAAAGTTTCTTTCCTTGACAAGACTTCCATGAATGGTTTTCCAGTTTCTCTGCCTCGAGGGTTGAAAAGTCAGATCACCACAAATACCCTCAGAACTACATATGTAAATATACACTTATCGACCTATTATGATTTTTACCAGCCTAGCAGCCTGACACTGGAGAAGGCAATGCAATCCATTCCTATGCACTGGGAGAGGCAAATCTATTTGGCAACTGTTGGAGAAGAGGAACTGCTTGCAATGGGACAGTATTTTTTGCTACACGTGGGGACATTTTCTGCTAAAATCAGTTGAGCAGTAAAGCCCAGAAAACTATGACACTTATAGTCACATGCAGAAAAGGCAAACCCTTCTGCGCCTGCACTCTGGTGTTGAGGAACTACTGTTTTCACTATCCATGTGAAGAACTGCTGGGCAAAGTTGGCTCCAAGAGTCCTTTTCTCAAGGGAATGAAAAAGCCTTTCAGTTCGGAAGACTCCCTTCCCTTTAAGACAAGACGACTGTGTGGCCCTTATGCTGTCCCAGGGGTGGCTTTGTCCAGTGGACAGACAGACCAAGGCTGAAGTAGAGAAGCTCAGGCTATAAAGAAGAGTGGAGAGCACTAAAAGAGACAATGTTGAGCAACCAACATAACCAGTGGACTAAGATGAGACATTGTGTCATGAGGACCAGCAGCTTAGGTGCCGGGTCCCAGCATCCAGCAGCAAAACAGAGACAAACTAAACCTAGGATGGCTGTAGAGACTCGAGAACCGAACCACCTTTTCCAAGGTGACCACCAGACAAGCTTCTCTGAGGTGGACAACGAACAGGGAGCAGAGAAAATGGAAAAAGAAGGAAACCTCTGAGTCTTCTGCCTTCTATCTAGTATGATTTTGGTGGGTGCGGTTGGAGCTTGGGCTTTTTTACAGCCTCACTGCAGGAGACAAGAGGTTTCTTCTGAAATGGGAGCCCAGAATAGAGGTGGCCTCTCACAGTGGGGTCAGGTGTGACATACAGGGCAGCAGCAGTGGCCACCAAAAAGACAGTAGCAGGAGCAAAGAAACAGAAGGGGCAAGACAGGTGTAGGACCCTAGGGACCTAAAGGTGAGGTTGGAGAGGAAAACCAAGATGAAGCTTGACATTGGCAAGATGGTGCAGATGAGCAGGGACTTGGGACTGGGAGAGAAAACAGGGAGTAGAAACACGTGGAAGGGATCTACAACGATGAGGATGGTGGTGTGTGTGGCTCAAGCGGAAGCATATTTGGGGAGGAGTAAGGGCTATGAATAGGTCTGTGCTAGGATCAAAGGGTAACTCCAGAATGGGTGGAAGTGTTGTGAGGCTCTAAGGCTGGTGTGGGGACCTCTGAACTGTGTATGGGGGTGGGGAAGTGACAGAAAGGACTCCAGGAAGATACATTTGGGAATCTCATCTGAGTTTACTGCAGCCACTGCCTCCTTCTGCTACTCCTGCTTAGGGGCAAAGGTGTACCCAGGACTACTTCATCTCTCTGCAGAACCATCCTCTCTGTGTTTTGGTTTTGTGTAGGGCTGATGCAATGGGCTCTGGGTCTGTGACAGAAGCTCTCTAGAAGAG
The DNA here is from genome assembly GCA_035590215.1 of Microhierax caerulescens. Classification (NCBI taxonomy): domain Eukaryota; kingdom Metazoa; phylum Chordata; class Aves; order Falconiformes; family Falconidae; genus Microhierax; species Microhierax caerulescens. Next base: position 38,805,376 of record JAVJGJ010000059.1, on the reverse strand, counting down.
GCGAGGAATTTTTTTTTTTATTCCAGAAGTCCAGACAGGTGATTCAGACACCACAGTCATGCCCACATCAGCACACCCTTCAGCATGACCCAGTAACGAATGTAATGCAGCTGAGCTGGGATTGTACAAAATTAAGTTGCAGGCCTTAAGAAGATTTTATTGCAGAGTCTACAGTCTCTCACCTTCCTACCCCTACTCAATGGCAGCACAAGTAATAAATAGTACCTGATGCCCACACCAAAGCACGTGGGCTCAGCTTTCTGAGATGCTGAATTCCTATCTGTTCAGTCTGAGTTAAGACTGATTACCTGCTCTGAAAACTGGTACCCCTCCTCCGGAGCACCCCTAATCATGAACTTTTGGAAACATTTACTCCACATCAATCTTCCAAAACTGACAGAGGGATGTGACCAGAGGATATCAATCAACCTGAGCTAAATTGTGGTTAAGATTATTGTACAATACAGTAAGATTTAGATGAAGAAAGCACATTCCTCAGGTATCAGTTAAAAAAAAAAAAACAAAACAAAACAAAGTGCTTTTCGCTGCATGCAACAAAACATAATTCACCCTGCAACTTTAGCAGCTTGTGTTAAACTGAAGCAGTCACAGCTGACCTTCCTCAGTCACTGACAAGTCTATATTAGTTGTCCTCATTACATAAAGACAATCAATCAGAAACTGGAGAACAATGGCCTTATGAGGGTTCATAAAAATTGAATGCAAATTCTCTATGCCACTCAGTCAGGGACAAGTTATTCCCAGAGCTACAGACACACGTCTGTGCCAAAGTCAACATGATTTTTTTTCTGAATAGGGTCTGGGCCCAAGAAGGGAGCTTGTTGATTGCCTCAGGAGGGACAACGGCCAGAAAGCTATTCCTGTTTCCCTGTTCAGTGCAACTCCTTCATCCTCTCTCATTAGTGTAACACAGAACAGGAAAGGTATTTACACAAGTAGCTCCTATAATTATTGTTTGGGTTTTTTTGTTTTTGTTTTTTGTTGGGGTTTTTTTTTTGGTATTCTGGTATTACTCTGACATACATGCTCTATGCCAAAAAAAATTTGCTAATTTATACACAAATTCCATTTCAGAAAGTTCCTCATTACTAATTGGGATTATCAGGGAGGAACTCAGGAGGAGGAAGGAATCCTCCACTTTCCATCCTCCAGAAACTCCTACTGCATGAGAGGCCAGGCGGCCTCTACACCACTGATTCCTAATGCAAAGCGTAGAGAGTACCACTGTCACACATGATTGAAACAAGCTAATACCTTTAATTGTCAAGGGAGATATGGAGCAGAAAAACAATTATCAAGGAAGAAATGAGATCCTGGATGCTTAAGTCATACAGGTCTGCTAGAGGTCACCAGAACTGCAGTTTCTCATATATCTTCAGAAGAAGAAATATGAGGTCTTGTTCAAAATAATAATGGGCCGCTGGCGTATCACATTTGGAACTCCAGATGCCTGTTAGAAAAGTCGATAGCTGATAGTCAAGGATCCTGTTTGGTACACATGAAAAGCAGCTGTTCCTAATATACTTCGTTAACCTGACACCACCAAGCTTATTTTTGGTCATTGCTGGGTCAACTACCATTTCTTCCTCCTCCTGCACATCCCCTTCCCCAAATAAAAACCTCATGGTCCAAAACCCAATTAGCCCTCATCATAGTTTACATTTCTTAAATATTGTTTTATTGTTGGTTTTTTGTTTTCTCCCAGTCCCACGTACAGGCGTAAATCAAGATCCAAATGTTGCTTCTGGTCCTGACTTAATGGGACAAAACCTCAATATCTGAATAGAAAACTTATCCTGCATCCCCCCAATGGGATTGGCTCCTCTAGCTATATTTTAAATGTGAAAGTAGTTTTCAGAGGCTAAAACACTACAAACTAAATTTTTCCAGTGGTCAACAAAATTTTGACTAGTCCTTAATCTTCTGCTATTCTTTTCATTGAGCTGATCTTCACCTGAAAGACATATAAAAAGGTAAACCATATTTGACAATTTGGTCTGCTTTGGCCATATTGCTTAAGCAAAGTGCTTCACTCAGTACTTCTGGGACCCACCTAAGAAATACAAATACCACGTGCAAAACACTCCCAAACTTTTGACATTGCACAATGCATCTGTTAGCTACTAGACTTTCTTCCACGATCACAGGTAAATATGCTTACACATCAGTGATTCACATTTCTCCAAGGCAATCCAGGAGCAAGCACAACCAGTTGACAAAATGTTAGTCTTATTTTCTTTCTCAAATGATAATAAAGAAGCTAATACACCAGCCATTTTGCATATAGAAAAAGGCACCACTATCATATCTGGATCTGAAAGCCAAACAAACCATATGACACAAGAACTAGCACCCAAGGAAAGCCCCACATTTCACAGGATGCAAAAAACCCCTCACAACCTTGAAGACATAGGAAGTCTCTAATGTATGCTCTTTTCAGCTTCCATGGAAGACACATGCTGCCAACCTCTTAAATTCTGCCTCATGTTCTCTGTTGGAAAGCAATCCCAAAGTATATAAACCAAACCTCATCTCTATCGGGGGTCATACAGAGCTCCTGAAATCAGGAGCTCCAAGTGTTAACACTAACTTGGTTCCTGGCCTCTACCTTGGACTAGGAAATTTTGCCTCATACAATGCTGTCAGGCAAATTTCATTTACGCACTGTAACTGCAAATAAAATATTAATGTAGAGTGAATAAACCACATAGGGGTATAGTATCCAGAGACACATTTCTACAGAGTTAAAGACAATAACATTATCCAGTCCTCGTCAGGGACACGTATATACTTCCTGCCCCATGCACTTAGAAGTGAAGGTCAGTAGGGTAACATCAGCAAGGCAGTTTGAATTACTAACAAGAGGTGCACGTATCTGCAAACAGATTTGGCAAGTCACTCCATAAAATGACCCAGTATTCTGATTATAAAGATCTCAAATACTTAATTTTGTGAAGTAGCAGCTTCATCCTCTAAGGAAAATCTTATCACGGAAATGTCATATGTGTTCACAGCCTCATAGACAGCTGAGCTCACCACTTTTCATGAGTGTGGGAAGGTGGAGAAAGAGGAAGCGATGTGTTGTGCAATGTGGTACTTGTAGCCGAGCAAATATAAAATACATTTGACAACTAACTACAAGGAGATACTGCTGCTACTGTCAAATCTATCTTTAAACATGCCTAAATAAGAAACTTGGGAGCCTGTTTCAAACACTCACTGAAGTCCATAGGACTCTATTATTACTTGCTAGGAGCACTCAAGCACTATGCGCAAGAAATAGAAGCAGGTACGTTACACAGACTTAAAACACACCACTATAAACTGGTCCTTAACACGTATCTGCTCACTGCACCAGCACCGTTCTTGAGACAAATGCAAATCACAGCAAAGCTTCACAGTGCGGATGATACACAAACACATTCTCATCACTTTTTTTCAATAGGTTGAACAGACAGTGTAGACTAGGGCACCATCTCAGCCTAGAATTTCATGACTACCACAGCTCAACTGTTTTTAAATAACATGGGCCTTCTGTTATGTTGAAATTACTCATTGCATGGAAAAATGTGGCCAGGTGGAAATCTGCAGCTGATAAGGTAAAAAAAAAAAAGGGGGTTGGAGGAAGGGTTTGGAATTGTGGCTTCAGAGGTGATACTGAAACTGACTGACTAATACCTAGATTTCTGCTGCACTGAAGATTTTCATACTTCAATCCAGCAGAAATAATACCATTTCAAAAAATGATAGAAAAGTATAGCACATACTTAAATAAATATAGCCATGCATTTGAGTTCAAAGCTGAGATTTTTTGATATATTCTACATCTTGAGGAAAAGGGGAAAAGAATGGGAATTATGTGATTTAATAAATTTTAAGACTTTTGATCTTAAATACTGTAATCATTTTAATTCAATGTTGGAAAGAGCCTTTGAAAGCAGTTTCACAGCAGGAATAGAACTATTTTAAGTAACAGTGGGTAACTTTAATTAAACTCTTTGTGAGCTTCTAAACTTGAAGATAAACAAAAGGCCAACCTCCCAACTCCAAGTTTGCACAGCAGGTAGTTTTCTCTAAGCTTTATGCAGCAGCTTTCCATCTGCTTAACTCCCCTCATTTAGCTGACACTTAATTTCTAACCTGGGTTTTCCTTCTCCATAAAGATTTCATTAAAATAAATTCCTGAAATCACTTCCAAGAAAAGTCAGAACATGAAAATCAAAGGTAAAAATTATACACTGATAGACATATGCGTTATATTGCATGCTTTAAAACCTCCAAGGTTTGAACAGAGTTAGAGCCTATTTCTACCCATAGCTCCCCTGTCCAAGCCCTAGGTGAAGAAGGGTGATAGTTTTCCGCCATTCCGATTTGAACAACTGAGCATTAATTGTATCGGCCAAAGGGATGTGAGAACACACGTCATGTAATTTGGATTTACTTTGGAGAGACAGTACTTTGGTTGCAAGGATGAATCACATCCCCTCTGCAAACCAGGTTTTGTACCTCCAGAGGGACAAATCTGATTATTTACCTCCTTGGCTGCCTTCTCAGCTGTGTGCTTTTCCGCACCTGTGGGCTTCAGCAGCAGGTCCACCTAGGTCATCAGCCCAGCTTTCTATTAAGAAGCTGTGATCCCTATGGAAAGGAGTGGAGAGAGAAGACAGCCTTCCTGAAACAAAGCTGTTGCTTCATCTTAACAGCAGGAATACAAACCAACAAGCAGCTTAGGCATACACTGCTCTCATCCTAAAGTGTAACACTGGAAAGACACACGAACCTGGGGAACATGCGATATGAATATATTGGTGATATATGAACAGATGATCGATTACCAGAAGAACCTGAAGCCCTTAGAGAAGAGTCATAGGAAGGCTAGAATCAAAATTGACATTTTTTGTTAAAAGGTTGTGCTCCCAAGAGCTTTTCAAGAAAACACAGAAAGAGATCAGAAAATGAAGCAAGACAGGAGGAGTTAGCAAAAATACTCTTTTTGAAATCTGGTAATCTGAAAAGCTCTTGAAAGATGTAGAGAAGAGGCATGGATCTGCATGCAATTTTTATTACTTTTTCCGTTCTGTATGTTCTTTCACAGCTCTTTCTGACTGCACAATACACTATCTGCTCAGTGTCCCTCGTGGCTGAGCTCCCCTCCACCAGCATAAGGACAGGTGTCCTGGCAACAGCACTCACAAAGCAGCCTCTGTAGTTGTAACGCCGCCTCAGGAAGGCTGGACCATTTCAGTTGCTTTACTACAAGGCTAATTTTACTGGCCTATGTTCTGCCGCCGTCCTTGCCAACAGACTATCAAAAAACAACAAAAAACAGCCTGCATTGTCTACTCTGATAATGACTGGGACTACTTATTCCTACCTAAGAGAAGCAAAGGGTGAAAACGGTAAATAGTAGTTTTAAGATGATACCATGAAGGATATTTAAGTTGTTAGCATGTAATAAGAGAATGACAAAAAAAAAGGGGTTTTTTATCCTTTTGTTTTCCCCATCCCTGTTGGAAATAGTTCTCATTCCTGCAACTTCCCTGCCCTTGTTGGCTTCCTTTTTCTCTCTCTTGCTGTTTCTGCTGTCTTTCAAAATTTATTAGAGTACAGTGGAATCTGGGCATGTTCTTCAGCAGTACTTTGATAAACACAAACCAGAAACCAGCCTGAGTCCTCTTTCTTTTTTCTGGCCTCATATTCTTCCTTTAGATGGACTGATATCAGAAGTAAATATTGATTCATTTGCCTGCCACCCCTCTGTTGGTTAAATACTTCAATTCTATTTTTTTAAATACTGAAACAGACATTTTTCTATGTTTGTTTTATGCAGGAGACAGAGCTTTCACAGTTCCCTGAAGCCAGGCTCAGCTCTGCTCTCTTCTGTACGACAGATCTGTTTATTTACATCTTTCCCCCAGCCCAGCCCCACACTGTCATTATCTCCCTGCAGTCTGGTATGAAAAAGTATGTGATGTATTGTCTCTGCTGAATTACCAGATGAACTATTTTAAGAAAGATGAGTCACAGAAGGCACATTGGAAAAAATATATCAGATATAGAGTACAATAGCCTATATAAATGCAATGACCAGGATTTTCTATAGAGTTAGCTGATTCCTGTGGGTCCTCTGTAAATTCCACACAACATGTATCGTACTTATTGTAACGCACACTTCTACTGCTTCAGATGTGCTGGTTTCCATTAGCTTTCATATCTTTGAAAAATGCTTTGTAGAAAAATAAACGATACCATCAACCTTCTGCTGAAAACCTAATAACCAAATCCAAATATATTTAACAAATATTTGCCTGCCTATGAATCCACAAATGAAATCTAGAAAGCATTATACAGGTACAGATTTTGTTCAAACTACCAGAGCAAGTGAATCCCCTAATCACTTCTGACGTAAAGGCTTGAACTACATCAATTTCCTCAATTTAATGCAGCATGATGAAAAACTGGTGGGTTTATTTAGTAATACCTGTTGACCTCTTTCATCCAAGAAATGATAATATTTATGACCACTTTTACTGGAAGAAGGGAGCTGATGGAATTAGGTACTTTATGCAATCCTATCTACAGAGCAAGGGCAGCTGTAAAAGAAGAGAAACTGTGCCTTTGATCCCAGGTGCAAGACTCTGGTCAGCAAGACATTCTCTAGAGGCCATGCAGAGTGCAATCCAGCTTCTGAAGTGTCTCCTTTGTGGGCCTCCTTGCTGTTCTCTTCTTCTCACTTGCAGTTTCCTTAAGCTTTATTAATTCCCCTGAGTCTAGGCAAACCATCTGACATTTTTGCTTTGCATGTACCCTGTGGCTATGTTAGTGGTCCTTACTGTTTACCTATGAGCTCTGTGAAGGACCTTCTTTGCTTACCTTCACCCTAAATGAATGGTATGTGTTAAACCATTCTCAGCAAGACTTTACCTGAGCCTTCGCTGGGCAGACACCTGAAATTTCATGGGGTGCCTGCACTGCCACATAGCGCTGGGCACCACTACACTTCCAATCTGTATTTTGAGATATTATGAAAAATTAAGGCCAGTTGAAAGCTGACACAAATTCTTAGCCAAACCCCCAAACTTGCAGCCAAATGTTGCTCAGTTAGTAAAAATTAACTGAAATTTTCATGATCCCAATATCATACCATGTTTCAATGAAAATTTGTTTTTTTGAAGTAAGGTAGTGTTCGCTTCAGTTAATTAGACGGGTTAGCCCTATGCATTCTGAAGGAATAGCTGCAATTTATTTGCTTGGGGAAGGGGTAATAAAGTCAGTCTGCCTTGCATGACATTTGACTAATGATTTGCACACTGGAGATTGGGTCTTTGGGAGACTGAGTCCTCCTACATCCCTGGCTGAGTAGTTTGGTATGAAACTTAGTATCTACTTGCACTGTGCTTTAGCTCCAGTGTGAGCAGAGCAGGAATTCTGCTGTATTGGTCTGGCTGAGATGGAGTTAATTTTCCCCACCGCAGCCCTCACAGTGCTGTGCTTTGTGTTGGTAGC
>JAVJGJ010000059.1:38777962-38797750 GCA_035590215.1 Microhierax caerulescens | reverse complement strand
TGGGGGTGGGCAAGATCTTGGCGGGGGACACAGCCAGGACAGCTGAGCCAAACTGACCAAAGGGATAGTCCCTACCACATGATTCTGCTCAGCAATAAAAGTGAAGTGAAAAGAGGATGAGGGGGGCATTGTTATCATGATGTTTGTCTTCTGGAGCAAGCGCTACACGTACCGAAGCCCCGCTTCCCGGGAAGTGGCCGGACACCACTGGCTGAGGGGAAGCAGCAAATGAATCTCCTGTTTTCCTTTGCTTCTGCTTTTATTAAACTGCCTTTATCTTGACCCATGAGGGTTTTTTCCATCTTACTTTCTCCCCTCCATCATGCTAAGGGAGTGATAGAGCAGCTTGGGGGCACCTGCATCTAGCCAAGGTCAATCTACCACAGTCCTTTTTGGCACGCAACATGGGGCATGAGACAGCATCAGTTTTGTATGAAGCATGCTATAGCTATAGGAGTTATTAAGTGGCAAGTTCCTGTGTGGGTCACAGAGTTCATTGGCTGCACTGCTTATCTTTTTATTTTGCCGAGTCTGGGGACACGTTAATACAAATAACGGCCATGTGCTTTGCCCTGGCACTGATGGCCTTGCTGTGCCGGAGGAGCTATCTTGTGGAGGAAGGAGTGAGAAAATTCAGACAGGAAGGGGAAACTACCCGGTCCCCAACCTCATCGGAACTTCAAGACATGCAGAAAGATTACAGCCACCAGCCAGGGAGCAGATTGCTGCCTGACTGTTCCAATGCTGGGATAATGGGGCAGACAGTCAGAAGCTGGAAGGTATGGAAGCCCAGCAGCTGGGATCCTTTGCTAGAAACCTGGGGATTGAAAGAGGAAATGGAAAAGAAGCAGCAATCTGCAGTCTGTGGAGACAGCTCCTCTCAGGTGTGAGGGAAAGATATCCGTTGTTCAAGGAAGATCTTGTGAACTCCCCAGGAAAGGGGATTTCCACAGATCAAGGCATCCAGTACCTGAGGGAATTAGCAGTGCTGGAAGTCATCTACAGTGATCTATACAACAATGAGGGTCTCCAAAGATCCAGAGGATGCCCTGTGCACATGGGCCATGTAGAGGAAGGGGATTCAAAGTGCCCCAGCGTCATGTTCTAACAGCTTGGCAGCAATGTATTACCTGGATATAGATATGCCAACTGTGGAGAGAGTGTCTTCTTGACTCCAAAATTCTGAAGAAAATCTCTGTACCACCTCATCCCCATGGGCCAGTGCCTTGATTGTCAGGGATGCCCCAAGAAATCATCGCTCTCCTGTCCCAGTCAGAGGGAAAGGGAGCCCCAGGTGCATGCAGCGTGGTGCACTGTATGACCAGGGGAAGCACATGAGGAAGTGCGATGTCGATCCCAACACTAATCTGGAAGCCTGTGTACATCAACTGAGAAGGAAGACAGCTGTTAAGAAGGGGTCACCTGAGAAGGCTGTCAGATTATTTGCTGTAGAGACACGAGAAGGCAATCAGCCATCTCCCAGATGCAGAAGAACTGAGATCACCTCCCTTGATCCTAGTGAGGGGGCTTCTGGTCTGGCACTGAAAGGGTCAGGCAGTGAATACTCTGACCAAGAAGAGGAACAGAGAGTCCCTGCCTTTGGCCAGGAAGAAGAAAGGGATGACCGAGTATACTGGACTGTGTGGATTCAATGGCTTGGCACATCAGACCCACAGAAGTATAAGGCTTTGGTAGACACTGGTGCGCATGCAGGCTGGTGCCATCAGGGTATGGGGCACAGAAGCCACCTGGAGCTCCAGAGTGACAGGGGATACCATGAATTGTCTGTTTTGGAGGCTGAGGCAAGTTTATCAGGGTCAAGTGGGAAAAGTGCTCCACTGTGACCAGCCCACAGGCCCTTTGTAGCCTTGGCATAGCCCACCTCAGAAGAAGGTCTTCAAAGACGCAAAGGGGTACTGGTAGGCTTTTGGTGTAGCCGCTGTGAACACAGAGAAGACCAAACAGCTGTCTAGCCTGCCTAGCCTCTCAGAAGATCCCTTCATTGTGGGACGTTTGTCTTCTGGAGCAACCATTATGCATACTGAAGCCCTACTTCCCAGGAACTGGCTGGATATCTCCTACTGATGGGAAGTAGAGCATAAATCTTTTGTTTTCCTTTACTTCTACACATTACTTTTGCTTTTGTTTTATTAAACTGGCTTTATCTTGATCCACAAGTTTTTTTCTACGTATTTTCTCTCCCCTGTCCAATTGAGGAGGGGAGTGATGGAGCAGTGTTGGTGGGCACTTGGCATTCAGCCAGGGGCAAACCACCACATTCACACACTTGAAATTTGTAAATTTAACATTTTGAAGCAATCTGCAATAATTTGAAGTTCAAGGGGACAACTTAGCTGCATACTGTTTCTTGTGTGTCTGAAGTATTTGCAAGTATTGAGGGCTTTTATTTTGAAAACCAGAAAGTATATGCTCTATACTGTTCTTACTTACAATGCATCTGAATTCTGACTTTGATTTGACCAAAATTCTTTTACTGGACAATTCTGGTATCTGCACTACTTATTTAAAACTATACGATATCCATTGCTCTGTTCTAGTTCCCTGGCTGCTGTGACAAACCTGACAGGCCTTTTGCACTACAAGCAGGTTTTTAAGAAGCTATAAGGAAAAGGTATTAAAATTTTGTAAAATGTGAATTGACAAAAGGCAACAATTTAAAAGTTCTTCCTCCCTTTAAAACCAGAAACCAAAGCATTATTCATGTAAACATTTATGCACATGATTAAATATGGGCATGCCTACTCATCTGCTACATCTGTATAAGTGTCTGCAGGATATGGGCCTAATTCCCAGTTTCCTTTCAACTCATATTTCCAATCCATACTTTGGAACAAAAATAAATAACTCCAGTCACTCACAGCACACTATACTTCCAAATCACTGTACGAACAATTATATGACAATTAGGGACATAAGTACCTCATGTTACATGGAGCTAAACAGAGACTCCAGCTTGGGACCTGAAAAGCATGAACCATGTTATTGCAAGCACTTTGCCAGAGTCATTAATCCTGTCTCTATACAGGATTGTGTAGCCCCGAGCTGATGATTTATAGTGTTCTTGAGACTCCAACTAGTATAGGAACATGGCAACACACTGTGCTTTCTTCTATATATGCCTGAAAATATTTATCACAGTCTTGCAATAAAATGCCTAACTCCCAACTGCTCATCCACAGACTTAACAAGAGAGCAAACAATTGTAAAATTTGCATCCTTGTTGCAACAAAACAAAGCCTCTGGTTTTAGTAAAAGACACGTTCACAGGTACCTTATGTTATTTCACCAAAAGCCCTTTTTCTTTTCTACTGAAGCAAAAACATGTTGTCTTTTAAATGTTACTTTAATGTGTAACCAAGTTAAATTTCCAGCCTCACTGAAGAAAGCTATCAATTGTGAATCAAATGGTGGAAACAAGCGTGATAGTATATTGTCCCATAAAAGGAAATGGTAGGTACAGTCCTGAAACAAGATTTTAACATACAAATTTGATAAATGGAAAGAAAATTAACTGGAGAAAAACAGTTCCACAATTCTGCCTAATTTAGTATATTTGAGAACCAGAAATAATCAGCACAACAAAATCTCATGAGGACCGAGTGGCTGAGGCACAGCCCAGCAATTCCGACAAAGACCCCTAGATCCTGCATGCTCGAAGTAAACTGCTAAAAATCACTATTACCAAACCCAACATTTAAAAAAATTAAGTAAATACGAGTCAAATTCTGTCATCAGTGCCAAGGAGGCACCTCCCATTCATCCTTCTCATCTATGGAACAGACCAGCAGAGAGCTGAGATACATTTTTTCCATGACCTTTTACTATTTTTCAGTGCCATGAAGCAGATAAAGAATTCCAGTGACGCAAGAGGAAACTGAAGGCATTTCTCTCTCCAGTTTTATGAATATGCTTGTCCAGTGGTTCACAGTTAGTTTTTATTGTTTCTTTTTACTGTTCTTACCCACAGTAAAATCAGTAAAAATCATGAAATACTGAAAAATCAGTATTGCCACTTTTTTTTTAAAAAAAAATTATTTTATTTGGCTCCTGACAGTGAATATAGCAATCTTATTCATCATCTGGAACGTCTCTTCAACCACTTCATCAAAGAGCCACTAACAAAGGAGGAAAAACAAGCCCAAATTTTGCAGTACAGCTACTGTTGCTCTATGATTGTGAGCAATTGCTGGCACCTTAGATGCACTGCTAGCAACAGTACAAACCTCCAAAGGCCTTATTTCATCTGCAAGCCCAGAAAGCAGTCACAAAGAACAAAAGTGTTATGACAGAGGTCACCATCAGCACATGACATACCTTCAAAAGAGGACTGCTAATGAGCTGCTATCTATCCTAGACCCTCTGAAATAAAAAGAAAAGAAGAAAAAGCAAAAAGAATCCCCCCAGGTGTTTATGGGCAGCTGCCTCAAGGTGTGAAGCATTCTGTTTGTAGTTTGCACACATCTTACCATGAGCAGTTGTTTTTTCACCAGACCATAGCGAGGGGGAACAGTAACAGTATGTAAGCAGGGAAACAGAAGAAAATGAGAAATTGAGAAAACAACTCTTAACTTGTAATGCTTGTAAGAGAATTTTTTGTGCTGCACCTGCAGACTGTTTGTGAGGCTCAAAACAAATTCTACCTTTTGGAATACAGAAATGGTGGCATTCAGGGGGAAAAGCAAGGCTGCAACCCGAAGAGGTCAAGGCTACAAAATTGACTGGTAAAATATTAATTTTATCATTCAGTAAAATGCTGCAAGGTTGTAGTAATCAGAAGCAAACTAAGTTGTATAAATTACTTTTATACTTTGCAATGACTTCCCTGTAAATGTGTGTGTGTTAAACACTACTACTGCATGTCATATGATCGGCAGGAATACAATTTGGTATAAAAACTGAATTATTATTTTGTCTTGTGCCTATTAGATCTGAAGTGTATCAGTAAAGTAGCACAGGGATGCTTGATTCTGCTGTTCATAATCAAAAAGACTTGTTGGTTTCCAAAGCTGTGAACCCACAGTTTTCCTCCCTTCACTAAATTCCTACAAGAATTGAAGGAAACGGTTGCTGTTGATAAGGCTTGGGTAAAACCTCTGGGAACAGCTAATGAGAGCTAAGGCAACTTGTAGCAGTTGAACATCTTCCTTGTCCTCTGCTGGACCCTCAGGACAATTCCAAACAACCTTCCCCCATCACTTCCAGAAATGAAGGACAGCTCAAGTGGCAGTTCCACCTTGCTGCTGTAGCTGCCAGTTCTTCAGTGCCCTTTGCATACCAGACATTTTGCAAGGCAGAGAAAAAGCCCCCAGCACAAAAGCTTGTTTTCTAAACTGCATCTGCCTATTAGAACAGCTCCTGCCCAAGTAACCCACTGGCTTGTGAGAGCTTTAGCAGGCAGGACACAGGCTGCCTCCTCTCCATTTTTCACTTGGCCATGCTGCTTTTTCAGTTAGCATACAAGATTCAGCCTGCTAACTTGGGCACATGAAAGTCAGTTTGCACGCTTGCACTAGGTCTCCTCTATCCTGGATTCACTGAAAATGCTGGTTTTGTGCATCCAACATCTACCCACACACCAACTGTTTGTCTGAGGTCACCATTTTTAATTTAAAAAAAAAAAAACAAAACAAAACATTCAGATGGCAACTTCAGTTGTAAAAGGTATGGCAAAGATGGAAGTGAGAGACTACGTCAATAAAGGGATGAAGCATGGAAAGGAAATTGCAGAGCAGGAATCTCCCGTGCTTTCCAACATATTTTAATAGCTACATTCCCACCCCACTCCTTCCAAGAACAATAGGCATGGTTGCCTAAAGGTTATTCTTTCTTTGAAAACCCAAGTTCTTTGATTTTCTGCTCCATAGACAGCTGCCCTTTTCACATCTCCCAAATGATGTATTAAAATATGTCATTCTGTCATGGCAGTTTTGAACTGTACTGCTAATTCTATGTCTAATGGAACCAACATGCTAGGAGGCAGGCAGGTGTGTCACATCACTCAGAAAAGTCAGTAAAAATATGTTTCTTCTTGCTTGCAGTTCTTCAAAAATGGACAAGAAAAAAAAGAAAACAATGGGCCTTATTATTGATGAAGAGACTATAAATGCATATTTGCCAGGACAATCCCTGTAATCAATGATTTATAACAATTATTACTGAGGAAAGATCTGTTTCTAGTAAGACAGGGAAGAAAGCACAGGCTTGCACGCAGCATCTGACCATTTCAGAACACAGATGCTCCCAAACATATTTTGAAAGTTACTTCAACTGATTTTTAAATACTTGCAGTCACGCACACAACTTTAAGCTAAGTGGAGAATCATTTCATCTACCAAAGGAACCTGTCAATATAAATTACTGTCATTTTCATTACAATTTTTGCAACGATCTAGGAACCTCAGGGTGGAAGGCATGAAGTAGCCCAAGACCTGCATTCCTTCCTCATGACCACCTAGGAGAACTCCATCATTGCATGTTGATGCAGAGACCACAGCAAAGCACGTGACAACTAGAGGTAAAGTATTTCTGGACGAAAAGCCTGAGCTGTAAAATGTATTGCCAGAGGGGATGAGGTCAACTGGAATGAGACTATCTCTAGGACACACTCTCTCAGGCAGTTTTTTCATCACAATTTGTACCCGCTCCCCAGAAATGCCTCTCTACCTAAAGACAGCAGAAGAGTGGAAGGTTCGAGGCACACTTCATCACGAAAGCATAACTCACTAGCCAAGCGCTTAGAGACACACTGTTGACACAAGCCACGGGAAACCCCTTGAACAACTAGAGGAGGAGAGAAAGAACACTGATCCAATACTGAGATGTAAATCCCTTCTGTCAATCTCCCTTTTTAGCTGCTTCCAAAATTCAACCTCATTTACATTCAGATTACCGTTCTATTGCCAAAATAAACTCTTCAGCTCTACTGCTCTACTCTCTTGCCTGAAAAGAAATCTCAGGAGGTTGCAGGTCAGCCTGTATGCCTACTGGAACCTGGGATGCACTGGTCAAGGCAGGTTCCTGAAATTTCCTGTCATCTGTAGTCCCTCAGTTGCATGATGCAAGATCAAGCTGTGCATAGGCTTTGGGGCAGCAGGAGACACATGCACTGTATCTCTCTCATGTATGCCTCACGACATAAGTGAATTTGGGAGTAGAACTGAGGAGGGGAGGCTGGTGGCTTGCAGCTGCTTGTGTCCCTGCAACAACTTCTAGAATACCTTGCCTGACCTTACTGCCAGTCATGGTTATGGATGATAGGAAGCCTGCATGCCACACAGGCAGCCTCCCTTGCTTAACACTGAGTACCTCCATGCAAGAGGGACAATGTTTTTGACCTATGAGAAATAGAGAAATCAACAGCCGTGACTACACAGGGGACTATGCAGAAGGTAGCAGAGGAAGGGGATAAAGCAGAGAAGACAGCCTGAGGTCGTCCACAAAAAAAAACCTGGGACAAAAGTACTGGGTGGTGGTGAGAAGTAAAAGCTACAGGATGTGCAGACCAACAATCTTTTTCCTTCTGAGAGCCAGCAAGAGTTACTTAAGAGGAAGCTCATTCACCTTCCTGAAATAGTAAAAATTTTTGTAAAGAGCCAATCACAACTAAGACACATAGTGCTGTATTATTCATAAGCATTTGAGCAGTCTTTGCCTGGACTTGCCTAGTGATTATGATTTTTATGACAAATGCAGCGGTGTAACATCTGCATTTTTTTCCTACTATGCGATAGGCTATACCATTAATAAGCATGTAAACAGCACTACAAGGTCACACTTTGCTTTTCATAGTAAAACAGTTTTCCTATCTTCCACCCACCAAAGAGCATAAATACAGTCCAGATGTCACATTCCAACATAAGTTATATCAAATTTTATAATAAGATGGGGAAAGAAACTGCTTTGCCCTTCTCATAAACTGCTGAATACGAATTGCATTTGGCCCACGGCCACAGATCCATACCTTGGCTGCCCTGCCTGGACTCCTTGAATCCTTCCAGCAGGTCTAGGGGCAGATGAGCTTCAGGTCCTGTGCACCCTCTCCCCGAGAAGTTTCCCTTGTCCACTGTAATAATGGTGTGTCACAACACACCCACTGACCTGAGGTGTGAAAAGGCCAAAGACCCCACTTGTAGTTCTTGTTGGGGACATTGGCATAGGGGTTGCGAGCCTTAACAATACTCAGTGCAAGGAGTAAAAATACAAGTGGAACGAGCATAAATTGCTTCAACAGAGACCAGTGCAGGAGACCTATTTAAGAAGGCAGAATTTCACTCTCTGCCTTGAAGTGAGTACACCCCCACCCCCACCCCCCACCCTCCCAGTTGCATTGGTAGTTTCATTGTTTAGATATCTATAGGCTGGAGGTTATTTTTACTACATCCTGTCAACAGTGAGGGGACAAAACTGCCAGGAAGAGGATGCATTAGGCTTTTACATTAACTAGTGGTAAAACTGCCCAAGATAGCCTAAGAGCTGGACATTCACTTGCTGACACAAGTGTGCTGTGTATTACTGATTTGTTTTTCCACATTAATGCTAAGTTCACATGACACTAATGATCCCACAATCTTACAGGCTTAGACCTCAAAGGAAGAGTATCACAGTTTGCTAGAAGTACTGGGGAAGGCTTAGAAAAACCCAGCCTGTGCTGCTTACAGCAGTGAGCTCACACGCCAGCAGCCCTGAATCACTTGCCTGGGCAGCCCAGTGAACAACTGTACTGGTAACATAATCCCAACAGAACACTGATCATCTGCATACACCTTGTGCTCATAGAAAATCACTCATTCCACTGACTAACAGTTGGAAACGTTACTCAGTACCACAGTCCAATTTACTACTAGATGCTTATTGACTTGCATCCAACTAGAAATGCACACTCATTATAAGCACAGGACTGGGAGCATGCATTTGTAGGTTGCTATTGGTGTTTTCTGCAGTTTGCGGTACTACACAGACACAACAGCTAGGAAAAAGCTCCCTTCAGATGAAAACTTGACCTAAGAGGCCATCACATTGGTCAAGCTTCAGTCAAGGCCTCAGAGTGAATTTATAATAGCTAAGCCTTAAGCTTTATCTTTCATTGTGCTCTAAAGTATTACTTTTATATTCCACGTTAAATGGAGCCTTATGTCAGCCAGTAACATCGGCTTAGGTTATGAAAATGTAGGATATGATTTTAAATTCAAGACCTAAATTGTGTTGAAGACCTTGCTTAAACATACCATCAAATGAAGTGATATTAAAATGTATTTTTACAGTCAATAGAACTGGTTTTGAAAGGAATAGCATTACTTTTCAAAGTTATGGTGGTAATTTCAGTAAATTAAATAATTATTGAAGAGTTAAATGAAACTTTTTTTTGTACGTTTTTAATGCTTTGTAGCAATAGAGCCACACCAATGTTTTTCTCACCAGTCTCATTAACACAGCATTTTTTTAAAAACTGGCATGGACCCTATATTCTCAATAGCTAGTGACCTTGACAAATGAACATTTAAGTCTCTGGGCCCATTTTTTCCAATCAAATTAACACAGTGTATTTTGATTGCAAAGAAAAAAAAAACAGAATCTGTTGGCTTAGATTTATTGCCCAAGTTAAGGGAATCCAAAATATATGAACCATGCAGAAAGGAAAGTGCAAGTCAGATTTTAAGAATCGGTAGCATTTTTGTATTACAGAATAATAAAAACAAGATTTAGGAAAAACACATAGATAATAACCTGGTAACATCATGCTAGTGATATTTTCCTGGTCATGACTGTACCCCCGTGTACGTGCAGTGGCTATTGTAAAGGGCAAGCTCTTCTTTTAGTAAAGTACTTAAAGAAAATCTTAAATGGCAGGTTGCCAGTGATGCTCTACTGAGCGTGCTACAAAACAGCAAAATCTAACTTGGAAAAGATGCTATCGAAAATGGGAAATTAAGTTTGCTGGGTTTACATCACTAGTGTTTTAGGTCTGACCTACATCAAGCTTTTGCTGGCCTAGCTTTGTTATTTGTGAACGTGAAAACAAAATGTTGTACATTTTGGTACACAGATGTAAGTTTGTGTACAGATGTACAGCCACAATCCCATTGGGTTTGCTTCCATCTTTCAGGGAGATGTTTTACTGCATTCCCCTATAATACCAGTGCAAGCTGAAAGTTCTTTGCTGGACTTTATGCTAGAAAAACCAAGAGCCTGTGGATTATCTATCACTCACAGGATTTCCAGCCAAAAACTGGAAACACTGGAGGATATTTGCTTTCCTCAGCTCAAACTCTGCATCTACAGCAGGAGGAGTTACTAGTTGTGATTCACCACAGTGCACTTCGGCGAGGGCAGGGGGCAAGATTTGCAGAGTACAAAACCAGCTGGCAGGAACAGCTGCTGAATCAGTCAACAAGAATTTTTTTTCCAGACATCCAGCACTCTGCATGCTTCTGATGAGAACTTCCCAGCCTTGTGTTGATTGCTTGTTTACTTCAACCCTCTCCACACACTTGTTTCTCTGCCTTCTACTTCATTTTCCTCCTTTCCTTCTAGCTCCCATGTTCCTCTCTCCTCCATTCCCTCATTTCAGATTTAGTTCTACCTGAGCCTTCCTCCCATCCAGAAGCACCGCACCTTATCAGTCCAAGTTTTGGTGAACTTCCTCTCCCTGCTATAGCCCCTCATTGCCAGCTCCCCCATCACATCCCCTGCTTGCAAAGTCGTTAGGGCATTTTGTCTCTTCACAGCCAAACCACCTAGCACAGCCCTGCCCTGGTCCCGCTCAGCTGGTATGTACCGACCTACCCAGAATAGCCGTAGGCAGTGACAGCTCCTCAACCAAACCGAAAGCTCAGTGCTGCTCTTACAAATCTGTTATGGCAAAACATCTCAAAAAGGAAAGTGTTTATAATCCATCACTCCTCCCTCACACCCCAGCCCCTCCTCAGGCACTCCTGAGGCTCAGGGCATGGGCCAAAGGAGTCAGGCTGTGGCAGCTGCTGGTCCCCAGGTGGGGACAGGCTTGTAAGTCTGTGAAATGAGCTGTCCAGAGCATGGACAAGGTTGGAGAGGCAGATGTGTCTACACATGTGTGCATGAATCTGTGTGTGCACGCCTGTGCACATCCAGGGACTGCAGCAAGATGCTGATGGCATCAGGAGCCAGAACTGGGGGAAGCAGACAGGGGTCACGGAGAAACTGCAGTGCTCTGTGTGTGTATCTGTGGTAGAGAAACTGAACGCTTCAGCTTATCACCACCTGACTGCCCACTTGAATTATAATCTCACATAAATATATAACATTTAAAGTGCACAAAATATTATATACTTCTAGAATAGGATGTAGGGATGTAGAGCTCCAAAAATGCAGAGCTCCGCTATCAACACATGACAACGTTTGGCATATTCTATTTGGCATATAGAAACCAGATTCTTGATCATTTACTTGTTAATTCATGGTTACTCATCTAACACATATTAGCTGTATGTAAAAAGCACTGCTGTTAGACTTTCAACATCAGAAATAATGCCAGTTAATACCATATTAGAAAATAATTAAAACTCAATATTAGATAACCTCCTTGGTACAAAAAATAGTCAAGGAACAATTTGGAGTTTGCAGGAGGCCCCCAGCTCTAAAGGGCCAGTATTTCTATCTGACACTGGATGGGTACAAGCACTTTGCAGCCTTTTCTGCACTGGTTCTCCTGCCAGTGGCACCTCAATGTTGTTCCTGGGGACAGATGGGGTAAGATTTGTGGTCTTTTATTACTGTGCTCTACTGTTTACAAAGATTAGACTGAGTAAAGTATCTTCTCTGACAGGCTGAAGTCAGGAAATAAACCCAAAACCTTGCAGGTATGCCCATAGGTTTTACCACAGAGGAGAATAAGGAGTGTAGCCAGTCTGCAGCATTTTGAAGACTATTGAAAAAAAAGGGACGTACATTGTCTTTACTCCCAATAAATTTCTATTGTAATATAAATGCAGTTACTGATTCTTCCTCAACATTAACTAGTATTTATGGACAGTCAGAACAAAAAAGTAAACTCTATCCAAAATATCCAATTATACACCTCTTTCATTCTAAATGTCGAGCAATTACAAGTGCAAGAAAATGTTTTAGAGTTCAGGCTATATTAAAAATGATCTTTAGAAATGTTTCTGACACCAGAGAACTTAATTTTACCAATTTCTGTGCCCTTCTGTATAGACTGTGGCAATGTTAAAATATTCTAAGACTGAGAACTCACAAAATATCAAAATGAGTAAGTCCCTTATGATCACTTCCTGAAAAAACTAAAGCTTGAGGTACTTCAGTGAAACAGTTAAGAAAGACCCTTGCTTCAATCCTGCAAAGACTTGTGCATATAGAATATAGTCTCATCAAAGATGACACACTTTTCCACAATCAGATTAATACCAGACTTAGCTCTCCATGCCTTATGTGCAACACTATACATACACATGTGTTTGGTTTGTAAAAAAAACCCCTGTAAAATAATGTTCTTCTAATCAAGTTGATGATTTTTTTAAAAAAGACCCCAACAAAATAACAACTGAATTATTCCTCACTTTAGAACATTATAAAATGCTATTACCTGTGCTGCTTGCCTAATTTCCAAAAAAAAAAAAAGTATGCCTGTTAAAGCTTTTCTATAATGATCTTTTTTTCCTCATGTTTGCTCAAACAAGAAAAATTTCCCTGAAATGAACATATGTTTCACCTCAGGAATACAAGATAGGATGAAGAATATTTCTCAATATTAAATGAGGCATAGAATAGCTAGTTTCTGCACTAGTTTTTCCAAATGTGTTTCTAAAGAAGAAATATGAGCAATTGCAGACTTCCACGCAGAAGAGAAAGCAAAACAGTATAAAAATTCTTGGCAATATAAAAAGCCCCATGGAATCATCACTGTTCCACAAAGAGGTCATCAGCAACAAAGAGTTTAGCCTGTGCAGAGCCATTGGGAGCATGCTGGGGAAGAGAAAGACAGACACTTGTAGAGAAACCACTTGAGCACAGAGAGAAGCAACAGAAGGTTTTGAATCCAGCCCTAACTTACACAGATCCTTGGGTGTCCTTCCGTGAATGACCTGAGCCTCCAACCACCAGGGTCTGTCGGATTTAGCAATGGCGAAGATGTTTTGCTTCCCACTGTTGGCTCCATCTCCCTTGGAGGTTACTGTCCCTATGTCGGAGGCAGCAGAACAGATAGTGCATCTGCCCATCACTGCCCTAACTCACAGCCTGGCACATTAGCGCCAGCCCTGCTCCATCCATGATTTGGGGTAGCACACCAAGCAATCATCTGCAGGCTGGTACAGCCACCCATTCCCTCCTGTTGCCCTTGCTGCAAGGCAGGTAACCTGTTGCAGCACAATCAAACTAGCAGCCTGCAACAAGGCTTTGCCATTGGTCAGATTCTACTGTCTGTGCTGCATCTCCTTCCTCCAGAGGTCAGACCATGCTGCTCCTCCTCCATCCAGACCCTTCTCCCGCACTCCTCAGGGCTATTTAACCACTCAGCAGGAACGAGCTGCAGCTGCACATCATCCACGTCAACCAATCCACTGCCTTCCTGGCAAGGCCACAGCTGCATGTTATCAATGCTGATCAACCCACTGCCTTCAGTCCTCTACAGTAACCCACCACAGGAGCACTTCACCTTCCCCATTTAGAGGCACTGGTAGCAATGCATGCCTGCTGAGAGTTGCAGTGGATGGTAACTGGGAATACAGCATAGTCCTGGTGGACGTGTGTAAGCAGACAGCAACATGCTGTGGTCACATCCTACCTCTTAGGCAGGAAAGGTAAGAGCTGGGTAAAGGCTGCAGTGAACATGAGATGTAGGGCCCCTCTTTCTCCTCTAAGCCAGTCTGTTGGCTGGAGTCTGTTAGACAGCTCTGGGTAAGGAATTTATGTTAACACAGAAGAGAATAAAACTAAAAACCACAAGAGAACAAGCAGGAAGATTTCGGAAATAGCACCTTACTAAATTTCTCATGGTTTGCCATTCCATTAAATAATGTTTATATTCTGTTTAATACAAAGACCAACATCCCCTGCCCTCTGCTTTGCCAAAGCAGATTGCCCAGGAGGATGTGGCTGTGGTACCCGGGACCGTTCTGCTGATGAGCTTGTGAACAAGGAGGCAGATACTCACAAAGTAAACATGGTTTCAAGTCTGGTTTGGCCCTTTATCTCTTGTCACACTAATCATGTTCATTAATTACAGGCTGTTCCAGGGAGCAGAGGGATGTTCTGCCCACCTCTTTTCTCCCATAGACCAGTTACGCTGCAGGTCAATTCTCCCCCTTCAACACCCCCAATTCCCATTGCTCATTCTCAACCCTCGCTCCCTCTCCCTCCAGATTTCCTCCAGGCCCTACACCATCTGTCCAAGCACTCCTTTTTATGCACTGTTGCATTCTATTTCTTCTCTCTCTGTGATCTATATTTAGTTGTTTTCCTGTTTATACACCCCTCCAGAGAGGGGTATTGTTGAATGTGACTAGTCAGGAAGAGAAACAATGTGGTCAGAGCTCAAACCCTTTCAGAAGAGCAGTTGGGATGAGAAGCCATACAGGATCGGGTAGGATAGAAAACTTTTTACTAAGTTGAATCAGAAACAGAGATTTGAATATAAACCCATAAAACCTCTTAAGAGAAGCCTGATCAAAGCCAAAGAACACCTAAGCAGGGGAAGAAACAAAGGCAAGGAAACACAGAAAAATGTTTGCCTTTTCTTGACACTGCTTTCCCACCCACCCCCCACCCACCCATAAGATATAACTGAGTTTGGAATCCTTACAACATCATAGAATCATTTAGGTTGGAAAAGACCTTTCAGATCACCAAGTCCACCACTAAACCATGTCCCGAACTGCCACATCTACTTGTTTTTTTAAATACCTCCAGGGATAGTGATTCCACCACTTCCCTGGGAAGCCTGTTCCAATGCTTCACCAGCCTTTCAGTGAAAAAAGTTTTCCTAATATCGAAACGCAGCCTCCTCTGGTGCAACTTGAGCTGTTTCCTCTTGTCCTATTGCTGGTTATCTGGGAGAAGGGACTGATCCCCGCCTCGCTACAGCCTCCTTTCAGGTAGATGTAGAGAGCATAAGGTCTCCCCTGCGTATCCTCCTCTTCAGGCTAAACAACCCCAGTTCCCTCAGATGCTCCTCATAACACTTGTGCTCCAGACCTTCATCAGCTCCGCTGCCCTTCTCTGGACACACTCCAGCACCTCTACATCCATCCTGAAGCGAGTGGCTCAGAACTAAACACAAGTATCGGAGGCATGGCTTCACCAGTGCCCAGCACAGGGGGACGATCACTGCCCTTGTCCTGCTGGCCACAATGCTTCAGATACCAGCCAGGATGCTGTTGGCCACCTGGGCACACTGCTGGCTCATGCCCAGCTGGCTGTCCACCAGCACCCCAGGCCCTTTCCCACCAGGCCCTTTCCAGCTGCTCTCCCCAGGCCTGTAGCGCTGTGTGGGGTTGGTGTGACCCAAGTGCAGGACCCAGCACTGAGCCTCGTTGAACCTCATACAATTGGCCTTGGCCCATCAGTCCAGCCTGTCCAGATCCCCCTGCAGGACCTTCCTGCCCTCAGACAGTCCAATACCCCTTCCCAACTTGGTGTTGTCTGCAAACTTACTGAGGGTGCACTTGATCCCCTCATCCAGAACATTCATAAAGACATTAACAGAACTGGCCCCAGTACTGAGACCTGAGGAACACCACTTGTGACTGACCAGCAGCTGGATGCAACTCCATTCACCACCATGCTTTGGGCTCAGCCATCCAGCCAGCTTTCAACCCAGGGTAGACTACACCCATCCAACTCATGAGCAGCCAGTTTCTCCAGGAAAATGCTGTAGGAGATGGTGTCAAGGGCTTTACTAAGGTTCAGGTAGATGATATCCACAGCCTTTACCTCATCCACTAGGTGGGTCATCTTGTTGATGGAGATCAGGTTCATCAAGTAGGACCTGCCTTTTATAAACCCATCCTGGATGGGCCTGATCCTCTGGTTGTCCTGCACGTGCTCCATGATAGCACTCAGGATGATCTGCTCTATAACCTTCCCCAGCACCAAGGTCAGGCTGGCAATCCTGTAGTTTCCTGCATCCCCCTTCCTGTCCTTCTTGTAGATGGGTGTCACCTTGGCTAACCACCAGTCTTCTGGCACCTCTCCAGTTTGCCAAGACTGTTGATAAATGTTGGAGAGCAGCTTGGCCAGCTATTCCACCAGCTCCCTCAGTACCCTTGGGTAGATCCCATCCAGCCCCATAGACTTACATGTGTCTAAGTGGAGCACAGGTCACTAATCGTTTCCTCCTGGACTGTGGGGACTGCATTCTGCTACTTATCCCTGTCTTCCAGCTCAGGGGGATGACTACCCTGAGGGTAACTGGTCTTGCTATTACAGACTGAGGCAAAAAAATGAATTAAGTACCTCAGCTTCTTCCTTATTCTTTGTAGCAATGCTTCCCCCAGCATCCAATAAGGGATGGAGATTATCCTTGGCCCTCCTTTTGTTTCTAATGTATTTTTAAAAACATTTTTTGTTGTGTTTTACAACAGTGGCCAACTTGAGTTCTAGCTGGGATTTTGCCTTTCTAATTTTCTCCCTATGTAACCTCGCAACCTTAATGTCTTCGTGCACAATACTGAATTAGCAGCAACATCTGGATATGCTCATAGGCAAAAGTTACATAACACTATGAAGAGTCCATCAGTTTTTCACCAGTATCAATCCAACAAAAAGAAAATTTTGCAATACTACCCCACTTCATGGGAAGTGTTACATGAGGTCTAATAAAGGTAGTTTTGCTATCATCATCATTCAGTCTGATGACCATACCTATAGTATCTCAACTGTCACCATTAGGAGATAATGCCTGCACCTGTTTAAAATAGGCAACGCAGATAATCTACATGATTTGGCGGACAAGCTAAAAGTGTAAATGCAATTCAGGTCTAAACTGAAAACCACTACTTGTGTATAGAAAAGAAAAGAACAGAAAACACATCTGAGATGGAAAGAAACCTAAGCATGCTTGCTGCAATTTGCTAAGTAGGGACTAGGGAATCTCCATCCCAGAACACTAAAACACCCAACATAAGAAATTTCAAATCCAGGAGAATAAATTTTTAATACAATAATTCTTTCTATAGGGATTCCCTCTAGAACTGCCTCTACAGAAAGCAATGATACGACATCACTGGGGAACAAGCATAGCGTCTGCATTTAAAAGAGAAGGTGATGTGACGTTGCTGTAAATTAAACTTCAGGCCTAATATTATATTAGCTTGTTCCCAGTAGCATAAAAATCTTTAAAACCAACATAAATTACAATTAAAGACATAGACAAAGAGGGAATTTGATAACATTACCACTTATCAAAGGCAGGTAGTGCCAGAATAGCCGGTTCTTAACACACGATAGCTAATTTTCTGGAGAAATAGAACAAAGTAGATGTTATCTATTCAGATTTTAACAAACCATTTGGTGATGTGCCATTAGGGGAAGTTGTTAAAACGGTAATTGATACAGAATTACTACGTGGGGGAATATAACTAAAGTGGACACTATGTAAGCCTTACTCCAAGCTGTCGAAGATCTAATAGAGTTCCTCCAGACTTTATCTCGACGCCAACACTTTTTATAACGACTTTGGCACAAAAAAGTAGGCACAAGAGGATGAAATGTGCTTAAAAGACCAAGCCCTGATTCTCACCAATACCAATGTCATTGAGGTATCATTCAGGAAAAACCAGAGTGTTCAGAAACAGACTAAAATGCAGCAACATGAACATAAAGTGATAAACTTCAGAACCCAAAAGTACAAATTTATTGTTTGGAACCAACACAGGAGACGAGGGGGATGTAATCCCAGGTTCGATTCAGAGATGACAGTCAGCCACCATGGATCAAGCAGCCTAAAAGAGGCAAATGTGATTTGACAGTGTGTCAAATGAGACATCTGACATATATTTCTCATCTGCAATGCTGTGTGTACTTCTGGTTACTTGCATACAAGAAGGAAATAGTCCAACAACAGAATGATGCTACGAAAAGCAGAGGAACTGGAAAGTTTACCTTGCAAGAGGGTGCTGAAGAGAATTCGGCTTATTTGAAGTATTGGCTCTGCAGAAAAGGAACTGAGAAGGAGTATGTCCCTGAATATAGTTCTTAGGCAGCAATTTGGAGGGAGAGGAATAGTCTTCAAGGTAAAGAAGAAAACATGTGAAGCAGAACCCAAGTTGATTCTGCTTAGTCCCACAGCTGGCAAAGAAAGCCCCCTGATGTATCATGTTTAACATCAACTAGAATTGTTTTGGAAATCACAAGAGAGTGGAGCAGCACTGGCCCCATTTCAGGCTAGTGAACTGAACTCTAGACAAACCCTCGGGCATATCTTCATCTGGTTTTACTGTTATGACCACCTTCACAGCAGACTTACACTGCTGTGGTTCAGCCCTCATGTTTCTGCAGAAACTGCTGAATGAAGGAAGTAACCTCAGTGGTCACTACTGGACAAGGGACTGTTGTGAGGTTAGAAATAATGTTGTGAGGTCAGAAAAAATTAGATAATTTAATATAACCTCAGAAGAGCAGAGTATTTAAACATCATATGAGAGGCCCTTCTTCAAGTCCTACGTAAGTTCTGCTTTCACAGCAGTCTGAGCTGCAGACAACAGAAAGCAAAAGAATTTCAAAAATGTTTTACACAGCAGAGATGAACTGAGTTAGGGACTGTTTGGGGATCAGAATTTACCGTCTAGTATAGTTCTTGGAGGGCATTCAGCTGGAAATATGAATAAAATAAACTGTGTAATCTGAGAACTACAAGTGAAATAAACTGGCAAAGCTTATTAACGATATGCTGATAAGTTGTTAAAAAATTGGCTAAACTTTAAAGATACGATGAAGGTGGCTCAGGGGGAGTGTGTCCCATTATGCAAAATTAAGCACAGAATTTCAAAACCAATGAGTCTGAGTGACAAGTTGGTTAGTTAATTGCAAGTACAAATGGAGCTCTAAAAATTACAGGGAGCATAAAACTACAGCATTGTTACTTCTAAAAAGAAAAATCAAAGGAATATAACGATGGTACTTGAAGCGCATAAAGGAATAATGAAACACAAATAGCTAGGAGTATTAAGACTAATAATAAAGGTTTTTAAAAATGTATTGGAGGTTTGGAAAATGCTAGAGAACAAGTAGTTCCATAAATAAGACAAGAGTAAGGAAATATTTGCAATTGGAAAAAAGAATGAACAGAATATATTCATTCTTTTTTTGCAGTTGTGTATCGTGAGGAGACTATTATCAAGTACAAGACCTTAGAGGGCACACTGTGGTCATGAGGAGTTCTGAAGGCTGAGATTAACCTAATACTCTTGTTTAACGTTAATAAGCATCTGAGATCTCACTTCAACTAAAATGTTGAATCTTGAGCTTGCCTTGCATTTTTCATTATTTTTAAAAATGTGAAACTTCTTTTAGGAGAAAAAGCTCTATCACTGCTTGCAAGAGAAATGTGAATCTAGCCAGGAGCTCCTGTTAGGTCCCCAGTTGCTGTCACTGTGAACATTCACTCAGAAAGGACGGTGTAAGGAGCAGTAGTAAATCACCATCTGTTGACCACATGAAGCTCAGCAAAGCTTGTGAGAGTCTTTAGTAAGATCTCTAGACATTCCTCTGACTAAGCATGTTTCTCTGCATCATTGCCAATCAGTAACGGGGTGGTGCGGGGGAGGGGGGGAAAGA
>JAVJGJ010000059.1:38767561-38777862 GCA_035590215.1 Microhierax caerulescens | reverse complement strand
GGACCTCTCCAGTTTGCCAAGACTGTTGATAAATAATAGAGCGCGGCTTGGTGAGCTCCCCTACCAGCTCCCTCAGTACCCTTGGGTAGATCCCATCCAGCCTCATAGACTTATACATGTCTAAGTGGAGCAGCAGGTCACTAATCGTTTCCTCCTGGACTCTGGGGACTTCATTCTGCTCCTTCTCATCTGTCTTTTAGCTCATGGGGCTGTGTAACCCAGAGGGAAGCTGGTCTTACTATTAAAGACTGAGGCAAAGAAAGAAAGCATCAAGTACCTCAGCCTTTTCCTTATCCTTTGTGGCAATGTTCCCCCTCACATCCAATAAAGGATGGAGATTATCCTTGGCTCTCCTTTTGTTTCGAATGTATTTGTAAAAACATTTTTTTGTTATCTTTTAGGGAAGTGGCCAGCTTGAGTTCTAACTGGGCTTTCGCCTCTCTAATCTTTGCCCTGCATAAACTCATGATGTCTTTATAGTCTTCCAGAGCTGCTGGCCCCTTCTTCTAAAGGTGGTAAACTCCCCCTTTTTCCCTGAGTTCTGGCCAAAGCTCTCCGTTCAGTCAAACCAGTCTTCTCCCTCACCAGCTTATCTTTTGGCACATGGGGAAGGCCTGCTCCAAAGAATGCCCAGCATTCCTGGACTTCTTAGGTCTTCAGAACTATCTCCCAAGGGACTCTGTCAACCAGGCTGTTAAACAGGCCAGTGTCAGCCCTCTGGAAGTCCAATGTAGCAGTTCTGCTGGCTCCCCTCCTAACTTCTCTGAGAACTGAAAACCTTATCATCTTAAGATTGCTCTGCCCAAGATATCCTCCAAATAGCATATTACCCACCAGTCCTTCCCTGTTTGTAAACAACAGATCCAGTGGGCCATCTCCCCTGGTTAGCTCACTGACCAGCTGTGTCAGGAAGTTATCTTCCACACCTCCTAGACTGTTTCCTATCTGCTGTGTTGTATTTCCATCAGCTACCCAGTGGATTGAAGTCCCCCATGAGAACAAGGGCTAGCAATCTTGAGACTTCTCAGTTGCTTATACAATGTTTCCGCTGCTTCTTCATCCTGGTTGGGTGGTCTATAACAGACTCCCACCAGGATATCCACTGTGTTGGCCCTTCCCCTGATCCTTACCCACAACCATTCAACCCTACTGTCACCATAATTCAGCTCTAAGCAGTCAAAACACCCCCTGACACACAAAGCTACCCCGCTGTGTCTCCTTCCTTGTCTACCCCTTCTGAAGAGTTTGTAGCCACCCATTCCAGCACTCCAGTTATGTAAGTTATCCCACCATGTTTCCACAATGGCGACTGTGTCATAGTTTTCCTGCAGCACGATGACTTCCAGCTCCTCCTGCTTGCTGCCCATGCTTCAGGCACTGGCACAGATGCATTTCATTCATGGGATTGAGCCCACATACAATCCTGGCATGCTGCCTCCAGGCTTATCTCTAACAAGCTTGGGTTTATTCCCTTCCTGCTTTGAATCTGGATTAAAGCTCTCTTGATGAACTCCCTGCTAACTCTTGACTAGGAACCTCTCCCCCCTTTCAGACAGGTGAACTCCACCTGGTGCCAGCAGGCCTGGTGCCATGTAAACTGACCCATGATCAAAAAACCTGAAATTTAGCCGTTGACACCAGGTCTGGAACCAGGTATTGATCTGTGTGATCCTCCGACTGCATGCCCGATCCTTCCCTGTAACTGGCAGGGAACTTCGCCTTACCTTACCTTCCTCAGCTTATCCTCTCTAGCTGATGTCATTAATCTTGTCTTATGCTTTCCAAGGATAAGAACTTCAGTATCTGTGTCTCTTTGCTCAAACTACCAGGAGCCTCTGAATGTGAATCCAGAGTGCATACATGATGAAAGTTCTGGGAAAAGTACACTTAGAGACTACTGGGGAGTTCAGTGTTAGTTGGTTCGGAGACACATAAAGTCTCTTTAGTGTAGGAGTAGTAAGCTGGTTCTTCAGAAGCTGGCTGCAGCAGAACTGACATCAGGACAGATGAGAATGCATGGGCCACCATGGTGGGACAGTAAAGAACAGCAATCCAGTGTCCGTGCCACGGGGAGTGTCCGTCTGGTCTGTGGGACACTTGCACAGCAAATAAACCAAGTGCTTCCCATCTTCAAGTTTCTTACAGTAATAAGCAGCTTGTGAGCTGGGGGCGCGGCAGAGGGGAAGGTAGGGTTTGGTTGTGAAATACAACACATATGCACTAATACTGAGGAAGCTTGACAGCATGTGTATTCTCTGTAATAAGAGCTATTTATCATCATGAAATTGAGCCCTTCAGAGCACAGAAATCTATGATTTGGATCAAAATAAATGTCTGGAATTCTGCTTTGGAATTTCACCTTTATAATCACGCAAACAGTTTTGATTATCATACAGAACTGATAACTCTGATGGTCTTTAACATTATGCTAGTAAATACATTGGCAGCTAAGGGGAAGCACTGAGTGCAAGTCATTCAGTTCCCTGGTATCACTACGAAAGCAAAAGCTGGAGGACTTTGTGAAACATCACAGATATTTGAACAACTCCAAAAAAGTGTGCAACTAGCGATTCCACATTTAATTTTGCTGGGTGAAAACTGGTGTAGATCACTAGTAGATGGTGCACAGTGTGGATTACAAAAACATCTGTGCAATGGTAATAACATCTCTCAGTACATAGGACTTAAATATGAATGTGGATCTGCCCTCAGTGACTAGCAGACGTTCCCTGGGCAAGGCAGGTCCGCAGCCTTTGCTATGACACCAGAAGGGAGGACAAAGAGGAAGGCTACAGAGTGGAAATGAAAGCAACAGAAGAAAGACAGGAGTGCCAAGGAAAGGACACTTGCAGCATGACATACTCTATTGAGCTTGTTTTCTTCAGTTAGTGGCCAGAATGGGTGTTTTTAAGATATTTAAACATGGGGAGGGAAGTGGTTTTGTCTACAGGATGAGCTTCAGCAGTGGAATAGAAGATGCATCTGAAGCAACTGGGGAAAAGAGATGATTTCATTAGCAGCACTTTTCAGGGGCAGGAAGAGGCTTTTGAAGACCAAAGAGGAGAAGCCTGTGTCTGTCGGTACAGGAGATGATCTAGAAAAACAGCTCAGTCATGAGTACAAAGGGAAGGAAGATGGGCAGAAATTGTTCAGTCATGACCTGAAAAATCACTTCAAGAGGAGTGAAGATCCTGAAAAGGAGAAACAAATTTTCAAATAAGTTACACAATACCTTTTTGGGGGAGAGATTTCTATTAATTAAAAAAAAAAAGAACTTTGTAGTAATTTTCAGTCCAAAAGGAACGTCAGCAGCAAAAACCTGAGCTGCTAATCTGTTTGGTGTCCAGCAGAACTAAACAAACCTCTACTCTGAGTCAATGAGAGGTTGTGTATGGTATTATGAGATGAAATTCTAATCCTCTTAGTAACATTTTCCATGGAAAAACTGCCATACTATATGTATTTACACTGTTACATGCATTATTCATATAAATACTATATAAATACACATACAAATATGGCTGCAATTACAACATATTCTTTTATAGTTGTATAAACAAAATCCTGTTCAGAAACTGTCCTAAAAAGGATCAAAAATGCCACTAAGCATTATATGCTTATGTTCCCTTTATTGTGAACAACGGAACAGAATGTCTGACAAAAAGATGTGTATAATCTGGTTAGTGTAAAACATTTGTTGTATGTGCCCACAGAAGTCCCCTTCTCTCCTGTATGCATTAATGTCTCACTTGTAATTCAAGGCAAAGTGTAAGGAGGCTGTACAAAACAGGTCAGTTTTAATTCCAGGTTGTGGGGCATAGGTATACGGCTAGGGCTTGGCTAAGAAATTTAGCAGCTCTGCAGTGTTACCACGTAGAAATCTTACTTTGTTATTTACACACCCTGCAATCATCAGAAAATGTCAGGTTTTTTTTATATTGACCCACTTGACCATTCAGCATGCAAATATAAGACATCAAACTATATAAGTAATTTGATACTCTATAAATATAGTCCTATCCAACAGAATTTTGTAATAATTATTATAATGTATTATTTTGTAATAATTATTATAATGTATTATTTCAAGAAGAGTGCAAGTGGAAAACAATATTTTTCCCAGACTTACTTGCACCAAAGATTCCTGCCTGAGGACTCCTCATTGCTCACTCCAAAGGCTAGACAGTCTACCCACTTTTATCCAGAGAAATTAATTATTTATGTCAGCAAAGCCGGTATCAACTAGCAAGACAGGATATTTAAAGGAAACACTGAAGCTTTATTATAATTCTGTAACAAGCATTTTAAAACTTTGTTAGTTACTGTACTATGATAATTATTCTGATGATTTCTTACTTTAGCAGCCTGCACTTTCTATTAACGTCTATAGGATTGTTAAAATAATTCTACTGATCAATTAGTCATTTGATGTTAAGTTTTGCGAGTTTCTTCTCCATAAATTATAGTACAATGCCTTTTTTCTCCCTCAGTTAACCATATGATAAATAACTCCAAACAAACGTCTTTATTATATTTCAACACAAAGATGATCACTGGATTCCAAAGAGAAAAACAGCCAGCATCATGCTATGTTGCCTCCCCCTTATATCAAAAGCATCTCAGCAACCTTGACAAAATACTGCTACTAGTTATCCCTGCTTCACCCATTAGATTAGAAGTAGAAACTGCTAAAACAAAAAAGCCAGCTTACTTCATAGCATGGGAAAAGACATTAATAAAAGATTGCCTTATTATGATAAATAATCTCATCACTGGGGACTATAGCATTTCAAAGCCTGAATATTTATACAGGTAAATAGACTGATCCACTTGGTTCCGCAGAAAATTCAAACACAGTCCTCAGAAAAAAATCCTAGCTTGCTTCCTGGCTTTGAAGTGTAGAAACTGTTCTGTAAACAGTGCAGGGATGTATCCTGGGTTCTTACCGGGCTGCCCCCTTGTCTCCTGCCACCTCCCTCTGCCCAGCTCCTTCAGTGGCTAAGGAGTATGCTTCCACTCTTGTTCCCCCTGTTCCTTCACTTTGTGGTAGTAGGGGTCTCTTTCTCTAGCCCCGTATTTTCGTGACTCTTACATGAACGTTATGTCTTTAAGAACACTATTCATCTGTCTGTCTCTGAATTTGACAACGCTTTCAAAGCAAAGGCCAGGAAAGGGCAAGGGGATGTATTATGCCTTATTTCTTTATACAACTAGGCTAAAAATGAATCCAAACCAACAATTCCCTTTTTGAATAATGTCCTGTGTTCACACACAGACAACCTCCTTCAGCTGGCTGCGCTACAGGCACGCAGCACACCGACAGGTCACCCTTTCAGAAAAGCAAATGAGGAACAATGTAAGACCCTGACACCCGCCAGGGTATAACTCTCCTTTACATGCCCAGTTTTACGCTAGCCCAGACGTTGGTAATAATTTAAAATGGACTTAAATAAAAGGCAACATTGGTTCTGTGTAGTCCTTGCTGGCAGCTTGAGGCCACCAGCCAGAAGACAGGCAGAAGCCAAAGAGGTTTACCTAGCGTAGGTTGGTAATGCATTCTGTTACCCCTCGCGTTTTGGCAGGGAGGAAGGAATACTGCTGCATCAACAGCAACAACGCCGATCTGGTAATGTGTTAAGTTGTTAAGTGTCACAACAAAAGCAATACAAGTTTTCTTCTGATTCAGATCTAATTACAATGTGTGTGTGTGGGGGAGGGGGGGGGAGCAGTTTGATTTGTTTTCCCTTTTGCTTTGAATTGCGTAGGTTTGCACTGGTTTAGACTTTATGGCATTGGAAATTTTACACCCCTTTACTTAAGTAAGGTCCTTGAATAGAAAATCTTTTTATCATAAATGCCTAAATTAATGCAGGCTAGTTTGAAATTTGTCATGAAAACCTCAAGATGAACAACTATACAAGTTTACTCCTTCCAGCAAGTTGAAATGGATGATGACTGAGCAGAAACCACACTTTGAAAGCAGAAATCAGGCTTTGCGTGACTTCACGTATCTGAAATGAACCAAAGCTGGCAGCTGATTTTCACTGTGAGGTTTGGTTTTTTTTTCTTCAAAGTTCAAAAGAAAATCCAGAGGGTGAAAACACAGAAGCTGTCATGCAAAGTAAAATGGTAACACGGATATCTTTGTTTCACTATTTTCCAAGATCTTGTAGATGCCATAGTAACTGTGCTTTAAAAACAAAGTACAGTGCTGTGAAAATGGTACTATATAGAGCTAAAATCCCAGACAGACGTTCACGCTCAGTTGGAAGCAGAGTTGAGTCATAGGCATGAAACCCTCAACAATACATTCGGGAGCCTGTTATGCAAGGGGACTCTCTAGGAGTTTTTTGCTGCTGCTCTCCCTGAAACGATCACAAGACATTTAAACTCTGGAAAGCCAGAATGCAGATCGATTTGAAGAGAAATGGGTAAGGACTATGCTATTAGGAGAGGGGGACATTTCTGAGAGAGGTAGTAAGTACTGTAGTTGGGATTTTCTTTGGAGCTATCTGACCATTGCCCAGCCTCGGAGCTGAGCGTCTCCTCTGAATCAGCACTTCCTCAAACAAAGTTTTGTTTTTACTGATGACTCCCAAGTTACCCCAGTAAACTGAGGGTAGGAAGTACTGAAACAGAAAAGAAAAAAACATGTGGTTCCCATTGTCTGAGTCTAAAGCATAAATTAAAAAAAGCTGAATCAGATGAAGGATAGGTTGAGGGAGAAGGAAAAAGCAGAACTGTTACCTTACAAGGGAAACATCTGAGAAGGCAAAGTGAGAGTTTCAGTAGGCACCAGGAGCCAAGAGCCTTGTCTCAAGGGCACAGTTTCCATCAGTGTGGAGCTCAGCATTTTTGCGGTCCAGCTGTGGGACTCTACACGCCAGTTCAAATCCTCAACCTTTATTTACAAGAGGGAAGAAAAGCCTGAAGACAAGAATAAAGAACCAGATCCCAGGAAGGCAGAACAACTTCATTTCTTCTCCTCAGTAACTGGAAAATGGGGAGTTGATGTGCCTCCCTGAAGAAATGATTCAAAATCCCAGACAGCTACAGCTGTCTGATCACCAGAAAGATAGATGAGAGCTTGTGGACCGTAGTGGTACTCCATGGAGAGAGCTCTATTCTTATTTCTGTCTCAGTCCCATGAATGTTACACCAGCAAAAGGATTTAGAAAGCAAGGGGAAAAGGACAAACTTTTTCTTGACTGTGTTGTGTACACGATGTTAAATGGTTTGTAAGTCCCCACTTACCCAGGGATGGGTTATAACTGCCATGGTCATGCATGTGGAAAATAGCAGGGAGGAGAAGAACAAAACAGTCCGAAAAAAACCCTAAACCAATCAATAAAAGAACAAGTGGTCAAGAGGGGAAGCAAAGGACTGATCTACTTTTCCTAAATAAGACTCTTCAAAAAGCTCTGGTTTTGCAATGACCCAGAGTGCCTTCGTTAGAAAAGATTACATTTTTAATCCACTTATTTGGCATGCATTATGAGAAATATGGAAATATTAAATACAAAACTTAAGACTTTCCTTACAACTCCAAGGAAAAACTTCCACATGGAGAAAGACGTCCAAGAACAACTCCTCCAAAAACATCACACATATCTGCTTGTTACAGCATTTCTTTCAATACAAATATTACTCAAATGAATTTTATGGCTTCTTTTATAAGCCTGTTGCAGAAGTAGAAAATGCTTTTAAACCAAGCAGAAGAACAAGTTGGCACCATTCACATAATTATCTTTTCCTACGCAAACAATATGATTATAAGTAACTTACACCTTTTCATAGAGAAATACCCATTTTCCAAAGTAAATTGGTATGTAAACTTTATCCTGATGTTTGGAGAGATTATTTTCAAAACGACAATTGGGATAAAATTAGTAGGTTTTGGCAGATAATCACTATAGGCAGTGTGTGCTTTGGAAGCAACGGTCTTCAGAACCATTAATGGTATTTCTCCTAATGTCCCATCCAGATTTTCCTATCTGGGAAAAATGAGAAATTTATTTGCTAGATTACAAAATTCCTGTTATTGAGGCTTTTAGAAACTAATTTCATACCATCAGGCAAAAAGATGTCATTTGATTATTTTTTTTTCAGCACACGGCCTTTCAGAGAAAAGTAAATACAGACTGAGTTTCTCTGCTGTGGAAGGAGGGATATTACAGCATTGATGGCATTAACAGCCGTAGAAAGGAAAAAAAGAACATCTGGATGCTGCCATATTTGCACTGGTGGAACAGAGGGAAGTAGGCAAGTAAATATTATCTGTGCTTAGTCTGCAGCCATAGTAAGTTCTCCTGCCCATCATCCTCACCAGCACTGCGGCTCAATATATTATGATCTGACATTAACCTTTTCACAAAAATGTGGGGAAAAAAACCCAGGTGCATTGAAGTATGATTTTAGTAAAGATTCTTCCAATTCTGCAAATGCAAAAATCCCCCTGGAATCACAGAGAAAGGAAAAAAATCAGTTACAAATCATGGGAAACTGCGGTCTCTAGCTCTAGTAACATTGGTGATTTTTTTTTTTTCTCTCATATCAGTTTGAAGTTAACAACTGTCTTTTCTTCAGACCTGAGCTAATGAACCCAAAATGCTCATCCTTATGACGTAAAGACTTGAGTTAGCCATCAAACTAAGCATGAAGTACATTAAAAGGTTTTGAAGGAGAAAGCAAAATGTCTCCTCACTCCCCCTCAGCTTAGTTTGACCCAACTTCTGCTTTATGTATTTTCTGCTTTACAATTGCTAAAACTTATCCATGGACAAAGAAGCTTCAACACTGAAAATGAAGCAGTTTTATTACCTCAGACTGGCAGGTGTCATAAACCCAGACAATTCTGCAATGCTGGAGAGACTGAGAGGGATAAGCTGATGCCTGCTTCAGCGGGGGCTTTCCTGCCTTTACACACAGGGCTTTTTCGTGTGGATTCACACCACATACTTCCACCCACTTCTCGAGTAAGCCTAAACACGTGGTCCTCCTTTGGAAGGAGGAGTTGAAGAGAAGTTGACAGAATGCAGAAGTAAGAGCTGAGATTAACTACCACACTTTCCTTTCCTCCTTTTGTGCCTATTCACTGATTGCTACATAGAAAGCAGAAGGTAACTCCCAAAGGTATGGAAAACAAGGACAGATACATCGTCTTCTCTAGAAGGGCATCTATTCTTTCAAATTAAGGCACTGCAATGTGCTTGAAATCAGCCTTAAAATGCCAGCACTTTGAAATTCCTTTGTATTGCCATCACATGAAAACCATTCACATTTTGAAACTGTCTTGGTTTAGCTACCTTGTTAATACCGATTTAATGAAACATTATGTTCATTTCATAAGAAAAATTAGTGATTTTACTTGCCAGGAAAAAGCTTCAAGCCTTTTCTATATAATGAAATGTTATTAAAAAACTTTTGAAGTATGTACTATTTAACACCTGCACACATTTAGTAATCAAAAATTCAAATTCAGTGGTTTTAAATCGTTTTGAACTGTGTCATGGAAATAATCTAATATAAAGCCTTGATTTCAGATTATACTTCAGTAATAATTGCAACACATAATCATACAGGAATAAAGTAGATATTGTGCAGACCAGCAGCCAATACAGAAGGATTTAAGATATTTAGACAGATGAGTTTTAAATGAATGCAATTACAACATTTGATTGCTGTCCCAGGCATTTTCTAGTCACCGACAGAGGTTGTCTCATACAGGAAAGACTGGTATGGAGAGGTGCTGATGCAGAAATCAAAGGCAAAGACATCTGCCAGAGCCACAGCACCTGTCTACTAGTTGCCCTCAATGTGGAAGTCAAGAAGACAAAGTTGAACTGCAGCAGGATTTTCTTTATTACTTACTAGCAAAACAAAAAAATTTCTGCTAAATGAAAAACTCTCCCCCTCTGACTAAATGTGGTGGGTTGACCTTGGTGGAATGCCCCCAAGCTGCTCTAATCACTCCCTTCCTCAGCATGATGGAGGGGAGAAAATAAGATGGAAAAAATGGGTCAAGATAAAGGCAGTTTAATAAAAGCAGAAGCAAAGGAAAACAGGAGATTTATTTGCTGCTTCCCCTCAGCCAGTGGTGTCCAGCCACTTCCCGGGAAGCGGGGCTTCGGTACATGTAGCGCTTGCTCCAGAAGACAAACATCATGATAACAACGGCTCCCTTGTCCTCTTTTCACTTCACTTTTACTGCTGAGCAGAATCACATGGTAGGGACTATCCCTTTGGTCAGTTTGGCTCAGCTGTCCTGGCTGTGTCCCCCGCCAAGATCTTGCCCACCCCCA
>JAVJGJ010000059.1:38741859-38758057 GCA_035590215.1 Microhierax caerulescens | reverse complement strand
TTGGTGGATTTTTTTTTTTTTTGGGGGGGGGTTGTTTGTTTGTTTATAAATGAAGCAAGGGCCTGGCTTGCTACAAATGCCAAATTGTACTGGTCATTCATGCTAGGTCACCCAGTAAAATAATTAGTGTGGTGGAATCTTTTTCTCCCAAACTATGGCACTGTCAAATGAATAGTTACAAGATCTGGTGGGGCTTTGCTGTCTCAAACCAACCTCCCCTCAACATCCACACCCTGACACTGGCAGCCTGCACAGACACTCATCTGTCTCGGAACTTCTTCATGTAACTCCAGGTCTACTTTGTGTTGGCTCCAGTGGAGCACGAACTTAGTGAATTTACAGTGTGTTACAAGGAACATCTATTTCAGGTTGGGCTTTTTCAATTCTGGGTTCACAACAGGGAAAGGAAGGGTTCCCCACTTGTCCCCTCAGTCCTAGAGAGACAGGGCTGGTGCAAGGAGGGAGCTTAAACAGCTTTCATTTATTAGGGTTTTTTAATGCATATCATGACCATTCGATAAGTGAAATAAAATTAGGTACCTTACATGACGATTTTTTCAAGACAGTTGATTTTAAAGAGTTAAAGAAAAAAAAAAACCCACAGCAAAACATGCCAACCAAATACTCTGCTTTTCTGCATGTCCTGTTTAAGCAATGACACATGAAGAACTTTACATTCAAACAATTACCTGGTACTTTAAATGGGGCACTAAGAGAATAACACTTTAAAATGTATTCACACAGCATGAGACTAATCCTCCTCCTGGGAATATTGGTGCAAATCAGAGTAACTCCTCGGAGGTCAATTGAAGTACACCAGCACAAAACAAATGTGAGGCAGAGGGGAATCAGGCCCCATCTACCTCTATTTTAATGCAGAGGTTGCAGATCATCTGCAATGATAAAGTGAACAACATAAATATAACTGACATCTATTCAATTGATCTCACATCCTGCCGACTATTCACAGCTCCAAATATAGGGCTGAAGAACAATGGTTCAAGGAAGGAGGCAGAAATCCTGGTTCTAACTCATTCACACATTCCTGTCTGCTAATACCACCGACTTGAACTGCCTTCATCTCCTCACACTGCTAAATCATTGTAGGTTTAATTTGACATTGTCCCTTCACTCCTGAAGAACTCCTTACAACAACAACAAAACACCAGGATGCATGGGAGAGAAGAGACATGCAAAAATCTGTGCAAGCATAAGAACCTATGGACAAACAAGCAAGCAAGCAAATCCCTAACATACCATATATACAAAAGGCACTAACAAATTGATTAATTATTTGGAAATCTGGCACTGAGAAAGAATGCTATGTTCACAAGGGAGGAGGACTATAATATGAAGCTATTATAAAGTATGGTGCCATTTGTGCTAATTTAAGTGGATCCGTAATTATTTCCTACAACTTCATGGTGTCCTGAGCCAGCTTCCCTCTCCCCTGCCGGGCTGATAAAAGGATCCTTAGCAACACACTAAATATATTATGCAATGTATTGAATACTACTGAGAAAAAGCACTGAATGACACTGAAACAAAGAACATCAGGTGCGAGTATCACCACCTCCAGGGAAAGATCACCTTTAACTATTTATCATGTCAGTAAATGCAGGATCTCTTGTATTTCTGTCTCTGGCACCTAACGGCATTTGCTACATTTAACAAAGTTAAGGCAAATTTTACCTCAAATCTACTTAGGCTGGAGCTCTTTGACCGCGACTTCTTGCGGAGATAGACCGAGAAGAACCGACGCACTGTGAACTTCTTCATGTTCATGTCCATTGCCCTGTCCCAGCTGCGGCACGGAGCACGACGGAGCTGCGGCGCCGCCGGAGAAAGCTAGCGCATCCCGATTGCCCCCTATTTATATCCACAGGCAGGAGATCCTCCGAATGTCTGCTTCTGTTCATCAAGCCGGGCACAGCTAGACCTGCAAGAGGTGCGTTGCCGGAGCCATGGGAGCCCGCGGCCGGCTGCTGGCTCTTCAGAGCAGAAAGGCTTTACACTCCCTCTCGCTTCACACTGTTTACATTTCGGTGCTGCGAGCCGAACTCTCTCCCTGCTCCTCTCCCTCTCCTTAGGTCCTACTACACCCAATCAGGCTCTGCTCGGCTGCATGCATAATCAGCTCCGGCAGATGACAGCTCCTGCGTCCCAGGCGTAGCAGGTTTGAGATAAATATTAGATGTGTCTATTGCTTTGTACTCCCTCTCCTCTCAGTCAGGCTCTTTCAATTTCCTGGTTTCTGAATCACATGGGGAATAGGCACATGCTGCACTTCTGTTTTTAGCTCGGAATTTCAATGCTGCTATAATTACTGAGGGCGATGGTGGTCAGAGCCGAGAAGAAATCAGCTCCTGCGTGAGAGTCTCTCCTGGGAGGAGGCTGTAAGACGCCATGACCCCACCGCTGGAGCAGAAGGGTCTGAACCTTCTTTTATTCTGGGGAGTATGCAAAACAACATTGCCTCCCCCCCAAATCAAAAAGCTTAAAATCCTGTTCACAGATTACCCGCCTGCTTTACATTAAAGTACCTAACGCTGGCACAGCTCTGAAAATAGAAAGCACAATCTAAATGGTTAAGCATTACTATTCTTATTGTACTACAGCAGGGAGCTACAGCCCTACTAAGAAGTTAAACATGTACATCTATTTGCAGGCTGTCATTTTGAGCTGCTCACTGTACTGCAAGCACGCAGACTTAGAGCTGTACCCCCACCTCCCCCAACATAATCACATTTTTCAGCTTCTCTTCAAAAACTGATGAATCTCAGTGTGATCCAGAGACCCAAGAGCTTTCTCTGCCTCCCTGCACACAGTTCGGGGTCCTTGCCCTTGGCAGCTTTTCCTTTCTGACTACCAAGGAGCACCCAGACATGCCTTTCTCCCATAAACTCATATGGAAAGTGAGTGACTCTGGTGACTAATTATTGACTCAGATATGTAAGCTCAGGGAGAGCTGACACCACTACATCCTGAGAAGACTCTCGGAGGTTCAATGATAATACCACTCCAGTCAATTTGCTTTAAAAGAAAGAGATGTATTTTGCTTTAAGTGCATGTCTGGACTCTGCTGCAAACTACATTGGCTGGTAATGCTTGTCACTGCCTGCTTTGTTCACAGCTTCTCTGCCCCTTTCTTCTGTCTAAAGCTTGCCACAGTCCATATGTACCTGGAAAAGCATTAAAAAGAAAAAAAGAAGGGAAAAAAAAAAAAAAAAAGGTTTTGGCATTTATGGTCGGATTGTGGTCAGATTGGAAAGGCTACCATTACTGCTGGTCTCTATACTACAGCCTCCAACTCCGCTGTGCCTGGACCGCTGCTGTCTCCCCAGCCTAAGGTTAACCGTAGCACAGTGGCTGTCTGTTTTATCCCTTTCTCTTCTCAGCATCTCCTTCTGATCACTTCTCTAATTCTCTTGGATGGCAACAAAAATCCTTCTAGGGTTTCTTTCAGAGTGCTGCCCCAGTGTAAGCTATTTCAGGTCTAGGAGCCCTTTGCCACTACAGTTGTGTTGGTTCCTGGCTAAACAACCTGGGACAGGGGTAAGTGTCCCAGCAAAACTAAGCTACCTATAGGTGCCCCAAAACCCTTTTCACCAGCAAAACAATAAACAGGTAAAAAAGCAATTTTGTTGGAATAACTCAATGCCAAAATTATTTGCTGATGCAGCCTGCCTAGTTTCACGGCTCCTTACCACTCTGCAGCAGCAAAA
Organism: Microhierax caerulescens; assembly: GCA_035590215.1. NCBI lineage: Eukaryota > Metazoa > Chordata > Aves > Falconiformes > Falconidae > Microhierax > Microhierax caerulescens. The sequence goes on along the minus strand of JAVJGJ010000059.1, from coordinate 38,754,332 downwards.
TCCCAAGTGGCAGAAAGGCCCCAGGGACTCATCTAATTATCTGACCACCCTTCCCTGCCCTGCTACACCACACAGCCACTGCTACTGCTCTCAGAGGGCTGCCCTGACACCCGTGAGGCCAGGCTTCCTGCTGGCAAAGGCTTTTGGCAGCCTCACACATTCCTACCTGTGTAAGCCACCTGAGCTTTCAATAGCAACCAGACAGGTTCAGAGTAGCTCCCTTCCCATCACAGATACAACAAAATCCCACCTGGACACCAAGATCTTTATCAGTGCAGAGGAAATGGTAATTTCCCAGCTTTGAATACACAGTGGGTGTATATCCCACTCTGTGTAGTAACAAGCAGTATATGAGTGCCTGTTATTTATACTTAAAAATTTATCACAACCTTCCCATCCCATTATGCATGTAGCCCTTTCACATACAAAGACATGCCATCACCATTTAATGGACATGCTCTGTTAATAAACTTCCAAGATTACACAGGCTATGACTTAATACCTATCAGGTACACTTATTACATTCCGAATTTTATCCTTTACAACAACAAAACCACCAAACAAACAACCAAAACATTTACAATGTATTGGAATCTTTTTGTGAACATCAGAGCAACAGCTTCAATGCTAAAAGTTAGACTGTAACATGGACAGCATGTCCAGGCTAAGGGGTAAGTTTCTTACATCCCTGTCAAGACACAGGCACGGCAATAGGCATGACCTCCTTGCTTCCTTACACCCCATTCAGCCAGGTGATTAGGGACTAAATACAGAAACACAACCAACCATCAGTGCCAGGACATTGCTCTTTGCCTTTTGGGCAGCAGAGCAACAGAGATATTGCAGAGTAATCTTCCAACTATAAAAAGCAACCAAGTTGCAAAAAAGAACATTAAAAAGAGTAAAAATACAGAAACAAAACAAAATGCATCAGCATGTAAAACTAAAGCGTACAGATATCTGAAGAGCAAATTCCACTGTAGTTCCATGTACATGGTATGCTTCAAAACACAGCACTTAATTTTGCTTCAGAAAAGCAAATGAGAAGAGGCTTCAAAAACATTAACTCAAACTTTTAGCTAATCAGACAATATCCACTTTTCCCAATGACTCTAATAAAAAGACAAAAACTAAAAAATAAACTAGAACATTAATCATTATATTTATAAACATACAACTGTCAGATCAACCTACAATGTGAAAAATTCATTGCACTTAGAAATTAATAGTTGTAAATTATTTATCAACTCCCCTCTGAGCAATTCTAACTGATGAGGAACCTGATGTAAAAAGAATTCACCAAATGTCTTCGTTTAAGACAAGAATAAACAACAAAACTGGTGGAGGGGGCATATGATGCATTGTCATCAACCAGTAACATTCTATTCTGAATCTGTATTCCGGAATATACTTTTTAAAACTAGTATCACATTTGCGGTAACACTAAATAAATAAATATAAGACCATGGCAGCTGCTCCTCCCAGTAAATTTAATACCAGAATAAAGTTTACTTCAGCTGGAAAAGGGCTTTAAAAAAACACAAAAAAAGCCCAAAACAAGGATCCAAGACAAACTCTCCAACAGAAAGCACTTGAAATCAGATATTACACATCCAAGGTTTCAGTTTTTAAAAGATAAATGGAAAATTCCCAATTAATAGCCAACAAAAGGCAAAGGTCCTTTCTGGATGTGCACAGATGGACCACATCAACAGTAGTAACAGACTGGAGGACCCAGACTTAGGAAATTCACACAGGGCAGTGAAGCAGCCTCCACAGAACTCAAACGAGAAGGATGCCCCTGGTCGATGCTGGATGAATCATCAATTTCTAAAGAAACACAATAGCTTGAGCTAATCATTTGCATGAAAGAACAGACAGGTCCAAGATGTCTGCCAGAAACCACAGGCTGGATGATAAAGTTACTAAAAAAAAAAGTGGTATAACTATATTACACAACATGTCAAACCTTATTTCCAATATTTTGCTGATTTTTTTATGTGAACCAACAATTTATGAGCAAACCCAGAATGACTGCTACTTGAGCAAATTTAGCGATAGCTGCAAAAGTAAAAATATCAGTCGATAGTATCTTCCTTACAAATGCAATCGGTATTACCTATCCTTCCTCACTAAGTTAATCAGACAAACAGAAAAAAATGCAGAGAGAAGTAAGAAAGCATCAGAGGCACAGACACCACAGAGAGAAAAATTAAGATTAGCAGAACATGGCATGTAGAGAAAAGAGAAAACAAGACTCCCACAAGAGAGGCCCAAGAGACAATGCTACAGAAAAGGTGAATTAAACAGCACCATTTATGCTGTCAATAAAGAAAATCAGAAGCAAGAACAGATGTTTCCAAAAGACACCAAAGAGCAGAACAAGGAACAATGCTTTCCTCCAGGTAAGTAAATGGTATATGACCCTTCGGTGATTGCCATTTCCTTGTCTTGAATGCTGGGCAAACTTCCACATGGTTTTTGTTTCTGCAATGTACAAGTGAGGTAGTTATTTTTCTTATTGATGACTCTTTTTTCAAAATACAATGGGCTTTGCCCAAATAAATGCCTGGACTTTGATCTCACTAGACCAGTGTACCAATGTGGGTCCCAGCCTTTCCAGCTGTCGTACCTAGTTAAACACCTTATCCAGTTTAGCATGCCACTTACTTGACTGGAATTTTTTCTCTCTCAGAAAACAGGTACATTACCCTGCCAGCACTGTGGAATACAGGCAGTGACTTGCCATCTCAGATATTCTTCTCACCAGCAGTAATAAGTGCTCAGCAATGTTGCCTGGATGGGCATATAAGGGAATAGGTAGGAAAGAAAGTGTTTGTTCTCCCTTCTCTCACCTCTTCCTGCTCCTACCCACGTATCACAAAGTTCAGTAATTTTCAACCTTTTCCATACATGAACTGCAAGAATTTTCCAGTGGAGCCGCAGGCCCCTTCAGCCATTTTGCAAACTAAAATCACTGCTTAGAAGGAAGAAGAAAGCAAAGTCATATGTCTTGTCTATCTGTGTCTGATGAACTGGCAGGATGGACAAAGAACTCTTGGGCCACAGCTTTCTCTACTCCAGAGAGCAATGTAACAGGCCTACAATACCTGTTCAATCTTTATTTATAGTCTCAAGGCCTCAGGAGTCTGGACAAAGGTAGAATACCTCTTATACCCACATATGTGTAACTCCTTAATTGCTAAAAGCATTATCCAGCACACTGGCAATTAGACGAAACGTGATTAGGATAAACACAAGTGCAGCAATCACAGGAGAGAATGACTTGCTTTGAAAAGACCAGTATTGCTCAATATGGTGATATTCCAATTAGTGGATTCCATTCAACATCTTCAAATGCTCTTAAAACTGAGCAGCAAAACTCTTGGTAGATTTGAAACTGGTATTTTGCAGGGATACAAGTAGCTTTAGATGGAAAGTCTTCTGGAGTTTTCTATTAGAGTACTTCAGCAGATGAGATTAAAAGAATTTACTTAGTGGCACTGAGAGGTCAGACCATCTCTGTCTGTGTTGTGCTGGTGCAGAAGAGGTCTCCTTGCTGCAGTTGCCTAAAAATCCACTTCCTCAATCCCTCCTAAATGCCCACTAGTCACATGGTGATCGAGTAGTGTTCCTTTCAGAGATACCAAAGGGGGAGCACTGCAAGGATGTATGGCTTGTTCTTATTTTTGCAGGGAGAACTGGGACTGCTGCAGAAATAACAGCTTCAGGACAAGATGACAAGATTTGATTGAGTTTTTGGCAGATGACAGATGTTTTAACTCTCAAAAGCATCTTGTGTTAGTGCTTGAACATCAGATTGGCAAGTATCACAACTGCTGCATTGACTGCTCCCATATGTGCTTTGCAACACAGAGACTCACACGAATGTGCAACAGCATCACTGGCCACATACATGTCGGTTGGCTGTGGACTACTTCTAGGATGGAGGTCAGGCTGTCTACCAATCTGCATTGAAAACATGCCAGGAAAAGTGTCAGCTTCAACTTTCTTTTTGTCTTTTTAGGGATGTCACTTAGAGTTTTACTTTCTTGGCTGATACTGTACACTGGTCTTGCTGGATTTTGGTGGTTTAGATAGGAGCATAAGGCAAAGAACCCGAAAAGCCAACCTGCATTATATTACATAAGCTTCTACTCCAGCATGGTTGAAGGAAGTTGCTGAAGATACAATTCTGCTTTCTTGCCTTTGGATAATAAGTAGAAAATCTTATCTGTTCTCCTATAACAGACTAGAAGTTTTTTAGAAAAAAGTATGCTACTTGGTAACTGAATAAAGAACATCTCATCACATGAGTATTTATGAATATCCACTTTGAGTGAACATTATCCAATACAAAATTGGATGGAAGAATTTCATTACATGCAGCATGTTTACTGTTTATTCAGACCAGCCATGAACAATACTAAAAAGGAATGCATTCATTAGAAATCTGCTAATAGGCAAATTTACCTTGATAGGCTCTGAAACATATCATACACCTAACAGGAAAATCTGTGTGTGGAACATCTATCGAAACCCTCACTTTTAATCATTGACAGAGCAAACTGACACTGCAGTAAGCAGAAAAGTCAGACCAATGATTGCCATTGAAATCCTGAGAGAGAGAAAAATGTAGAATGGAACTTGCAAACTTTTATTCAGGAAAGCATCAATTTTAGGTAAATTTTTTCCCTTCAATTAGCTAAAAAAACTATACACCAAAGTACAAAAGTAAACTAGGTAGACAAAAAACTTCATATTAGTTGAGCTGAGTGATCTGGATTAATATCCTTCTTCTATATCTGAGACTATTTTGTATGACCTTGGAGAACCTTAAACTCTCTGGCTATGTCTAGCTCCAGGGCATGTACAAAACGCAGCCACACACTGGATCCTCTATTAGAATGGGGGCATGGATTGCAGTTTTTCTCTTATTCTTTACTGCTGGCACCTCATGTCCCCAGCAAAGAAAATCCAGCTATTTTTAGTCAGTAAGGAGCTGGAGTGAAGTCCAGCAAGGTTCCTGACTTTGACAAGTGGGTGTGTAAACTCAAGATGGACCCTAAAGGTTTGCACCTGCGCTGCAGTTCAGTCATGCTTCTTTCACACTGGGCTCAAGCACTCCGCCGCTGCATGAGAGCTCTTTCAGAGTAAACACACCGGTTGTTAGCCAGAATTTCACTTTAAGCCTGCCACACGTTTGTTGGTTTTGTTTACAGAAACAGTTTAACTATGAGTAATGTTGAAAAAGAATAAACCAATGGGACATGCAAATTTACTTTAGTAGGCATTACATCTAGCAGGGCAAATGACATATAGGATATTTTCAAATATATTACACGCCTAACACTTGCTGAAAATCAGGCTTGAGGTTGTATGAACACCTACCCCATGTTAGACACCACAAAGGTGAGATTCATAAATAAAAAATGTCAGTAGCCACTCTTGAAATCTTTAGCACTGGCTTCCTTCTCGTTGGACAAATGTTGAAGGACTGCTTCAAATTACTGTAATAACAGTACTTAGGTCCAGACTACAGGCACAACTCTCCCTGCCTATTTTTGAAATAGAAGCTGAAGAAACAGGCAGAGGAAGGAAGAAAAAAAAGAAAAAAAAAAAAGAAAAAAAAAAGTCTGAAGCGTTGTGATACACCCCCTCTTTCTGTCTGTAATACAGCTACCACGGGAAGTGTGAAACAAAAATCGCAAAATCGTTTTCACCTTCAATAAAGTTAGCTAGATTCCATCTGATATTTACCAAACCACATCATTCACTTAGAACAATATAGCCCAAGGCCCCATTTTATGGCCAACAAACTAAAACCAGTATTAAACTCATCTTCCATCTACTTTATGTAGTAAAGATAAAGAAATTAACATGAGGACTTCATAACAACAGAAAGTGAGAAGGATATGGGGACAATACTAGCAAAATTACTATGCTAGCATCTAAGATGTGTGATGTCATGAAGCAATAAAGCCTGAGTTGCTAGAACTACTTTGAAAACATCCACATGCCCTGGGCTGCACACGTATAACCTCACAGCAGCGCTCAACTGTAGAAGTGTATGTGTATGTGTAGGCAGCTCATTCGGGATCAAAATGGCCTCCGCCCAAGCGCTGACTGTTGGCAGCACTCTCCAAACTATCAGGCTGCAACAAGGTCTTTTACCATCTCATACTGGCACACTTTCCATACCAGTCCCTCTGCTGCCACCTCCTCATCTCTCCTCCTCACTCAGGGAATGCTCTCTCTCCTCTTCTTCCTCAGCTACTCCCTCAACCCCTTAACAGAACCAGCCACAGCTGCACCTTATCTACATCGACCAACCCGCTGCCCCTGAAGCCAGCCCACAATTGTATATTATCAATGCTAATTAACCCAACTTCATTCCTCTATGGCTGACCAAAGACAGAGGGATGAACAGTGGGGCTCTGCATACCACAAGGACTATGTGGGTTCAGAGCCAGGCATTGTTGTTCGGTGAAAGTAAGAAAGATAAGCCATACAAATGTCTCTGGTTTAGGAGTGGTCGCTGTTACAAAGCTGGAGTCTGCTATAATTTGCCTATTTTCAATATGCTAGATGACCTTTTCCTTATTTGAACTCAACTACATAAATAAAGTGTCACCTTCTCTTAACTCTAGTGCCACTTCTCCCACCTAAGCCGCCAGGCAGCAGGAAGCGCAGGATACACTTTCTGCATAATTGAGCCTGCCTACGTTGGAGGTGAGCCTTCCTGACTGATGCTTCAACAAGTATCTGGAAAAAATTTCAACATCTTGTATATGTCTTCCTACTCATCCACCAAGTATGTGAAATTAGTTACAAAGAGCGCATGCAGAACATACAATGTCCAAATGTTTGATTAATCTAATGACAACCCAGTTGATAAAAAAGTGTCAACTCATCATACTAAGTCAATTAAAGTCTTTGACATCTTTCAGTGAATTTAGTATATACTCTCAAATCCTGAAATAGCTCTATAATTCAACATGAGGTATAAACAGAAATAAGCAACACTATGTATAACACAAACACATATGAAACAAGAATCTATTTCCCATATGTGCAATGCCAAACTGGCAGTTTGTTGTGTCTGTTTTTCATCAACTAGACATTAAAATGTAGAATTAATTCTATCATAAAGTAAGCCATACTATTTAATAGAAAATTCAAATGCTTATTCATACACTTAGATATACTGATTAAAATCCTACAGAACTTCTGCTGTTCTCCTTAGTACACTATGGGGCACAACACACACTAGTGGCCAAGGGAAACTGTCTACCTAAATACAGTGATTGCTATTCAAACAAAATGAAATATGCTTCAACATACAACACAAATTCATTACTTCACCAGCACTTTGTTTGACTCTAACATTTTTTTTGGACCAATGAAAAATCCTTTAGGAACAGCCTCTGAAGTGTAAATGTAGGTTTATGTCACAAAGCAGCCATCTCAAATTCATAAAGCACGCAGCGTATAGTGTGTGATTCACATGCTATACGTTCACTGAAGTGTGACACCTTTGTCCTAGAACATTACTGGGAACTAGGTTTGTATTCCGATACCTCCTTTGATGTCTGATATGCAATCTTATCACACAAAGTGATGTGGGACAGAACATCTACCCATTAGGAGACTGGCAAAGACTGAGATTGTTCTTTTACTTCAACTGCCAAAGGAGAAAGTTCCTCGGATACGAGGAACAAATAATGCAATTACTACACAAACTTGTAAGAAGGTTCCCTCTCCCTCCATTACAGACAATAGAGACTTTTTACTTCTTCCAGAGCACTTTGAAAGGGCAGCTGGCTATGCTGGACTTCCCAGGAAACACACACAAGCAAGGCCATCAAGGAGCATTTCAAAAGGCACAGCAGAGCCTTGCTGCTGTACATCTTGGGGACTGGAAACTGCTTTATCACTGCAATTTTACTATGTTCTTAACATTTACAGTATCTTTTCTCCCTTCCTTCACTCCTGAGTTCTCACCTCCTCTCTGACACCCTATTCCTCAGATCTTCTCTTCAGAAGCATGACTCACATCTTCTTACCTTCATTTCTCTTAAATCTTGAAAACTGAAATGGCAATTTAACAACAAAAAAAAACAAAACTTGAGCTTGAAGGGAAAAGGATTGCTTTCTGATACTTGATTTTTAGGGACTATTTATGGCACATCTCTGGAGTTCAGAAGGTCCAAAAACATGCAAGAAAAAATATCAGTGAGAAGGAATCAGAAAAGGACATTCAGGGGGCTATACCTGTCATGTAGCAACACAGGCTGGTAAAAGAGAGAAATCATTTTAGGAGCATGACTGATTTTTGCAGTATTATTGGGTGTCTCCTAGCACACCTGACTTTAGAATCTCTTGGCTTCTGGAGTCACTGCAATATGTATGAAACATCAGATTTCACTGAAAAAGAAAATACAGCTTGTTGCCCTGGTCCTGTCAACCCGCTGCAAGATGGGTGCAGCTAGAAGAGATACTGGAAAATGGGAAATGGAACAAGTTCATGGGAAGGAGGAGTGGAGCTAATGCCACCTGCTTCTCACAGGGCTTGTGGTAGGTTTGGAGGCTGTGTGCAGGTTTGTTGCATTTTAGACAAAAGGATCTTGGATCATAAAAAGGATATCATTAGTCCGGGAATAAGCCATCACTTGTGGCCTCACTCTGCCATCTCCAGGCCAGCATTTCCTTCTTGCTCTCTGTTGGCACAAGTATTCACACAGCCACAGGATGATCCAAACTGAAGAATTGGTCCAAGTTAAAACTGGGACAAAAAACACCCTGGAATATTAATTTTAGAGCAGTTCATCTCCCTCATCTGATTCACTCTACAAATATCCATGTCTACTCAGTATTTTCTCCTGTGGTGGGTACAGGAACATGTGCTTGCAAGGTGGCTTTGCCTTCTCTATTGACAGGGATGAGTTATACTGACATGAATTGCCTGCTTCCCAGATATGAAAGGAGCATGCTGCTGCTGCCTGTCCCAGCAGAACTAGAATCACTGATTGGGGCATGTCAAACTACCTTTTAGATCATAGCAAAGGTTAAGGTAATCGTTCTGGTAAAGAAAGGGTATTTTAAAACATCCTAAAGTATTTTTTTCTATTATAAAACTAGCAGAAGTGAATTGGCTGAAAACATACAAAACCTAGAATCATGCATTGCCATTACATGCTTTCCAAAAAGTTGAATCTATAAAAGGTTCTCAAGTTGTTTAAAAGGAAAAAGATCCCAAAGGATGAAAAAGAGTAACTTATCACTGCATTGCAGAAATTCACAGGATCACAGAGTGGCCAGGGTTGGAAGGGACCTCTGGAAATCATCCAGTCCAGCCCCCTGCTAAAGCAGGTTCACACAGAGCAGGTTGCACAGAGTCGTGCCCAGGTGGGTTTTGAATGTCTCCAGGGAAGGAGACTCCACAGCCTCCCTGGGCAGCCTGGTCCAGCGCTCTGTCACCCTCGAGGTAAAACCGTTCTTCCTCATATTCAGAGAGAACTTCTTGTGTTGCAGTTTGTGCTCATTTCCCCTTGTCCTGACCCTTGGCAATACTGAAAAGGGCCTGGCCCCATCCTCTTGACACTCACCCCTAAGATATTTGTACTTGTCCAGGTCATTGATGAATAACTTGAACAAAAGATTTCGGGAAACTACACTGCTGCTTTACTGACCCAGAGGTGCCAAGTCCACCCACTGGGAAAGCCAAGAAGCCTACTGGAATTCACTGGGTTCCCTTTTAGTGCAGAAGCTCAGTCACTGGGAGTGTAGGGCAAAACTTACAGGGGTGTTAACTGGCATCACACTAATTGATTTTCTGCGTATTTTCTGCCATTTGTCTGACCTAGTCATCTATAACTGCTAATGCTTTACCTGTCAGGCTGTTCCATGTTCTGCTACATCTATATACTGCACACACAAATGCACACATCTTACAAATCTTTGTATGTAACTAGCATTTGCACTAGTACATGTAGAACTAGGTTAGATGCTACAGGTCTGAGGCATCTGTGTGAATGCAAATGGCATGACATGAGCTCTACAGTTTGCATGTGTTTGATGCATATTGCCCAGTGAATTTGAGAGCCATTATCAAACGCAACATGGATGTAACCACAGGCAGCCAATCCACATAAAAATTGCTCAAACTCTTATAAACTTGGTTTAATGGCATCACAAAGTCATCAAGCAGCTAGTTAAGTTTCCAGTACTTGCTGCTCCCCTTGGGAGGCTGTCTAGAAACTCACTTTCCTACTCACTCTAGTGCTTGCCCTAGATATACCACAGCCAACTTAAAATCACTTGCTCCTATGCCAGCACCTTTCTTTATTTCTTTTTCCTACTTATAAGTAGATTTTGTTTTTTAAAGGTAATTATATCTCCTCCCAGTCTTGACTTGGCTGTGCTAAATGTGAGTGGGCTCTTTTAACCTCCCCTCACTCAACCATTTCCCCATGCTTGTGTCACAATAGACATCCCTGTCCTAGAGTTGTTCATGTCTGTATTAAACTTCCTTGTAGATGCCACGAACAGAAGAGGTTTTATCAGAGCCTCAGTAGTAACATTAATTAGAAGTTCTTCATCGCAAGAAGTATTTCAGGGTTTTTCTCAATTTATCCATGACTATTTCAGATTTGTGGTTCACTGTTGCCCTGCACTGGAACCAAGCAGGAGACAAAGCCAGTCCTCAGTGGTGTAGTCTAACTGGCATTTCTATACCTGTTATGTACTCAGTGGAGAGAGACAGAAAGCTCTGAAATCCCCTCTTTGGATCCTCTGAGGTGCACAGGGCAAGAAGTATTATTTATCATCTGGAATGCCTTTATATTGACTGCAAAAGGAGCCTAAGCTATTATTTTTTATTAGATGTCTAACTTTAGGCAGCTAGAGCGAGACAAATTCTTTCCTTCAGTACCTGATTTGGCTCAGTGATTTACTGATTTAATTCCATTTTTAATAGCACAGAAATGAGCATCAACCACTTTTCCTATGCAATGATGTGGTTTTCTGTATTATTGGCACTTACAAATTTTATGCTAGCAGCAAATTTCACCTTCTTTTTCTTAGCTTTTGTTTTGATGCTATTTATAAAAGTATTAAACCAGGACAGTCTCAAGATCACTCCTTTGGGACCTCTAACATCAATGCCTTTCTGATGCCAAAGATGTTCCTCTGGGCAGCATATGTTTTCTTCCTTTTGATTTCACAAAATTTATATTCTTTTTTTTTTTTTTTAGGGGGGGGGGGGAGGGAGACAAAGGCTGAAGATTGCATGCCATACACAGTAACATATTGTGTAAGTATAAATGTAAGCCATACACTGAAAAATATTTTAACTCACCTGAAATGTAACATTTTTAACAGCATTGTTTTAAAAATCATTAAGATGTTGGTATTTAACAAAATCTTTAACACATTTAGAGCTAGAAATACCACTATAACCAAAGCGTTGTTAATTATTTGCTATGTTAATGGCATACATCTAGCTTGTAACTGGACCTAAGGCTCCCTCCTTTGCTTCATGTGGGCTGGGAGGTGTTCTGCTGGACCTGTGAAGACTTTACAACTCCAAAGCAACGTTTCTTGCTATGAATTATTTCATACGCTGACCTGACTTGGGACCAAGGCTACTTGAAGTACACAGTGTGAACACACATCTTCTATTTTTAATGCTCATTCAACAGGCAAAAATCTTAAGCAGTACTTAGAAAATATGAGGTAGGAGAATGAGACCAACTTTTGAAAAAAGGATTAGCAAACCAAGCACTCGTCAACCTTTTTAGTCTATAGACCTTCCACATGCTTCTCTCTCTCAATTCCCTGTATCAGAGAGTTCCAAATTATAACCTACATTCTCAGACACATGGGAGATAAGAAGCAGTGGAGGACAAAGTAAAGTTTGTTATGCTGCCAATTCGGAAAGAATTAAGAAAAAGGAGGTTGATAACGCCAGTTCTTGTTCTGTGGAGCTACAGAGTCACTCGCCCAAACCATACAGCATTAAACCAATTTTATCTAGCCATGGATCCTCCAGAAACGGGGTTAGAAGGGAAGGGTTTCAAGGGACAGGTAGGAAATCAATGTAAGAGAGACATAAAGCAAAAAAAAAAATGGGGGACTCTAAAATTCAGAAAGCAGCATTACAGCAAATAGGCCATCTCCCTTTTCCTCCTTCATGGCTCCCTCAGGACAGGAACCCACTTTATAATCCTGTGCTGAAGTCATTAGTTAGTTGCATTACCATATCAGAGGAGTATTCTGACCTCTTCTGTACAACTGAATTCTTTTATCAGGTCTTGAATTTTATGGACCATTAGGAAATTGTGGGGGGTTGGGTTTTCTTAGATGGGTTTTTTCATGTTTTTCTGCCTCTTGGAATCATTAGTTAGTTGCATTACCATATCAGAGGAGTATTCTGACCTCTTCTGTACAACTGAATTCTTTTATCAGGTCTT
>JAVJGJ010000059.1:38714464-38741759 GCA_035590215.1 Microhierax caerulescens | reverse complement strand
TGCATTTCTTCCCTTGATAAATAAGCAATTCTCATTCTCATGAAGTAATTTAACCAGTTGCATCTATTACTTCCATTTGGATATGTACTTTTCACCAGATTGCTTGATTCTTGTAGAAGTGAAGCAGCCCAAATTTTTCTTATCTCCAAGAACCTCAACTTTAGAACCAAAACATATACTATGGTGACTACTAGCAAAAACAGCATTCCTTTCTCCATGCAACTTCGCTGTATCAAAACAGAAAAAAAAAAAAAAAAAAAAAAAAGCAATTGCCCTGAACCAGAAATTGTTATTGCTAACCTTTACGCATTCATGATAAGCAAGAAATTGTGGAAAAACTACCTGCGTTATTTAAAGTAGTCTTCAATGATACATGGGATTTTTTGTACTGCTCAGATTAAAGTTTATCTTTCATTGACCAATAATTAATGTTTAAAAAAAAAATAAAATTACAAGACACAATTCACCTAGCCACTAACATAACAGCCACTGGACGTGCTGGCATGTGTTCTTGAAACTTGCATGCGTTCATGTCTATCCTGAGGAATAATATGGGATTACATTTGTTTTGGTTGTACAACTTGAAAAGTTTTGAAATAAATTGCCCTTCCCTCAGTAATTTCTCAAGGCAACAGGTGTCTGCTGCTTATCTCTTCTGACAGCAAGCTCAGCGTGTTTCCTTGGATTAGATCTGAATTTAGTGTCCTTTAATGAGAATGTTCCTACAGTTACGTGATTGTACCAGTGGTACGGTAAGACAGTTTTCTGTGTTGTGATTTTGAAGACACTGTTGTTCAAGTTGGATAATGCCAGTCTCTTAACTAAATCCTGGCATGTCTCTAGGCATTGCCATTACGGTTTTCTAGTCTTTTCTTATTTCCTCTGTGATTATGTTTTCAGATAATGTACGTGGGCTATTAGGCATTTATACTACAGGGGCATTACTGTGTGATTTCTTCATCCTTCTGCTACCCCTTCCCAAACATTCTACCTTTTCAATTGATGGTGCACAGAGCAGATACAGTCACTGTGTCACTCGCAGTTTCTCTGTTCCTATTCTTAAGCACATACCAGGCCTCCCATCAGAAAAAATACATTTATCAAACTCGTTAATGGGAGAATATGAGATTTATGGAATGCTCCTACTTCAGTTTTCTTGTTTGCAAACATGCTTTGTTTGTTTCCTTTGGAATTACGGTACACAAATTACCATATTGTTCTAACTACCTTCATCACCTAAAATACATTTTCTAAACTACTGGCATGTAGTCTTTTAAATCTCATTGAAGTAACTTCTGCTAATCATATTGCCCCCATTTTCCAGTGAAAACCAGCCCAGCCCCATCTTCACTGTACTCTCAGCCTGACTTATCTTCTGTAGCCATGGGACGGTACCAGCAAACAATAATCCCCTTGAGAGATAAAAGAAGGAAAAAGGAAGAAAAGGTATCTGAAAAAAATCACATGTCCTTGAAAAGGAACACTTGTGAACTATAGCATAGAGATTTAGCAAATACAGGTTGGGAGATACAAGAGCAGCCATGTGATGCTGGCAGCTACCAAATGGGTCACACTGGGTAATGCAGCTGCCCTAAGCCTTCAGTGAGCAAAGGGTTATTACCTAACCAGGTAATATGACCTTTATGCTTACTGGGAAATGCATTCCTCACAAATGCTTCCGTAAATATCCTTTCTACTCTATTACTTCTAAATCAGGAGGCGCACAATACATAACTTTCATATACATTAAATGCTGACTGCTGAATTCACATCCAGATGGGTTTGAATTCCTCTGATGCTCTGACAGTTGGTGGCTGAAGCTAGTATGCACTGGCTATGTAGACAACTTGTTATTAGCAGGTCAAATTTAGTCTTTACAATTTCTAGGTGTGGAAAATACATATTTATTTTTCTTTCACCCTCAGTTATTATCAGACTCAGTAACTTGTCTTTGGGGGAGATTATGAAGCCATGTTGAATGTCTTCCTGTCATTAGCATGTTGAAAATCTTTGCTCTCTACTTAAACACAGATGACTTGGCCTCATTGCCTTTACTTGCCTCTCAAATCTAGCACGTTTTCTGATGATGTCTTGACTGACAACAGACAATGGGTCTAAAGCTCATACAAGCAGACTGCACACAAACTCCATGTCAGCTCTGATTTCCACATTATTTCAGGGAATCTGCATATCCTTCTTGGGGAGCCTGGAGGCAAACTCTGTACCCCTATTCTCAAATGGCAATGTTGCTTTTTGTAGTTCTTTGGCAGGCAAAACCCACAAACAGCTTTTCCAGAATATTAAAAATAATTGAGATAATTAAAAGCTAATAGTTTCTAGCTTAAAGGGTTGCAAAGAATAGCCTGTCATCATTCAAACAGCCCTGTAATAGAGTACCTTGTTAATTAGAGATGATTCACAGATGACTTGCAATAGATTCTGGTAGTTCTGAATAGCAATGATATTTTCATATTAAGCTTTTCTATACTCAGGAGTAATGAAGCTTTAACTTTAATTAAAAGAACTCTGCTTTTTTAAGCCTATAGGTCCAAGCAACACCAAAGCACAGAAAGTTAACATCTTTTCCTAATTTTCCATCTTTTCAGTTCTGCACTTTATGGTTTTGCTTTCATAACATTCCCTACCTGAGGACATCTAAGCACTTGAATAGCCACTGTTGAATGGAAAGCAGTATTATTGCCACTTTAAATGGAGAAACAGGCAATGAGGTGGGAAACTGTTTGCTCAAGACCTCTCAGCAAGTCTGTGATAAAGTTAAGCACAGAACCGAGTCCATCTTAAATACAGAATCATCCCCTTACCACTCCATGCCTTATCACATAACACCTTCTGCTTCACTTGATGGGCATCCAATGCTTTAGTTCATGATCATTACAGTGGTACAGTTTGACATCATAACACACTATTGCTACTGATAGAGGGGTTCCCATGCTCTGTCACCTTTTCTCTTCCTTTCCCTTAACGCTTTGTCTTGCCTTTTGCCAGAGGACCTGCAGTGGATTGTTCCAAGGAGCAGAGGAGGAACCCTATACACACACACATTATCTGTTCTTTTAGCTCCTGAACTGCTCCCCCTCCCCCAGGGTTTTACTGAGCTGCAGTACCTGAGCAAAGGGAGATGATCGGAGCATACAAGAACAGGTTAGCTGGTCTGCACCCTTCCAAGATATCCAGCCATGAGGTGGGCTTAGCAGCAATGCCAAACAGGACCTTACCTGGTACGCTAAGTTGACCTTATGTGGCACTGAGTTTCCACTCTTAGAGTCCTCTCTGAGAAGGAGTTTAGAAAGGAAGAGGGTCCTTTCTGAACCTCATGATGCAATGAGAGGGTCTCCCTGGCAGGTTTGTCTGACCCTGTCCTCTGTGCGGTAAATAATAATGTACCTTGCCACTGAATCTTGTTAAACCACTGTCACATTTACCATTGAACCTTGTTAACTGACTACTGTATATCAGTAAAGTACATTGTTGCTTCTCTCTTATGAGTGAAGTGCATGATTCCACCCACGACGATACCCTGAGCTGCCTTTAGCTTTATGTCTTTCACAGGTTTTTTTTAGCATATACTATACTTGTAGCCAGGTCCCTTCTTTAAACTGAATTCAGAACAATTCCTCTGATCACCGAAGAGGATATAGTGGTTTTTTTAGAGTTCTCAAAGGTCTATCCCAAGTTTTCCATGGGCAAGACAAGGCAGCTTGCACAGCCAGCAGCGTGCAGGGCAGCCACATGGCTAATGCCATTTGCTGTCAGCAAGCCCATGGCTCTGATGATCCCAGTGCAGACCTACAGCAGCGAGGCTGGGGTTACCACACTTCTGTCTAGGATTCCCCATGGTAAATATGTACACATGCCTGTGTACGGCGTGTCCGCTGGAGCTCACATCACTTGTGCAATGCGCTGTGGGCATGCTGTGCTTACACAGCATGGAGATCCAGAGCAAGGCTTGAGCACACGCACACAGACTAGGACCAACAGTGAGCTCTTTTATCCATTCTGACCTTACCTCTGAGCCTGGGAAGCTTCAAAACATTTCTGAACTCCAGAGTTGCCAAGCTTTGAAACATGACATGAAGTGATATTAATTACTGCATTCAAAGCCCTTGGATGAGAAGTTATTAATTCACTGACTGATACAGGCAATGACACGATGCCTCCTCCTCTCTTTCTGAAAGGAGGGAATGAAGGACAACCTGCACCCAACATAAATGACATTACACTTTCTGAAAGCTCACCACAAAATTCCCTGAGATTTCTTGCCATTGATATAGATTTGCAGGATCCAATATTGTGAATTATTAGGAAAACAGTAATACTGTAATTGATAAAAAAAAACTAAACAAAGAGACCCCCAAACCAAATTTCTCAGTCTCTGCATCCATTAGATGGAGTATGAAAAAAACAAAACAAAAACAACAACAAAAAAACAAATCCAAACCCACAAAACCCAACAAAAACACTTGCAGGTTTACACCTCCAATTAAATTAAGCAGAGAGAAAAAAAGTGTCCATATAACACAAATGCAAATATTTAACTTTTTTACTTCTCATTTAGGACCCATGGCAAATATATGCAGGCATGTTTCCATTCAATTCAATAGAGGGTAATACACAAAAGAGCATTTTGGTCAGGAAGGGATTACTCATCTGCAAAAAACTACCTGCATCATTCATTGTGCTCAGGATTAAGACCCTTTTCACAGTCAGTCTTTAGAGAAGCCATGTGTTCGCTACATAAACAGTAAGTGCATATTAGGTGCTTGAATAATACAAAAATAACAGTACAAAAATCAATAACTGCTGCATCTTAATTTGAGGAACTAAAACATTTTGTAAAATATCGAAACAGCTAATCAAAGACTGTGGAAAAAACACAGAAAGAGAAATTAGAACCTTTCATTATTTGAAATATAGGAAAACAGTAACAGATTATTAAATAATTACATGCTCCGACAATTTTCATTTCACGTAGCTGGTTTCATTGTATATCTAATAACATGATGCTAAATATAACAATGTGAACTTACCTTTTTTTCACTCACCCGAATAGCTGTTGATTATGCTCTCAAATCCTTTTTTTCCCTATTCATTGATCTGAGTTTTACCAGATCCCAAATTAAAGAAAATCTCTCTTTAACATAAGTTTACAGCCAACTGACTATAATTCAGGGATGTCTGAGATAATTAAAGCATGCTTGTTTCAATGCAAACTGTATTCAGCTTTCAGGCACACCCAATACACACCTGATGCTCAATAAACAGAAAAATCATCAACTGCATTTTTTATTTATCAAGGAAAAGGGGTTTTATACTTTAAAAGGAAAACTTTCCTTTTTCAGGGAAAAGTTCAAATGGCCAAACACACACACACCCTTTCAAATTCCACAAATCACTATGTCTTTATGCACTGTACTTTAAAAAGCATTTTTTCCAACAGATGCTTCCATAAATAATTTTTTAATATCAAATGAAACTGAAAATTCAGATTCATTGCAAACCTTCCTCCAAAACACTCAGTTTGTTCTAGAAGCAATAAACTTGCATGCTAGAAAATAAGTAGCAATTAAGTGCCCTCACATTATAAGTCTATAAAAATCTTGAGTAGAAACAAAGTTACAAAATGTTATTTTTTTCTCCCCAAATCTCTTTATGTGACAAAAAAAAATGAATAAAGAATAACTCTACCATAAGAGGCTCATTATACATAAATACTTCTATTGTCCGATATGGTAATTAGGATTTTCTATATCACTACTTCTTGTCACCTCACACAGGTTTGTCAGGGGACGCTGAAAAGACTTTAATATAAATTCCTGAAAGAATGATTTTTTGCAGGACTTCTATTTTTCTTGTCTTTAGCATATAACCACTTCCTCGTATAGCACAGAGAAGCACCTGGCCCTCATCTTATCTCAGAAGATGTGGTTTCATGAAACCTCTAGGTTTCATGCCAGCCTCATGCCATCCCAGCGTACCGCTCGTGACAGTTCCCAGGGAACTTTCTTAAACAATCCAGGCCCTGAAGGTTGAGCACTCGGAAGGGTTTAGGTTTGAAAAATGTCAAAAGGAGTTTGCCTTGGTTTTTTAAAGTTATACATAGTATCTCTCACATCTGGAGAATGAGATGGAATGGTAACACAATTTTAAAGCTTATTTTGATTAGCATTTCATTGAAGTTTCCTGTTTGAGGCATCCTATCCTGCTTGTATCCATATCATCAGGTCCATAATCTTTCCCAGGTCTAGACAGGATGCTGCTCACGTACTTTGCAATGAGTCTTCCCACAGCAATCATAAAAAAAACCAGACAACATGACACACATCTACAACAACTCATTACTTTCTGTGCTTCTAAGCACAAATTTTTGCAACCCATCAGCATCCTCCTTTCCCCATGCATAATTGTGCTTTTCTAAAGGGAAAGCTGGATTTCAGTGTGGCCTTCACTCCCTATCACGTGAAAGACTTCATTGATATTATCCCCACAGAAGTCTCTATTTTGTTGTAAACCATCCATGATATTAGCCTCCTCCTTTAGCAGGAATTTCTGCCCAGTGATATAGATATGGCAGATGCTGAGTATGTGCAGCCACATGTGGCCCAACAACAGCTGAGTGTGTAAAACAAATATGTCTAAATGAAACAAGGAGGGAATCAATCAGAATCCAGACTAAAGTAAGGTTACTTCTTAATTTCAGCCCAGATAACTGGCAAGTGCATAATTAAACGAAGAGTTACTCATTAAAATGTTTGGTTTTTTGGTGTTTTGGTTTTGTTTTTAAACATCTGGTCTGAAAAACTTAATTAGACCAGCATACACGTGCCACACCTGCTATTTGGGTGATACTGTTAAGTGTTACTATAATGTCAACAATTTTTCGAAGATAAATTCCTAAGTGTTGCTGCTTCATTTTTCACTAATTGGCGCTATAAAGAAACCAGAACACTACTGAAACCTGTGAGGCTGAATGCATCATAGGCATGCAGCAGCAGAATCAGCTCTATATCCTGTGCTCCCAGCACGCTGCCAGCCCGGCAGGGTTATGCTGAGCAGGTAACTTTGTGAACAGTCCATTTGAAATCAAAGTCAGCTAGTCCAGCCGTTCACTGAGCATGAATCAGCATGCCAGTAAGGGGAGCAGGGGAGCAGCGACATTACTCATTTTTGTTCTGAAGGATCGACGTATTTATGTTAATTCGGTGTTATTGTCACTAGGTGGAAAGCCATGCACAACTCACCTCTTCCCCTTGCAATTTCGAAAGGTCTGCTGCATCCAGAATTTGAATTAAAGCAATGTGACTTCTGTTGCAGGTTTTCATTGTTCTCAAATTAAGACTTTCAATTAAAGTAATGCTCTAATTCCATGCCAACAGCAGCCTCCTCTAAAAATTCCCTCTACTGGAACAACAATTCCTATTTGGAGTATTTTTGCCTCTCCCCTATAAACCAGAGAAGTTTGACATCTGTTAATCACTGGACTTAACTTTGACAAATAACCGTGGGGGAAGGTATTAACACATTCCCAGCTCAGAACACGAGGCATAAGCTTGCAGAGGCAGAAGAGGCATGGGGTGCAGGGTTGGGTACGCTTGTGTTCAGAAGCAAAAGAGTCCTTCTGGAAGCCGATGCAGCCAGCCAGTCTCTGCAAAGGCTTCAGCTTCCTTGCAATGTTAAGTATTTCCATGACAAAAAAATAATCAAAACAGATCACAGAAAGCAAATACCACAAGGTTTTCCTCCATGATTTATGTACTACTCATGAACAGTATAATTATAAGCAATTCAGCCATCCTCAAATATTTATCAGTCTCATTTTATTAGACTGTTAATCCCAACGAGGATTAACACCCACTCAGTAGGTCAAACTGGTTTCTCAGTGTCACAGCTTTCAGGCAGTACCCAGCAGCTCAGTCACTGGGACTTGCTGACAGAGAAACATTCAGGAGAGCAGATTTAGTATTAGCCACCTATAAGGATTGCAGATTTTTAATTTACATTACTGATTTCATTCTCCTGTTTTGTTTCAGGCATCTTGGGGAGGGAACAGGAGAATGTGAAGAGTAAGGAGGATTGCAGAGAGAGGAAGAATTAACAGGACAAGTGTGTGACTCCAGGGTTATTAAATTTGTGCCGCTGATTTCTGCTCCAGAATGAAATCACAGATTCTAATTTTCATTTTAAAAAAAGATGAAAACAGAAATTAAAAAAAGAGTGAGGGTATGAACATGTTTACACAGGAAGTCAGAATATAATACATTATCCTATCTTTTTTTTTGAAGCAAAACCTGAGAACTATCTTTCTTATCATACTCCTTACTATGGTTCCTGGAATAATTTCCTAGTAAGGAAAACAAATGTAAATTTTGTTCCTACAGAATGACACAAATCACCTTGTAACACTTATGTAAAAGAGCAAAATGTTCCACATAAATCTTTTCAGGGCTGAATCCTGTAATGCTGTAATTTATTTCTAATTCCCTAAAACAGTATGCAGATGACATAGCAGAATTATACACACGTCATCGACAACGACAGCTGATGACATTCAGAATCAAAACAGGGTTATACTCAGTCCTCTATCATCAGATCTCACAGATTTATGTGCTTCCCTACTTGCAGATTTAGGACATGATCCTGAATTGCACTTATTCCCATTGCACCTCAGTTTTCATGAAGAAATTTGTGTGTAAAGGTGATGAGCTGTGTGATGTTCAGGGAAGCTGGTCTGTAAGTGCCTTCATAAAACTCACTTTTCACATCTATCACAGAAAGCTTTTTAGCACCTCCATAGTTTAGCCCCTTCCCTAATCAAAGCTGCTTTACAAGTGTGGTTATTCTTCAAGGAAGGGTAATAGATGACATCACCTACAGCTGAGCAAATTCACAGTCCCAGGTGAAGTCTCTCCTCATTAAAATAACATAGGACAAAACATCATTAGTTAATAGAATCATTATTGTCTAACTACAACCTACCTTGACCTGCCCTGTCAGCAGAAAGAGACCTGAAAGTACAGTTTGCACCAGCTTGTACCTCCTCCTCCTCCATATCACCAGAAGGAAGGAAAGGGGCCACAATACACATAGATGTAGCCCCAGCACCTACAGAGACAAAGATGTTTCTCTTTTCTGCTTGACTCCTGGAAATGAAAACTGACCCATTTATAACATTTGATCAGTTTTACTGCTACATTATTAATTCCCACAGCTGTGACAGAACATTTGTTCCTATGTTGGGCCAAGAAAGATTGAACTGTTTAGCTGCCATCTGTGCCTTTGAAAATGCAGAAAGTTTTTTACGCAGGCATATGGGCACACACTGTTTTGAAATGTAACAATTGGTTAATATCAACATCAAGGGTTTACGATTTTAAAAGAACATTTGTCTTTGAAAATTTTCTTACTTTTAATATCTTCCCTAATTATTCAGAAGTCTAATGGAGGATCCTCTCTGAGGAGCATGAGAAACTGCATAACGTGCTTCTCATCATATCAAAGAGAAGAGAAGTATAAAAAAAATGCCACAGAGCCAAACCCTAAGTTATTGATTAATTGCAGACATTTAAAAGAGTAGAGAGATGTGCGGGTACTATGGATCAATAAATTCAAATCTAAAGCAGGCACAGCGTAAAGGCTGCATTCTGATTTTGAACACAATGGTTTCAAGATATCCCCTATGCAGATGATGAATACTGGTGACTGATACCATCCTTAAAACACTACAATTGTTTTATACAGTCATCCAATGTATGTTTAAAAATCTGTATATATGAATTCTTTATGATTTTACTAGCTGACCTTCACCCTTTTTTTAAATCCCAGACAACAGAGATATTCTGACCTTGAAAAGATTATGTGAAATGAAATTGCCACCACTGAATGAGATTTGTTACTCTGGGCTATGTTCTACATTTTGCCCAGCATCTATCAAAGTTAAAGTGACATAAAATGAGTATAACTTATTTTGCATATCACTAGGTTTTATTCATAGTGCTATGACATCATCATTCTTTCATAGCAATGAAAACCCTTAATCCAAGGAAATAATGTAATACAGTTGTATTATAATTTCTGTACGGAGTGCATGATCATTTACTCTTATTTTCATCTGAAATAATGTATTAGTCACAAATGGCATTAATATGAGCTGTTACTAATGCACTTTGCCTTCAAACAGGCTCACAGACAAAACCAAACCAGAGAGAAAAAGAATACTTTAGCCAGCTGTGTGACAATTAGACTGAGATCAGACTTTCCAGAAACACTGGGTTTTAGGCTAAGGCAAAGCACAGAAAGCTTTGGCCTCACCCACAGCCTTTGGCACAAGGTCAGCAGTGACTGGAAAAGAAGAGTTTGGTGGAACCATGTCTGTATTTGACTCTGTGCATGCTCACCTATCTTGTTGAGCTGCAGATGAGGAGATGTAAAGGCCAGACCCCACCAGGGGTACCAAGGCATGGAAGTTCCTCCTGTGCTTTTAAACCCTGCTCACAGATGCCCAGGCTCCTGACAGACCCCCCCAGCCTCTGCTTCCTGGTCCCATTTTCTGTGACACTAAACTCCAGCAAATTGTGCCGAAGCAGACAGAGCACGTGAAATAGAGAAAAAAGGCTCAGATCACACTTCTGCCATTACCGTGACATATATGCATCACCTTGACCTCAAAGAGCACGCTGTCCCAGCCTAGTCACCCCTCTGAAGGGCTACGAGGGCAGGGAGCAGCAAATACACAGAGCAAGGGGAAAGTATCACAATGGCCATGTGCCCTGTAGAGCACGGGGTCCAACGCGAGCTCCTTTCCCAGCTGTCAGCTCCAGGCAGGAGGATCTGCCTGTCCTTACCCTGAAAATACCACCACGTGCTGCAATTTGATACCAATATAAAGCCAAAACAAAATTTAATCTGAGTTGATTTCCTCCCACGGATGCATACAGATTAATCTTCTCTGATAGTAGGAAATAAATTGCTGGTACTCGATATATTTTGTTATTTGGACCCTTGTCATTTAATGACTGAATCAGAGGTGACATGACTGGGAGAACCGGAAGCTCATTAACATCCATCAGCATGTGATATACAATATGCTAACTTCAAATCTGTCATTTGTAGCTCAACTCAGTCATGCTCCTTTACTACTAGTCAGCTAATGAAAATTACAGCGTTTTGGATGCTTTGACAGAGAAAGAAATGAAACAGTGGATTAAATTGGCAGTGGCAGCAACACAGAGCCACTGACTGAGGAGGAGGAGGGAGGAGACTGGGCTGCCCCATACAGTAACGACGGTTAGAGGTGAAAATAAGTTGTCCAAATGCCAGCACTGGTTGGAAGTCCTCATGGCCTCATGAGGATGACAGCAGTGACTCTCCATGCAAACCAGGAGGTAGGACCTGAAACTGCAGAAACTGCTTCAGTTTGCTCGTTGTCACCTTTTCTCTTTAATGCAACTTAAGAGAATAATGCCCTCCTAACTTTAAAAAATTTCGACTGGAAAGAAACTGTTATTCCAGAATTTGGCTGGGTCAGGGGGTATATATGACCTAATAACTTGTACAAGAAATCAGACAGCCAAAGTCTGTACAGCACCTATTACATACCTGGCAGAGCTTCAGGAATAATTTACAGGACGGAGGTATCTGGCTCCTTGGGACTCCATGGCCTCACTCAAGATAAAACTAGCTACGGCATGTAATAATCCCAGGGAACTGGAGCTTTTGACATTACTTATTTTGGGTCATTTCTTCCCACTGTATGGTACCCAGCTTGCTCAGCAAACCCAGCCCAGCCCCAGTGCTGGCCAGCTGACCTTCCACTTGAAAGGAAACAATCCCTATCTTACCCCCTGGTATAACAAAAAGAGCATGGCTGGACAGTGGCTGTAAATATTTACACTGGGAAAAAAATCCAATGAAAGCTACCTTTTTTTGGTTGACATTTCTAGTAACGTTTATATGTTTCTAGAAATACTTTCAATCTGTATGAAGCAGTTCAAGGGCCAAAGGCTACAAAGCAGAGTAGACTGCAACATGTAACCAGGACCTGTACTAAAACACAGTAGGTACTACAAGTATGCAGCCAAGAAGTAAAAAAAAATCTTTTTAGGTGGTCAAAACAGAAAAAGTATCATGTTAGCAGACAGCATCTGACATCTTTAAATTTCATTCTGAGGCATAATTAAACCAGCTTCTCTTTACAGCAAGAGGAAATTCTAGGACAAGCCACAATTTGACAGTTTTAGGCCTGTCCACTCCTTACTGTTTGTAACACAATGAAAATAATAGCTTAAACCAAAACTTGGCTCAAGGACTCTGATCTCTTCTTCAAATGAGTCAAAGAGTGAGGGAAATAACTCTGAAGTCCTATTAAATACATACTGAGAAAGCGTTTTAAAATCATCCATCTGGAGAGTTTCAAGTGACTTCCATATTGTGCACTATGGCATGAAGGGATTTCTCCATGTATTGACTTTCTCTGACAGGCAGACAAATTAAAAAATATAAAACATCAGCCTAGAGGGCTTATGTTGTGAACAACATTGTGCATTGCAGTCAAGATGAAAATTTGCTGCTTAGGAAGTGGGAAGAATAATTTTCTATCTGGGTCATGTAGCAGTTCACAGCAATTGCCCTATCCATAGCTACCCGCAGACGACTGCACAGCGTGCATTAGAACAAGCGCTGATGGAAGCGGCCGACCCGGCTGAGTGTAACAGAAGCTGACTGATCCAAGGCATTGCAATTAACTGGCAAAGTCCCAGAAGAGTTTATGGAGCTTTAAGTAAATATACAAAGTTCTGGCTCGACACTTTACGCAAACAAAATAGTGGTGATAGCATTACGAATACAGACCTCTCCCTCTGCCAGCTACCTTATTCATGAAACTGTAAATGAGAATAGGCACTAATACAGTACATGCACTACTAGATATGTGTTATTTATGAAAGTAGTAGCACTTAGAGTAGAATTAAGACTTACCTTTAAAAACGTGGTTCTAATGAGGTGAGTGACTTTGACAAGAGCACTTAAAATTTTTGCTACTGAACAATGATTGTTTTTTCAGACTGAGAAAGATTAAATGAATATTTTCTGAAACTTGCTTTACAGTTTTAAACAGTGCAAAATGGATCTCACATAGCTGGTGTTTAGATGTACGCTGGTATGAAACGTGCATGCATTTCGCTATCATTCCTTTAACCCTGACGTATGTGCACAAAATCAATTTATAAATTCACTTTGCAGATTAAATACATTTCAGACAATTCTTCCTAGGTTTATTTGGAAAATTGATTATCAAGAATTTATAGTCTAAATTGACATATGAGAAGAAGAGTCATAATTTTCAGAACTAAACACTGATATGTAAAGAAAAGGTAGGTTGCAAATACACTCAAGATCCCATTCTCCAGTTGACTAAGTTTTACAAAGGTGGGGGGAGGGAAATTGTGACAATTTTCAGGAGAAAATAGTTTTATTAAAGAGAAACAAAGATTACACAAAATATTCCACCCCCAACCAGCAAACCATTGAGTCCCTCGATCTCATCAAAACATGTATTTTCCTACTAGAATATTTGCTATTCAGTTATGCATATTTCTACCAAAAATTACTTTGAACAGGTAACTCCAGCAATTCCAATAATTAAAGCTTCTACTATTCATTTAAGTACAGAAGATGTCAACTAGGAAGTTATGGAACTGAAAACAAATCAATGTCCTAGATCAACACAAGACTTTAAAATTATGGACAAGCAGCATTCATTCCATGTAGAATTTTGCTTAGGTAAATACGCGTTTGTGGCTACCAGCTTTATTCCAATAGGAATGTTTAAGCTCCACTCATTTGTTTGTTTCTGAGCAAGGAGAGAAACCTCAGCAAATGGAAATCCACATACTGCAAATACCAACTTGTTGGATTGTCCTGCCCTTAAGATAACACAGAAGGCAACAGAGGTCCCCAGGTGCCCCCTTATTCTCTGGCATATGCTTCTTATAGGCGAGGTCAATACAAGGTACAGAGCAGCTCATGGTGGCTGTCGCTATTCTTCTCCAGCACAGATGACCAGGAAAAAGGACCAGGACTGACTAAAACTGAATAGATGGCTTGAAACATTTTCCATACTTTTCACAGAAGGAAGAAGCTTTTCTGGGAGCCTATCTACACTGTGCAAAAGAGAACAATACTGTTTCAATTATGGTAGAGATTACAACCCCCTTGACTACTTCCAAAGGCGCAAACTGCCTTTTCACATAGCTAAAATGATAATTTTCTAATGTACCCCCTGGCACACACCTGTTGAGTGGAACATCTGAGAAAGTAAGTACAGGCTTTCTCATTTTCTAGGCTGCAGCCTCCCCCAGCAGACCCTGTGCAACCCTCCTCGCACCTGGGGAAAAGCAACAAGAATACACACGATGGAAGTTTCCAGGTCATCAGGATGCAACCTCTAGACCAGCTAGCTACAGCAAGGCCACATCTGGCGGCATTGAGGAAAGCTAGACAGGCGTCCTAAGAAGGTGGCTGGTGGTAGAAGATGCCCACATACATACAAGACCATTTGAATAGGGGAAGGTGGATACTGTTTTCTTGTTGGCTTTCTAAAATCATTAAGACAACTTCTCTTTATAACCACTCTGCAAAAAAGCCCCAGCAAAAAGCCCGGAGTGCTTCACTGAGCAGTCTCCCTTCCATAATCATTCTGAAACTACGTTTCTGAAAGAAGACAGAAGCTGAGCGGTCTCTGCCAGTTTTGTCTTTCCAAGTCGTTGCTGTCTTCTGCTCATCTTAATTACCTGCTTCAAGCACAGGGCTTAGGTCAGGTGAACCTGTGATGTCACCAGGAATCAGGTGACAGCTGATGTAATTAGGTGAACCCAATCACCACAGGAGGAACAGGGATCTGGGTCACAGTCTTGGCAGATTAATGAATGTGTATCCCCGCAAGGTCATTTGCCAGAAACAGAATCTCAGCAGCCTGTTGCAATTTTACTGCTGCCCTGCTTTGTGCTGAAGCAGGGACACAAAAACATGCGATGCTGAGTGTAACTGGATAACTCAATTTGCTGATACATTTTAATATTTATGCTTTTAATTGACTTCTTGGAAAATTAAACTGATGTTCAAATCCCATTTTAGGGATTTGTTAAGACAGAAACAATGTATCTCTAAAGATTTTCTTAGGACATGGCATGATGCCTTTAAAACACAGCATTCTTTTAAGCATGTATGCATTATGACGTTTCCTTATGCCACTGGCGGGATAACATGCCAGTTCAGTTCATGTTTTAACATTTTAGAACTTTGCATTTATACTTCAGCTTTTGCTGCTATCAACTCTTTACCTCCTTTACTTTCTCAGGTTAGAAAAGCAAATGGCTTGACTAGGAATATAAATAATTATTCAATTTTGTATATGTTAGACTGCATTGCTCTACAGTGGGAACTATATGTCCTGGGAAAAGATATCTTGAAAACTACTGGGGAGTCAAGGCTGCCATCACTGCTAGGGGCATAAGACACCAAGACACAGACAGCTGTGATCTGTAGTGATGCAGCAGGAGAAGCTGAATCATAGAGGTGCACGAAGGAAGACCCAAACATAACAGTCTGAAAAGCATCCACAAAAGGGAGACAAAAGCTAAGTGTTTTCAGGCCACATTTCAGAACCAGATTGGCAAGAGAGGCACAGAGACGGTGGCCCAGCTAAGCAGATGGTATTCTCCCAGCACAGCCTGCGCGGAGAGCCTTCCATCTGCTAGCACGTTCAAAATAGACTAAGATAGGAATTGCAGGACTTTTATTATAAACAACATTTTTAATACTTGATGAAAAATATTTATTTGATTCCATGTTATCATTAATGAACTCAGGCTACATAGCCCCAGAAATACTCAGGAAGGGCTGAAAGGATTAGCAGGAGCAGCAGATTGCTTCCTTTGGTGTGCAAAGTCACAGCTATCACACAAGCTGCAGAAGGAACTTCAGCTGTTAACAAGACAAAATCATTCTGTTGCTGCTGTTTTGTTTAAAAGAAATAGACACACATTTGCATATTTACCAGATACCTAGCTAATATACATTTTTACATAGTTGTGGAGGTTTGGGTGGGTTGTTTGTGGGTTTTCTGTTGTTTTTTTTTTTAATAAGAGAGGTACTATTTAGTTTAATATGTTTATTGCAATATTGTTATGATGCATGGCGACACAGTAAGATCATGCAGTCTAAGGCAGGCTGGATCATCATCTCTCGGACAGCAGCTCTAAGTGTTACTGGAAACACAGCTGACAGGCACTAGGCAACACCTGAGGAGAAGAGCACGTGTCATCCATCCTCTGCCAAGTCCCCATCTCTAACAGAAACATGAGCCGTTGCTGCTGTGGGTTAAATTCTCAGGGACATGCCATAAACTTTCCTCTTTTCTGGCCATCCTCTGGCTGTTGTTACCCAGCACAACCCCACAGTACCCAAGGCACCGCAGCCGTCCTCCCTCCAGCCTTGCTGCTGCCCCAAAGCCCCAGGGAAATGTGTGGGGCAGCAAGTCCATGCACACACCTTCCCTCCGCTTCCACCACCCACCTGCTACTCCAGGAGCAAAGGGTAGCACACAGAAGCAAATGAGATGAAAACAGTTTTGCTTTACTTTTCTATTTCTCTAGAGAACTAAGAAATAGCTAAAAGATTAAATTTAAATGTACAAAAGCAAATTGGGCTGCTAATAAGGGGATATTAGGGAGGATCATGCGTATCAGAATTAGAGGCAATATGATAAAATTAACAGGGAATATTTAGGCTGCATATCAGAATAAATTTTTCAACATTAAGACTTCAGAAAAAATCTTGTAAAATTATGTTAGTGATGTGTTTGGGATATTTTACATCAATTACACCTGCTTAGATCATTAAAATGCTTTTCTGGGTGGGACAGCACTGGAAAGTGGAACCGTTGCTGGAAAGCCATTAAGCAACATTAGCCATTTCTTAAACCACCTGCTTTACACTAATGCTGTTTACAAAATAATATCTTCATGGACTCTTTAAATTTGCATCTTAGAGTGAATGCAATATTCATGGACTGCAGTATTTGTTCACAGCTACTCCTGTCGTTAATTCTGTCATTCTGCTATCTCCAGTATTCAGGAATAGCAAAACTCAAATCAGAATTAAAAAAAAAATGTGTTGGGAAACTCATCCATATTTATACAATGGTTTGTAAATTGAAGACTTTTTATAAAACTTAGAAATAGTTTTTTAGAGTACTTAAGCTCATGAGTACATTAAGTCACAGCTCAGAAGAGTTCACATTTTCCCTTGCAAAACATTTTTCCTGCACTGCTTTAGAGCCTGCAAGACAACACATGGAAGCAGATGGAACACCTACTATGCAGGGGAAACAGAATTTATTTTTTTTAAAAAAAGATACTCAATGGTGAGAAAAAGCCACCTGAGGAAGAGCCCTGAAACAGCAGCAGTCCTCACTGATGTCTAGATGTCTTTTCAAACAAGAACAGCAGAGAACTATTTTAACAACAACCCTGCAGACAGTTCCCATTAAGCACCTGAAAGCATGGGCATCTAAATAATCTTCAGCGCCAGATAACATTACCCTAAACTTGGGCTGCAGAGCACCTTTATCCACAGCTAATTCTACTGGAACATGGATTATTCCCTGTAGAGTAATAGTTCACAAAAAAAGGAGAAATGGGAGGGCCAAGGGGCAGAGGGAATCAGGTCTACAGTACCCTAAGGCTCGTGAAATCTATTTTTACAAATCCTCAAACAGGCTCCCTTTCTTCACCCAAGAGGAAAACTATCTCCAAGGGGGAAAACTGTGAGTACAGTGACCTAAAACATTTCTGCACTTTACTGGTCTTGTTAGCACCAAATGGCAATGTCTCTCTTGTGGATTAATAACTACAATGGAGGGAAATGAATACTTCACTCCCAGAGAAAGAAAAAGAACCAGCTCAAATCTGTTTTACAGAACAGATAGCAGTTGCCATGAAATGTTAATATTCACAAAGTGGTATCATCCAGATTTGTACACTTGCTCCCATTTTAAGAAAACAGAAAGAGCTTGGTACCTCAGACCGTGACTATCAGGGGTGTATAGCTACCAAAGCTGATGAATGACTGCGCTATGACTGGTTGTCTCCCTGTGAAGGCTGAGCTCTGCTTAACACCCCATCCAGCACATATACTACTTTTTTTTGCCTTCAGATTCTCTACAGGCTGAGTACATGGTATCACAGGTAAACAAAAACAAAGAAGGGCAGTAGAAATCACTAGGCACTATGAAAATAGTTCTGGTGAGCAACAGGTGTGCATCAGTTACGTATGATAAAGTGTCTGTGAGGTATTATCAAACACTGAAACAGAGTACAAAGCTTGCTGAAGTAACGGTGGTGTTCTCTGGCTGTATGACCAGTTCAGAGTGGAAGATGTTTTCTGATGTAAATTGCTTTAACAGATAGTTTGTTTCAAGAGCCTAGTGATAAAATTGTACAGATGTCCTAACACTCATGCAACTTTAAACGCATTAGGTCGGGCAATTCCTTCTTCACAGAAAACTATAGCAAGAACTATAACTTAGGACTACGGCACTTCTATTTCAAACAGGTTTATAGACAACGTATGAATTCTGAACTTTAACCACAGATGTTTAATTGTTTTTGCATAATAAATTAATGGTTAAAAGATTAAGTCATAACTAAACAAAAGGAAATTGGTTTAAAATTGGGCAAAATCTTCCCAGTTGCTTTATTCTTTTGCTTAGCCTCAGGGGACACATCTGAAAGAGTGAACCAGCAAGGACAGATGGCAGCCAACACGTTCCTTGAGTCACACATCCTTGCTTATACTAGGTCACAATGAATGCCCCAAGGCAGCGAATGTGAACTACCAGCAAGTCATGTAAAATGTGCCCAGAAGGTACCATCCATCATTCATTTCATATAAATTAACCTGCCAAAAGGAATGTGAACGATTGCATTACTCTTTTGTTCTATATAGTCAACGGTTCCTAAGGGGAACCAACGCTAACAAAACTTGGTGGCAGACTGAGCAGTCCCCGTACAACATTCAGCAAAAAAGCTGTGGTTGAGCGTCAGCACTGATACACTTGGGGCTTCCAGAGAACGGCCTGAGGAACACTAGCACAAGATCCTAAAGCTTGGAAGTCACATTAACAGTGACTTATAAGGCAGCTCATCAATGAAGAAGTACCTGGGTTATCACAAATGTTGCGTGGCTCAAAGGAATCACATTTATTCTCTTCTGTCAGACACTGGATGCTCCCCGTACACCTTCTATGCTCCTTGCTCTAAATAACGAAATCTGCCTCTACTGGCTACAGGGGCTCAGGTATCAACATTTCCTTCTCAGCATCGTATTTTGTAGCAATAATGGCCTTGTCATTACCACTGCATAGTATTTTAAGGGAATGTGAAATATGCATAAGTGGATATTGACCCATTTTACCTAGACTTCAAAGGGCATCATTGCACCTATTTTTAAAAAGAGTAGAAAGGAGGACCCTGGGAACCACCAGTCTATCAGCCTCACCTCTGTGCCTGGGAAGATCATAGAACAGATACTCCTAGAAGCTATGCTAAAGCACACAAA
Organism: Microhierax caerulescens; assembly: GCA_035590215.1. Taxonomy (NCBI): domain Eukaryota; kingdom Metazoa; phylum Chordata; class Aves; order Falconiformes; family Falconidae; genus Microhierax; species Microhierax caerulescens. The sequence continues at coordinate 38,722,127 of JAVJGJ010000059.1, read as the reverse complement.
GACCAGGCAGGTAATTCAAGACAGCACGGATTCCCCAAGGGCAGGTTCCAGCCTCACCAACCTAGTGGGCTTCTAAGATGGAGTGACTACCTCAGTGGACAAGAGAATAGCTACAGATGCTGTTTATCTTCTGTAAGGCCCTTGAGATGGTCCTCATGGAACAAGCTTCTCTCTAAACCAGGGAGGTATAGGTTTAATGGGTAGACTATTCAGTGGATGAGGAACTGTGTGGATGATTGCTTCTAGAGGGTAGCAGCCAATGTCCAGATGGAGGTTGTAACAAGTGGTGTCCCTCAGGGGTCCATTCTGGGACCAGTACTGTTTAGTATCTTTATCAATGGCATAGACAGTGAGATTGAGTGTACCCTCAACAAGTTTTTCCATAACACCAAGGTGAGTGGTGTGACTGACACCTGAGGGATGGGATACCATCCAGAGGGACATAGACGAGCTTAAGTGGCCCCATGTGAACTTCATGAGGTTCAGCAAGGCCAAGTACAAGGTCCTGTGCCTAGATTGGGACAACCCCTGGTATCAATGCAGGCTGGTGGGTGAATAGATTGAGAGCAGTCTTGCAGAGAAGAACCTGAGGGCACTGTTGGATGAAAAGCTGGACATGACCCAACAATGTGCACTCACAGTCCAGAAAGCCAACCATATCCCTGGTTACAGCAAAAGAAGCATGGCCAGCAGGTTGAGGGAGGTAATTCTGCCCCTCTGCTCTGGTGACACCCCACCTGGAATACTGCATCCAGCTCTGGACTCCTCAGCACTGACAAGACATGGACCCAGTAGAGCAGGCCCAGAGGAAGGCCACAGAAATGATCAGAGGGATGGAACACCTCTCCTATGGGGAAGGGCTGAAAGAGTTGGGGTTTTTCAGCCTGGAGAAGAGAGGGCTCCAGGGAGACCTTATTGCAGCCTTTCAGTACTTAAAGGGGGCTTACAAGAAAGATGGGGACAAACTTTTTAGTAGGTCCTCTTGTGATAGGACAAGGGGCAATGGTTTTAAAAAGAGGGTATATTCAGGCTAGATAGAAGGAAGAAACTTTACAATGAGGGTGGTGAAAAGCTAGAACAGGTTGCCCAGAGAAATGGTAGATATCCCATATCCCTGGCAACATTCAGGGTCAGGTTGGATGGGGCTCTGAGTAACCTGATTTAGTTGAAGAGGTCCCTGCTCACTGCAGGGGTGTTGGACTAGATGAACTTTAAAGGTCCCTTCTGACCCAAACTATCCTATGATCTCTTGAGAGATGGAAAAGTAACTGTATCTAAAAAGCACTAGATATGGGGAGACAAATAACTCAAAGGTTTTTGCAGAAGATTGAAATGAAGTTTGCCCTCAAAGCAGACTGATGCCAGCTGTTGCCTAAAATAAAAACTTATGCTTTATATACAGTATGAAAGAAGAAGTCCAGTCCATCAACATCTGAGGTACATGAATGAATCAACGTAAGACCAGAACAAATTGCAGAAGTAGGGAAGTGTCACATTTGTCAAGAGCAGAGGAGAACAAAGTGGAGAAATACAATAGCTTTAGAAAGGTACAGTTTAACATCCTAGTGCACCTTAGGTTGGTGATTAAAGACAAAGTGAAAATAAAAACTGATTTAGCATTGCTACTTATTAATCTTTACACTTATATATTTTTATATTTACACAAGTTAATGCAGAAAGACATTCTGCTACGGAGACAACAAAATCTGCTAAGAACATCAGTAGTAAGAGTTCATTCCACATCACAGACAATAGCCCTTGAATACAGCAGAGTGCAAGCTTGTCAGGATGGCCATCGCCTAGTACGAAGAGGATCCACTTTGGAAGAAGAAAAATTACAAGTTTAATGAAGAACAATGACGAGGGTTTGGGAAGTAAAGGCCCTTTCCCATTCTTCTAGTTGCACAAACTAAAGGAAATATATGACTTTCTGAAAAAAGAAAATTAACTAATTGGCAATTAACAAAAATCTCTGTGGAATCTACTCCTCTTCTCCTCAGGGCCAGAAGTACAAGGATGAGAGTGGAATAGTATCCAAAAAAAGCAAAAAATTGAATACAAATTAAATTGTGGTTTAGGAAGCTGTCACTACATTTCTTTTATTCTTTTCTATATAAGACATTCTGAAAATATTTAAACTTCAATGGTTAACTTAAAATCTTTTTTTTATTAAAACATTTTATTTTTCTTGGTGTTTGTCCTCTGCTGTTTCACCTTGACTTACACTTGAAAATATGCCCATATTTTCTCTTACACAACAATAATTGAGATAACAGCAACACATAGAAGTAAATCTCCTCCCTGGAGGTTTCAATATGCACTGTGTGTCAAGAGAGAAAATATTTTACTGGACTGCTACACAATTCAAAATGAAGGTACTTTCAGGTAACACAGGACAACAAATGAACAATAAAAGAGAAGGCAGGACCCACTTGCAATGCAACAGGCAGAACACAGTCATCTATTGAAATGAAAGTCAGAGTGAAACACTTATGGAGACAAGCACGTAATTACCCAGGCTGAAACGCGGCCAGGACACCAAGTCAACGCTACTTTACTTTTGCAGAAACAAATGGGTCAGATGCTGAGTTGATATTTGCACTCTAAAAGTAGGGGATTCAGAGGCAATGCAGTGGGTCACTGGTGAAGCACAGATTGGGGAATGAATAAAGACCATCACATTATTTTAAGTAATTTTCCACCCCAACTGTACTCTGCCTGATATAGGCTTAGGAATTCCCTGAGCAAAACTGACAGCAGTAGAAAAAGGAAAGAAGGAATTAAAAAAACGGAACAGTGTTACACCACAGAGGAGTTGTTGTAAAGTGTTTATAGTTTTGAGACTGGTTGTAGATGAGTAAGATGGGGAAAGGTTTTCCAAGGAAGAGCTCTGTGAAGTTTCCACATAAACAAAAGTAAATATTTTGGGCATGATTCTGTTCTCCTTCCTGCAAACCAGCAGTAACTCCACCAAAGACAGCCTTGTAAAACTTGTTCAAGAAGGTGCACCGCGAGCTGAGCTGAATGTCCATGACCGCACTAAAGAAAGGTGGTTACCTGCTATCGGATGACACTTTTACGGCTCCTAAGTGCTGTAAGGTAACAGCTATTTTCAGAGAAGTCCTGCAAAATACCAAATCCACTTCTTTAATCGATAATAACAGACTTTTAGTGGGAACATTAATTGGGTGCAGACAGTTGCTTCAGGTATTGCCTGTCACAAAGAATATGCCATCAGTCTCTAGGGAGAACAACCTGGATGGTTGTGCAACAGCTCGTGTCCTCCCAGGCAGGGCTCGCAGCTGCAGGTACAGTGTGTGCCAATAGCATGACTACACATTGCAGAACTGTGGAAAATTTGACGGGCCAGAATTACTGAACTAGAAAAATGTTCTCTTTCCCTCCTTGACCTGTAAACCCTGCTGTTTTTTTTCTTTTGACTAGATTTCCTATGTAGCCTATGCTTCAAATATTATGCTCGGATTTTCACAGTGAAAAGAAAAAGTAGATGGAATAGTTACCATAGAGTAACTCGGAAGAGTACAGAACAGGCAGATTTACTACTTCATGGTTTTTCTACAGCTGTACTAAAGGACATTGTTATGAAGATAAACGGCCTGAAATACGATAAAATCCACTTGTGATGAAGCACTGATGCAGGTGTTCACCAAAAAGGGCAGAGAACAGAACTGCTGCTGCACTTCAGCTGCAGGATAGCCTACAGGCACGGGTGGCAGCGCTACTACCCAGTCTACCTTTCTGCCCTTTATTAGGGTACAAATTGCTGTGCATCCCAAACTCCTGGGAGACCACAGAGCGCCGAACATTTCCTAGTAAACTGAAGTGCTGTCAAAAGGCATCCATTTGTTGGCTCCTAATATTTTCTCAGAAACATTTCAGGTTTACTAAGTTTTTACTGCAGCCAAAACAGGAACCCTTTGGTAATCTGTCCTATGACAGGTATCTAATGTTCCTGGTAAATGTATAGCTCTAGAAATCGATCAGGAGTCTTGGAGAGGTCAGCTACAGCTGGAGAAAGGGATACTGAATATGGAAACAAGGGATTTATCAGCTTTGGAACCAAGTACCCTGGCTCGGAGAGAAATACTGACCTTTGGTCTAACAGCAGCCTGTAGCAGTCGCCCAGGAAGGAGGAGAACTTGGCATGAACATCCTAATATTTCCCTGAATATCCTCCCAGTACTGGGCAGTGGGTCAGGGAATTCCTAAGCTGAAAGTACCCTTTACACTCAACAGCCAGTTACAGTTCCTTATACCATTAGTTTATCCAGCCTCTTTTGAACCTATACACACTATTAGCATCTGGTAGTAAGGAGTTCCACAGCTTAATTACACAGACCACAAAACAGTAGCTCATTTCATTGATTTAAAGTCCCTCACTCATTTCCTCCTGTAGCCCCGTGCTCTTACATTAGGAGAGAAGTTGGTCAGCCTCTGCTCATGTTCTCCAAGTGCCATGATTCCATTGGTTTCTATCACATTTCCCTCAGCTGTCCCCTTTTCAAGCTAGAAGTTCTTACTAATTAGTTGTTCCTCGCAAGGAAGATCTTCCGTATCTTTGATTACCCTAATTGCACTTCTTTGTACTGTTCTCATTTCTGTACCACCCTTTCCTGAAATGCAGACATGCACACAGTATCGATGATACAGGTGCACCATATAATTCTACAACGTATAAAGACAATAATTTTGTTCTCTGCTTTTCTCTAAGAATTTGTAGCAGTCTATTGTGTTTTACATGGCTATTGAGCACCGTGCTGACACTTGCATAGAATTGTAATAACCCCAACATTTTTTTTTTTTTTCCAGAGTGGCAATTGTCAACCCAGGGCCAATCATTGTGTATATAAAACTAAGATTATTTTTTCCCCACATACATCAGTTTACATTTATCCCATACTGAATATCATCTATTATTTTACTGTACATGCAGTGTTGCAAGGTCCTGATGTTTCTTCATAATCAGCCTTTTCACGATGCTGAGTGAGACACAGTACCACTAAACTCATTGTTTCCCTTGTCTCTCCCTTTCCAGATCATTTATAAATGGCCCAGGTCCCCACTAGTAACTTCCCTACACTGAGAAAGCTTACCAGTTAATTCACTGCTTTTGCTCATTTTCCAAACTTTTCTTCCTCAATGAGAGGATCTTATTGCTACTATGGATACTGAGCTTTCTTAGGAGCCTCTGACAGACATACCATATGGATCTCCAGATTTCAGTCTATAACAATCAATTCCTAAGTCCTGTCTGTGACTTTTCTCTTATCCTTACACTAACCCAAATAAGATCCTTTCACTGCAGAACTTCCAAGCACACAATTTTAAACCATTTCCCTCTCAAGGGACAACTTCTAATGATAGTGTGGCTGAAGCATTAAGAGTGATTTGCAAGATTTTCACATCATTTATCCCTGGAAGAGGTAATTGCATTAGCTTCATATCTCAAGTTCATGCTATTAAAGGAGAAGAAAAAAATAATCCTGCTAACTGCAGGGAGAAAAAAAAAAAAAAAAGAACAAATGGATGTTAGAATCAACGGTTCATGAAATTTCTCAGTTGTTCTCAATATCTTGGAAACCTTTCATCCTAAGTTTTTCCTCCCTTTAGCCATCAACTAATCATCAGTTGAACTGGATTAGCATTAACTTCCTAACACGGAAAGGAAAGCTGTTATCTGTACATTTGGGATTTAACTTTGCCTGAAACTAGGATATTCTTAAGTGTTTGTATTACATAGCACCCGGGAGTCCTAACCATGGATCAAGATTTTACTGTGCTGTCTGCTGTAGACTTCAAGAGAACCACTTTACTGATACAAACTAGACCAAGAGTTCATCCCCTGTGCAGGATGAGGCTTTCCCCAAACTTCACTCTGCCTGGACCCGAGCATGTGGAGTCGGAGCAATACCCACAGCATGCATGTGCAACTGGAGAAGCTGTAAGAGGACGATGCAGATCGGGGAGAGGCGTCAAAAGAGACGAGCTGTCTAAGAAACCCAGCCTCACTGGAAATGAACACTCGGTGAATGCAGCCAGCACTTTGACTTAGACAATTTAGTCATGTTACTGTAACATTTGCCATTCCATTCACCTGACGTGAAGTATAGGAAATGCTGCAGATACCGACATTGTCATACCCTTTATTGCATACAAAACTAGGACTTTTCAGTTGGCCGTGGTAGCTGGTGCGCAAGGCACTAGTCAGGCCATTTTTAAAGACAAAGTAAAAATAGAAATCTAAGTCCCCCCTTCCATAACAGGCTTTTAGATAGACAAGGTTTCTGAATCCAGTTATGAACACTTCTAACCACCAGTGCCTTTTTTTTTTATGTGAGCAAACTGAGTCTCAACCTTGCTGGATTGTAACAACATTCACCAACAGATAAGGGGAAAGGTTTCATGTTACTTGGCTGCTCCAGTTTGTCTCTGATGGAGAATTTCTTGTAACATGAGCACCAACAGGATCTGGAGGCTTTCACAAGGCCAAAAGGGACATTACTGCTGAGTACTCTGTGCTACTGCGGCCATTTGCTGGGCATTTGCATTCATCACACTGCAGACACATATGTAATGGGAAAATACAGAAAAGTCAAATCCATTAAGGATAATGTGTTTAGGGCTACTAATAATAAAACCCTCTAAGCTCAAGACAGGTATATTCCTATGTGTAAGATATTGAACAAAGGGGACAGGAGGCCTGCATGGACAAGCAAGGAGCTTCTGGCAAACCTCAAACGGAAGAAGGAAGTTTATGGGATGTGGAAAAAGGGACAGGCCACTTGGGAGGAATATGGGGTGTGGTCAGAACATGCAGGGAGGTGACCAGCAAAGCTAAGGTCCATCTGGAATTTAATCTGGCAAGGGCAACAAGAAAGGCTTCCTCAAGTACATCAGTAGGAAAAGGATGACTAGGGAAAATGTGAATGAGGTGGGTGCCATAGTGATGAAGGATACAGAGATGGTAGAGTTACTAAATGCCACCTTTGCTTTGGTCTTCACTGCCAAGGCCGGCCCTCAGGTTTCCCAGACCCTGGAGGCAAGAGAGGAACTCTGGAGAAATGAAAACTTCCCCTTGGTCAAGGAGGATCATGTTGGAGGTCACTTAAGCAAACCTGACACCCACGAATCCATGGGCTCCAATGGGATGCACTCCCAAGTGCAGAGGGAGCTGGCAGATGTTATTGCCAAGCCACTCTTCATCATCTTTGAACGGTCATGGGGAACAGGAGAGGTGCCTGAGGACTGGGGGAAAGCCAATGTCCCTCTTGTCTTCAAAAAGGGTAAGAAGGAGGACCCAGGAAACTACAGGCCTGTCAGCCTCACCTCCACCCCTGGAAAGGTGATGGAACAGCTCATCCTGAACATCACCTCAAGGCATGTGGAGGAAAATAAGGTTATCAGGTGTAATCAACATGGATTCACCAAGGGGAAATCACACCTGACCAACCCAATAGCCTTCTGTGATGGAATGAGTGGATGGGTTGATGAGGGGAGAGCAGTGGATGTTGACTACCTTGACCTCTGTGAGGCTTTTGACACTGCCTCCCATAACACCCTCATAGGTGAGCTCAGGAGGGGTGGGGGAGATGAGTGGGCAGTGAGCTGGACTGAGAACTGGCTGCGTGGCAGAGGTCAGAGG
>JAVJGJ010000059.1:38693283-38714364 GCA_035590215.1 Microhierax caerulescens | reverse complement strand
AATAGTGTGGCCATCAGGTCTAGGGAGGTGATCATCCCCCTCTACTCTGCCCTGGTGAGGCCCCATCTGGAGTGCTGGGTCCCGTTCAAGGGAGAGAGACAGGGAACTATTTGAGTGGGTTCAGTGGAGAGGTACAAAAACAGGGGACTGGAGCATCTCCCTTATGAGGAAAGGCTGAGAGAGCTGGGTCAGTTCAGCCAGGACAAAAGAAGACTGAGAGAGGGTCTTACTAATGTCCACAAGTATCTTAAGGACAAGTATCAAGACGATGGAGCCAGGCTCTTTCCAAGAGTGCCCAGCGACAGGACAAGAGGCAACAGGCACAAACTGCAACTTAGTAAGTTCCATCTGTTGCCCAGGGAGGCTGTGGAGTCTCCTTCCCTGGAGACATTCAAAACCCACCTGGGCACGACTCTGTGCAACCTGCTCTGTGTGAACCTGCTTTAGCAGGGGGCTGGACTGGATGATCTCCAGAGGTCCCTTCCAACCCTGGCCATTCTGTAACAGTAAACCAGTAAATGTGTGTTTTTCAATTGGTTTCCTTTTATATGTGTACTAAATCTGTGTTGTAACCACCTGAGCAATCCAGATAGACAAAATCCATACCAAAATATTTTGGGGAGTGTTGGTTTTTTGTAGTTTTTGTTTGATTGGTTGGGTTGGTCCTTTTGTTGTGCGTTTTATTTTTTTTTAATTGTTTATAGTGCCACTAAGTGTGTTTTCTATAAACAGTATGTCAACACCAATTGACATGGATTTTTGCTTGTTAGGACAATGGAGGAATGGATGCAGTTTGCTCCTGTACTGAAAAAAATATCTTTCCAGAAAATGCCAAGAAAAACATTTTTAAGGACAGTTTTCTTTGCAAAACTGGGATTATTTTGCCCTCAAAGTAGCTGAAGGGCAAATTTAAAGTCCTCAGTCTTCATTGGATTGTGAGTATTCAAAACTGACCCACATACAGACTTATCTATGCAAAGGCATCCTCACTGCAGCTAACAGCAGCTCAGTGCTGCATGTGCCCAGACTGCCAGGACTGGCAGTCCAGGCTTGTTAGCTCTGGCAGCTGTTTTCAAAAACCAGGGAATTGCTCTGAGCTGCCTTGGGCTGATCTGTCACAGCAAGTGGCTACAGGAACTTAAGGGCTGTGTACACTCAGCATCCCACCATGGCAGGTGAAGTGCTAGTGACAGCAGTATACCTATTGTATAAATAAAATAAAATACAATAAAATAATTGCAACACAGGCAAGACTCAGGCGTGGCAGAGAGGTATGTACGGAAGGGACAAACTACTACATTTTCTAGTAGAAAGACAGTGCTCATTTTTAAAATTTTTCTCTCAGGCAGTGGACTAGGGGGAGCATTGCTAGGCTGGTGAGTTGAGGTGACAGCAGTTAATTGATTTCTAAAATAGGTCTCTCTCTAAAATAACTAAGCATCCTTGCATGGACTGGGTGCTGGAGCACAAGAATGCTCTGACCTTGCCTTGTCACCAAAATGTAAATGTCTATCCTTGCAAATCCCTTGCAGAGAAATTGGATACTGGGTATCAGGGAGGCACAGAAGTCAGTTGCCTTAATGTGATATTAAGCAGCTTAAAATCACTGGTAATGTTGCCAGGAAAAGCAAAGAACTAACTGAATTTTTAAATGACATACAAGACCTGCAGTATGAACACACACCCTGGCACATCAGTTTAACATTCAGTTACATGGCATGAACAAAATCTTTGCAGCACACTGCTGAAGAAACAGGTTTTGTTTCCAAATGCTTATCAGTGGAATATTTAAGGAATTCACTTTATAAAATAGTTGAAATGCATTTAACCATCACCAATACATGAAGTCTACTTACCTCATGATGACAGAGCTGCCATCTCCAAGGTGGAACAGATACTCTAAGTCCAAGCTGCCTTTAATTTAGGTATCAGAATATTTTTATTACAGAAAATTAGGTGGTTTCCACAAGGAAAAATGCACAAGCCTATCCCTATTTTCTTGGAGGAAAATCTGTGTCTCTCTAGACTTTGCACTTATTTTTTTCTGCTATCTTCTTGCAGTCTTTTGCTTTCTTTTTCTTGCTGCTACAAAAGTGACATCAGAAAGTTACTCCTTCATTTTTCATTTTAATTCTGTTAGGAAAAGTCTTTCTGCTTTCCTAGCTGTACTATGGAATAATTGTAGTTATCACAAGATGCCTAAGTCTTCAAGGTAGTTTTTTTAGCTTTCAGATTGAAAGGTCAAAATTAGTCCGGAAGAGGCTAAACAGGCAATGGATGTTTTGTAAAGGAGTATCAGCAGTCCTGGCCAACGTAGAAACAGATTCTCAGTAAAGAACAAGTACCAAGAAAAAGCAACATTCAAGATATGCCTACATTGTCTTAAACAGATCAAGCCTAAAAGATGGACAAGATTTGGTAATAAAGATCTTTTGTCAGTCTGACATTGATTTAAAAGCTTCGAAGTTTCAGAAATTACAAAAGTAAGTAAATACAAAAAGGGAAAATTGGTCAGAGAGCATCTGTTAAAGAAGTGGCAAATACTCCAGTAGTCATCTCTCATGCTTTTTAAAAGAATACGGAAAGTACAAGACACCAATGGAACTGAAGAAAGACTCAGAGCAGGTGTTTCAGATGATGGTAGCACTCTCAGCCTCAACACCTAGCAAAAACCTGCATTATTCTTAACACCAAGGAGGGTGGGAAACAAAAATCAGGAGTGATTTCCTTCTGCAACCTGTCAAGAAGCAAGTATGATTCAAGAAGGTTTCCAGACAAGAGAGCACCAAGTAGATTTTAAATCATCAGCGTCAAGTGGCTACTCTCATTTTATAGAACTAATAGTGAAGTGACAAGCACCATTCATGAAAAACATTAGAGATTTCCAAAAAGCTGTTGATAGCAATTGTGCTGTCAGAAAGTGCACTTGTTTGTAATCATAACTGCAATAAGACCAGAATGTATAATATTCCTGTTATTGTTAATACTGGCCATGACTGGTGTTCAACAAATTTAGTTGCAGAGAGGAACTGAGAAGCATCATGGACAAATGGTACATTTGGATGATTTTCATTTTGCTTCCCAAGTGAAAAAAACAGCCCAGTTATTAGCAGACACAGAAAAGCATATTAGTCACTTTTTTTCACAGGGAAGACAAAAACCATGGCTGTTAATTATTGCAAACTAACCCCACAGCAGATAAAGGAATATCAATAAATTTATATAATTTTACTTTTTTAGGAAGAAGGTATACAATAATGATGAAACTCTCCAACAATTCAAGCAATGAAAACCAAGGCAGGAATTGGCTTTCATAGACTTGCAAAAGTTTAGGGAGGGGGATAAAAAAGAAGCACGAATTGCAATTGATATTAAATACAAATATTTCAGTCATACGATTATGTCTGTCCTTGCCCAGAGCAGAGTCACAGAGTTCCACAACAGCATTTCATAAAAGAGATCAACTTATTTAAAACAAATTAAAAAAAAAAAAACAACCCTCATGGGAGAACTCCAGAATCTCTTGGACAGAAATACAGTGTCAGGCATCATAAACTGAGCATAAAATATTAAAGCCTAACAAGGAGGAAGTGACAGACAACGTTAGCATGTGCTTTAAGAATGTTGCTGATGGGACTCTAATATCAAGTGATAACCTGAAGACTGAATAAAAGCAAAAAGGAGAGCTAGAACAGCAACACAGAGTGAGAGGGGCATCTCCAGTCAATTGACATAAATAGAAAATTACAGGATCATGATGTTAGAGAAACTGTTTGGTCCCCTGGCTGGCCCAAAAGTGCAGGAGTAGAAACAACTCCCATCCAAAACTTCAACACATCTCAAACGAGGATGTTGACACACAGGGCACCAGGCAGCTCAGAGTTATAACAAAAATGAGAGAATAATTTGCCTTACTACTGAATACCAACCTACCTGCGGTAGCACATCAAGGCTTCACCTCAGTGCTTCCAGTTACAAACGTTAGATAGAGCAGTTAAGCCAGACAAGGCTGCTTCAGCTACATCTGCCTCTGGATGCCAAAAAGAAGTGCCAAAAGGAATAAAAAGCTGCTGCCACGGAAGGAGCCATCTACCCTTTCCCTGTTGCAGTTGGAGGGCTGCTCCAGCCGAGCCTGGCACAGCGCATGGGCTTGCTTCGGTGAGAGAAACAGCGCATTTAGGATGATTCACGGGCACCAGGCAGCACAATGGAATTTTCATTAAAAAAAAAAGCAAAACCAGAGGCTCCAAAGCCAAGAGAGTTTGCAGTTAAGGGTAGCGACTGTTTTGATCTGCAGAATCACTATGCAACACGTTATCACAGAAACTTAGCTCGGCCCCAGGGCGCCCGTTCCCTCATACAAATTACGGAGCAAAACTACTTGCAGGCAATCGACGCAGGTAACAGATCAACTTTATAGACAGATTCAGCAATTTAAAGTAAGATTGTACTGCTAAAGCACAATTTTGCATGAGTAAGGTTATATAATCCACTAAATGCCAAAGCCAGCAATTACCGCAGGAGCACTTACCCTCTTCTTTTCTAAGGCATGACACAGATTATTTGGTCATATGCAAACAGTGCACCTTTAGAGAGGGCAAAAAGATTTTCTGTGAAGCTGTGTCCTGCTCTAAGCATGGTTTAAAATATTTTGGAACTCAGGTTCTTACTGGGTGTGCTGCACACAGTCCCAGCATATTTTGGAAAGGAGTTCTCCATTCATTCCAAGAAACAAATACATTCAAGAATTTGGGCAGCACAAGCTACTCCACAATGTCTCGCCAACATTCTTCACCGATCCATCCTGGTGGGTAGGGAACATCTGAAAGGGAACAGCCTGTATCAGAAGTGCCTGGGACCTGTCTGTGGGGAGTGCCAGCACACGTGCAGGCAGACACCACGTACCATGCAAGGAGGAAGCTTGTCATATCCTATGAAAGGCAGGCAGGTTGCAACATTTCCTAGATATTAGAGTTTTGTTTTCCCAAAGGAACTGCTGTTAAGTATGCAGAATCTATTATAAACACAGTGCTAAGGCTTTTGCATAACTGATGTCAGGAGAAAGAAAAATGTGTAAACACTTGGAGAAATCAAGACACAAATACAGGCCAATGCAAACATCATGTTTCCCATTGTCTACTTTTCCTATCAGCAACAGGAGTGATTTTCATTATGTATTATTGTAAACCATAATATTAACAAATTAATTATTTCAGGAGTCATTTATTATTCAAAAATATTTTTTTTACAAAAGAAGTTCTTGAATTTTTGTGCTGTTATCCTTAATAGATCTATGAAGAGGAAACTGTTCTGCTACAAAAAATTTTAAGGATTTCTTTTTCTCTTGTTCTTCATCCAGAGAAACCCCAAACCACCTATAAATTCTTATGAAAATCTAGACAAGCTTTCTCTGAAACAATCCACAATCTAACCAGTCACAGCCTCACCAGAGATATGAGGTACCATAATTCAAATCCCAGCTCAGGCTGTCATACCAGGAATGAGTGGATCTCCTATAGCCTAGGCAAGTGCACTAATTACCACCACCTCTGCTATTCTCAGGTGAGCTGCTCTCAATTATTCTACTGGAGTAACCTCATCTTGTATAACTAATTACACATTCACAGGGCTAACTAGGCTGTTTTTCTAAGCCCACTGGTTATGGGACTCAACTCAAGTTGTGAAAGATCCAGATTCAATTAGTATTTTAATTACTTACATAAAGCAGAACTGTTTTCACAGGAGAGACTGAAATCATAACACCCCAAAAATTGCCTCAAGGTTAAGACATTCATATAGGACACAAGTGACAATTTCAAGCTCTCAACCTGAACTACATTCATGGGACTTAAATATGTGACATCGTGTGCGTGCTCTGCCCAGGGTAGATGCTCCCACCTGGATGCCAGAAACTTTGTCTGTTGAGAAGTGATAAATGTTGATATGGAGAGACTGTTCTAGATGCAGCTATAACTATAAAAATAGATATGCACATATGCGTGCATATATGTACAAACAGTAACATTCTCTAAATTCTTTTTAGCATGGAATAAAGAAAAATATTAGTTTTAAATGGAAACAATAGAAACAACAAATATCCCAATAGAGTGTCTGATAATTATTTCAGGCACAAAGGACTTGTCTACAGTAGCCATTTTCAGCTTGGATTATGTAGGCCATGAAGATCATTCTATCTGTGAGATATTGGAAGTTTATATGGCTCACTTCACATACAGTATATTCAGACAGTTCAAGGTACCCTGGTCTTTCAGCCCATGACCAGTTTATGCCTTATAGATGAAATAACTGGAACTGAGCAACCGTCTAGCTTTGACATTTTCGGAATGTGAATCTGGTTCAACTTGCTCTTAATATTTTGGAATTTTCCCTTTGGAAATTAAGAATCAAACATTTTGTTCCAATAAGTTTATACTTCAAAATATTGATATTCTTCTAAAGAATACTATTTCATTTTTAATGTCTTATATGAACATTTCTGATGGCTTGAATGTTCTGAGGACAAAAACAATTACCAAAGCTTTGGAACTTCCCCAGAGGATGGGAGCTGTATTTGGCAACCACTTCAGTAATTTCTCAAAGGGGAATTACTCTGAATATCTTGTGGATTTAATCAGTTCTGTGGAGTCAAACAGTTTCATCCCAAACCCTCTTAAAAAAAAAAAAAAAAAAGCCACTCAATGGCATGTATAGCTGCCTCTGTTCCTAAGGAATCTATAAATGGAAGTGGCATTGGTACTCATGACTCATATACGTTGGCAGCACTGTGTGGGCAATTCAGCACAGCATGTTCCCACCCTCAAGACTGATCTACCTGGCTGACACTTGTTTTCACTTTCACTTACCTCCTCAATATAATTAATATTTACATCCTGCCTTTTAACAAAATAAAGACATGAGAGTAACAGGATTCAAATAACATGGATTTGATAGTTACAGATTATCAACATCATCTCTTTACTGAACATAGTATCTGTAAACATAATAATAAAGAACAATTCCCTGACTCAGAGTCCACGAAGTTTTAATGAGTTATCTGGTGTGGTCATGATTTTGCTGGATCTGATAGCCATAACACTCATTCAGAAACTACTTGTCCAGTCCTTTCAACAGCTCAAAGATTTGCCCATTCCTCTAATGTTTTTTCAAACACTGTTTTAATAAATAAAAATTATATATTGTATTATTTTATGTCCTCCTCCTTAATTTAGTGCGTGGTTCTCTACTTCACCCTCACTTTTCTAATAACACATCAAGCATGCGACTTCATCAAGGTTTGCTTCCCTGCATCACCTGTGCCTTATTCAGCGGCAAGTAATCCTGGACAAGTAAGACTCACATCACAGAATTCTTCCCTTGTTTTGAATTGCTTTTATCTGGTGTGCATTTTTTGTTATTTGCCTGAGTATTCCTCATGCTGCGGCTGGAGCTAATAGGTGTCCATATTTAACCCAGAGCAAGAAAAACAATCAACCAATATTATTTGGGTTCCTGCAATGTTGAAATTGTGGTAAGCAGTTCTCAGACTTTTATCAGGTCCCTGATTCCTCTCAAGTCCTCTCAGCAGTCACATGGTAATTCCCATTCCTGCCTCTGCTCCTCTGATGTCAGATTTGCTGTCATTTGCAATCAAACTAGTTCTGCTCAGCTCCTCGGCACTCACTCCTACATCCCTGAGAGGGACAACAAGGCGAACAGCTTTGCTTGAGCATCAGCAGAACCTTTGCAAAAGGCTCTTCAGGAGGGAGTTGTGAAGACCTCTGCAAGGAAAACCGTCGAATACAGTCTGCCAATTAAAACTTCTACTCCCTGGCACACCGACGCAGACAAGGGGGTGAGTACAGAGGAGGATTCTGAGACTGAATTTTGAACAAAATGATCAGACACTACCCACCTCGAAGAGCTTGGATTGGGGTGGGTGATAAATGAGGACACGATACACTACGTTCATTTTTGGGAGCTAAAGAATCATGGCACGCTCGAAAAAACCCCAACGTAATCAGCCAAATTTGCTAGACTAAAGATCAATTGATAAGACAAAACCAAAACACGAGCAATACATCAGTATTTTCAGTAGAATAGGAAAAGCCTAACAAGAACAGTGAAAAGAACACACTGTGCTATTGAAGATTGCTGAGATGTGATATCAAAACAGGAGACAAAAATATCCTCCTTGCAGAAGGGATTTTTGTTAGGCACAGTTCCTGGCCTGGAGCCTCTTTTGTTGACAACTTTGTAATCTCCCTTTTCTGAGTAGAAGAGATCCAGGAGATCACAGGGGTAACTTTGGTGCTAACCAAGAACACAGGTGTGGGAGTCTTCCCCACCTTCCGTGCTACTGCATTCTGGTTTTTTTTCTCTTCCCTCTCCACTGCAATCTCCCTTATTGAATTAATTGGAATACAGATAATTTGTAATGATTTTAAAACAACCACCCTTCCAGCCCTGGAAAATCCTTATCCAGATACCCACAAACAAGGTTAACAGAGTCAAATTCCACTAGGAATACAGATAATGACAAAGAAAGGAAGAAAGAAAAGACCCTAAAGAAATGGTAGCAAGTACAAGAAAAATCACCTTTCAGCAGTCACAGGAAATTGAAAAAGAGAGGAGCTGTAGTTTAATTGAGAAGACAGAGCTCTCAGGCATATGGGTCTCTGGAGAAATAAGAGACATCCTATTGAATGAAGTTCCAACTGTTCCAGGAAAGCAAGCTGATATTCATTTCCAATTCTGAAGACCCAGGCCCATTTTCAACCTCGGGGGAGCAAAACTGGTGAAACTGAAGTTCACTGTGAGCAAAAGACATCACCCAGTCTTGTAGGCAGCTTGCTCTGTCCACTTCTGCAGAGCCATGGTGTGTGCTGGAAGGAGGCTTTGGCTGTCAGGGTACATGGTTGAGGTGGATAAGCTGGCTAGAGACAGGCTAAATGGTATATTCAGAACATACCAGGTGTGAAGGACTGCCCAAGTTAGTTGACCCTGCTGCTTAATACTTCCCCAGACTTTCCAGCTATCCTGTATCTTCTTGTACCAACAGCCGCTAAACGATGCTCTCCCATATTCCTTTCTATATCCTCATCAAATCCACAGCAAGTCTGCATGAAAAAACAATTAATAAATATTTGTGCCAAAAAGGAAGAACGACCATTAACTAGTACCCTTTTAAACAGAGGAAAAACTAGGTTATGAGTAGGAATGAGATTTTTTTTTCAAGGGGTTTGAAACACCTTGCCCCTTCATCAATGATGTGCAAGCATGGGCTGCTACTGCTGAGCAACAGGGAAAATTTGCCTTTGCTCTCACATACACGCTCTGGCTTCCAAGGACAACTTATCTCATGTCTTTTGTTATACTAAATCCTTTTAGTAAGACATTGAATAGGAGCAGATGGGGTGAGGGGAAGAGGAAAGGAAGGCAAGAAATATTTTTTAGCCCCAGACTAAACTGCGATAAAGATTTCTATCTACAGTACAACAATATTTGCCTCAAGAAAGCAGTTTATTCAGCTGCTCAGGAAAGAGGCTCAGCTACTTTCTGATAATGCATTTTCCTAATGATGCTGGTGAGTCAGAAGTAGCACATACCATACAGCCACCAAATGCTTGAAGAGATTCTGTCAGGGGTGTGTGCTCTAATTTTTAGCATTTCTTTGCTACTGGCAATCAAAAATAAATACCTAGAAGGAGGTCTCCTCCAGCTCTACAGATGAGTCTGAAGGAAACCAAGCTGTTTCTATAGGTGGGTTTTCTGAGGAGAAGGCTAGTCCTAAATTCATCTTGTTGCTCTGCCACAGACTCCTTTGTAAACCATCAGAAAGTCACTTGGGCATGCCTGTGTAGGCTAATTCCAACAGTTTACACCCTTCTCCCCCGAGACCTTAATGAATCACACCACTGCAAGCCTTTGTAAATCAGGAGAAAGTGATCTGCAGTCCTAATGACTCACCCAACGAAGGCTGGGCTGTGGCACCACTGTAAACAGCCCCTGTTCTTGTGGGGGCAACCGAAGCATTTATTCTTGAGCTCTGCTGTGCAAACATCTTTGACAATAACACCTCCAGCAACATCTAGAAGTATCCTGGGACAATGCAAAGATATCTTATTCAGCACCAGCCTTCCTGCATTTCATGGGAGGGATTTAGCAGAGTTGAAATGATGAGATCACCAACCAAGGTGGTATCTGCTTAGACCCTCTACCACATTCATCTCACCAGCATGAAAGACTAGGAAAGTTAATGGTTTTGATATAGTTGCTAGGACTGGTTTAGCTTTTTTGTATATTACATGTTTAATTCAGCCAACAGAATCAATAGGTTTTTGCTATCTGCACTCTTCAAAGCTGAAAAAGCATAAAAAGCAGCATAACAACAGGTCTGACCTGATTTGAGACAAAATACAACAGATACCACAAACAGCGTAGCACAACCATGCAATCAATTTATGTCCCATCATCATGTTAAAAGCTTAGTACAATACAGCATACAACACTGATCACTTACCAGACTCATATTGTAAAGATACACTACTGAAGAGGGCCCGAAAGTGTCTCCTCTTCGCTGTGTATTACATAAGTTGACATATATGATTCATCTCTGCCATACCCCGCGTTGTTAAAAATATATTATTTAAAAAAAAAAAAAATACAATTCCTATATTAGTCTAACTTCTTTCTCAGACAAAATACACAGATAAAACTGTTAGGAAAACAATTGCTGAATGAAACATTGTGTCTGTTAAAAGTATTAAGAAGCAGGTCTGCTGCTGTTATAATATTATATACTATATATATATATAGCACATATAATAAAATGCTGTTTAACATTAAGAATTATGCTTCCTCTACATGACGTTATTGTCAGCCACTTTTAACTTTAGCAAACACTGCCATGGGACTTTGCCTTCCAAACAGTCACTATCCTGACACAGGACTTTTGTAGGAAAGTTTCAGTTAAAACAGTTCAGAATATTTATGAATTTTTGTATCCAGAACACTTTATTTTGCATATCTATGCCATAATTTCCCCATCTTCAAGCTGCACAACAGCCCTGTTTATCTCATAATGGTGCTTTTGCTGAAGCACCCCAGATTCTAACCACACACACTATGTAAAAGCACCTGAAGGAAATGAACGTGGTCTTCAGAGCAGGTAACATGCAATAAGTCCAACCCTTCAACCATGTTTTGGAAAAGGATGAAAGAAAAGTCACCACAGATTAACTGAACACTCAATTCTGTTTAGTGAATGAGACCCTTCAAAATGTTTATGTGACTACGTAATTAAATGCAGCACCAGACCACATAATGACAAGTATTCAAGAAATCACAAGTTTGTCCTTTTAACCCTAACCTTTTGAATGTTTTGACTTAGAACAATAAAATTACTTCCTTCTAGTGTTTTTTTGTAATTCAAATGGAATTCAACAACAGTTTAGATTTGGTTTATTATTGTTGAGTTCACTTGAAGTTAATCTCACTCTGCAGTTTGAAAGCAGAGGCAAAATATCTCCAGTCTTCTGAGCACAATTTGTTGGGACCGTTTCATTTTGGGGGCAATTTTCCCTGCTACCGTTTCTGTAAAGCGAATTCTGGAAGAATAGGCCAAAGGCTATGGCTCTCACCTGGACTGTGGAAGAAGCCAGGTTCTTGCTTGATGCTTGCTCTGCATGCACCGTGAGGTTCTTCATCCAAATGAACATTTCTGTACGTCTCTGCCTCTTCCCAGTGTAGGTCATAGCAAGATGTCAAAACCTGCCTGCGAGCGTGAGCAGCATGCTCGTTTTCTGGTGAGATCCGCTGCAAAATCCTGCCCCTGCCTGCGCTCCCAAGCGCAGCCAGGTGCCCGATGCAGATGTGGCTGTGGCACGCACAAGCTCTCTTTACGTGCTGTGAATTACATCTGCTCGGGGCAGACCCACTCCAGGCTTCAATAGCCTCGCTCTCGCCAAGTCCCTCAATGGTGCTTTCTCACTTTATCATTTAATTAAATCACCAATAATTGAATTTTGTAGATGAAGCTGAACAAAAATTACTACCAAAGGCCAAAGTTAAAAGATACTGAAGACTTATTTCGCTCACAAACTGGGAGCCTGGCAATTAAAGTCTACCAACTCTCTCTTACTACAGCAGAATTCTGTGAAGAAATACACTACAAATGGCTTTGGGCTGCCTGCCAAAGCCTCAGTCATCCTGACATGTGTACAACAAGGCGACTGCTGACTCAGTGTCAATATAACGTAACATAACAAACCTTCCAAGTCACTCATAAACAGCAAGGTTACTGGCCAGACTATTCATTTTACCTACTAAAACTAAAAGGAAAAAGCAAAAAAAACCCCAAAACAAAACAAAAAAAGCCCACCCTATCATACAAGGTAAGTAAGTTCAGGTCAACAGCAGCCCTTCAATCAAGAGTTCAATGGGGGAGCTACTCAGTGGGACAAAAACTCTATCTGCCTTTTTTTCATGGACTCTTAACAACCAGTCAACAACCTCCTCTCTGACATGAGGGATTTACTTAGCATTCACAAAAAAAATGACATTATCCAGATGCACTGCACTGGCTGTAACGCAGGTGAGGGTACACAAATTCTGCCTGTCTGTCCAGTTGGGAACGTGAAACACCACTGAGTGTATGAGCTGCCCTCACTTCACAGGAATCAGCCTCAAGATGCTGGAAACACAACTAACCGGTAAATCTCTCCCAACTTACACACTTAAAAAGAAAAAAAAAATATACTACGATGTTGCAAAAATAATCCATAGAAAGTATTTTACTGCATATCTTTAATTAAGGATCCTTTTAATTCATACCTGGATTAGCAGCTACCACTTTGAGGTAATTGATTAGAGTTCCCAGACCATAAAACCCAGGGTGGGGGGAAGATCCATCTTTGTTTTGACCAGATATACTGATCACTCAAAAGTTTGTAATGACATTTGCCTGATTCCTAAGGATGCTGCATAGCTTAATTATGGCTTTTGAAGCATGTTGTGCCTTCAGAGAACTCACATAAAGCGTAATTATCATTAGGACAGATACCACTATACAAAGGAATAGAACAAAAAGCAGAAGATGAGACAAAAACAGTACACTTAAAAACCAAATGATATTACAACTCAGGTTCATTTTAAAAGAAAATATAAATACATGTGACAGATCTGTGGGAACTTGTTTTACATTGCCCTAGAAAAATTAAAGTAAAATTTAGGAACCAATTTAATCCCGAGTCTATGTCTACCAACTTCAGGAGAGTTGCACCAGGGTAAGATTTGGCTCAGCATATTAACTGAAGCATTCAAAGGTTGAGATTGCTCAGACATTTAAAATACATTTGAATGTAATTTCAATTGAATAGATTTGAAAGTCTCACTCTGTAAGACTTTCTGGGGTGTAGGGAAAACACAATGGGTTTCATTCTGATCCCTCTGAAATTACTTTATTTTACATTAGTGTCCACTGATGTAAACACCACTATTTCTTGTTTCTCCTCATGTAAGCAAGATCAGAATCAGGCTCCAAGTTTCTTGCCAGCTGGTCTGAGATCCCTCCAATCAATCAGCTGTTGCTCCCTGAAAACATCAATGCAATAAAAGGCTACTGGCACGCTAATTTGTGGACTGAAACAGACTGCAATGAGAAACCTGAACTGAAACAAACAACAGCTAACGAGGCATCATTGTTATCCACATCTTATGTAGCTTTGCTTCAGCAAATATTTGCATACTCAGGACAGATGTTTGTTCAGGACTTAGTAAAGCTTCACTTCCTTCAGCTACCCAAGCTGAGAAAGAGCTAAGCATGTTTTCCCAATGTAAGATGCACAAAGTCACACTTCAGCTTGTACAATCACATTAGTTAAAACATAGTCAGAATGTTGTAGAAGTCCTCACTTAAACCCACAAGATATACTTATTTCCATACTTTGATTATTCACTTACTAGTATATCAGTAAATGGCTACAATCAGAAAAAACAGTATAAAATGAAAAATCCCAATATTTTCCCATAGATAGCTTTTCAGTATGACAATTGTACATGTTAAGATAACCTGTGACTGAATTCATCCAAGACACAATTGGAGATTTAAAATTAAGAAATCTTTAAACACAGCAGTATTCCTTTTCTTCTTTACAGGGGCAAGCACTGTATTTCAAGCAATTTTTCCTGAAAAGCACTTCAGTCAGCTACCCAACTCTTGCTCAAGGTAATCACAACTGGTTTCTACACTCCTAGCATTGATTTTTCAGCTCCCTGTAGCTACATCACTTTTTCTCACGCATACCAGAAAGGTGATGCAAATATATTCACTTAGTCTTGTCAGGTAAGGGCTCCCTTATCAGCCCTTAGAAGAGCACACAGATGGAAAAGAGCATGAACTCCCAGAAATTAAAATATCATTTCACGAGCACTCCCTCTTTTACTTGAGAATGGAGCACTCCTACTCATCCTGGTAAACAGGAATTGTTTAGGATGTTCTCCCCTAGCCAGACAGGTTAATTCAGTGATCTTTAGTTTGAGCTGCAATTTTACTAGACTTATTGCAGAAAGCAAGACGCACAACACCAGCATCCCAACAGAATGACAAGTAAGAATTTCTATGGCAGGGAGACCTCCTTTCCCATTAGTACTTCATGGCATGTGCACACCAGGCTAAAGAGCAAGACAGCAGCTATTCAACCAGCCTGCTTGTCCTTGCCACCATCCCCATCCAGCAGGTTGCAGCACCTAGCCCTGACACTCTGCAATTGCTATATAATATACCTCATAAAAGCTCCTCAAAGGCAAGAGGAACTGCTGCATCAAAGATATAAATAGAAGTATACTGAAGGAAACAAGTTATTCCCCTGAAGGAAATAAAAACCTTTACCAGTTGGGAAAAAATAATAGTTTTTTTCTAAATCCTGTCTTCTATTTGTGCCGTCAGATTCATGCTGTTATCGCACACAGCTCCAGGTACACTATCAGGACGTAAAAGAAAACAACAAATCTAAGAAACTACAAAGTTAAACTGCAGCTTGTTTCCTAGAGTGAAGATCTCTCTTCCCTGTTACTTGTTTTGGAAAGAAATGAATAGCATGACCTATAGTAATTTTCTTTGGAGATAATTGCATAAGTTTATAGGCATCACAGAACTGCCATTAATGTTTACTTTCAAGTTTTCTTACTTTATGTTTTCTTTCCTTACCCTTTCCTTGGAAAACCTGAGGTGTGCCACCTTCCTCTCCCATGTGCTAGAAAGCGTAAAGCACATCTCAGGCTCCTAAGTCACACACACAAACATTATTTCTATAATTAGTTATTGGTTAATTTAAAGGGTTTTAACTAAGGACTAGTACAAGCTTGAAAAAATAATCAGATTGTTATAGAACTAGGAGGAAAATCACTGACAAGAATAATGCCTATTTTAATACTAATAAAGCACTGAATAACTTTATAGCATTTGAAAAGTTAATGTGTCATTAATAGATTTACAAGCAAGCTGAGACATCAGGCCACAGCTAATGTTGGGAGCAGGTAGGAAAACTGAAACTGTGTTTAAAGTGGATTATTTTCCTACTAATTTCAGTATCTCTTGAACTATAGTATATTTAATTGGTATAATCAATGAAAGAAAAAGCATATTACTTTCTTGGCAAAGAGGTTTCATTAGGAAAAATAAAGAATAGCGAAGAAAAGGATTTTGTGTGTAGGTGTTTTATTTCTCACTAGTCCTCATGAATCTACAGTAAATCTGAAGCGAAGACACTCCACTGTTTCTGAGAATATACATGTGGTTGTGAACACAGAACTGATCACCCTGGAAGTTTTCCAGCACCAACAATTTGCCTGAGATTCTTCAAAGCATTTTGATTTTTTTTAAGATGAAGTTTTAGTAGCAATTAGCACAATACACTATTGTAACAGATGCTCTGGAAGCACCTCAGTCATGCCAGTAACCCAACTGAATCATCTAAATGGAAACATCCCATTGTTCCTGCAAAGAGTTTGTTAGATTTGTTCCTGTGTTGCACAGCTGGCTATATACCCAAATTTCATCCAACGGTAAAGCTGTTCCACTTCACATGTACTGTTTAACCACAATATCATAAGCTCTTGCAGTAAATCTTTGACAAGCACAATGAATCTTTGACAAGGATGTTTAAAAACCTACAACACTAAAAAAGTTTCTACCTGACAAGCAGGTGAAAGATGACTTATTCTCTGCATCTTCCTCCTGAATTGTTTCTAACCAGTTACAGACAGGTATCTTCATCCCGCAAAGCACTCTTCCTCAGCAAGCACAGTGCTCTGCTAAAGGAGGGCACTACAATACGGTTCCTGAGGACTGGAGCAGCAAAAGGACAGCTAACTATGGCATGCTGACAACCTTCCCCTGCAATTAACCCATTCATTCAGTCCTAACGAGGGGAAGGAATGCTCCTGGTCACCCAGTCATTACTAAAAGAAAAAGAAAATAATAATAAAAAAAAAAAAACAAAAGAGTGCCATTGAAACACATATCCTTGTTCTTTTCCTGTGATTCAACACACTGTACTGGTCAAGCTCCCTGCGCTCTCCCATCTTTTCCTATATCTGCTATCTTTTGGAAGGTATAAACTGTAGTTTTCCATAGCCACAGAAACAGGTAGTGCATTTCTCACTCTGGCCTCTATGTATCGTGGGACTACACTGATACTTAAATACATTTATACACATAACCCGCTCAAAAATTCTTGGGTGACGAGCCAGGAAAGTGCCAAGAGCAGCTATCATAAAAAGGGCAATAGGAACATGCTGCAGGAATCCACCTCCCTCAGTAAATAACTGCCTTTATTTATATACACAGGGAGAAACCCAAACATCAATGCACAAAAAGAAGAGTCGGTCTCTGCTTTTACAAACTTGTAAGTGATGAAGCTGATAGGAAGGGGCAGTGCAGCTGCAGGCTCGAGTCCCTCTGCGGCTTGCTCCAGCACGTGGCACGCACTGCGCGTGGTGCCAGCTTGCAAGGAGGTGCCTCGGGGTGACCCCTTCCTACAGCCGTGAGAGGCAATACCCAACGCAGAGGGTAATCTTGGCATAAGAAAAGGGAAAAAGCGACAGCCAGAACAAAAAGGGAATTGGGCCAAAGTCTAGGCATCTGAATCACCCGCTTGGGCGTCAGTTCCACAGCACAAGCCACAGGCAATGGCACACAGCTCACGCAGAGGGGCTGGCTGCAGGCAGGCAAGGCTGACTAGAAGTCCTTAAAAAAAAACCAAAAACCAAACAAAACAAAAAAACCAACCAAACAAACAAAAACAACCCCAAAACCAATGCCTTACAAATTTTTTTGTTAGAAGGAAGATCAGGAAGTGAATTATTTCCTGTGTCTTAAGTACAGCCACTCGGTTACCTGGATACTCCAGCCTTTCCACTTGCACAAAACTAATGAAGCAACTTCTGCTCTCAGTCACGCAAGCGTAAGTCTGGAATAAATCCACAGCTTTCAGTGGGGTTATGATTTACACTGGTGTGAATAAAAAAAAAAAAAAAAGTCTAACATTTTGTTAAGACAGGGATTTAAGATTTCTGAACCAATATGGATCTCTGTACTTGTGCCAAGTACCAAATTTCTTAATTTTTTTGTGTGTTTAAATTAAGTATCTGCAAATTTTTTTTGTGCTGCTTAGACAAAACCATGTCTGCAGCAGAAGTGACAGGAATTCTATGTGTTGACAGGCTCCAAACTCTTCCAAATCCCCACTCTTTGTTCTGCAACAGTAGATTTACTTCAAACATTCTTAAGGAAAGAATGAAGGAAAAAAAAGAGGCTGCACAAGTGTCACCCAACTGCCCACAATACGCCTAGGAAAGACCCAGCTCGGCTCAGCAACAGAAATACCATGGAGAGCCACGACTCCGAAAGATTTTGTAGTTACTCAGCACTGGAAAAGGACCGAACCCTGATATTCTCTACCCCTCTGAACTCTACATAAACAGAAGAACCCTGCCCTGTCTCTCTAGCCCTGGCAGGATACATCAAATTTGCTGAGTGCTCCCTCTCCCTACCACAGCAGGGGAAAGGCATTAGCTCAAGCTTCCAGAAGCCTGGATTCAATTCCCTCCCAGTTAGCAGCTCCCAGTGCAACACTGAGAAAACAGCACTCGCCTGTGCTTTACTGGGCTGTAAAACTAGGGTAACATCCCATTCCTATCTCCAAAGGATACATAACTGCCTAAAGACAGGGGATGGGAACACGTGAATGTGTATACCCTAATTCTGTGATTATCACAGCCATTTTATGAAGTCATTTTCTATACTTCCTAAATACAAATATTTTTTGAAATCTTGGGAGGAAAAGAGGAAAATACTTTATTATGACAGGCAAAACGTATAATTTTAGCTGAAACTATCCCTTTAAAACTTCAGAAAGTTATTCTTTTGATAAATTTGAAACGTATCACAGATAAAGCCAGAAATTTTACAGTGAATGAAGTGTCTTTTTTTCTACCTAAAGATCCCATCTAAAGCGCCTTCCTCAAAACTGCAAAAATGTATCTCTTGGCAAACTCAGGTACATGATTTTTGCCAGTGAACTGCTTATTGCAAGGACTGTGAAAGAGGCGGTGTCAAAATTAAGCTCATTACAGTCTTCACTTGTGTCACAGTTATGACTTGCTGCATAAATTACCAAATTAAAAATGCATGCAAATATGTCTTATTGGAGAACTGTAAATAATTTTTAATGGATCAGAAGATCTACAGGGAGCATTGCTCTACACATCCCTAGTTCAGTGCTATTATTACTCATGCAACACCACGTACTCAATAGTCTGCACGATTCTTATTTTGGCAATGGTTTTAAACATACTCTATCCAAAGTCTCCTGCATAATGAGTGGGGTAGATAAATAGCAGCTGTTGTATAAATCATCCAAAAGAAAGAAATTACCTAACTGCTGAAACTTTCACCAGCTCAGCAGCAGCAGGTAGCACAAGCAGCCTCTTTGCATTTAGGTTTTGCTGAAATGGGGCAGGCAGAGAAGTGCCCCCTCCACATGCACTTTCACAAGTTCTCCCAGACAGCAGTTTGAGCCACACAGACCTTGGCAGCTCATTAGCTTTTCCTTTCTTTTAAAAAGAATCTTTTTTTAAAAAAAAAAAAAAAGTACAAATTCAAATTCATTCCTTCATTCTTCACTTTATCATTTTTCTTCTCATTTTCCAGCCAGAAATTTTGCCTCTTTCAGACCTGATGAGGGAGTGTTTTCTAAAGGCTGCGATGCCCTTCAGTGGGAAAGCCCATTATTTCTAGGGACAGATTTTCTAAAACATATGGTCTTTACCAACAGTGGGTGCACAGAAACATCTTATCAAGAAAACACCAAGCTGTGTTTGCCAGTGACAGCTTCAAAAGGGCTTCACAGTACTTGAGCTCACATAATCTGATTCAGTCTTGGGACAAACAAGATCAAGCTGCTTTTTTTACTTTCTTACTTTCTTTTTCTTTTTCCTTCTTAAAAACAACAGCAAACCAAACCAAACCCTGCTCTAGGCCAGAAATAGCTCTCTGTCCTTCTCCCTCACCCAACTTGTGTGTGGGGATTATATATTTGGAAGACCTAACCCAGAGCAGAGCAGAAGTTTTATTTCTCATTCAATCTCAAATTCCTGAAGATCGTTGACTGTAAACACCCCTTTCTGTTTCTCTGGTAGATCATCTCATCCCTCAGGAGGCAATAAGCATACTTCATAACTCACTCCAGTACAGTATTAAATTATCATCCTTCAAAGCCCATGTCCTACAAGGTGGATAATTATACCTCTGTGGGATCATAGCCCAGAGGTCTCTAACCTTGGAGGCCACCAAAGCTCCTAGTTCCTTACACAGCTTAAGCCTGTTCAAAGAAATCTCTTGACTTTAATTAACACAGGTGCTAGATTGCTGGTGAACTCCTCCAGCTAGATTCTTTCTCCCACAGCCGCCTTCCTCCACACTTGTTTGGTGCCTAACACAACGCCTCCACAGCTCTGACTTCATGAAGCCTCTAGGCATCGCAACAGTGCAAACAACATTTTGGTAGGTTAATTTATTTTATTTTAATGATTGCAACATGACATTTGCCTCCCTGGAACATGTTCTTTTCCTCAGGAAACACCTACTGTAGACTTTATTGCAGAGGCAGGGAGCAAGGAAGTTGTCATCTTGCTGTTAATGTAAAGGGCAAATACAGAAAAATTAACTTTTAGAGAAATATTATCCCTTTATTTGATGATAAACTCATGCCAGACAAAATTCTGTATATCAAGCACTGCGGACAGATATCAAGAGCTATCATTTGTGTCAGTTACTCCTCAATCTGTATTTTTAAAGCATTTGCCACCTAGACGGATCAGCCTTAAATGAACTGTAGTGACAGAAAATCCTACCCAGCAGTGTACCTGCCCAAGTACCCTCCTACGCACTTACACATGCGATCACATCCACATATTTTCTACTTACATGGGCATGGAAACTGTACCCCTGCTACCCATGGACTGGGGTCAAATTCAGTTGTGATTTATTTAAAGAAGAAAAATGTTACTTAAGGATGAATGTCTTGCTAGCAGAATCAGCACTTACTGTCACTGTTGAAACCAAAAATTCAGATCTTTTATACGAAGAGCTGCACACATAAGAAAAATAGGGTAGGATATAAACTGTAGTTACTTTGCTGTGAAGTGTGGTCGGGCACACTGCAGCATCCAGAAACCGTAACAAACATGCCTACTACAGACACTGCTTCTCAGCAACATCCTTCAGTGGCAACCCACGACAGTCTTCACATAGAAATGATATATTATTGTAAAATACATAAGGCATCATAAAGTTTTCCCCTAAAATTTGTTAGGCAGCTCGAAAAACCATGCTATGTGTAACACTTTAACAAACCACAAGTGCAATTTGCAAGCCTGTTCTGTGCACAGGGGACCGAAGTCCATTTTACAGATGCATATCTTATACTGCTACCACCTTTTCCCTGCAGCTCCCATTCAACACAGCTTTAATTAAAGAAGTTCCCCCATCACACACCAGCTCTGCCCCCCTGCAATACCCAC
>JAVJGJ010000059.1:38662721-38680217 GCA_035590215.1 Microhierax caerulescens | reverse complement strand
GCTAAACAAACCTATATCTTTAGATTATTTGTAAAAACATGTTTGTGCTCTTTGCACCATCCAATGTAAGCTTCTTGAGGAAATCTAAGGCAGAGAACAAGAAGGAAGAAGATAACAGGGGCACTTCTAAATTTGAAGACATTCATATTTTGGTCAGAGAAAAAAAAAAAACAATGCTCAACGCAGTTTCTGAGAAGTGCCAGAGGGCTACAAGCAAGGCTGCAAGGCTGAACATCAAGCTTACGACTACACTCCACATACTGATTTTGGTCCCATCCCAAAGGATTATCCACAATCACACAGATTAGGGGGGGCCTAAAAGGAATTAACGGATTTTGTATGTTTTTGTACTCATCCCTCATTCAATTCAGTTAATGTGAAACACTATCTGATCACTGACCTCCAACTAACTGTCTACAGCTATGGGTCACTTTCAGTCTGCATTTTAGTTATTTGCAAAGGTATATAAACTTTAGGTGTTTTTCACTGGTAATAAAAGGTCTAAACCTGCTTTGTTTGGAGAGTCTTCTCAAACAGGCAGACTCTGTTGTCTTATCACACATTAACTTATTATAACACAGTTTACACAAAATAAACTTCAGGCCAAAATTATGTAGTATTCCAAATTATGCTAGTCCAAATCTAACAGCACTTTGAAGACTGTAAATTTCATCACAAGCACCTTTCCCACATCTATAGCATTACTTTATCTTGAGTTACAAGACAGAGTATCTCCCCCCCCACGCCACCCCCCCCCCCAAGCCTTTCACTGACAACCCAAGAGGAAAATTAAAAAAAGTCACTCATCTGTAAATACTGATTCTCAAATCGGCTTGTAGGATTCCAGACTAAACTTCTTAATTAAAAATATGTGTATATAGATCCTTCTAGAGTGACGCAAGTTGGGAGGGCTTGTAAAGCAATAGCGAGCTAAAGCATCAGCCTCCCTTCTTCTCTGTTTGCACCCTGCCTGGGCATCTGCCCCCGAGAGAGGTGAGCTCATGGTCTGAAGGCTGCAGGAACAGCTGCTGCCTGGGCCAGCTCCTCACAACAGCTCACAGATGCTCCCTCCTACCTTCCTTTTCCCTTTCCTCAAAACAGGCATCCATCCCCTCAAGTCACCCTGCTTTCTTTTTCCAGCTCAGTCCTCTGAAGACTGAGATCTCTCCTTTCCACCTTTTCCTCCTACTCCTGTATCTTTCTGACCAGAGACTTAGCGTCAGCCACCCGTGCCTCTGATGGCTCTTCTTCCTTCTTCTCACCATCTTCTACCTCTCCTCTCTGACGGACTTTGCTTTCTGTAAATTCTAGCAGCAGTCTCCATGAGAGGCACTGCTGCCCAGCAAGCCAGGTGGGGAGGTTCCCCCCCTCACCCCCTTGGCGAGCCGGCCAAGAGCCATTACCCAGGGTGGAGACTGCCAGTTTGCTCAGCTACATCTGGCCACAGTGCCCCATGCTGCCATCGAAACGATGGACTGCACCAGGGCTCGGGCATATTTTATTCAGCGGGCTGTTGGCGCTTCGCGTCTTCTCTGCCCACAAGGTTGCTAATGCGGCCTCGCTGGCTTCGGAGCTGGCCGAGGGGAGCATCAGTTATGCTCCTTCAACCCCCTCCTCCTAAAGACAGGCACCAAACGGCAGAACAGCTTTCAATATTCACAGACTCACACCGAGCACCTACTATTTGCTACTGGTAACGTTGAATGAGCGATCGGATCAAATGGTAACAGGTAAACAGGAGATTTCTTTTTCCCCAGAACTGCACCCACCCCGATCCGAAGCAGAAAGCAGCGTGCTGGAGTCTAACGGGAGAGCTGGTACAACGCTTGTGACAGGTTGCTGCTGAGTCACAGGAGAAGCTTGTGTGAAGTTTTCATCAGGGCCTGTGACCGTACATTGACTTTCTTCTTTTGTCCATGGTAGCTCTAAGTTGAGATTTGATTACCACACTGAATCTATGTTCTCCTGACAAAAGATGTTGACAGTGTAAAAATTAAATGTTTACAAGAGTTTTCCAAAAATAGTAACACTCAGCTTTACACCTTCTGTCGCTTTTTATTTCCCTGGTGTTCGACGGAAGTGCCTTACATTTCAGGAGTGTGCAAGATTTTGATGAATATTGCGAGGAAAAGCTTTAAGTTTTGAATGCTGAGCATGAAATATTAGAAAGACTTCACCCTCCATTTCTTCCAACAAATTTGCGTGTAAAGCGGAGTAAAAAGGAAGAAAACCCAGAAGTGCTTTACTAATTTAACAATGGCATTTTGTACAAAGTCCACCGATACAGACTGGCATCGCTTAATTCAGGAGCCAGTTCTGCAGGCAAGCCCTTCCCCAAAATGGTTTAAAGGAGAGGAAAAAAAGTACTAGAAAGTCTTACCCTTTTTCTTTACTTTCTCTTAGGTAACTGCATGGCCTTAGTAACATAGGTTTGTTCCCCTTTCCTTAACCTCTCCCATCCTACATTGCCACCTTTCCCACTGCAACTTACCAACAATTAAATTCTAAGCTTTGACACGGAGACTTGACAAACACCAGCTGCACCTGCCATGCACCCAAATAAAAGCTGTTAGCAAATAGTTATTGTTGTCAAATTTAGTGCAACACATATGCGAGGATCGAGACATACACCTGTCTTGGGTAACCAACTTTATCATCTGCAACAGTTGACTATTTGGCCCCTCAAACGTTCAGCAACAGGAGCACACTGGCAGCAAGCACTCTGCTTAGCAGCTAGGGAAAATCATCCGTTCTGCTAGTCTGGGTTGCCTTAAGTGGGCAAATACAGCTGCACACCTACCTGTAGAAGCAGGGCTTCTCCTCAGATCAAGCAGGTTACTCTCCTGAATCTGTCTTTCTCACTACAGTCAGATAATATGGAGATTTTAGCTGCAACTTTTAATGGGATAAGGTTATTTAAAACCCACTCCTTTTATGTAAAGTTAAATGTGATAAACCAGAAGCCCATTCAAGGTGAAAAAAGTTAAACCTGCACTTTATTCCAACATCAAACAGGAAGGCAAAGATCAAAACAAAGAAAACTTCAGGGTTACCACGGTTTCTTCTGTAATTATTGGGTTTAAAAATAAAATAAAATAAAATAAAAAATCAGCAGGTCTCTTACTGCCATCTTCAGCTCTCCTTACAAAGGTTTTGTGTCATTCAGTGAACAACACAGCCTATTATTACCCCAGAAGCTGCAATATTGAAGTGACAGGTTTTGTCCAAATCTGAAGCACTAGAAAATTGTGAGACTTCCAGGGAAAATAAAGGAACTTCTAAGGCTTGGGGGATGTGTGGGTGTGTTTGTTGTTTGTGTTTGCTTTGGTTTGGGGTTTGTTTTTTCCCCACCCTTCCTCTTTTTGCTTGGTTTTTTGTTGTTTGGTGGTTTGGGATTTTTGTAACAATGTTACTGCTGCTACATGTTCTCTTCCTCTATGGAGGGAAGGTTGTTTTCACAACTACATATTGTCCCCCACCTGCACTTGTTGCTAGTTCTCTCCCAAATAAATGAGAATGTTCAGGGTTTCACCCTGTAAGGCAATTCAGACAGATCAATACTAGAGGTTCAGTTCTGGGTACAATTCTGCCTACTCACAATATTGCTTATGAATGTGTATATACATAGGTACACAAGGCCGTGGCAATCCACAGCTCATCAAATTGACAGACACTACTTTTTTTAATGCTTTCATAAATGCTTTTTTAATGCTTTTCAATTTTCCCTGCACAAACATGCACCTTCTATTGTCTTCTGTTAAACAAAGCCAACTCCAATTCCCTGAAGCAGTGTCAAGAAAATATTTTTAAACATTTCTAGTCAGTTTTCCTTCTGATTACAATAGTTGTTAGTCTTGTACTAAGATCACTGTCTCCCTCCAGACTCAGAAGTGGCACA
This sequence comes from Microhierax caerulescens, assembly GCA_035590215.1. NCBI lineage: Eukaryota > Metazoa > Chordata > Aves > Falconiformes > Falconidae > Microhierax > Microhierax caerulescens. Next base: position 38,676,319 of record JAVJGJ010000059.1, on the reverse strand, counting down.
CAGCAGATGCCTCCCCGTGTTAACTGGCTGTTCTTTGGGGAGAAGGCAACAAAACAACAAAAAGGGCTCCTGTGGCTGCAAGACCTCCTTGATTTTCAGAGCTGAACAATGCATTCTGTTAAAACCTCCAAAGATAATCCCGTTGAGATGAAATTTAAGTAAGCATTCATTTTCCTGTTTATTAAAAAGCTTAAGGAAACACTAAAGTATCTGCAGCAGTTGCCTCGGCCATTTCAGTCTATGTAAAAGCACCTTTATCTTCCAGACTTGCAGGTTGCTTGTATTGAGCAAGCAGCTGAGAAGGCTTGTGTTTTGTTTGGTTTTTTTTTTAAAAAAACAGGGCTTTCTTTTATCCTTGAAGGGAAGAGGATAATAAAAGGGAATGAGATACTATCAACATTTGGTCATAAAGAAACAGAATTATTTGCTTGCTGCATCATCCTTCCACAGAAATACAGTATCAACACCTTGCAGATATTTCTAAGAACTACACTAAACAAACAAGTAAGCTCATACAAAAGCTTTATTTTGAAAAATCTAGATTAATTTCTTATCTTGGTAACTTGAATGACTCAACAATGTGTTTATATTGTTATAATGCAGAGAACATCCAACAATTTTAAACCAGTTTGGGATGAGAATAACTTCCATACAGAAGACTTCTTATTTGTCTATCACTTGGCTTGTAAAGGCTCATTTTGAACATCAAGCAATGGATTAAGAAGAAAGGAAAAATGCTCACTTAGAAAAGAAATATATGTTAAGATGCCTGTAGGTTTTTTTATTATGGCAATTTTTCAGAAGTGAGAAGTATAGTGCAGCATAATGGGGAAGGGAATAAATAATCTAGCACAGGGAAAAAAAGGCACCAAGGCAAGTCCAAATTCCAAAGAAAGAGATAAGTAAAAAGCTACAGTAAAGTCCATTCATTGTTCCTTTAACTGCAATACTCAGAAAAGTGCAGGGGCGGGCAGAAATCATATAATATAATTGCCTGGCTCCTGCTACAGTTCACTTCTCTGAAAGTAGAGCTGAGAAATACTTGAATCTTGAGAGCAAAGCAAAAAACTTCAGTATAAAATTTTATGAGAAAAGAAAAGAAAGCTAGCCACAGTTCAAGATAACTACATATATTTTTTTATAACATTTCCACATGCCTATCTGATTGTAGTAATGTAGAAAAGCACTAGCAATACATTTCAAGACTCACTTCCTTGCAAGATGGCCATTAAAGACATGAATATTTGCTTTTCCCTCAGCACTGCCTGCTTGCCTTGAAGTTTTAAAGATTACATAAACATCCCTGATTTCAATACAACAAAAAAAAAACCACAACACACTTAAAACCTTCTGTCCCCTAATCCTAATGTGCATCCCACCTTACCCACTTTTTGGAGATCTTGTTGAACATGACACATGTCCGTGTTAATACCTGCTGGACTCAATATGGCAAGCAAAAAATTACAGCTGAATGTGCAGAAATATGTATGGAATATATCCAGATTCAAGGGGATGCAACTAAGGAACTGAAAGACCACACTCATTAAAATGAAAAGACAAAGACAGAGAGAGATCACGCTGGCAAAAGGGGGAGAAAAATTAACTTGGCCTGAAGAACATTCAGAACGCTGGAGCAGCTACTAACAGGAAGGATGGCTTGTGCCCGCAGCAGACTGTGCGCAGCATGTGTGCTGCACCGTTAGCTACAGTGCTGAATCCTGCCGACAGATAAAACAAATGGAAAATCACTCAAAACCAAGGCAAACAATGCAGGGATGGTGCTGGAAAATGGGAGACAACTTGACTCTAACCTCTTTGTCTGCTAAATGCTCACTTAAGTGATGAAAAAGGAATTTTGTTTTTCAAAACTGCACCTTTTCAATGCAGTGCAAAGAGAAGGTGCAATAAACTTGACAGAAAAGTCTCCATGCTCAGCCACTAGTTTTTCTTTAAGGGGAAACACACAAAAATATTCAGTTTGAAATGTCTTAGATTCAGCAGGGGAGTAAAGTTTCTTCTTAAAGAGAAGCCCAAAGAAACAATTTTTTCCAAAGTAGTCTACATCTTAAGACAAGCAAAAGTGTAGTTAAGGAGTTGAGTTTCACCTGAATTCGTAGAAAGGCTTTAATACTGAGTGATTTCAAGAGAAAGTTGTTTGGACTTTGACAAAAATATTTTGCCAAAACAGAAATGCTACAACATCCTCGTTCGCTGCACAAAAAAAAAAAGCTATTCAGCAACACACAGAAAGACTGAACCTTACAACATTCAGAGGACCTGCCTTAGAACGCAGTTTGGAAAATGCTGCTTACATAGCATTCCCAAATTTCACCTAGGGAAGAGACATGAAAAAAGTAAGCAGGGAATTGAGAAGGGGAAAACTTAAAACCAACAAGAACTATTCTTTCACAATTTTGCCCATAAGTCATCTCAGAAAAATAAAACTACCACAAGCTACAAGTTAGGGGTGTTGCAGCCCAGGATGCAGAAACGTCCAGCCAACATAACAAAACAGAGCTAGCAACAGCATCCAAATATTCTCTCTTGCAGCCCACTGTCCTAATTCCTTGCATTTCATTTGTGTTTCCACAAGCCTTATAAAAAAAATAAGTGAACTTAACATTGCTTTACTGCAAGACCAGCAATTACTCCACTGTTTGTACATCTCAAAATTTCTGGGTAAGCACAAAGGCATCAATGGCATTTAAGGATCTGAGCCCCCAGGCATGTTGCCAACTACTGAGTAGACATAGTTACTATCGAAAACTTCAAAAGTAGTTACCCTGGACTTGCAACTCAGTGGAAATAGCCATCATGCTGCACCACAGTTGCAAAGAGTTCTCAAATGGTATTGCACGCGTTAGATACAAATAAACCTGCAGAGTTTATTTTTTAATTTCTGCATGCCCACATTCTTCTGCAAACTTTATTTAGCTTACATCTAGTAACATGTATATTTAAATTTTAAGTGCAGATGTGCAAGATGACTATGTTTAAATACCTTGCAGCAGTTGAAGTTCTTTCTCTTCTTGCCTCCCCAGTCTGCCCCAGTTTATTCAACAAGTCCTGCAAATACCAGTATAGATGTACAGTACGAATTTGGGTTCATTTCTGATGGATGTACAGAGCTAGGTATAACCAAAGAGATAGCTGAAGAAATACACGAACAGAAGAATAGGAAGAAAGAAGTTGAAGCCTCTGTAAGAATAGTTCTGTGGCCTGTGCTGTCCGTCGGGTACATCATTAGGAGGCTAAAGCATTGAAATGCTCACATATGCTGTATCAAGTGCCATTAAATTAATGAAGGACTTCCCAGCATCCCAGTACAAGGCACAGGAAAGAATCTGGGCCACTAATTCATAGCCAGCGGCAAGATGGGTGGTGCATCTCTGAAGCTTTTACATTATGGAACTCATCATACAACTACCATTGAATTAGAATAGAGACTGTGATCCTAGAGGGTTTTTTTTTTTAAAAAAAAAAAAAAAGAAAGAAAACTAGAGAGAAGGCAGCACAATTTAAGAGGGCTCAAAGACAGTTGAGAATGTTTTATGTTGTCCTGGCATTAATAAACCTCTAAAGCTATTGTCAGGTGAATCCACGATTCACTGAACTATGCTATTAGCAGTTTATTGCTTTCTAAAACTGAAGATTTTTCTAAAGCAGATCAAGATAAAGAGAGATCAAGTATAACAGACTGAAGCTTTGAAAGAAATACGCCAGAAAGTCAGCTAGGAAATGAAACAGCAAAAATTGGGGAGGGTGGGGGGTGTGGGCACATTTTTAACTGCTATTCAAGATACCTATGAAGAAAATGGTAATGCTGGAAGGAAATCAACTTGCTCACACAAGACACTCACAAATTGTTTCTGAAGCTGATAACTCATTCTCCTGTCTAAAATACATCGTGAGCTTTGTAGTTCAGCAAAGGATAAATAATCTGAATGCCTACAGCGCACAAAGCACGCACAAGTACCTTCCCTGACAGACAGGTCTCCATGCAGGGAAAAGTACCTGATGGGAACCATCGAGCATCAAGCCATTTGGGAGAAAGCTCTGATTTCTGATCAGAAATGATTTCTGATGAGCACTTGCTTAGGGGAACGCTCGCAAGGACTCATTAGGCTGGGTTTAGTTTCTGGTCCGTGGAGCTGGGTGAACATCACTGGCTGTGCAAGTTTTGCTTTTTACAGGAAGAGAGCAAATGCTGGGCACGGGGTTGTATTTGTAATAATGAGATTTAGAGGAAGAACCCACCTCACCATCGCTGTTTGTGGCAATGGCTTTTTTTTTTTTCATGCTGAGTTGGGATGTTAAGAGTATCGTGACACAGAACACACAGAACAGCTGTCCTGATCGATCCACTTCACTGCTCCGTGTCCTTCCAACACTGAGCCAAGACCTGCCCCAAGTCCCCTCCCCACAGCCAGCCTCACACCACGGGTTATTTGGGATTGAGGGAATGAGCAGCCGCACTGGCAGAAGCTGATATTTATCGTTACAAGGTCTCATTAAAACAAAGGACCTAGGATACTACCTGTGCAGAAAGTGTGAACTGGCTAAAGCCAACACAGAGTGCTGCCAGACCTCATGAAGAAATATGCACTCCTCTGAATGCACGAGCAAAACTAGGCAAAAAACTGCCTCAAGAAAAATCACTCTGTAGATCAGAAAGCTAAAAACCCTAAAAAAAATCATCATCATCTTTGAACCAAAAATCTATATTTCCTTAAAAATTACAGCTTTAGAGAATAAATGCTGTATTTCAAGCATCTTTCACATAAACATCGCTTTCTGCCTCACACTCCTCTGCCACAGCTACAGATTTCTAACAATGACTTTTCTACTAAGTTTCCAGCCTGTAATACATTTTGGGTGTTTTTTAAGAGGCAATACAAATGTAGTACATGCATTAAGCTCGGATAACAGGCTACAGGAAAAAAAAAAAGTGCAGGATAAGCGGAAGGAATGTGGATCAATTTTTCACACCAGCTTTGTCCCCACAAAGGCTGCCGAGCTAATAACTCTGCAGACAGACTCCACTCCTGTGTCACATTTCTGTGGCCCCACAGAACATGGGGATGACTCCGATCTGACTTGGTTCCCTGCATACCAAGACTGAGCACTTCCTCATACACAGTTCTGCTCCTTCACCACGCTCCTTTCAACTGTCTCCTCATCACAAGTCCCCAGTAGCTCTCCGTGAAGTGTTATGGGAGTGAACAGTATGGGACTGGCTCAAAGGGAGAATTAAGGGGTACATCAAAACCTAGGGCAGGAGTAGCCAAGCCACAGGAACAGCAATCCTCAACACTATGTGGCCTGCAGTTACCTCTGGCCTTTGTATCCATGGGAGCTAGAGGGGGATAGCCCTTTATGCTGTAGGGCTATTCTAAAAGTGCTATAGCAGGTGCAGAATTAGGTCCAATGTGCTGCAGACAAAAAGATATCAGCTATGCTGAATTCTGTGCAGCATCCTCTGCAACAAATCCAGTCTCCAGCCTTATGTACCACATCAACTAGAGTAGGGTGCAAAAGCTGCAATAAGTTGACCTGAAGATCACAACCGTTAAGGTTCATTAACAGAAACAAAACAATAACAAAAAAGCTTTTCTTAACAGAAAGCCACATATACTCTCACAGAAAAAAAAAAAACCAAAACCCAAAACCAACAACCTAACTACAGATAAGTACAGAGAAAGAAGTCTTGATCTGAAAGCAGTGTCAGCTGTTTTCCAGAGATACATCCAGCAACTACAGTATAGTCACTCTTGATAAGTGTGCTGTTGTGGGCACTAAGAATTCACATTTTCCCATTATTTCAACATACCAAAACTGAGTAAACTGGGGAGTTTACCCCAGTTCTTTTTAAACCAGTTATTTTATTTAATTTAAACCAGTTCTTATGCAATAGTTTCCCAAGCCCTATACTTTCATCCCATATCACACAGGTACTTGGAAGATTCTTTCAAGAAGACAATCACACACCCACTGCACACTTGGGGATAATTCCCTCCAGCTGTGTAGCTGAGCAGACAGGGCACGTTAGCCCTTTTCAGACTGCTAATTCCTCAGCTCCCGCGTGTTTTTTTTATTTTTGAGATTTAAAGCATATTCATAGTAGCAAGCCTCAAACAACATCGATTTTGCTTTAAAAACCAAATACACATCCTTCTTCCTTCACCTTTGCCAGTAAAAGTTAATTTGTGGGTGCCCTCGGAGGCATGCAGCAGGCAGCAGAGTACAGCCAGGAGTCAGCTGCTCAGCAAGCTCCTTTCCAAAACTCCTAAGAGATTTGTTATTTATGGGTTTACAACACTAGCATTTGCCCCAACACAGAGTCCAGGGGCATATTTGAAGCCTCAAGGCATTTCCCCAAATGCCAGTGGCAAGATCCTTGCGAACAAAGCAACCACTTGCTTCCAGCCAAAAGAAAAAGAGGTATTTTGGGTGCGGACATTTATGAACTAACAGTGGATTAGTCATACCATCTCTTTGAGAGACACTGCACAATGTCAAGCAATGTGTTAATAAAGGAGAGAAATGTGTTGGTAAAAGGAGAAGGGGGAGAAAAAGCTGTGATATACCGTACCTCTCCCCCTGAACTTCAGTTTTGGTTTGACTACACTTTTCAAGAAATCGCTGTGCAGTATGAAGACCTCCCCAGTACTAGAAAGCTTCACATAAGAGTGAAGCCTTGCATTTTGCACACACAGCATCAGGCCCTCAGACAGTAGTTGTTATAGCAACTAGTCTTGAAGATCTTACTGCTGTCCTGCACTCCAGGGGAGATGTCACCCCTGCGCAAGAAGGATTTAGGGAGAACATTTCATGTTATTCTAACACACACCTACGTAAGACAAAGCTTAGTGTGTAAGTGACACACACAGTTCTTTTCAGCTGATTTTCTTTTATTTAATCTTACAGTGGTGTTTCAGGTAGTGTCTTAACCCATCAGTTCTTTAAACCAGATAATAAGTTACAAGATGTACTTACTAGACTTAAAAAGTTAGCAACAGCAAGAAAACGCACATTGATTTTGCAAAGGTTAGCGTCAAAATCCCCATTCCTTTCTTCAGCCCTTGTCAGCACTTCTTCCCATCGTGAAGCCCCAGGCAGCATTCCTCAGCAAAACCCTATTCCACAGCCTTCCCAGCCCTACTGAAATAGGAACCTGCCGGTGACACACTGTAGACATGGAAACTTCAGGACAGTTCAAGCAGTCCTTCATCCTCAGCCAGGGAGGCAAAAGCACCATCCACCGAGAGCACACTCACACCGCCACGCAGAAGGTCCTGCTCTCCCCAGTGGTCCTTGGCAGGTGATGGTGGGTCACAGCCTGAGCCATGCTGCAAAGAACACAGAGAGGCTGCAGCAGGCTGAGAGCAGAGATCTGGTAGCAGTTACAGCCCCCCAGGGTGTTTACTTGGTCAAAACAATACAACTTTTCTCAAAATGCTACCCAGATCTGCATCCCACTTGATCGACAGTTTATCGAAGTGTTAAGACAGTATTAGGCTCCACATAAGCAATTTTGTAGGAGGGCAACAAATACATGTAGGAGTAGGAATTTGCCGTCTCTTCAACAGGTCCTCCAGCATCACCATGAGGTTTTTTATTTGTAGGTTTTGTTTCTTTTTTTAATTAATTTTTGTCTTGTTTGGGGTGTTTTTTTTGTTGTTGTAATTTGTTTAATTGTTTCTCTGGGTTTTTTTAAACAGGGGGAAGGAAGCCTGCCAGTAAAGAGCCACGGATGAGGCTCATCCAGCATTTGAGCTCAGGAAAACACAACTGCTATTTCACTTCCTTAATTCATATCAGAAATTCAGGGAGTTTTCACATAAAATATAAGTCTGTTGCACATAACTACTGCTGTTTTATCCAAATCTCTCATTAGGGGCATCACGACAGTTTAAAAGCAACCCATTTTTCCAACACTTCAAATATAACAATAAAAAGTTTCTTGTCCATACACATCCCCGTTGTTTCTAGACCTTGAAACGTCTGCCATATCACCCGTAGCAGATGACATGCCAACACAACTCCACCCAGGCTGCACGGAGGCACATTCACCACATACAACAAATTCTCTGATTGGGCTTAATCTTCGTTTGCATCAGACCTGTAATCCAGTTGCACAACCCGCGGGTAGTCATAGCTGTCCCACTGGCATAGAGGTCTGCATAAATACACTTTTGAGTTGGGCTCGCAGAGCTGGGCATGGCATTGCTCAAGGCACAGGTTTGGGCTGCGTGTACACGTGTGTGTGCAAAGACAATCTCCCAACAGCTGAATTGTGTTCTCCCGCAGTATTGGGCCTCCCACACCACCTCCACGAGCACCACCTCTTGTTGAATTTGCTGACACATCCCCATCACAGAACTATGCTTCAATTGCTCCCCTTTCTGCTAAATCAAGTCTGTTTAGACTGAAGTTTTCCATGTCAGAAGACTGCCTTGGGCTCAATTCTTTTGCAAAATTTCAAGCTTGACTGGTTCAGCTATTTCTGAGAATAAGGTGAGAAGAAAAATATGTATGTCGCTTAGCTCAAAACCAAATCCTTCCCACACATACAACACTGTTTTGCAATCCAGTTACCAATACAGAGGGCAGAAACATGTACCAGTCTTTTTGCATGGGGAAAGGACAGAATATAATCCTTTAAGTGTAAAGATTAACTCCCAGTGTAATTTTGAAAGTAATTATCAAGCAATTTAAGTTCAAAAGTGCTTTATATTCAAACTTTTTACTCCTTTTATACAGGGGATAAAACTTTTTGGTTGCAACACGCAAAAGTTATGTAGTGTTTTACACATGAAAGGCCTGTCAGCTGTATATATTATATGTATTATAAGACAACTATAACCATCATTAAACTCAGAGTTTTATTGCTGGCCTTTTAAAAGCCTTTGCCTTGACCTGAAGGGAAGTTCCCTCTTTTTTTGTGAGCAGTCCACTTCATTCCATGTTGGCACTTACCAAGAAGCGAACACAGTGCTTCAGCTACAGGAAACACACCTTCAAAAAAAAAGCATGTGAGACTTACACGCTTTAGAAAGCTTCCCCTACAAGTTTTCAAAACAGACTACCAACAAAACACACAGCTACCACTCACTGCAGTAACAAGACAGGAGCAAAAAGCTCGAAGAGCCCCGATTCCTGCCACCATCATGCAGGCAGGTCCAAGACTTTGACTTCTGAACCTTCAGTAGGTAAGCCTTTTCACATGACCAAGGATGACAGGCCTAGACTGCTCCTGCCTGCAACTTTCCCTTTTCAGTCCAGCCAGAAATAACATCCAGTTGTTTCCTCTTTCGTCCCCTCAGAAAACTGCTGCTTCAGGAGTTACTTTGACAGTGGTTTCTCTGTGTGCAATCGCTCGCTCAAAGGAGCATGCCTGGCCATCACCTGGTCTAGACTTCAGGGGTCTAAATTATTACAAGTAATTACATTCTTTCTAGAGTACAATTTTCAGCAAGGAACCTTCTTGCAAAGACATCCACAGATTTGCAGTTAATACCACATCTTCAAAAAATTACAGTTATTTTTTAACACCAGTTTACAGCTGGAGGACAATACAGCATCGGGGTCAACTCTAGGCACAAGCAACGTAGGTGCTCGCCTGGAGAAACAGGCTGATGTATGCAGCAAAAGTCTTCCCCCCTGCCCAATCCCACCTACGCCACAGCCCCAGAGAGGCAGGGGGACGTTTTTGCAAAATGCAGGGTAGGGGTGGCAGGGCAGCAGCTGGCCCCACACTGTGCACAAGCAGCAGAGCACTCTCCAGCCTGCCCCATCCCGCCCCATCCCTCCAGCAGCTGCAGCAGTCACACAAGGCTGGCTTTCCAGAGCTCTGCCCTGACCTGGTGTCCCAGCTCCAACCTGTTCTCCTCTCCTTTCCGCACAGGAAAGATGCTTGGCTTGACTAGCCCCAGCTCTTCGTACTTAGAGTCTCCTCTCACCCTCATACCCTGTCAGCAGCTTTGCTGGTCCCAGACCACAGCAGCACTGGGCAGCTTAGCAGTCTGAGGCAGTGCAGGGGGACAATAAATGGGAAGACTTTTTCTGTACCTGGCTTCAGCAGCATCCCTACAACTGCCAAGCTGAAGTAATTTTGCTTTCCTCTTAGTCTTCACAATAGTAAAATGATGATTCATTAGCATTTACTTATAAGACAAAGCAGCATCAGTGGTCACAATGGGCCGGCATCACACACAAAATCAGAGCCCTCATGAGCCAAACTCCTCAATCTTTACAGACTGAGCCAGGGAAGCTGGCTCCAGCTGACAGCTAAGCCAGCCTGTACCTTCTCTGCACTAGACACAAAAAACCGTCCATGTACATATACACACATGCACGCCATTAGTGGGATATTTAGAAAACACCACACAAGAAAACCCCCACATACTCATTCAAAGCAGGTCCACAAATTAATTCTCATTCCTTCCACACTCTCCAACATATTTGGAGAGGACTATCCCTGTCTTTCTCTAACAACGTCCCAGTCGTGACAGAAGCAGACTATTTGTCAGATCAGGCACATTTCAATACCTTAACACACAGGCCCGCTGCAACAGTCGCGGGGTAAGGCAGAAGTCAGTTGAACACTGCTAGAATTCCCCATGCTCCCGAGGGCTGACCCTGTACTCACCAACATCATCACCGAGGACAGGAACTGTGACAGTGAATATTACAGGAGGTGTGTGCACATTGGAGGAGAGGACTTGAAAACCCTCCCATTCAAAAGGGTTCCACTCCAACTGGACAGGCAGCACCAAGATATAGCAGTCCCTCAACTCAACAAGCTGCCTAGGTCACTCTGAAGACAACAGACTACAAGCATGCATATGACAAAAAGCTAATCTTATAGACTATGAAATATTGCTTTCTATAAAATAGGAAAACACACCAGAAACATTAAGAAGATCACAAAATACCTTGCCGATATGTATGGCTCACATATGTGTGAATGTACAGGAAGACATCTAAGAGGTCTGCACTGTCAGATTCCTTTGATGCTAGGTATCTTTTTGTTCTGCTCTCCTTTGTATCCTTTGACTCAGTCACACATTCCTGAAGGATGGAAGCATCTACTGGTGGCAATGAGAAAAAGGCAGACATTTATCACAAGCTACAACAGAGCAATATTCTGCCAATACTGCCGTTGTTACCAAATCATTTTTCACAACACTGAAGAAAACTAAAAATCCTTCCTTTTAGTGCTACCAAAAATATACACATTTCAAGAAGTCATACAGTCAGCATTTACAGCACAAGTTTCCTATAAAACAGCGTATCAGCTGAAGCCTTAATTTGTTTGGCTTAACTACTCTATCAGCAGAAATTCCATCTTGCTTTTAAACAGTGAAACTTTAAGTTACTCTCATTTTTAATAAAAACCTATTTTTCCTCTGCCAGAATGCCATTCAAAATGTTTTTTAACTAGTTTATTTTCCTGCTGACTCAGTTACTAAATTATAGTTTACTACAAGCAGTAATTTTCATATCTGTTCCTTAAACAGCTTCCGACACTACATTTTCTACGCATATTGATTTTGTAAAGCTTCCTACTTCAGTGTTATTACACTGTAAGAGGAAACCTCTCTGCCTTTGCACGATTGTTTCAGACAAAGCTTTCAAAAAGAAACCCTGTTGCACGGATAAACTTACACAAAAGGACACTAGCACATGTGAAGCAACTGTCCTTTCTTTCAAAGGTCAGTAGTCAACAAGGTTGTTAAATGTACTGTTACCAACTAATTTTTGCTGGTCCTGAAATAAAGTTCTTTTCGGAACCTCTTGTCTGAGAGCTGCCGGTGCCTACACAAATAGCAAGTTGCGTTAACACCTGATAAGGTGTTCAACTGCTGCTTCAGTACATAATATCGAAGAGTAAGCTCTGAAGATGACATTCACTGCAATAATCAAATTCAATGTAGTTCTTCAGCAGATACTTTTCCCCAGAAAATACAGGACCATCCCCAGGTCTGATATACTTACTTTTTTAAGGGACTTCTCAATTTGAGGCATTCTTTCATACAAAAAGTTACAAGCATGTTCTTTTAGCTACCTAATTACACCACCACCAACATTCGGGTAGGCTAGCCATCAAGTAGACAATTGTAAAGTTATATTCACAAAAGAAAGATGGGAGCTATGGGTCCTTTTCAAAACTTGCATCAAAAAGCTATGGCTGTGACAGTGGCCATGTAATTAAAGGAATAAATTATTATATTCATTCCATATCTGACTATTACAGCAAAAAAACCTCACAAAATAAGAAAATATCCATTAATACTTCCCAACCACCCAAAGACATAGTTCACCTAATTCATCTTCCAATTACTGGAGGTTACATTTTTCTTTTTTAACCACAACACTGCCTGCTCGCACACAACAGCCATTAAGAAGGAAGGGAAAAAAATTGCAGCACTAACTGCATGATCAGGGAATGTGGGATCACATAGGCTACTGGTTCCTGTAACTTCAAGCACAAGGCCAGTCTGAGTGAAGTCTCCCTCCTAATACGTTCATGCACTCACTTGAGTCCAAGGTGTGCACACGTAGCAGGGGGCAGATCTAGCCACTTGTGTGGTGCCTCCCTTTCCTAGCACTTAGAAAAAGGCCTCTGGAAAGGGAACTAGCATATAACTCTTTAAAGGACTACAGATGTTTTTACCAATTTGTTTCACACATTACCACAAATAAAAGCATAGTTTGCTGAAAATACTCCATCCACCTCCAGAGAAATAACATGAACTGTCAACACAGGCAAATGGGCAATCCCACTTGATATCTATCTCTGTTGTGTGGCACCACAAAGACACCTCTTTTTGAGAGAGCAAGTTGCTATGGGACTCAAGATAATGAATGACCTGCTGCTATTTGCATGTTAAATCATGCTCACCACCTCCTTGGTTGCACCCACCTTCGCTTCGTCACTTCAAACCAGTAGCTTAAATACATTTTTCAGCAATTACATTAAAATCAAATCTAGCACAATTCATCTTCTCTCGCACTTTAACCCACGTTAATCAATCGGGTGCTTTCAGTCCTGTGTGCAAGAGCATAACAGAAAATCCACAGTTGTTATTATATCCCAGTGGAAATAAGACCATCTGATCAGATATTGCAGACAGTAGGAAGTATATACTTTAGCAAAAGGGGAAAGTTATTTTCAGTCAACATAAGTAACCCCAAAAGGGCAGTTCAACAGCATAACTATGTCAACATTTAAATGCTGGAAACTTACTCCAGAGTAAGAGGTACAACCAACCATCTGCATCTGTGAAGGTGCCAAAAATTAGGGAACTGTGCGCCAGATTCTAACTTGCACTGAAACGCAAGTGTCTTCTCTTGCACCCCTTTAAAATTGTTTTAGTAAGAATACAACCAAGTCAAATATTTTATTTTGAAGCAGCATATTACAGATATCAGTATGAAATCCCATACACGCAAAGTTATACTGCACGGTGAAAACGTGAAACTCCAACTGACAACTGAGAGCACCCTGCGCTAGAATTGAGATGCTCTCCAGAATAAACAGATTGTGCTTCTGATCAACCACTAATAAACTGTGTGTATGAATAGCCAGGATG
>JAVJGJ010000059.1:38636667-38662694 GCA_035590215.1 Microhierax caerulescens | reverse complement strand
AACATATATATTTTCATAACCTTGGGATGTTTATACGTTGCCACAACAGGATTCATAGATAATGCAGACAAAGGATGCTATTTCAGATAGCACTCAGTGTCTAGCTAGGTGTAGTTCTTAACAGAAAAATACGCTCTAGGGGCAGTTTTAAATTAAAATCCTGTGTTTGAAACTACCTGTTCTAACTGAAAATATCTGTTTGCTATTAGAGGCTACCATATCTCTGAGTTACAAGGGTGTATTTGAAAACAGAGTACAAATATACAGCCTACATGTAAATATACGCACATCATGAACTCCTTTTTAAATGAGCACCAGTCAAGGAACAGCATTCTTTCTCATACTGCAAAAAAACTTAGAAAGCACTAAAATTTTTTGACAGATTCAGAGTCAAGGAGCAAGGTTAAGAGGCAGAATAACAGAGTGACAGAACCTGTAAACTGCAGCTGTAATCAAACTAACCCATGTAGCACGCTGCTGTAGTATGGTTTTGATTGTTTTCATCATGTCCCAAACCACAAGCAAAGAATAACATTACATCAGGAGAACAGTTTGAGGCATCTCAGCGCAAAGAAATCACAAGGCTGACTGCACAAAAACAATGCAATTGTCAAACTTTGTCATCAACCTAATTAAAGCAAGCAAAGCAGAAAAAAAAAAAAGCAGCATTTTACCTTTTTAAGGAAAAATTTCTGTAATTTCTTGTGAGGCAGCTTTATCATCTTTTTCTCAGCATTCAGGATACGGGTCAGACGCTGCAAGTACTTGAGCCATTCTGCAGGGGTTTGACACCTTTCGTCTTCTCTATTAACTCGCTGCAGCCAGCTTAGCTCAATGCGTCACCAGACGCCAGCCCAGCCCAGCCACAGATTAAAAGGCAAGAGCTAGGCTGGATCTCATCTTTGAGTCAAACAAGGAAGCTATCTATATACAGACACTCCAGCTCCAGCCAAAGCTTATAGCTGTGTTGTCAGCATAAGGAAGAACAGGTATGAGGTCTGCATCTCTCCCTAGAAAACCTGCAAAGTTAAAAAAGGTGCTTATCCAGAAGCAAGAATTTACAGGAGAATGAAAGGCGCACCAAGATGCTCAGTATCTTGCTGATCTTTTCAAACCCTGTGCTACAGAAGAGACTCATTCAACATTCAGGACTGAAACCTGCCCGGCATTGCCTGCTGAGTGCCTTTTGCCACCCTGCACCTGTTAATTGTGCACATCGTATGTGACTCAGCCACGCACAGGAAAGAGCTTGTCATGTATGCTTTAAATCACCTGGAGACTTATTTCCATTGAATAGTTTTTAGAAAGATGTCTATGAAGAAAGAGATTACACACAAAGATGTTATATACCAATACACATAGAGGTATTTATAGAGTGTACCAATGCTGAGTTTGATTCAATGCCATAGGAACCAGAGATCGTGGACATTGCTGCCTTCCCGTTGGGAATTTGCCAAGCCCAGCTCCAGGTTTGGAAGGCCAAGGGCTCAGCAGCACACCAGGGATGCTGCACCTCCTGGGCCTGGTGTCCTAAGCCAGCAAGGACAAGTTGCTGTAGGACAACCTGTTCTGAAACACAGTGTGTTCTCCCACTTATGGCAATGGGATAATCCCTGTGTTTAAGAATGGAACACATACTGAAGCAGCTAGTTTAATCAGTTTAAAAATCACTTCATCAAATTACCTCCCTGACCAGTGCTGTAGTGCTTGAAGAACCAACAGGTGTGAGGATACACAGAAATGTATTACGAGAGGAGTGTCTTCAAAATAGCGTCAGTCACTCCCAAATCTCCACCTTTTGTTTTTATACTAGAAACATCATTTCACACAAGCTGCAGCTGAAAAATCCCACACCCTCAAATCTGTAATAGTCCATCTCCACCTGTTTCTGCCATATGCATCATCCCCTTACTGTAAGAGCTGTGTTTGTTCCTTTGCCCTCTTGCTGCTTAGTTCTTCAGACACTTAAGTACCACACTCTTAAGTGTCACTGCAAAGTTCCACTCCTACGGACACACACATACTCAACCTCCAGCAAGTAGCAAGGTCTAGGGTGAACAAAGGAAACCAGAGGTCTGAAGTTAAGTACACACTTAGCTGCAGAGGCGTGTGTTTAAGGGAGGGCCAAACGTGACAGGCAGACCACAGCTACAGCAAAATGCAGACCCAAACTCTGAAAACAGATGCCACTACGCATCAATGGGAAACTCCATTCCTACTGAAAAGACACACTGATGATGCCACAGAACCAAAGTGCGAGCTGTGTCAAAGCAAAAAAAACCACAAAAAAAACAAAGAAAAAAAAACCCACCCACAAAAACAAAAGAGACCCAGGACAGCCACTGAAATAAACCAACAGATGAAGATAAGCAGTAGACCTGGTGAAAGTATCCAGAAAATATTCTGGCCATTGGGTGTTCACCCTGATGGTGAAGAACTTCATTGCCATCTCAAGAAATGGTTCCATAACTGGCAAATGGGGAACTCAAGTACTGACACAGGCTATTTCTTTGGGGTGTTATACACTTGAGGCCTTTGGGTGTAATTTTGATAAAAGACAAAAAAAAGAACACTTCTTAGAAAACCCTCATGTACCATGTAAGGTGGAGAAGAATCCAAACTACCTGTAAAAATAGGATGGTGAAGACACTATAAAAGCCACCTGCACAAATGCAGCAGGAATATAAATTGCAGTTTCTGCTATAAAAGGCAAGCTTGGTTTGGAAACTTGGAGCCCTTCAAGCTATACAGTTAAAAACCCTGCAATTTTGGGGTATGCATTACCAACAAGCATGTTACTTCTCATTTGAATCTCAATTCTTACTCCAGTTCACCAGGATTTACATCATTTCTTGGTATCTCAACTTCCACCTAGAAGCTTAAAGTCAAACAGTATTGATTTAGAATTTCAGTTCTTCATACTGTAATTATCTGGCTGCATTTTTGTTTCTGCACTCACCTCTATAAAGAATGCAAGGTTTTCCTCGATATACACAAATTAAAATACTTTGAAGAGTCTTAAAAAATTTTAGAAGACTTCCTTCAAGATAACATGTCATCATTCCAGCCTCTAAGTTCACCTAGTTCTTTAAAGTGTAGCTCAACTTAAATGATTAGATTTAATCTGGAAGTACCATAAAGATATTCTTTCATATCCTCTAACACATCACTGTTTTTTGGAAATAGCTGCATTACAGAAAAGGTAAAGGTAGACTTTCAGCTATACTTCTAGTTTTCTGGGTTTGGTTTTTGTTTTTTTTTTCTTGTTTTTAAATCAAGGGGGGGGAAAAAAAAACCACATTGAGGACTAAGGAAACCTTAACATTATTGTTAGGCATTTATGTATGCATGAATAAATCCTGAACTCTGTCTTGGTTTCTATGGTTGGTAATTGCTTTTTGTTAAATGTGACAGTCAGACCCAACACATACCGTCTCTGCTTATTCATAGTTCTTTCAGCTGAATGCAACATTTAACAAACAAACAAGTCCTCCAAAGTCCACATAACATCTTCACATTTGGGCACTGCTACTTTTTAAGTCTGTGTGCTGTTTCGTGCTACATGGGTTTTGCTTGGGCAACATAAGTGAAAGATGCTTCATTCATTGACGAATGCTTATCTCATCTTTCTGACCTAACCAACAGAAGAAACACTGCTTTTTTTTGATGAAGTATTTTTTATATTTGTTTATCAACTACACAGTTCTTGGCAGGCCTTCTCCCATCTAATACTAACTCTCATGGGAAAGATGGCATTAGCATCCCAAGAGGAGCTAGCTAGCCATAAGCACAGTTTGCAAGACTGAAAAAGGAATAAGTACTCCATGGCTGTATTTAGTTTTGCATATATAGCATCTATTACAGTATTTTATATGAAAGACAAACATAGCTCAGATTTTTCTTTTAGTGTTACTGTTCACTGGAACCAATATTAAAGAGACCAATATGAAGAAGGTGGTATTAGATATATCCTTTTCTATGCCCATTTAAATTACCTTTCTAATTTTCTTGTTAACTCAAATCTGAAGATAAAACACCTTCCTGCTTTAATTCAGATGAGTAAAAGGAAGCATAAGAGGAAGCACAATTTGAAAAAGTAATATTAAACTATTTTTTAAGTTATTCTAACAAAACATCAGTCCCTGTAGCTGACAATTCTCCACTCCCGTTTTGATTTACAAAATCACAAACTTACAAAATACTAGGAGGATTGCTTAACACACGCCAGTTTCTTCCCTGGTTAGCTGACCCCCTGCAAAAATCAGTCAATAAATTAGTAAGCATTGGATCAAATCCAGCACTATTAGTTTGTGCTTAGAAATGGGACCCTCCAAAATAATTTGGACACCCTAAACAGCATGTGTCATCTTTAAGAGCTCAGCTTCTAACATGCAACTCCGGGTAACCCTAAGGCTGCACACCTACACTGAGAACATTCACAGAGGGAAGGGCTACCAGCTCTACCATCAGCCACGAGCTCCCCATCCAACGTGCAGAAGCCCAGGTCCTGACACAAGGCCCTCGGGAGCAAGGAGAGGGATTTTCCTTGACGTCTGCCTACCAGACCCAGCCATGACAGCAGCAATAAAAATTGCTGGTTTAGAACTCAAGTCCCATTTCTTGCAGCCCCACCAGCAAACCCACAGCAGGGGCAGCTGCTGACACACATGCTACCATCGGGGCACAAAAGTCTTTGCTCATGGTGCTGTTGATCTACATACTCAAAAAAACAAAACAGAAGTTTTGGTAAAGTTTCCCCCCCTCAGTTACTTGAGGTTAATACACAGAGGAGTGAATTCTTTCCTTTATAGTGCAAAAAGTATTTATCTTATGCTCCAGACAACTGGTTAGTGTAAATCTAGTCAAGGTAATGGGGGGGCTGCACAGCAGCAGAACCGATATTGCTTTCTTACAGGTCATTAATAACTTAGATCCAGAAAGATTCCAGCACGACTCTGTTTTCAGGCTATTTTTCACAACAGGTACTCATAAAACGCCCAGATGCAAATTAAGTATGCTTGATCAGAAAACTTGAATTGCTGAAAACCAGATATTTTTTCTCTCCCTTCCCACTCCTCAAAAGGCTAGAGTTATGAGACACCTTTTGCTTTCCTCTTCTGTCCTCACATACCCATCCCAGCTCCTCAAGAGCCACCTTGAGGGAAAAAGGAGGAAGCAGAACAGAGGACACTGTGTTTTCTGGATAACGCTAAAAAAGTGGCAGCTAATCAAAAACATTAACTTTGGAAAATTGAATTCCCCTTCCAAAGAAACCAACTCCAAAATCTGCAGCAGTTTGGGCTTGGAAGCACCCACTGCAGGCAGCAGTATTTGCTGTGCTTTATGATCACTGTCTGGCAGACCCCGCTCAAGCTCTTAAAAATAAACTGCACCTGTATCCCTGTCTGTCCCTTCACACCTTCCCAAACACCTACCACAAAGGCAGTTTTCTGGGAGACTGATACCAAGGACTACTGCAATAAAAGCAAGGAAATAAGCTTCTTCACAGAACCTGCTTTGGCTCCCTGATGCCCTAAAGACCCCAAGTTACCCTTTGAGATGCCCTCAGTCAAGAAATGACTGCATCACCTTTATACCAGAAATATCTGCCACAAAAATAATAAAATAATAATAATAATAATAAAAAGGGAAACACTTCTACATCACAGATGGAAAAGTTCTAGCTGTAGAAATACTTAAATACTTTAAAGGGAAACGAGAACAACTTTAAGAGAAGCCTTGAAACTCATTATACCCCAAAGCTTAAGGAGTCTTATGGCCAAGGCTTCAAGGGATTCACTCCATGTTCTACTGTGAATCTGGACACTGTGATCAAGGTTTGGTGTGGATTTCTTTTCCCTCTTTATTACAGAGTTTTGCGAGGGTGAAACAGCTCTGTGTTGTTTCTCTAAATTTATATGATGAATGCGAGCCACTCTCAGGCCAATTTCTATTTACAAGCCTTTTTAAGCAACATCAGTACACAGTAGCTATTGGAAGAAGATGCTTAATATAGGCATTTGCAAATCTTTCCAACAGCCAAGAGCTTTTTCAGGAGACTTCACACAAACTCACAATTTATTTTTTTTTTCCTCTCAGAATACAAAACTTATGTTATCCTCAAGAGGTGCATTATGATTCAAATTCCTGCTGAAACATTGGCCTGCTTTTAACTAAGCTTGAGTTTAGGACCTCACGCTGCATGCTGGTTGCAAAACTCACATTAGTTAAAACATATGATGACTCTACCTCATTCCTAACACAGTCGAGACTTATACACAAGTTTGGAAGGCAAAGAGGGGGAACTCATTTTACTCTGCAATTCCTACTGCACTCATGGGTGAAAACAAAGAAAATTACAAATTCTGACAATATTTTCAGTATATTCTAATGTAGCAACTGGCTCTTATTTCATAAATGCCACTACATGTTCTGTAGCTATCTAGTAACACTGTACAGAGTGGAAGTGACTTGTATTTGGAAACCTAATTCAGTGCCCCAGCTAAGCTGTTCTCATGACAGACTCCTCTTGAAGAGCTTCTTCCTCTAAATTAAGCTCTATGCTTTCAAATATGCCAAAACTAATGAAGTTCTATCAAAAAGTGTGATCGTACCATAGCTCGTGATGCTCTGGTATGATCCCAGCAGCAGGACACTGCCAGTCATGCTGTGACAGCTCAGCCTTAACTACACCCTGACTTTTCAACCCTGAAACTGAAATGAGGGCTCCTTTGTAGAGGTCCAGAGCAAGCCAAGGTTGCTCCAGAGAAGAACCCTCAAGAAAGTCACTGATGGGCAGGATCACACGCCTAACAAACTTTCAGAGTTTCATTTCCAAGAAGTACGTATCTTGCAGATACTTGCAGCTGAAGTTTAAAGAACTGACTTTGAGCAGAAATGAGACCCAAAGACAACAAAGCTTCACACACATAGAAAAAACATCATAGAAACAGCCAACATTTTAAAGGGCTTGCACTCTTCACCCACACTGACAAGGCTGTGACAAAGGTCCAGCTGCCCCAGAGGCATAACAACAAACAGCTATGCTTTCCAGACAAGGCTGTGCACAGACCGCTGAGCTCTGAAGAACCCAACCAGCAGCACCCCAAGGGAAGCTGCTGGATCTGAAGCTTAGATATGCCCTTAGCAGGCTCTACTCTCCCTCTGACCCATCTCCGAGGCGTCACACAACAGCACGGTTCTGCAAAATAAAAAGTCTTATCAAGACTGCGATGCACCATGTCTGCTAGGTAAGTACCAGAGCCTAGTACGCTGACTAACTCTTTGCATTGGGAAAAATGCAGAGGACACAATAGTCACTTGACCACAAGGGTTTTTTGGGGGTTAGTAGGTTTTTTTGTTTGTTTTTTTTTTAACTCTGACTTTTCTGAGTTCCTTTTTTTAATTTTCAGATCAGTATTCAGTATGATATAATCTCTCTCTAGATAAGGATTTCTTTGAAAGACAACAGAACCAGCAACTTAACAGCAATTTCAAGCATTTCTTTTTATCCACAAGTATCGTTAAGTTACAGTTTGGGGAACCCCAACAGTTAATTCCCATCATACTGTTACAGATAGACCTAGTTTTCCAGCAATATAAAGGTTAAATCCAGCATTTTTACAAGGCAGAAATGAACCACTATCTTTATGATGGATGGGAGAACATGCCAACAGGCAATACTCATGTGAAAGGAGACTAACACTGGGTGCTCAAGCTCTGATCATAGAGGAAGCTTTCTAACTATAACACCACTTGTGAGCAAGGACTACTTAAACAAATCGGGGGTTTTTTTTGGACTTGAGTTTTAAGCACCATGGACTTTTCTTATGAGCTACTGTTTTCATTGCAATTGCAGCTGACTGCTAGGACTGCCTGGAAAACAAGAACCTAACCTGCAAAATTTATTGGAGCTTTGACATTTCCTTTTATTTATCTTAGGGACAGGCTTCAGCTCTTTCATTAGGTTTTTTATTTACTTATTTTTATGAAAAAGGCAGTCATTCCAAAACCCAAAGCAAGAGCTGTCTTAGAAGCACCTGGAAAAAAAAAAAAAACATTACAAGATCAAATCACCACCTTCCCACTAGTGCACTGATGCTGACCTCAGACACAGATGCATGTGTAGGGGATGCACTGAAAGCAGGGCTCTAAGCACAGACAGTGCTTGGCACAAATGCATCTGCTTTCAGATTTAAGTTTTAGGCATAAATTTTACAGCGTCCTGAAGGGAGGGGCAGAGGAAGGTGGGAATAAAAAAAAAATTAAACCAAGAAAGGTAACATTCAGAAGTGTCTTACTGAATATAAAGTCACTGCACAAAAATAAGCAAAACTGCTGTAGGAGGAGTAACTCATCATTCAGCTTTGGCTGCAACCTGGAGTTGCACGGGCTTTCTATGCTTTGGGCTGTTCTTTCATGTCTTTATGTAACTTAGAGATATACTGGAAATATACCATATCAGTAAGTTATTATTGGCCTAAACCCTAACACTTAACAGCTGTGGAAGGTCAGATTTTGAACACCGATTCTTAACTTCTGACCTTTACAATTGGCAGAGTAATTCCAAGTCAATAATCCAGGTCACGACATTGGTATGAGAATGGATAAGCTTTTATACCATATACTGTTCTTACTGCAATAATCATCGTAAAGATGAATTCACGTTGTGGGCAATTCCTTGGCACAGTGAACCAGGAAAGTCTATTGCCCAGAGTAAATGTCTCATTCAGATTTACATCTCAGCACGTATCTAGAGCGCTCTAACAAGTGTGTGTCTGCCATCATTTTTTGGACAATCTAATCACTCTAAGATTACAGATTATCTAAGAGCATACATTTTCAGAATTACAAAACCAATGTATTATAATTGGTGACCTTTACACCCTGCTTATGGCTATACAGGATATAAACAGAAGTAATACACTGAATTTCAGTGAAATTCAGGGAGCCAACAAGCACAAATGTTTCACATCTTTCTGTTAGGACAAAATACATACTTAGTTCTATTCTCTTAATTTACTAGCATTTACTTGACTATCTGCATTTTAGTTCTGTAATTCTTCCACATTTTAGACGTGCATATAGGAAACAAGTTTAAAATTGCTTGACCCTCACCTCTACACAAAAGCAAAAACACACAAACCAAAAGAACCGTCTCCTACTTGTTTCAACTTTAACTAAAGCTGTTTCTATTCTTCCCATCTCCTCAAATATCTCTCCCTTCCTCTAATAATTTTCGACCAACTATTTGCTCTTAATAGCCATGTTTCACTCTACTTCTTCAAAGGTGAAGTGACTGGAACTGAACACAGGGTTCCAAATGAGACCAGTCAGCCCCGCAGCACAGCTCTGCTGTTCCAGCCTAGTCGCTTGCCTCCTGCCTGCGGTACCTCCTGTGCACTTCACAGGCAGAAACAGGCTTGATGAGCCAAAGCCTGTGTTCTGCACCTCCCACAGGTACACACAGTGACACGGTAGCTGGCACAGTAGGGCTATACCTGTTATATATATAATATCACTAAGTATGTATACCTAAATGTAGAAATATACTGTTAAGGATTTTGAAAGAGATTTCTCATAATAGTTACATTACTGATTTTTTTAAAATATTTTTCTATTCACCTTCAGTGTTTTTTCATCTTCTGATGAAAGATGTCATTATTCTTCTATTGTGACATTATGTGGATATACCAAAAATGTGAAGGTAGAATGTAACGTTATTGTGACAACATATAATATAAATATACCTCATAAAATATAAATATACCTCATAAATAAAACATACCTCCCATCACCTTTGTTATCATCTCATTATCCCATGTAAAGCAGGGCAATTACACCCTGTTACAATTTCAGTAATTTTGGCAGGGGATCATAACTGACAGTAAAACAAACCCTACCAAATAAACAGAGTCGACTGATAACAATGCACAAGGGGATTCACGCTTGGAAAATTCACAGCTTCTCCTAGGCATTTCATCTTTCAGGGTAGTGGAGGGATCTAGAATTTTAAAAGCAATAAGGCAGAAGAAACCCCATCAACACTGGATTATTCTGAAGTTATATTTACAAGATACAGTTCAAAGTCAGGAAGACAGCAACAGCATAAGCTGCAATTTGATTTAGGCAACTGCAAGATCTCTTTGACTAAGGATTTGCTAATGCAGGACTCTACTGGCTTTTTCCTGTTCAGTGCGAATAACCTTCAGCTAAGCTTGATTTATTTTCAGGTATCCAGTTAATTTATACAGAGTTTCACAATGTGTTTACCTCTCAAAATTTCTGTACAGCCAAGTACCCAAAGAACTTTTCACAAATTGCTCTTTAATGTGAGAAACCAGTTCAATGTCATGGCCACAACGCTAGAGGAGAAAGTTTGCTTCTCACAGATTCTTATCTGCAAAGTTAAGAAGGAAAGTGGAATCAGGATTTTGAAATCTATATTGATTAGCAGCAAATATGCATCATTTGGATGGAGGGAAGAAGAACATCTGTACACTGCATAGTTAGCCAAGTTGTACGATGTTTTACTTGCAAGATAATTAGCAGGATCTATCACAGTTTTGACTCAAATGGCAGATTCTGTGTCTGGTCTGAGATCATTCAACTTTAACAAAACGAAAAATAAGTTTCCAATAGCTCATTGCAATATAGCATCACACCTTAAAGGGAAATATCATACCAGGACAGTGCAACTAAAGGGTTAAAGGAGGAAAGATCACATACTTTCATAGATAACAATGCCAGAACTAGGAGGTTTGAGTCTTAAGTAACACAGAAAACCCACAACAGAGACCTGTGCTTTTCAGGGGCTTGTAAAACCATTTCTAGACTCTACACAGTTCTCTGTTTCATAGACCTAACAGATAACTGGGTATGGGGAATACTTAGAGCTGATTTGGGCTGAAAGAAAAATTCTGGCAGAAGCTTTGTAGTTTTGTGAATTAACATTAGGAAAAAAAAACCATCCACTATGATAACCTATAACATTTCCTTTCTAGCCATGACCTTTCATCCACTTATCTGAAGCCAAACAACTAGGGTTTGGCTAAAGCCTTTTCTGGAAAGGAATTCAGTTCTGACTTGAAAGCTTCAAGAGAAGAACAGGCTCACTTCCCATCTGTGGTTTGTCCCAATGGCCACGCTTTTGGTAGCCACACTTCCAAAAATCTGGCATGGTTTCTAGCTTTGTTCTCAACTACTGGAGCTAGGGAAGGGGGTACAGGCTTCAGCTTCCCGTTACAGCTTCTCATACCAGTTCTGTGACTGTCAGCATTTCCCAGCCAGTGAGATTCACCAAACTGCATGCAGCACTTTCAGACCAACTTATTTTTAAAAAAAAATAATCTTCAAAGAAACAGAAAGAAAACCCCACCCTAACACGACTGTATAGCTACTAAAGTTCTCCAGTAACAATTCGTTCTTAACTGATAAAAATCCTTTTTCCAAACAAGACAGACCTCTACTGCTGGACAAAGTTAGTGCAGGCTCAGCAAGCTTTCTCATCATCCCAGAACAACCCCGTTGCTCCAGTTACAGGTTGGAGCTATGCTCTGCAACTCGAGGCTCTTGTCGCAGCGTAGTGGCACGGTACCTCTGAGTGGGCTTGTTGGCAGAGGGAGCCATGCACAAGGAGAGAGGTGAGAGCTGCCTCCAACTAATGAGTTTCTTCAAATGAAACAAACACGACAACACCATCACCATCACAATGACATACCCTTTGTGGCACTGCTGTCACTGCTTAAAATAAGGTGCTTTAGATCTAAGCGACAGGCTTAAAAGATGGAATAGATAAAAGTAAGTAATTTCAAGACCAAGAAGGATGCATATACCATAAATATCAAAATGCCTCATTGCAGCCTTGCTTTAGATCGGCCTGAACTGAGCTCTACGACAATGGGACTAATACATGTCACCCAGCTGGGTATAGCATCCCAAACAGCATCCCAGCCCTGCCAGAAGAGCCGTCAGAACTGTACCCAGGTTACCTAGTGCCAGTCTCCCTGTCCGATCCCTGTGCTGCACCACAGTTCCTGCAGCACTGCTATATGCCTGTGACAGCATTCCCAACACCGTGCAAGAGCTGACAGTGTCATTATTTATTCCTTTAAGAAACAACTCGCACTTCTCTTGTACCTTCCATTCAAATGGTAGGCTGTGATTTAAGGAGAAACACAGAACAAACCCTTCCTCACTCTTTAAAGCCAGAACAAGGGGAATACAGAAGGCAAAAATCTTGATTCTTAGAATCATTTAGGCTGCAAGCAACCTCTAGAGGTCACCTAGACCAACCTCATGCTCAAAGCAGAAGCTGCTCCCAAGTTGGATTGGACTCAGAATCTGTGGCGGAAATGGCATAGATGCGGCTTGTCATTTGTTTTGGGGGCAGGATTGGGACAGCAGGAGCTGTTCCTTTTAGAATGTGGCTGGGGCATGGTTGTACAGAAAATTAAGATGAGACTTGCTAAAATGAAGCAAACAATTATAGCTACGACACTTATTCTCCAAAATACACGTCAGTACTATCACCTGCAACAGACTTACACCACATCCAGTTTATTAAGTTATA
The DNA here is from genome assembly GCA_035590215.1 of Microhierax caerulescens. Lineage (NCBI taxonomy): Eukaryota > Metazoa > Chordata > Aves > Falconiformes > Falconidae > Microhierax > Microhierax caerulescens. The sequence continues at coordinate 38,650,123 of JAVJGJ010000059.1, read as the reverse complement.
CAGAGTATAAGGATAATACAGACATACAACATTTATCTGGAAGCTCTGCAATAGCTTAACTTCAAGACTAGAAATACTTAATCACCATGGTTAAGTTTCACCCTGCTTTTTGGGTTTGTTTCAACTCTCCAAGATCTGCTTTCTTCCCTTCAAGATGACACTCAGTTTTCACTAATGAAAAAGGCACAGTGTTGCGTCAGTCTCGATAGTGCAGGCATCACTATCAATACCCAAAGTGCCAGTAACATAACCGGGGCAGTTACATCTGCGGAAAACAGGGTGTCTGCCTTACATAATATGAAACTATTAATTTGATGACCTAAATTATGCCAGCTGGTGGAGGAAGTCACCACAGGTAACAAGGGATCACACTTTCCAAAATACCAGGCTCCCGAGGTTACGCTGCTTGCTGCGGTGACAGCTCTGCTAGAAAGTCAAGCGAGGCATGCAAGCAAGCTATCTGCTGCTTGAACTGAGAACTTAAAGATCAAAACCTTTGCGACATCTTAAGCTTAAAGTAAGTTTACTGAGCTTTGCAGGAGCTGCCGCACCGGCTGCTCCGTTCTGCGCAGCCCGCGCTAGGTGTCAGCAGCGCCCGCGGTACAGCGGGGCAGGCAGGGCTCCCCTCCGCACAGCGCGCCAGCAACACCAATAAAGGCTGCTTTTTGTTCTCGCAGACAACAATTAAGAATTGACGTGGTTTAGCCTTAAAAAAGATGTTCCTTCTCAAAGCTGAGCTAGTCTTGGAGCTGCATCAAAGAAAGGTTAAAAAAAAACAAAACAAACCCACAAAACAAGTCCACACGTAGCCGCAGTAAGCACAATCTGGTTTCTGTAGGGAAACAAAGCAGCTGGCAGACTCCTGCCCTTCTTTTTGGGAACATGAAGCTTCCTAGAAAGAAAGGTAAGTAAAGCTGTTCTGCAAGTAGCAGAATTAACAGCCTGTTTCTCAACAGGTTCATGGCTACGCTACCTCAGATCCCTTTCTTCCTCTTGCCATTTTGGACAGGTCTGTTGCATACAGATTTCCTCGCCTGCTTATCTCATTGAACAGTGCTGACTTGTAACAAAGTACAGTTCTGCTTCTCCTTCCTTTGGTAAGGGCACTGCTTCGAGTCTCTCACCTCTGTTCAGCAGTCAATTTTCACAAAACCTTAGAGAACAGAGGTCTAAGTGCCCCCCACTTCAAGTCCGACTGAAGATGGCCATAGTATTCAGAAGTTACTACTGAGGATGCACTATGAGTGTGATAGTAAATGTTGTTTCCCTAGGAACAGGCTGGGGATTAATCAACTCTCTCAATCTCAGCATCCTTAAGAGGAAACTGCTGCATAATTGCTTACTTACAGGTCATGCAGCCTCAGCATATGGGACTTTTCAGCACAATTCTTTAAAATGAGATTTATCTTTGTCCCCATGGCAACTGGCTGCAAGCATGTCCACGCTGCAGTTAGAAGATGTGGCTGCTGTTTATTTGCTAGCTTCAGTCTAGCTATTTCAAGAAAATATAGCAATACATCTGAAGTAGCATTGGTTAGAGTCTTTGGAGACTGAGTACATAGTCATTTGCTTAAACTCAAGCTGCCACCCCTTAGCTACTCCTGGTACTGAACCTTTCTGTCCCACAGTTGCAGAAAGATCACAACCAGCTAGACAGCAGCACCTTGTAAGGAGATTACATCATATTATCCAAAAGTATTACAGTGTACATTTTACAAATGTGTAATGTATTCACCCACCCCCGCCCCCCCACACCACCCCCAAAAAAAAAAAAAAAAAAAAATCACATAAGATGTTAATGACTGATATAGACACAGGACAGGAGAGGCAATGCTTCCCATACCACAGAGGTAACCAACAGACTTCGTTTCAGTTGGCCCCTTTGCCTATGGATGTTTCTAGGTGTCAGGTTATGCTAAATTGCTCATTGGCCTAAGAACATGTCTGAATCCAGCTCATCAGGCTAATACTCAGAAATCAAAATTAAGTCTCTGCTTTCCTTAAGCAAAATTCACACCAACTGATCACAACACTAAGTCTGGTAGCCCTGTGAAATTCTGTATTATGTCACAGCAACCTATGATGAAAATAATTCCGATCCAGTTTCTCCTATGAGCACCCAAGCCTCTGAGGTTTAGGCTACTTTTATGTTGAAGCTGCCTCAGCCTTATTCTTCAAATTAGTCAGAAGATCAGAGGGAAAAAAAAATACTTAAGCATATGCATCAAAATATCCTTATATACAACTGGTACCATTCCTTCAGTCTCTGAACATCTCTGTTAATTCACACATGCTGAACTACATCCCAGCAGCAAAGAGCACTCCACACCTGCAAGAAACTCAGTCCCCAGGTGAGTGATTCCCATTCCATGTCTTCAAGCAGTGAGGAAAGCTGATCCTCGTCTCCCATATCCAGTTTTCTTGTACTAAATTGGAGAAGTCAGAAGAAGCTCTTTTGCTTCCACTTCCAGCAGATTTAGTCTACTATTTATGTTACCATATATAAAAACAAAATGTTTCAGAAACAAAGAAAAACAATGAAATTGTTCATTTCAGTCTTGGAGAAGTTTTTTGTTACAATAACTTGCCATATGCAACATACAGACAGATTTGGATGCCTGGATCTGCAGTTATCTAACTTTCCATAAACAGCATGCCTATCTCTTAAATTCTACCCTGATAAGGACAATCTTTTCCCATCAGATAAAAAAAAAAAAACCAAGACAGCCTTACTGTTCTTCAAATCTACATTTAAAACCTTGGGCCCTGAGGCAGGCCTCTTTTCTTCATAGGGGGAATGGCAATATATCTGCAGCACATATACAGTCTCCAGTCATGGGCTTCATTAGAAAATCAGCTATTTGGCCCCAGAAACATTCCGTAGGCCAGATACTAAAAGGCTAAAGGGTTTTGCTGTTGATAAGACCATAAGCAAGGAGGCTTCTGTACAAAAAGCTATACACTCCCAATCCCCACAAGCAAGTCTTCCGTTGTTTCATATCTTCTTGAAACTGGAGTCATGAGATCAGGTGAAACTCCTGTTTTAATTACACTTTCTGAAAACATTTCACTTGTTTGGTTACGAAAAACCCAACAGAAAAAAAATTACCAGTATTCCATTACATGATCTTAATTCTCCTTTACTTTTACAGAGAGATGTAAGAGTTTTAGCAATGCAAGTTAGGGACCCTAAAATCAAGTGAAGAGCAGCAGTGTTTGGACATTGCATGAAGCCCACTGCAGGAGAAAGGAGAGCTAAGAGAAACAGTGCAAGAAGAGCTACACTTCTTTTTCCAAGACACCTCCAGATGATCTGGCAGCAAATCAACAGCAGCACAGAATTTCAGGGGGTTTCTCTGTCCACTGTAAAAGACAAAGCCAAAGCTCCCTGTCAGCTGCAGGCAAAAATTCAGGTATTATTCACCCAGCAGCTGCCACAGAGGAGGCATCCAGCACCTGTATTCTCTGCTGCAACCATGTGAACAGGATTTGCAGGTGCTCCCCATCCTCCAGAATGTCATTTATTCTATGAAAGGAACACTTTAATCAAAGTTAGATTTCCTTTTTGAACTGCACAAGCTATTATATCCAGACATCTAGGGAAAACAGCCCTACACCGCTTCTCCTGAGGTCAGCATCTGCTTTGTATAGCGCTTACGGTGTTACGAAGCGCTTCCCCCAGCTGGCAGCCAGGGATATGAACTGCTGCATCTCATAGAAAGAACCTTTTCCGACTGTTCATGCAGGATGCATCTATATTAGTTAAAAGAATGAAAAGAGGCAGGAAGAGCAAGCCAGGCAAAGCAGTATTTTAATGGTCCATTTCTCTCCTAGGGCCTGATCTCATCCCATCTGTACAGCTGAGATACTGCACTTCTGATCAATAGGAAGGATCAGAAGCTCTGCGCAAATTAGCCTGTATGAACACACTGGAAACACTTGGTCTGCATGCATACTTCTCTTGCTGGACAGTCTGAAATAAGCGTAGAGCTGGATTTCTGTCAATAAAGCTGAAGGCTAAGACCTTCAGCAAGGGCAAAGATTACTATGCCAGGAATAAAACATAAATTAATAAGAAGAGGCTCTGTAGATTGACCTAAGGAAACAAGCTTTCTCCCTCAATATCCACAGCAAAGTGTTACCTTAACTAGTCCAGAAGCACCTTTACCTCACATTCATAACAGAGTCATAAGCAAAGCCCATTGGAAAGAAGGCTCACAAGTGTGCACTGATACTTACAGTTGTTTAAGTCACCAGACAGTAACATCCATTTTGCACACTTGCCAGTAAGCATGCTTGCAATGTGCTTTAAAAAGCCATAAAGATACTAATTAAAGACAATGAAGTAGCTGTAATACCTTGAAGGCAAAGAAAATTATGTAGGAATATTTAGAAAACACATACCATATATAGGTCACTAAAAAAAAAAAAAAAGCATAGCAGAAACAAGGAAGGCATTTCTGGTTTTTAAGCCTACCTCAACTCATTCTGTAGTAGCCAGAGCTTCAACTCCAGCCACCAGCGGTGAGTAAAGTGTCAGCTACTCCCCAGGAAAACATCCTGGGCCTATCCCCTTACACCAGCTTTCAGAAACCACCACAGTCCCAGCACCAAACCTGGCAAACTGATGAAACCATCATTTCAAACATGTAGCAAGCACTTTCTGTAGCTCTAGTTATTCCCAAAAGTGAACTCTGCTGCAGTGATAAAACATTTCACAAGCAAGAGAAGCAATGGGTTGCCATGCCAACCCACTCTGTACCTGTAATCAAAGCCCAGCGTACAATTACTTTATTAGCATCTATACTACTAGAAAAGTTAAGATGAAACACTTGGGTCCCTCCAGTGTTACCAGTCTACAAGATTTGGAACTAAATATGTGTATTAGGCTTTTCAGAGAAACTTGGTGAAGTTTTCTCCCAGAGCTGGTAAGGCAAGTTAGGCTGCTTTAGGAAAACTGTTAAAAGAAAGACTAGTAGAACCTGGTAAAATCTGTAGGAACAAGAATAAAGAATAATTTCCTACTGGAAATTACATGGAAGCTGAACTTCTAATTTTTTTTCTTACAATTCATTCTAGCTAGCTTTCTATTCGTTGTCACAGTTAGAGCTTAATATATTCAGGTTCTTACAGCTACATTTACAAAAGAGTTTATTGCAGAACTGAACTGTTAGAGAAGACAAAGTGAGGATCCAGGAGTCACAATGTTAGAGGCTGATCTCCTGATGTGCATGAGAATTCCTGCTTACCTGTATGAAATAAACAGGAAATTGAAAATTTATCTTTCAAATCCAGGGAAGATGCATGATTCCAAGGACAGCAGCTCAATTCTGCCTAGGTTCTTCATCAATAGGATTGCATAAGCTTCTCCTAGACATAAAATCCTCCAGAGTTTTCAAATACTATGATGAGCATGAAGCAAGCAAAAGAACACATTTTTTCATTTGCACTTTAAGTATACGCCCATTAAACTTGAGCATTTAAAAATTAGATACTCTTTACACAGTTACTTCAAGGCTGACAGTACATACACCAAATATCCCACCCACCCCCCTGCCCAAAGCCAATTATTTATTCAAAGCTGGCTCTGTGAACCAAAGAGGTGTGCAAGTCTGCCAGCTACAAGCAGCACGACAAACCATATTTCAGGAAAATGACTCAGTAAGTTCAAAATGTTTTACACATTTAATTAAGACTCACACTAACTCCAGTTGGCAAGCACAAGTATGAATCATGCAAACTAGATCACAGGAGCAAACTCAAAGCAACACAAACTTAACTGTTTACTCCTGGAGCTGAACAATTAATTACTACAGAAGGGATCCAGGAGGAAACATCCTGTTTCACAAGCAAGTGTACTGTGGATAGGAAGCAAGATAAAAACCCAAGAACTACCATAACTTGAAGCATAGATGCTACACGGACCAGCACTAGCAGAAGTATTGCCATCAAGCCTTCTTCCATGCCTCGGTATGTTATCGAATGACTCTGCAATACTTATCTCCTGCTCTGCATTTAATGTCTTCTACAAAGCTATCTCCAAGAAAGGATGGCACATCAAGGTCAAAGACTACCAAGGCTACCTGGAAAAAGCAGTGGTAATGTCATCACCATGATTTTTGTGTCATCATTGTACACATCACTGCATTTACTCAGTGGTTACCATAAATACTGCTATTTGTGGCCCTCTTACATAATGCAAGATGCTACAATATTCTGAGCTTCAAGGAAATACCTTAAGATGCAACATGGAGCTAAACTACTAGCAAAAGAAAAACCTGCACAACCTAGTGCTGGTGCTAAAATAAGAAAATATTGTGCAAATATGTACATTATCCTGTTGTTTATGGGTTGCCCATTCCCGCTACTGGTGATGGTCAGCTGAAGTAAATAAGGACAAAGAGAATAGACCTCTAACATCTGAGGTCCCACAAGACCACAGAAAAAAACATGCAATAGATGTTTGGTTTAGAAGGATCCACAGAACATCTATAACATGCTAAGCTACAAGCCACTTCCCATCACATCCTACAAAATTTAAGAGTAACTAAGTAAAGAAAAAAAAAAAAGCCACATATGCACCACTAGTTTGTTGCAAGGAAACAGAAGTGAAGTACAGCCATTGTCCTTTGCACTCTCACAGTTTGTAATGTTTAGAGTAGTTTACAATGAAGTAAGTTCCCACACACAGGCAATGCTGTTTGGGTATCCTCTATCATCATTGTGCTGATCTGCAGGATAACTAGCTTTTGTTGTTAACAAGGAGGGGGCTGAGTTCAGGGACACTATCAAACATCAGAAGATGCAATCTGAAACACCTCCACTCACTGCTTGAGCTGACGCTCATGTTACAAGCGTTGGCTTCACAGTTGGCACTGTGAAGGCAATGTTCATACCTGTTAGCGTAGGGCACTGACATTTCTTACATTGTTCCTATTTCTCCTCCCTGGAGATGAAAGATAGAATTACAACCCTCTTTCCCTGACACCACAGCATAGGCAGCAGCTTTGTTTACTCCAGAGACTAGGGATTTTTTAGCTACTGGATGACAACCTCTAAAGCCAAGGCTTTTCTCCTCCTCTCTCAAAACACATGCCACAAACACGACCATTGCACAAAGAGTCAGGGTTTACCACTGTCATTTCAACCAGCACAAAGTTGTACAGCTGAGGGCCTATGTCCCACAGAACAAAGACAACAGAAGATTCAAGGTCCCCGTTACAGCAATGGATTAGATCTTCCACGGGCATGCTTGGAGTTGCTTCCTTTGTCAACCTGAAATTATGAACATCCTGGCAGATACAGTTACTGGCGACCCCCAGCCAAAGAGCAGTAGCCTTAAACACGTTAAGTCAGAACCGACACACGCTATACTGACTTTCGAGACCTGTCCCACTAATGCACTTCAAGTGTCAGATGGCCACACCTGCTCTGTAGAAGACTACATTAGTCCTTCAGCCATTCCCACACCACAAATCCAAATGATGACAAACTCTTCAGCACAGTTATCAGTACTGACCTATGAGATAGTAAAACTTGATGCAACCTTAAAACAAGCCCAATTCAAACCAGTAAATAAGAGAAAGGCTAAAACCTTGTCACATCTTTTCATTCACTTTTACATCCACAGTAAGATCTTGCATGAGATGCATCAGTTCTGGATATCAAATCACATTTATTTGGCATGGTGCTTGACTGCTTCAGTTTTTGTTGGTTATTGGATTCAGATGTTTAAAGGATTTGATCACTTTGCTCATTACAGAGGCAAACTAACTACACACTGCAAACTGACAACACTATTCAGATCTCTAACCTATATTAATCTCTCATTCACTGAAGATTGTCACCTGTGACAATGTATTTGGAAGAAAAGGGACACCTGGCCTATCAAAAGTCACACTTGCTTTAGCAGCTTCATGTGATTAGAAGTTTTATCTGCTCAGCAATGCCACACAGTTGTGTGAGAAAGACACCTGGAATGAAGAAAACAGGCTCTTCGGCAGTTAAGCAGGCAGAAAAACAGGAGTGAGCTGGGAACTGATGACTGCAATAATGTCAACAATTTTAATGATGGGACTAACCGCTTGTATGCTTTTAACCAATTGCTATCTGTATAGCAGCGTGTGAACAGTGTATGTAACCAATAGAATAAAGGTGTGACGCGTGTATGAATGTTAATATTGTATATAAGCTTGCAGAAACTTAAGTAAAGTGGCTTCAACTAGGATCATATTGATATGTCATTGAGTCCATGATTCTGCTTCTGCAGTCACCCACAGAAACATGTCAATATCTGCAACAAGATTGTTTCTTGTACACAATTTTCAGAAGAGAAACCTCTCCCTGTGAAACTAGGGGCATGCTGTGGAGTTTCAGGGTCACCTTCACTCACACAAGTGTGAGGAAACCATATGCCAGATTAGGAAAACTGACACCAGGAAGTTCAAGATTAGACACAGACAAGTAATCCCAGACACACACCATATTCTCCTAGCCTGACAGATCTTTGGACTTCATTCTCAGAGTTAGATGTTCTCTGTGCATCTAGTGCAGGACTACAGCAAGCCCATCAAATTTAAAGGAAACAGGTACTCCTGCAGTTTTCCCCCAAGAGTTCAAAGCATTACACATCAGGCCTAGCTATTAAAGTTTGACATGATCTTCTCCAAGTATTTGGTTGCTAACAGTGCAGGAGATCATTTCAGCATCTGTGAAGAACCTAGATGGTTGCTTGAGAAGGAACCTTCAAGCACACCTCTGTGTGAATCAACCTACCTAGCACACCACCCTGCTGGGATGGAGCTCTGACCTTGCTTGGCACCCACAGGGACAAGGAACCAAGGCTACTGCTGAAAAGCAGGACAGACCAAAAGAAGCTGCCCTAGGGAAACTTCCCTCTGGATGGACTCCATCATCCCCACCTCCGCAACCTCTGCAGCACTGCTGCAGGACAGGCTTTAGACAGACTCCACCTTAGAGGTCCGTTGTGTCAGGTGCAGTCAGGAATACCAGTCAGGAATACCGGAGTTAGGAGGCCTGCGAATGCTGAGCATCACCTTGCTCTAGCTTTGATTTTAGGAACAGACATTAACCCTCCTCCTCCTTTTACTTCTAAGGAGCCTCCCAAAATGACTTGAAAGGAGATACAGAGACCAAGCACTTCAAAGACGTCTTTTTTAGCTAAAAGCATAAATAAGTGTGTGTGCACGTGTGTGTGTGTATATATATATACACACACACACGTGCACCTAGTAATCACTGACTTCACACAAAGATAGATAGATATAGATATAGATATATAGATATATATCTATATAATCTCCCCTGCCCCTTACCATTCCTTCCAGACTCAGCTGGGCAGAGTGTTCAGAGTAGCTTTTGAGACCACAGCTGCAGCGCTTCAGGCAGGGTGCTTTGCACCTTTAGCTACCGGTGCTATAGCCCAGAATGCAGCCCCCAGGCACACTACGGAATGTGGAGATTCAGGCACACTTTTCCTGTGTAAGTCAGAAACAGTTTTCTGATGACAGATGCTCGGAGAAGGTTCATTGACATAAGATACCACTTTTGCAGTTTAATTCCTCAGAGAAGGGTGACTCACAACATTTAGTCCCCTTAAAAAAAGGGATTAATAAAGCAAATTGTGTTAAAAGCTGACGTAACATATACATTATACAAGTAGTCTCTCTCAAGACTGTTTATCATAAAAGACTTCTTGCAGGAAAACACAGGGGATTATGTAAGTTAGACATGCATCCTTATTAGCACACACCAGGAAGCAATCCACTCAAATAACAGTCTCATGTGCGAGAGTGTATTAATTATTTTATCATCAGTATTGTATTGCTTATTGTTCTGTTTGGAAGATTTTCTTCCATAAGGGGTATTGCTAAATATTTTAGTATTACCTTCTCACCACAGTTGAAAATTGAGAATTGGACCAAGGTAGAAAGTTTTAGATTGGTAAATATTAAGAAACCCCCAGTTCCCAGTTACTGGAGGTGAGAACTGTGGTTACTACAGTGTCCAAAAGGATCAGGCTATATATTCAAGTGCCTGAATATATAAATAAATATGCTTAAACACCACACCTAAAACCCAGGGCACCACAAATAACACAAGACATCAAGGAAAGGGACAGACTGTACCTCAATCATCTATCATACATGTGATTACCAGTTAGCCACACTATGCTTTCCCTCCCCTTATCTTTTTTATGTTTGGCAACAGAAAGAACCTTAGACTGGACTAAACAAACCTAGTAATCACTGACTTCACACAACCATACCAATTAAAAAAGGGGAGACAGCTACAAAATAAAGACAACATAGCAATCAGGAAATCCAAGCCCACTTTCAATGAGACAGGTCTAAACAAGGTCAGAATTTGTTATTTCCTAAGCTACTGATATCCAGAATAAAAATGTCAAGACTTAGAGTTTGAACTTCACGTAGTTATGAAACATTTGATCATGATCCCTACACTTCAATGACTTAGATATGCAAGAAATTCTGCATAGATGCTGGATCAAAGTTTTGACAGCCAGGAACTTGCAATTAGCTTCACATAAGCAATATTGTACAAAAACCCACCTGCAATCCTAGACATCAGATCTTTATGTTCAGCCCCACACTCTCCTGGTGTTGATGCAGTCCTTTATCTTTACGTAAAGTCATTTATACAATGTTAATTTTCTAGCCACCTGTCAGAAATAACTGACCAAGTGAGACAAAATATCTGCTAGTTTTTAAGCTTTCAGGTGTTTGAGGGGTAGTTGGCCTTCCTGGATTCCCAAAACATATTTAGAGCAGCAAGAACAACAACAAAACCTACATACCACACATTTTAAACACCACTGTAAATTTCAACATACTTGTGTGAAACCCTAAGTGTAATAAACATGCACATGTACTGATCAGATATCCTACAAACCTGCAGAAGTTCTGGCCTTGACTCATTTGCTCAAATGCAGCCAGACTAGTCTATTACCCAAAGCTCCCTTTCTAGTCAACAGGGAAAACCAGTCAGGTCTTGGATAAAATAAATTGCACTCTGAAGCACATAACTACTGTGGAACAGAAAATTAATTCTTGACATCTACAATGACAACAAGATAATTCTTCTTTGTCTAACCATATTGATTTTTTTTTTTTTTTTGAAGTCACAGATGGTAAAGCTACCTTATGATTTTGCCCATCAAATCTTTGGAAAAAAAAGCAGTCAAAGGAAGGCTTTCTCTTCCAGAACAGCAGCAGTACTTGTCTTGCTTCTTTATCACATCGCTTATTCTTTGGAGAAAGCTATGCATAAACCTTGAAAGCTGCAGGAAAGGAGAGAAGCATATTCAAAGGAAGAAGTCTTATTTCAACACAAAACGCTGCATTCTTGGGAGAAAACAAACCCCAAAGTGAGCATGGAGAAAGAGGGAAAACAATTGACTTTCAGCTCATTGTAATGAAGGAGGAAAAAATTGGGGTTTCGCACCCTAGAGTGAGCCATCTATGCGTAAGATGTAGTTTGTTTCCACTTTAAAAGATACGGCTCTCTAGGAGGCACCATACTCATCACGGAAACAATTTATTCTTGCTTCTAGGGACAGCCAAGTGACTCATCTCTCCTGATGACACAAATTGCTCATAGCCAGCACACTCCCTTGGGCACTGACTGCCATTATGGAATAAGTCAATTTTCATGAGGGAACAGTTTTCCACAAATGAACTTATTTGTCCTAAACAACAACCCTTGTTCAAAATCAAGCAGCTCAATTCTGTGATGTGTTTTACATCTTGCATATACTTTGTCAGATCTTTTCCCAGTTCAGCATGACATTCTCTTAGTAGTGACTGCTACAGTGAGTCTGCAAAGTTTATTTTAAAAGCTTCCGTGCATATATATCACTGTGCATCCAAGTGCCTACCTGAGTATATCAGAGCTGGCTGATTTGGTATTTACTTAAGAAAAAAACCTGGTTGGTTAGCTGTTCTACAGATGAACACTGCAAACTCACAAAGAAATCCAACACACCACACACAGCCCTCATGCATTGTCCCTGAACTTTGCAGGCTGCAGCACCCCACTGTGTCAGTACTTCTTGGAGCAACAGGATCAGAGGCGAGATCACTACCACAGCAAAGTCCTGATTCAATAAAGGCTCAAGAAGGTCACGGCCAACACGTGTGAGAGTCACATTTCAGTGGGAGCCAGCATCAGCTCTGCACTCAGGTAAGGAAAGCTCTGCTACCAGTTACACTTAACAGCTACTTTATCAGCTAAAAACCTATCACCTGCTCACTTACAGTCCAATAGATACAGAGCCAGAGTTATTTTCTTGGTTCTTAAAGACCAAAGTTTCTGAAAAACAGGTTCTGTCACCTTTTGGCCATGGAGAGAGTAATTTCAGTGCAGGTTGTCACTCACCATAGGTCATCAGCATCTTTGCAATGGCTGCAGAAAGCCAGAGGGGTTAAGAAACCATGCACAAAGTTCACAGACATTTTCTGATTATTTTTTTTTTTTTTTAAATATCATCCTGACTCTGATGCATCTGAGCCACAACAGCATGCTGTCTCAAAGCAGCAAGAGCAATACAAAAAAGTAGCAGAGGCTGTGCAATAACAATAGCTACAAACCAAAGTTTGATATCCCATTCAAATGTCACAATTCTTTCAGTTTTTGCAATAACTTCTTCTACACACTACCTTGTCCAAAACATGAAGGTTTTTATGTCTATTTGCTGGACGAATTGTACAAGGTGGAAGAGAAAGAAAGAGATCAAAGCAAAGAAAATAAATCGGATTTTCTCCTTCTTATCCCAATATTTCCCCTATGTCTGTCTGAATTCAGTTGATGAGGACAGTCACAACAAGAAGTCAATTTATAAGGAATCAGAGGTAGTAAAATTCTTTCAAAGACGGTAGCTCAACTGCTGTCTCGTCAGCTTCCTTCTGCTGCTAGAATTCTGAACATAGGCTCTGAGGTGCAACAGGAGGAGACAATTCATTCATTCTGTGACCCTAGCTGTCACCTCTCATGTTTTATTCACACAAAGTCAGTGGTGGAATAACCCTTCACCTCTGTCAAGGAAACACTTCATATATGCTATTTCACATGAAGTTAAACAGAAGCCAATATTCTCTTGGTTACCTCATCAATTTCATTCAAAGACAAATCGTAGTTATTTACTTTTCAAGTGTTCAAGTCTACACTATGGATTACTCCCCAAACATACAAAAAAAAATTATAAAGGTATTACCTACCAAATACTTTGTAAGAGCCAAGTACTTCAGACTTTATAAGGAAACTTTAGAAGTTTAAGGTAAAACAGCTTGTACTACCTACATAACATTCTCAAAGATCTGCAGGGAAGGAGAAAATACCCACCCACCCCCCTTCTTCAGATAACTGAAAGAAGCCTTATGTATGCAGGCCCTGAACCTCAGAAGATCCACTTCATCAA
>JAVJGJ010000059.1:38606036-38626401 GCA_035590215.1 Microhierax caerulescens | reverse complement strand
CTTCCCAAGGTGGGTCCCCCCCACATCAAACAACTGGAGGGGGGAGGGGGCACGGCCGGGGGTGAAGGAGGAAACATAGGAATTAACACTGGCAGGTTACCCCCACCCCCAATTCCAAACGTCGATCCCTTGGTAGGGAGGGCAGCTAACAGGAGGATCTCTCAAGTCTATCGAGCCCTGTACCACTCCAGCCTTATAAAAAAGATTATCTTGCTTATTGCCCGCTTTGTCATTTTATTTCTTTACTAGGAAACCTGCGTCTACTCAGTTGCCATTCCTGCCTCCTCTAGCTGTTGCAGCCTGTCACAGCCTTACTATCACAAGCCTGACACACTGCACCAGATACCCAGCTGTCGATTTGGACTGTCCTCAAACTGAGGTTAAAACACACATACTACCTTGTTCTGGCAACTTAATTATCTTGTTCTGAAAGTCATTACTGCTAAATAAGACACTGCTATTCAAGAACAATTTCAGAACAAATAGCCAATGTGCAAAGAGCATTTTTCTTCTGTTCCATGCTCAAAAAGCCAGTTTATTCCCATAGAAGCAGTGCTGTACCAATTCAGAGCAAGGTTCAGTGAACAGCAAAAACTCCTCCGCCAGCCTACAAAAGACCATTTGGGGAGCATTCCTCCTCCAGCCCCTTCTCGGCTCCCTCAAACTCTTTAACATGAATAATCTGCCCTGTAATTCTAAACACCAAGCAGGGTTAGGAGAGAATGTGTCAAATGTACTGACCATTACAAAGGCAAAAGAGGGAAAAAAACGAATCAGACCCCAACCAGAGCTGCAGACAGAGCCGTGCGCTCAGGTACGGCTGCCAGAACTCAGGCTTTTACTTCTGCAATAGAACAGGAACACTTGACATCTGTGCCAACACTGAACTAACAACTCGTAACACCAATTATGCAGATTCATCTGCTTTACAGATTGAGCAATTAAATATCTAGATTACCAGTTTTACTCACTGCTCACAGAAAAGTGTGGTGGGAGTGATGTCAATCACAGAACAGACACGTACCTGAAATCAGAAGCGATAGCATCTGGCTGTTCATTTCCCTGGCTCTTGTGTTGTGCCCCTGCTTCTCCCCCAGCAACACACACGAAGCAGGTGTACTTGCTACCTTTGGGATGACACACACACTCTCCTAAACAGCCTTGTAGTGCCAACAGCTGTGAGGCCAGAGCCGAGATCAAGCACAACAAATCTGTAGCCCAAACCATGCTTGCTTCACAAAGCCCAGCGACCTTCATCAATCCAAACAGACACATTCCCAGAGAAGAACATGCATGATTATATCACGGGTCATCTTGACTTTTAAAAACCTCTGCTTAACTCCAATGGACAGAATTGCACTTTAGTCTTTGGGGCACACAGCTCTGATGCCACAGGCTGAGAACAGGGAACTAGGGAAGTGGGATATGTCCAGGGAATCCTAGGGGAGGCAAATCAAGATGGTAAGTTTGGGATCACTGCATCTGCAGTCAACTTAAAAACATGTGCATGCAGATCTAGTGTTTCTACATCCTTTTAAGAACTTAATTCTTAAGACATGCTGCTACATGCTTCCTTAAGTATTAATCTGTTACTAAATTGTGATATCAGAAGAGCCCAATATATTTCCAGATCTGTTCAGTCTAAACATAAGGCAGAAAAAGAGAAAACCAAGTGATGAGATCTCATTGTTGCTTTAGCATATACACTTCTGTTAATAAGCACAATGTATGAATCCTGCAGTAGACTCACTGCACTCTTTCAGTGCCAAGACATAAACTGGACTTAAATTTAGCGTTCAAGTTTATTAGACTAACCAAAGCATGTATTTCACATCCCATCCCTTATCCCAACCTAAAGAAAAACAGAATTTTTCAATCTCAGCTAAAAGGAAATTCAAATCACAGTTTCCAGTCATTTCTTCCCCTTTATTTTCCTGCATTTACTCAGAGTAATCCCACGGAACTCTGGAGTGTTTTTGACTAGAGGGTTTTCAGTAACAGGGTCTCCATTAATAAGGACATTAATTTTCTTCTGTAATAATTTAAGTATTCTGCTAGAATATTCATTTGCAAGGAAAAGCATCTTTAGATGTCCACATCTAAAGCTTCAGATTCCCAAGTATTTGGCAAACTACATTCTCCCATATTAGATAGAGATGGGCATATTTGATGTAATGAATCTTTTGTTTCAAATACTTCTTAATCACATAGTGTTAGAAATAATTTTGTCACCACAAAATGCTCAGTAATTTTCATTACAGTAACATCTAATGGACAGCAAGACAACAATCTTTGGTATGAAATAGAGCAGCAGAAAAATCCAGAGGGAAATCTGGGGAGGGAAGCATGATCTACTTACAAAAGACATTGGGTCTGAAAAGGGATTGAGTATCACAAAACTGGGAATAATCCAGTTCCAAAAATACCACATTAGGAGTGTGATAAAGAAATAGAAGGGAAAGGAGGGACAGCATACGTGGAACATAGCAGAGAAAAACCACACGAGGCAGCAGATGGAGGTTCAGAGAAATTGGCCTCTGAAGACACACCAGAAATCTGGTCAGTGCAAGAAGCAGCTATGGATTTTTTTTTCCCCCCTAAGGAAAGATTAGCTAACCACATTCACACTTTCGCAGAAGTTAATATTTGCAGATATGCGAACTAGGCCAAGAATTGCAAGAAGATGAGTTCAACTTGCTTCAGGAGTATAAAAGCATTTTTATCTCCTTTGAAACAAAGCACTGGACTACTTACATGGTGATTTTTAATCTATTTTTACCTGTCTCCTGAGTACTAGCTAATGGCTGCTGCCAGATGCAGAGTGGGGGAATTAGACACATCAATATTCTGCTGTGTTATGACTCCTACACTGGGAGGAGATGCATAAGTACAAAAGAAAATTTCTTAAAAGCATTGTCTATATATTGTATTAAGATACTTTAATACTAGTAACTTACACTGACACTGCTTTGTGAAAAAAGGAAAGTACTATTTCCCATTTGATACACAGAAGGGAAGAGGAGCAGAGAAAGATTATTTTCTGTCAGTAGCTCAGCATGTTTCTAGGTTCACAACTTCAGTGTTATGCTTAATGTAATTGCCTCATGCCAAGACTCAGGCATTTATCTGCCTGCACATCTTCACTCAAAGCTTAAGCTAGATAACCTTTTCTGTCAGGCTATCTACACCTAGAACATGGACAAGAGATGTACTACTGACATAGAAACCAGCAAAAAAATCCTCCCTCCTTTCAGGGCATTCCCAAGCTCTTCCTGCTTGCCACAGCGTAAACATCACCTGTTATTGAGCTGGGCATACCAGCACTATCTGCCTAAGGTCTTTTTTTCTTCTTCCTTTTTTAAAATTTCAGTTGATACTTTACCCAAGTGAACTCTCCTTTCTTGTATGTAGTTTCTTAAGTCAAGGCTGACACTCATCTGTTCAGCTTCTTAAACTTAATATTCAGCATCTTCCAGGCACACAACAGCTACAGGGAACATTTTCTTAAATGAGGGATTACCTCAAGTACCAGCACTGAGAAAACTGAGAAAAGGTTGGATCTCGGAAGTGCCAACAGCACTGTAGAAGCAGGAAGGAAAAAAATTGCTAGGGGCAAAGTAGTAACACTCTCCAATCCCTTTCAGTAACACCCTCCTGTCCCTTTCAGATACTGCACTAGACAACATCCAGCCACTTGAGCACATCACCAGTCTGATGCCATTTTTTGCTGCCAAAGGGCTCCTGGAAAGTCTTGGATGTTCAACTGCCAGAGGCCCAACCACCGATCACCCCTTAATCACCAAAGCAATCAGACTACACAGAGAAACGTGCGCTGAAGCTGCCTCAAAGTTTACAGGGTTGCCCAAGACAGAAGAACAAAAAGGAGCAAAGGATTAGCAACATTTTCTGCAGATTATTTCAGTCTCCATTCCTGTTACACACTGCAGCCAAAGAAGATGGACCTCCCAGGGCAGGAACTCTGCCTGCAGCACATACTCACACACAGATTGCAAGCAAGCAGCCAACTTTTAACCTCCTTATTGTGGACGATATTTGTATCTATGGAATATGCACATATATTGCCTTTTCTCCAACATACAGGCACAGATCTGGGAGGAACACAAAGACAAACACTTCAAAATATGTCAGTTGAGAGCAAATGGTGTTGTTTTCCTCCAGTTTATGCCACAGAAGACCTGCTGATGGGAGAGCCTTCAGCTAAAGGATTGGTCACCCCCTATGATGAAGGCAGGCTGCTGTTGGTGCACAGTGGCAGAAGGCAATGCATACACAGGCAGAAACCTCAACAGCAAGTGGAGATGTCTGAGCACATCCCAGTGATCATGTCAGATTCACACAGCCCACTTTCTATCACATGTAGATCCATCAACAGCCTCTTTAGTTTACCCTAAAATGCATCCTTCTTACAGGGAAGCAGAAAGCAAGACCATAGTCCCATATTAGCCTCAGTCTGTCACTGCACCATCCCAAGTATGGAAGAAACATGCTGTGCCTGAGTAGTCTCCTAAAATCTGTGTGATCAAGCCTGTGTTAGATGGATGAAATCTGTAGTGGACGGGTATAAAATGCTGGAACTAGTAAAAGTGGGGCAGGTTTTAAACTGCACAGAACCATGCGTCATTCTTTGGCAGAGGGAAGTCTCAGTTGCTTATGCTTTTTTGATTTTATACTGAAGTTATCAAAAGCTACTCTTCTTGATTGAAAGCAAGTAAACAAACAAAATCCCCCATGCTACCTTTTTTCTTCCCAAGAGCAGATGTTTAAATGCTTTAAGCTCATAACTAAAACAAAATGACTACATTTCCTCAGCAGAAGCTGTCTTTGCTCAGTGCCTCAGCATTAAACTGCTTCAAGTTCAGCACTTGGATGTTCACCATCACTTATGCAGAACATGGAGAGAAGCACAAAACACCACCTACACATTGCTAAGTGCACAAGGCACAGGAAAGTGTTGCTTACTTCAATATAAGAGGTGCCCCTAGTGCTGCTAAAACAATTTACTATTTAGTCATGAAGTACATGCCTGGTCATCCCTGAGAAACACAAAAGGAAACAGTGGCAGACAAAAATAAAGTGTTCAGTAACAAAGCAGCACATATCTGTCCCCTGCAAAACTCATAGCTTAACATTTTCAAATTAAATTATGTCTGCTGTATCTCCTGAAATATGAAATGCTCAACACCAGAAAGAAGGTCAGCTTAATTCTTAGCCCTTGCAATGCTCTGGCTTCCCCATCTGTATTTAATGAGAAGGTCTAGATTGATTATTAAAATCAATACTTAGAGAGCAACAATGGTAATTAGGCTGCTGAAACAGACTGGTGTTACCAACCAACACGCTGCCTCTGCAGAAGAGGGATGAAGGCTGCTAGGAGCTGTAGAAAAAGGAACACTTCTCACATTAATCTTGTTAATTATCTGCATTAAGCCTGCATTAAACTTGACACGTTCTACATTAACTTCTCAGTAATATTAGGAACTGATTATAAACCAGAATTACCTTGAAAACAGAAAGCCTAGGTCAGATATCTGCAGCAGACCAACCCCCTTCAGTAGAGACGCAGCTCAGCTGATGTCCCCATAGGGCTAACTGGCTAGCCTAGCAGGAGCCCCACTGCGCTCCTGCTCTGTGCCATCAGTTTAGTTGAGGTACAGTGTTGGGTCTGGCTTTACAGTCTGCGTGCCCTGGGGCTCGCGAGCCAGGGCAGAAGACCAAAAGCATCACCAGTGCATCAGCAAAGGCCTGTCTCAGCTCTGCCTTGAGTGCCACCTACACCACACCAGGTGGTAACAGGTTTCTCCACAAGCAATTTAGATGTTTGCAACATGCTTGCACCTGTGGGCCTACACACCTGGAGTGATGGAGCCAGTTTGCTGCCGGTTTTCTCCACATCCAAAGCTTGTTGGCCTGCTGGCCATGTGGGACATTACCCCCTCGCAGAGCTGAGCTGCCGAACCAGGATACTCTTCTGTGCTACCTCCTGCACTTAAGAAACTAAGGGACCCTTGCAGCAAAGATGCTTACTTTCAGAAGCATTCCATTGAGTAATCTACACAGCAAGCCCCTGTGCAAGCTGCTGGGATAATCCCCATTACACTAAAAAAAAAACCCACCAGTTAAACACAGTCAATAAAAATTAGCTGTAGTGAAAGGCTTTCCTGCTGCACAAGGCTACAGTAAACTTTGCAGCTTCACGTTTTCATCGCACAAGCACAGCAGAGACTATGTTTTCCCCAAAATACGTCACATGACTCCTCAGGGAGCAGCTTAGGGTGCAGGAGGGCAGGGGCACCAAGGACACACTCCTACCTCTGCCCGGCCACTATCGCAGCAGCGGCACCTTGGCCACACAAAGGGGCTCCCGCGTGCTTGCTGCTTGCAGCCACTTCTGCCAGAGGTAGCACAGCCTGGCACGGCAGCTCACGTCAGGCTGGATCGAGGCTTCTCAGCAGCTCCGGCAGAGCTTGAACATTTACTGAAGCCAAAATGAGGGGAGGGGAAAGGAAAAGGACTGTCACGTTACCCTCAGTTTGGGGTCAGGAAGACCGATTTGGAGGCGATAAAGCAATTCAGGTGGTGGTGGGAGAACATCTGAGCCAGGGGCTCCCTTCACTTGCCCTGCCTTCCGCAGCCACTGCTCCCAGAGATACCGCCACCCCAGAACACCCTCCTTCTCTCCACAAGGACCAAGGGAAGCCGCCTCAGGCCTGTCCCCTCAATGCCATAGCAGCGGGGCACACAGCCAGGCCTAGAGAGCACAAGGGAGAGAGACGGTAGATGCAACCAACCCCCTCCAGCTGCTTCAATTCTTTCTTACTGAAAGGAGCACGAACAGCTTTGCTACCTCGATTGGACCACGCAGAAAGAAAGCAACGAACGGTCTGGGACAGAAACACCAGCAAGGGAAGGCAACAAGCCTGCACCTCACCAGCACGGATGTGGCTGAACTGGTACTGTCCTACTCCTGCGTACTGGTGAAACTGAACCTGAGAAATAAATTTAGGTCTTCATTAACCTTCACAGATGGAAAGACTACTCTCACATAGGTCACTTTGTCAGCAGTTACATTTAGAAGTACAAGGAAATTGTCAGCCTAATTACATGATGAAGTTATTTCAGACACAGAACAACATTATTATGGTGACAGAGTGCTCAGGAATTAAATTCTTCATATAAACTTCAAAAATATTGAACAGACAACTAAAAACTGACATTACAGAAAGGAAATTGAGGAAGTACCTGAAGAAACATTATGATAGCAGAGAAGGCAAGATTGCCTAGAAACATGTAGAAAAGTACCAGGAGACTGCAAGCAATACTTCCCAAGCACAAATCAACAAGGGTAGCAATGTGACAAGATTACACACAGAGTCATAGAAATCCACACAGTAATTTACCCAATAACTGTGACACAGACCCTTTAGGTGACTGAGGACAAGGGTACCAGTTCATTTTTGGGCACACTTTCATTTAGATCCTGCTAAACATGCACTCTGTCTAATCATACAACAATAAAATAATAATTGTCAATTACAGCGTTCCTAAAAGAAGATCATTTTTTCAGTCAACATTAGGTAAAGTGGCAGTGTGTCAAGAAAAAGGACATTGAAACAGAGCATTTATATTTGCTAGCTGCCCACTTTCCTTTCAGCATGTCTACTCAGACAAAAGAAACTAATCCAACCTTTAACAGCCACATAAGCTTTTCAGCAACTGCAATAATACTTGCAGGAATGGCAAAGAAACAAAAAACACCCATTCAAAAGACTCCAGCAAAGCCATTCTAGCTTTGGCAGAGTTGAGGAAGCTGCTCCCTTGAGTGGAGGGGAGGACCAGGATGCTGGAGCGTTTCATTCTCAATTTACTTTGGAGGCTTGTGCACACAGGTTGGGTTTTCACTCAGTGAATCTGATCTCACCCACTCAGAACAGGAGCCAATGCAGCATCGACTGAAATCAGTGACATACTTCAGCTTCACAAATTCCTTTCCAAGTGATCTAATCTACAGTCAGGAAGCTAACAGAGTCTATCCAAAGTTAACAGCCCCAATCCTGTATTATTCTAAAAGCTTTGCAACATCAAATATCCTTGGTTTCAAAGGGAATTATTACCTTTCAAACAGAACACGTGACAATCAATTCAATAAAGACTGCAGAAAGCACGTACACAAAGTAAATAAAAAAATCAAGAAATTCTAACCCATAAAACAAATATGCAGTATGATTTCTCCCCCTCAACCAGTTAATACTTGTCTTTTTGATGAGATGATTTTATTATTAAGATGATCTTAGCTTGAAGATGAAAAAGCAAAATGCTTTTGGTACTAAATGCTATAGGCGTTAAGTATCTAAATCTGAAAAAAAAACCCACCCCAAAAAATACCACCAACCCCCCAAACCTGAGTGCATTTCTTCAGTTTTTTGAATTTTAAACACACAGAAGCGACAAGTTTTGTAGTTTGTTTTTTAAGAGGTGTTACATGCTGTATTTTGATTACTTTTTCCAAATGAACACCACAGTAGCTGCTTATTTTTACAGACAAGTATGTGAGATGACTGAGGTACAGCCTTAAATATCTGAGCTCAAGAAATGAAATTTATTATGGGTGATGACTGAATGTGTTTTAGATTGCAGCCCAAACTGCATCTATCAACTGCCCAATTCCAGGAAATATTCCCCTTCATCACTGCAGTTGCTATTAGCAAAGGCAGGAGCAGGGGACAGAAAGCCATAGGCTGGAGCTGCAATCTTGTCAGACTGTGAAAGTGAAGAGAAAGCCAAGCTACATGGCACAGCTATATACCACCCCCCCATAACCCACATCTCATGTTTCTTTTTTTATTTATTTTATTTTTTTTTTTTTTTGGAGGGGGAAGAGGAAAAAAGAAAAAGCAGCTTGATGGGCAAGTTCAAGCCATGCCACACAAGGGATCAAACTATGTGTCACCTGCACTGCCCACTAGCAGAGACAGACACCCAGCTGCAATACAGCAGCTCTTTCCAAAGTAGACGTTACAGGTCAAGCAAGTACTTTCCATGGCAACGTCACCAAGAGTTACATGCCCAAACCAGAATTCCTGCCTGTCAGCAGGACAGGAGCACACAAGGCTAGGACAGGGGTACCGGTGGGTGACCCTATCGTGCCCCACAGCCAGCCTCCCTCCCCACAGCACAACAGCAGGACGACCTGGGTAGAAGCAGCAAGCCCACTAGCACAGGGAATACGTTTTCCACACCATTTGCAATTTTTTATTTATTTGTTTTTTTTCAAATGAATAATCCAGACTGGTAGCACATACCTTCCTCCCTCTAGGTACCCGTCTTCCCCCACTTGAGAAGCAGGAAGGAAACAGGGATGCTCAAAGCCACCTTCCCGCCTTCACAGGTCAAGGTACAGCAGCTCCAGGAGCCCACGTCCATAGTGCACTTCCAAAATCCACTGCACAGGCAACACTGCTGCCCCAGAGTACTGCTTCCCACAGAGGCAGCACAAGCTACAGGCAAGACCACAGCAAAAGAAGCAAAAAAGCTTCCTCCACCCCCAGCCCACACTAATTTATAGCTCCTCATCAGTTTAGCAAGGGACACCTGGGCACAAGCCACCTGGTCCTAGGTCTCAGAGGGGAAGTAAGGTACTCATGGTGGTAATGCTGGGGGCACTTTCTGGACCGGACTTTTCAGGAACAAAGTTTCCTGGGAAGGCTGGAGCAGTTGCTTCCCTGCTGCATCAGCAGCACTCAGCCTCCCATGGCCCTGCTTGCTGCGGGTCAGACGCGCATCCTCCCCTCAAGCAAGGGCAGAGTGTTTGTGAGGGAGGAAACATGGAGTGCAAGCACCCACATAGCCTCAAATCTGGCCCATGGGGGTGTCAGTCAGGTGGGCACTAGCTCACTGTGACTTTGATTCAGTTGAGTGTTAAATTATAGTACTAGTAAGTTATAGTGGTGTTTTGCTGCTAACAATAATTACTGAGGGAAAGAGGGTATAATAGAATAAATCCCAACTAGTAAAACAATCTGGTGTTCTGAGTTACTGATTTCCTGGGTTTTCTTTTATCATCCATTTGTTATCTTGCTATCTATAGAGTTTGAAAAGCTCTGAAACACATGTAAGTTAACATGTTTGTTCCAATATTCATCTGTTTTTCTTGACTGTAAATAAAATTAAGCCTGCAGTATAATTTTATATTTGGCTTATGTTTGATGTTCCCTCATAAATTATGATTTCCATGTTCTGCTACAAGAACCATTATACGTCACTAGCTTGCTTTTGTACTTCTCAAAAAAAAATTTTAAAAAATGCAAAGCACAATTTGTGAAGGCAAAGCATGACAAGCAAAAGCCTGCCAAAGCTGCTGTACGATTACTGATAGATAAAAGCTTACTTGTTAGAAAAGAAACACAGCTGTTCTGCAAGAATATCAGAATTCATTATCATAAATTACTTTTAAGGCCACTTCCAAGAAAATTTCAAGGCCTTACACATAGGTGACCAAATGAGCCTGACCATCAGCTGGCCGAAGGCTTAACAAAGAGAGACAAAACTGGACCAGAGCTGCAGCACTTCCCTAGCAGCACTCAGTCAGAGGAACCGGGACGATGGCAACCAGGAGCAAACCAAAGGTCTTAGTTTTGTGCAAATGAGGCACAATTTTCCTTGCAAAGAGCAGAATTCTGCAAGAGCAGTCATGCTTCTACATTTCAAAACAAAGCTCCCTTGGCCTCATTAGAGCCATTCCAACAGACACATGGGGTATGTTGCAGGCTCTGAACTGCTGTTACCCACTAGACCTGTAATTTGCTTCTCAAGCTTTAGCAAGCTTGTATAAAACCAAGGTCATAGCAGAAAGAATAAAAACAAAAGGTTCAAGTTTAGCTGGATTGCACAGGCTCTCAGTCAATTCAAATCTGGAACAGTGTGGTAAAAGTCCCCCAAAGCATTTCCATCTATCCTCAATGAGCAGTAATACAAAATGCAAGGGATAATTCCTCCCTCATTCCCCAGCTTCATTTAATGTATCCACACGTGTTCATTTTCTCAAAGGCCTAGTATTTCCCTACTCTAGCTTCATTGTGCCTATCTGGGTCTTCAGGGTTTAATTAACTCTTACACAGAATGATTGCCTTCAGCTGATTTTTCAAGGCTAAAGTTGGGAATTAACCCTAAATGTTCAGCTGTCCAGCTAACCTGGACCATCCATACAATTGCCACTGGTAAGGACTTTAGGGTCTCTATCATGTTGACAGAAGTCCTGTGCACCTTATTACAGCAACACCACGTTCCATCGGCTCCTCTCCGCAGGGAATGATCCCTTCTGCACGCAGCCTTTGACCGGAGTGAGCAGCTGCTCTCCACCTCTACAGGCTGCACACATTGAACTGGCATCTTGAGGGACACTGCACGAACCCACTCCCACCTTCGTGCTTCCCAGGTGCCTGCAAGGGCTGTCTGATGCCTCCTGTAGCAAGTACACAGTCCCCCGGCCATGGAGCCCATGGCTGTGAAGTTTTTCAATAAGATGCGTTGAGTCTCTTTCCATCCTTTCAACTATAAAGCAGTTTAAAGTTTTCTGGAGGCAATTACCAAGTTCAGTGAAGGGGAACTGGATTCTAAATTACTTGTATTGCAGAATGATAACCCTTATAAGATTAAAAACAAACCACAGGAAGACAGAAAAAATAATGTTCATCTATAACAAAATAATTATGAAATAATGAGTCTCCAGATTAGTTGATATGCACAGTGATGACTGTATCTATAGTGCTTACTCCTAGCACTTTCTTACCCCATACTTCATTCTTTTATATGAAAATGTCTTCTAGGAAGCCAAGGGAAAGGAGTGCATTGCATAATTTGCCTTTCCTTGCCAGCACTGCAGATCTGCTGCCACTGCTTTGCCCTGAAGGCACTTTAGCCTACATTTACTACTCTCTACACACCGGTGGATGTCCTTAATTGTTATTCTTTGGGTACAGAAACACTTCAGTCTTGCTGAAAAAGCTGCCTAACCTTTCATAAAACATCTGAAGATTCACTAAGATGTAGAAAAAGGACAAATCATGACTGTGTTTAGCATCTCAGGCGTGGAAGACATCTTCGTCCCAGCTTAAACTTAGGATTTGGGCTGGTTTTACGCATGAACGTTTCCTAGACCTTTCTTAGTAGCATTAATATACAACAAAGGAAAAGGATACTTAGAGATCCTCAAAAGATTGTAATGACTTTTATTTTCTGGAAACTGGGCAAATAATGAGAATTAAAAGGAGCTCAATAGCCACAGCCACTAGAAGTCTGGAACAAACTGACAAAAAAATGTAATGACTTGCCTAAAGACTCTACAAACACGACTTGAAACTGAAGGTCAGAAGTTCCTTCAGCAGGTGATTTAGGATTTTCAGTGTCAGCCAGAAATAAAGCAAGGAAAATGTGGATAGTTTCAATGACATGCTTGACTTCATACAGACCCTAACATCACTGCAGTTAGAAAACTGTAATTTTTTTCTATGAAAACAAATGTATGTCTTCATAGATTCCCCCAAATGCTGCACTACATTAGCATAAATATATTGTACTATCACAGAAAAAAAATGAGATTTGTTTAAAAGTCTTTCTACATTCTAGATTTTTTTTAAAACAGGAACAGAGATTCATGTATGTGCTGGAGGGACTGTTCCAGTGTATGTATCATTACCTCTAGAAATCCGTTTAGGTACAGGTTCATATCATCTTGAAGACCTTTTTTTATAATTAAATTTTTGCCTGAGAAAGAAGTGCTATAACGCTATGAGAAACTCTTCTACTTCCTTCCTGTTGTACCTGATATTCTGTGCCAGCCACTGAAAGAGTAGGAAGCCCTGTGGCCTTGCCGAGGTGCTTCAAGACTTATACTTTTTCCAAGATAATCATTAGCCCTTATGGGTAACCTCCTGCATATGATGTCCTCATGAAGAACACTAGTGTCCTCAGGGGTCACTTGTACAGCCCGGACCATCTGAGCTAGCTTCACTCCTCACATTTAAGAGTGGAGAAAGATAAGTGAAAGCCCTCCAGCAAAGCTCTCAGTGTTGTACAGTGGGCAAAGAATCGTAGCTTTGCAGCTGAACAGAACTGGTCAAATAAATAACCTTCAAAGGTTTTGGTAGTTCAGGCACTTCTATAAAACCAAATCTGGAATTACATTGACAAATACTTCATCTAGCAACTAGTATCTGCTACATATATCATTACTATCCCATAAACTTATAGAAGACAATATCAGAGGGACCAGAATTACTCTGTAGATGGCATAAACTCAATTATAAAATTACCAGACACATTTTGTTCTGCTGTAATTGCATAGATACAACGGAGAGTGAAATCCAGCCCTTTTGCTTTTCCACATAAGGGTACAACCAGTTTTTTCAGAAACTGATTTTGTCTTCTTTCCCCAGACCTCCTTAAAAAGTATTCCACTTAGTGGTTTGTTATTTTTTTTTAATTTTGATTGGGGATGGTTGTTTGGGATATAGGTGAATGGAAACTGGGCAAATAATGAGAATTAAAAGGAGCTCAATAGCCACAGCCACTAGAAGTCTGGAACTTATTTTGTGCTGGATATTCCTGTCTTTTTGTCTCTTCTCCTCCCATTTCTTCCTTTATGGTTGCTATTTTGACAATTGACCTACAGGTAATTATATGCAAATGTAACTTTGCAATGGTTTCCATGACAATTCTGTGATGCTTCATCTTTGGATACATGTTCTCAGGCACCTTGCTCAACAAAGTTGATACACATATGGTTATTAAGTATCTCTAATTTATCCTGATTTTAACACCAAAATGATGGCTGAGCGTGTATTGTCTAATGTGGAAAAATGTACATTTGCAGTAGCTACTTTAATAGTTTGGGGGTTTTGCATCATTTCAGCTTTTAAATTGTTCATAAAAAATAGTTTTATCTTAGAATTTGCCATTTTCCAAAACCCTAGGTTCCTACCTCACATTTAAAACATAGTGGTTTAAATACGTTCTTTTACTGCTTCTATAAAAAAAACCTCCTAAACATGCTTCCACTGCTTAATTGGCTAAAGTAACTGCTGGCCTGAATGTTCTAGAACCAGTTATACCCGTATCATTTCTATAGGTCACCAATAATAAGCCCTGTATGTATCTCTGAATCTTCATTCAGCTCAGTTAATTGGTGTTTGGAAAACGTTATTTTCTCATGTCAGAATATTCTGACTTGAGTAATTACTGGTACAATTTCCACCCTAATATCATCAACCTCATTATAAGCAATAATAAAGCCTCACAATAGCCTGTTGAAAGAAAAAATTATCATCCTTGTTGAGTAGCATATGAGAAGAAGGCCTATGAGACATAGTATTATTTTCAAACAGTGTCTTAATCATCTGTCTGTTATCACTGGAGAGGCAAAGGCTTACCTGAATAATTATGGTATCTCAGTATCACTAAAACCAGACAAATGTTGCTTATGACATCCTAAATCACTGGCAAAACATTTGTAGAATTTTGCTGCAATTTGCCTTGAAACATTATGTGACATGGTTGTCTAGAAGATTCTTACCTAAAGCAATTTAAACCATTTCTGTGCCCGTATTACCTTGCAATACAACATGGCCAAGTAGCTGAAAGTCACATAGCAGAAAAAAAACCCCAAGGCAAACAGCTGCCCTGACTGAGACCTATATCTAATTACCAGACCTCTCAGACAGCGCCCTCCGAACGGTTTTAACAGAGACAATTTTCCTCCTTGGGCTCCTGCTCTGCTTGGTTCCAGCCAGAGAAATCTGTTCCTGATCAAAACATGCAAACTCCACACAGATCACCAGCCGAGTCAAGTAATTACGTTAGGTTTGACCCAGCCTACTCATTGCACTCGTGCTTATTTCACAAAATAAGCAAACAGCTATTAAAAAGTTCTTCAGTTTGTTTACTCCTTTCTCTCTGAATCTGATTGACTGGATTAATCCCTGTGAAACTGCTACCCGTTTCCCAACCTCTAACACTCAAAAGACCTAGAATCAGAAGTAAAATATCTACTAGGAAGACCAGCACTTCCTGACCTGTCCATCCTAGCTGCAAAGTGCTCTCCTGCAGCACAGCAGCAATCAAGGTGATGAATTTGTTTTAAAGAAAACCTTGAAACCTCTTGCAAAGCTGCAGGGAAAACAGCCCACGTGCATCAGGCTTTGCAGCCTCTAGGTACAGTCTGGGTTTGGGAGACCCTGATACAAGAGCATATGCTGCTTGCTAAGAAGAAAAGCTTTTCAACCCTGAATAACCCAAATCAAGCAGAACAGAAATTTGCAAAAGTGCCTCCCATGGGGAAGCATCCTTTTGAAGTTCAGGAACGTTTCCCGAGGGGTTGGTGTTCTCAGCTGGGTACTGCACAGAACCCAGCTCTTCAGGACGACTGACAGCACAGCTTTCCACCAGCTCCAGTTTACAAGGTTTTCAGGGACAGCAAAAATTCATCTCCACATGGGCAATGCACATCGGTCTGGGGGAAATGAAACACCTCTAAGTGTTTCAAAATGCATGTTGACTTGCCTTAATGTTACAAATTATTACGTTTTGAGCTCAGATATGTGGCACTTGTATTTTCAGACTCTGTTTCTCCTGCAGTCATTCTATTTGTAAACCAGCACCTGTAGGAACAAAACATTATTATTTATAACTCGGCTCTGTCACATAAACCAACCGTCTGCCAGATCCCTTACAATACTATGCAACAAAACAGAGCAACTAATGCTGCAAATCTAATTTTACCTAAAATGTGAAGCACTAAATGAGGTTCTGGTCATGGCTGGTTTTACTTCTCTGCATAAAATGCAGCAAGTTGCTTGGTTCTTTGGTTTCTCGTTCTCTTCTATAGAAACCAGAATAAGAAGGCTAATGTAAACAGGGCAGAAATTCAGATTAGAAGTACAAGTAATCCCAGAATTTCAGAACTGAACTGTCTGAAATGCTAAAGCTTTGCTCTGGCTACAGGATGAAGCACATCTCTGCTGTGTGATACTTTCAGAACTGCAAGTATTTTGGCTGCAATAGCAATGATTTCTGGTGGTTGCTGAAGTCTAGGAAAGGTTCACTGGGAAATAAAATTCTGACTTGCAGAAAATGGTTGACTTGGGAAGCTGTTCTTCCAGGACAGAAATGGATGTTGTAGCCAATGACCACAGTGTGAGCAACTGAGATTCAGAAATGTTCTGGATTAGTCCTGGTATAAATCCAGCCTGTACACAGTTGGCACGTCAGCTGGTTTGATGATCTCCTCTTCTAACCATATCCCACTTTTCACCTGAAAAACTGGGAAGGGTTTCTCAAAACTAAAAAAAAAAATATCAACTATTGGAATCTGGAACTGCTTATTGTCTCACAGAAATGACACCAACGGTACAATTTTCTCTATTTCATAAACTACCCTGAGATGCTTCTGAGAGCAGGTCACATGGTAGTTTATTCCAGCAAATAGATAAAGTCCAGAATCAAATCTGGTAATAAACTGTCTGGCATAGTCAGCCTGCACTGAGATGCTCACTGCCTCAGAGCCTTTGTATCTAATTATCTATGTGGAATAAAGAAAATTAAGACAAAACTTCTCCCTTCTTCCCATGGAAATGTAACTCCTTTTCTATAGCAAAACTACTTAATTAATATGCTTTTCTCTTCAACCCTTCTGCTCTGTTATTTGAAAACAAATTCCAGTTGTCTTGGAATACCAGCATCTCTCAATGAAAATGTGTCAAGTTGACTGTGACATATCAGGGAATGCTCATGCAAATGGTACCCTCACAAAAAGCGAGTACAAAACACAACCTCTTTGTCTAAATATGAATGATGCCAAATAACCTAGAAAAGAAACATGCTGTTACTGAAAATGGGGAGATAAACCAGGAGCTTTATGGTAAGTCATTCATGATGCAAAGGTTATTGATTAGCAGAGTCTGACTGTGATTTGTTCAACCAATAATAAAACTTTATCTTAAAGCAATAGGAGCCCCTGGTGCTGTAGCTGTGGGCAATAGCATTGGCCTTCTGTGCTGTAAAGAAATCCAAGGAAAAGATGTCCAGCAAGTTTCACAAAAGCAGCCTCAGCCTGGTTTTCTTTCTCTAAATCTTGTCATGATGCTACTTAATATTTCACTCGGAAATCTTGGCTAAATGGAACTAATTTTATTCCAGTTCCTCTGCTACAATGTATTATTAATACCCCATTGTTGGTAATTCTCTTATTACAGCTTAGGTGATCTCGTAGAAAAGATAAATACAGTGCAAAACTTACAGAGATGGGTGGAATTGAAATCACTAACAATTACAATAACGAAAAAACTGCATGTGTATGTATTTAACTAAGGGTACCTTGTAATTACTTATGTCACTGAGCTCTAAATTACTGGAAAAATCCCAACATTTTCCAAGTGAAGCAAACATGACAAACTAAGCATATTAAATACTACTTTTTCTTGCTGCTGCTTTTTTTTATTATTTTTTTTTCTGGCCAGTGTACTGGAAGTCACTGGCTGCTGAGTCAGTTCCTATTGCATTATCTAACGTAAAGCTTTCTCTCATTCTAGTCATCACAAAAACCAAAACTCAAAACAGATTGCTGAGAAATTGTCAGTAGAAAATACATTTGTCATACTCACTACGTAACATCACAACGACCCACGATGACATAATGTGGTCAGAATACCATAAAACATTAGGATTGGAAAAAGATCTCATTAGAAGTTCTTTATAAAGAAGTGCTTTTACAGAATAGCAAAGAAGCAGCTCTTTCTTTCAAAATAGCTAGCAA
This sequence comes from Microhierax caerulescens, assembly GCA_035590215.1. Taxonomy (NCBI): domain Eukaryota; kingdom Metazoa; phylum Chordata; class Aves; order Falconiformes; family Falconidae; genus Microhierax; species Microhierax caerulescens. The sequence goes on along the minus strand of JAVJGJ010000059.1, from coordinate 38,608,577 downwards.
AATATTCTTTTGAGAAACTGTGCTAAATACCTGTAATTTATGTTCATGTAAATCCTCCCTGATTGATTATAATGAGTCTCCATTTGTCTTGTAAACCGAATACTTAATCACTGTGTTCAAAATTACATCAGGTTATTACAGTGTTCAGTATGTCTAAAATGAAGTTATTAACTAGCTGATTTGCAAGCCTGAAGCAACTTCAGAATCTGTATTAAATACTACATTATTTATATCTCGGGATTTTACGGAATTTGCTCCATCTGGCTCTCTGTGGCTTATAAAACAAGCTGCCAGTAATTAAAACTTCTGCCACTGACCACTGCAGGCTTCCAGCAGAATTCAGCTGCAGAAGGTGACATGCACAGAAATGCTGCTTATCAAATTTTAAGACGGGGGTCCTCAAACTAAGGCCGGTAGGCAGGATATGGCCCCCCAGGGTCCTCAATCCGCCCCCCCAGTATTTACAGAACCCTCCGCCCCCGCAGGGGGTTGGGGGGGGGGAAACCAAGCAGCCACAGATGACTGCCTGCCACTTCATCCACGCGCTGGCCCCCTGGTTAAAAAGTTTGAGGACCCCTGTCTTAAGAGATGGACATGAAAAAGCCTGGGTACTTGTGAGATTTGAGGGAGTTCAGGCATGTAAAGCATAAAATCTGATCTTAGGAAACTCTGGTTCACCTAGTCCTGCAAGGTCCTCACTCTCACCATTTTATGTTGATACTCCCCAGGCACTCGGAGATGAGCTGCTGAGGATGGCCCATCTGGGTGAGGAGGAGTTCAGCACCCAATGCACTCCTGCCTGGCCAGGTTATTCCTCCACCAACCGGTCCTTGGGGCGGCTGCCTAAGAGCCCACGTCACTCACACCGACAGGACAAAGCTTGCTGCAAAAGACACCAGCCATTATGTCCAACACAGAGCTCAAAGTGCTGGTGCTCTTCGTAGGACTCTCCAGGACTTCCCCACTGGGCATCCAAACCACCTGACTGGGGGCTGTTTTGCACAGGGCCTCCTGCAGGTCTCTCCCTGTGAAGAAAACTGGCTGCAATTGCCTAAAGCAGAGAGAAGCCCTGGATTCTCACGTCTACTACAAACTCTGCTTGTGCGTTTTCTGCAGGGGCTGTTTGTATTAGCAGAAACTCTCCTGGGTGACAGGAGGACCAGGACTGTGCCATATGACTCAGCAGTGCATATTTACACTAACCAGTGCTACCTGGGGCTCCTGCCAGGAATGCCATACCTGGTTTATCCCAAAAGGTTTAGGGAGAGCTGCCCCAGAAGAGCAGGGCAATGCCCCCTTGCCACCCTGGGAAGCAGCTGGATTTAAGACTTAGTCCAACTATTGCATTAGTCAACCCTCTGCAGCACCACATAGTTCCCACCACGCAAGCACAAAGGAGCTCAGCTACTTAAACTGGGTTTTGATCCCATTGTAGGGAACAGATATTCTAATAGCTTCCAAAAGCATTTATTTTTATTATTTATTTTTATGTATTAAAAATGATATTTTTAAGCATTTAGACTTTAATTACTTGCCCAGGGCTAGGGATGATGAAATGCCCTCTGCAGACAAGCGCATGTAAGTATCACTTGATTTGCGTAGGATTTGAAACTGTCATCAGATTTCAGGTTGAATTTCACTCACAGGGGGGTAGTGGCAGAGCTAAGTAAGAAACACTCCCATTTCCCTGTTCTTCCATCTGCCCAGAAAGACCAGGCCATCCATGCCATGTTCCTGTTTAAATAATTATGGAGGCCCCAGACTGTTAACTCTTTTAATAAATATCCATTTTTTGCCATCGATTTTAATTTATTGAGACATTGTTCTTGGTCTGGTGTGAGTGTGACAGCAAGGCTGTTAATCAGCCAGACATGCCAAAAACTAGGATAACAGAAAGGATCAGAAGCTGTCCCTTGATATGCCTGCCTTCCTCCAGGACTCTGGTGATACTGGCAGTCAGAATCTCTCAAAACAGTAAGAGCGGCCAGAAAGGCGGGGTAAGAAAGATACTTATTTTGGGTGTATTTTGTCCATGAGATATAAGAGATTTTCCTCTGCTACAATATCTGTGCCTCCATAAAATGGTTTGGTACTCTGTGAGATTGAAAAGCATGGTATGTTCATGCCTCAAGCCACTGAGGGTAATTAAGGGAATTGAAAACAACATGAGGTGCTGGAAATGAGAGGGTAGTTTGTGTCCCAGAGCGATTTACTTACAGGGATCACCCTGCAGTAGGCTTCAGAAATGACAAGTGCTCACTGAATCCCGCAGACACTGAGAGATGAAATCTCTTTAAGATATCCAGGGGAGGGAGGACAAAGAAGGCAGGGCCAGCCCCAAACACCTGAGAGCTTGGGAGACAAGAAAGTGGTTCCTACTTCTCACATCTGTCAGCCAGCCTCCTCGCTAATAAATCCTTGACAAACGCATACCTCAGGCATTTGGCAAATACCTGCAAAACAAGGTTTAAGAGTAGGGACATTCCCTGCCCAATATTTTTTTGAACACACACCAGCAACATCTGGCACTGGGAACTGATA
>JAVJGJ010000059.1:38595414-38606013 GCA_035590215.1 Microhierax caerulescens | reverse complement strand
GGCTTTCACTATAGTAACAATATGAAATCTTTTCAAGGAAGATTTATCTATGGAAGATTGATGGGCTAAAATGACAGCACTTGGGTGACATGACAGCTCTTCCAGCCTCTGCTGCAACTATGCACAGCTACTCCACCCTCAGCTGAGCACTCTGGAGAGATGCTTCTCTCCAAAGCTGCCAGCAGTTACATTTTACTCAACAATACTAAGCAGAAGTAAGTGATCTAATGGCAGGTACCTGCTGGGATGCATCACGCTTATTTATAGGGGTTGCAATTATTACAGGGTAACTGCTGTGCTTTTAGTTCTTGCTAATTTTGTTTGGCTCATCTTCTCTGATTTACATGCAGAGCATGGGTTTCTTAACACAAACAATTGTGTGAGTTACAGGAAAATCTTAAGTGAACAGCCTGTTTTCTGTAAGTGAGGCTGTACTCAGAAAAGTGCTTCCTACAGACAGCATCATCGTGTCCTTCAGCTTGCTTAGGTATTTTCTATCACCTGCTCACAAATTTTCTTATCAAACATGGTCACTTTTCCTTCTTTTTTTTTATAAAAGATTCCTGAAACGACAGTCCTTCATACTGAGCACTGGGGTTTTCATGCTGAACACAGACAGGACTCATACCACCAATTTGCAGGCATGGTTGGGCTTGGTTGCTTGGCTGCTAGGTCCATCTAATCCTCGCCTGATCTGACGCTCCAGTGCACTCTGGGGTAAGGAATAATGAACACAAACATAAAATAACCTGCCCATCTCCCAGATCAGGTCTCACTTGGCCTGTATACTAAAGCTCTTATTTGCTAAAACACAAGAAATTGAAATCCCTTCTATGGCAACTTCATGGAGCAGGGAGTACTTGCACACAGAAAGGGAAGGCAGACAGTGGGCCTTGTGAAGGAAGCTGTCTGAGCAGCAAGACAGTATGAATTTAGAAAAAATACAACATCCCTCATCATCGATTGCCCCATTCCCAGGAAAGTGACTTGCAAAGTCCTGACATTTTCCCTTTGTATCATCAGTATCATCATCAGGCAGCAGTAATACTGTTAGTAGCACCCTTAACCTTCTATGGTATTGGCTTAATGGTGCTCAGAGCCAGACCCAAAACAAAGCACAGCTGCCTGAAGCACAACCACACCAGAAATGAGGTGACCAAATTCAAGAACCCACCCCTATGAAAACCCCCCTTCCCACTGCAAAAGCCAGCAGCTGCTGCTTTGCTGCTCTAGACACCTAGGCTGTCCACATCCGTGGGACGTGACTCGCAGTGTACTGACGGTGCTGCGTGGGTGCTGCGGTTCTGCTGCCACCTTTTCCTTTCCGATGGGCAGCAGCACAGCTCCATGCTCACCAGCTACTAAGAGTGGAGTAGGGACAGGACACAGGCCTGTGCCACCTCCATTTCAGCCTGCAAAAGTATCTTTGCCTATCAACTGGGCAACAGTAACTGGCTGCTGCCCCCACTAAGAACCAGGGAGATGGGGCGAAGTCCCTTCTGCTTCTCCCATCTCCTGTCCCCGCTGACAGCGGCAGAGCAGCCAGCTACTGGTAGGGAGAGACAGACATGGCTTTAAGCACAATACACACATGCATGGGTAGCAACCTAAAGAAACTGATTAGAAATTGTTTTTTCCAATCTTGTATTTCCCCCCACATCGTAAACTTGGCTGAAGCTGGGCTCCCATGCAGCTGAGAAGGGCTTGGGGCAGGCCAGGAAGACAGTGAGAGAACACGAGAGAAGAGAACCTTCCCATGGTACTAGAGGAGAAACTGTCCTTGGAAAGGGGACAGACAGCCCCTGCTCTAACCTACAGGCCATGGGATGCTTATGCATCTTGCATGAGGGCACTGGACAAACAGTATAAACAAGCTAATTCCCTTTGTGGAGTTGATTAGTGTTACAGAGCACTGAGACTGCACAAACAACACCCCTGCTGGGATTTACCTAATTTATTCAGTGATGCAGAAAAGAATATAGCCCACACCTTCCCCAGGCTATACTGAATCTTCAAGGCTGACAGATTTTATTTTGCTTAAGAAAGCGAGTGACACTTTTCAGAACTGAAGTGATTTTTAAGGCTCCCAATATACCTTTGTTTAACTCCTGTATTTAAATTGTGTTAATCCAACCCTTGAGATTATACACTCTGATGGAAAGCAACTACCAAGGCTGGTAACTGTCTGTAAGCCATTGCTAGAGAGAACAAAGGACATGATCTTTGGTCTGAACCGGTGCTACCATTCATTCATCTCTCCTGGTTGCCCACATCCAGATGTAGCCCTTAAAGCAACCCTTAAATGTATCACTTCAAACTTTATAGTGTCTCAGCACTTCTCCGCATAAAAATCAGTTGGTAGCTTTTAAAAGGCACTTGTATCTTCCTAGAAGCTAGGCAGGTGGGATTGCCAAAAACCAAGCAACAGCAGTCATACACAGTGTTTTATTACTACTACTACTAAATTAATCATAGCAAATTATAATATCTAATGTTTAATAACGCTGGCACAATTAAAAGAATGTGTGTAGTTTTATTAATGCAGTACCTCAGGTATGTCCTTTAAACAGAACTTCAGAGCCTGAGGTTATTTTTAGCCAACCTTAACATCAGACATTTTTTACTCAGTTGCAGGTTGCTGTTTAGCACACTGCTGGGTGTGCGGTCTCCCTCCCTTCCTCATTTCAGATGATACTAGTTTCTCCTCAAAGTTTTAAAATTTAGCAGCTCCCTCGCATTTCTTACATTTGAAAATGAAGTTCAAACCCACATGGAAGCTATATGATCTACTTGCTGCAGAGGTTGGTCATTTCTGACTCTTGTCTGTATCCACTCACTTATTTGGCAAGAGTCAGGTTTACTTTTGAGCCTCACGTTGTGGAGGTTGTTAAGCATCTGCTGTCACTTCCTCAAAAAGTACCTATTTGCAGTTGTTTGCTTTGCTTAAATTAATGCATTAGATTTGAACTGCAGAGAACTCACACTGTATGTTTTGTCTCCCTAAGCATTATATGGTTTATAAAAGAAAATATAATTTATACTGCAATTAAAATTAAAAAATTAGGCCATTGATTTGAGCTTCCATTAAGCATGTGTCTGTGCAAGAACCAATGCCACCATTGCTTCCAAGTATCAGCTTTTCTTCTAACGTGAAAAGGACCAAGGAATTAAAATTGCAGAAAAACAGGCAAACCCAACACTCACTCACTTGGCAGCAGCACAGCATGTTGCTGAGGATTTCATGGGATTTATTTTATACTGTACCTGCTCATCCAAGGTGGCAATATTTATAGTGAGATTTGGAGAAGTCTATTGTTTTAATTAAGGACTGTGTTCATAACTGAACTGGTGACTGAAAAGCACTCAGCAAGGTGTTGATGAGATGGTCGATGGTAGTTACCAGCCTAGGTTTCCATTTCCCTTACGGCTAATTAGCTTAACAAGCAAGGAGTTGGCACTGCACCCCGAGAACCTTGAAAGGAAAAGGAGAACAAAGGACTTCCAAGGATAAAAAAAAATCCAAACCTTTAAAAAAATAGCAGTTTTGAGGAAAAGGTAAGTCTTGCTTCTTTAAAAAAAAACCAAACAACTTATGATGTGAATTGTAAATTAATGTCCATATTAAGTTGTTTCTACTCTATTTAGTCCGCTCAAAACCTATGTACTATCTAAGTACTATCTGAAAGAGCTGAAGAGAAAGTTTAAAAAAGTACAGGGTTACTCCCAAATTTTGTCCCCTTTGAAAACACACAACTTTGTAGCATGTTATTATTATGGGGTAGAGATGCACTATTGCTAACATTCGTACTTCTCACTGAAAATCCTGTAGTATTTGCTGTTTCACCTATAAAAAGCTGTTTCTTGGAACAAAGTGATTACATGACAATCATTTTTTAATAAAAGTGCAGGCACTCACACTTGTGTGGTAATGCTAAATGTTCAAATACAATGAAAAATTAATAACAACATATTTCTAGGGCCTAACATTTTCCTACACTAGCAAGTTAAGTTCTAAGACTGGCTGTTCTTCAAGATTGTATGGAGCTACCGTAGCAAAAATTAATCAAAGAATAGGTAAGGCTACAAATAGTCTTCCTGAGGACCTTTAGGCAGAAATGCCAAAACTTGGTGAATGCTACTTCATCCACTATGAAATTATGCATAAGCTGTCATCTTTAGTCCACTGTGATCTCCTGAGTGATGAAAGGTTTAATGCCTCAGAGGGCATGGTCTCTGTTCAGCACTTCTGGAGAAGAAATTTACACAAGGCAGTGGGTATTATGTCTGGCAAAGGATCTTCTGACAGGTCTCTAAGTTCTTTTTGTTTACACTATTTTCTTCTCAAGAAATTGTCATCTAATCTCAGAAAGACAAGCATTCTTTCAAAACAAAGAAGGATTTAATTCCCCAACTCACTGGCAGAAACCAAGAAGTGGCAGACTTAACTAAGAAGTCACAGTTTTCTTTTGAACATCGATTCAAAACAAGCAAACCAAAAAGTCCAGGCAAAGCTGTAAATCAGATTCTGATCCCATCAATATCAGAGCAACAATTCAGTACTTCAGCCTACGTAACTGATAATACGATATGGTCCATTCTCCTTTAATGGCGAAAAGTAGTACGTTTTCCAGCAGAAATCTTCCCAGCATGTCTGCGATCTGGACTGGGCTTTGGAATATTGTTAAGTCCAGGCCACTTTCCAAGATACAATGCTTAAGTGTTTGGGTTTTGTTGCTCCTTAAAAAGTTTTACAAACTCTTATGGCTTCATTTGTGATCTTGGACCTGTGAAGGATAATAGGTTGGGAGAGAGTCACTGCAGACAGACAATTCCTCAGTTCCAAGCTTCAAGTCAGCCTGTACTGGGTCAGATTCACCCTCCAGTGCCGTGCAGTTTCTCAGCTGCAGTTCTTTGGTGAAGCAGAATTCAATCTGACCAATTGTTTGTGCTTTTTCACCCTAGAAACATGAGGGATGAGATCAGCTTAATGGGGAGAAGAAAATCAATAAATTCTTCAGATATATTGCCTTATCTATAGAATACAGTAGTGCTTATTTGTGTATTTGCCACTTGAAAAATGTGAAGGAGACAGGTACCAGAAGTATCCGCTCTGGATGGACAGAAACAAAACACATCCCAACATTATTCAGCAACATGGGGAATCTGCCAAACTAGTAAATCTCATTATGAAATGCTGTGACACAGATTATCTTAGCATTTATCAAATATGCATAGTACACAGAAGCTGTTCACCTTAATCATGAGCTTTGGCTGAACTCTGAATATTGAAGGTATGTGTGACCTGAAAGCCACCTTTCACCAACTCTCTTGTAGCAGGATGGGGATTGAGGTAAAGAAAATTCTCCAAAACTGAGCAAAAAAACCTTGGTTTTGTAATAGCTTTTACTGAAAAGAACATAGAAGCAAGCTGTCAAAACTAGCAGAAATGTCATTTTTGGACTACAGGACAGATTAGGAGAAAAATACTGGCCACAAATAAGACAGGCAGGCATGGAAGCCTTTCATGTGGGACAGAAGATTATACAAAAATCCCCCCAAATGCTCAGGTGTGACAAAAATGTATGTAGAAAAAAATTGGTTTTGAAACCATTGAGCAGCACCAAAATACATATACAAGACAAAAGTAACTGTGGTGGAGTATTTTTTTGTTCTTTGTGTTTGGGGTTTTTACTGTTGGGGTTTCTTTGGGTTTTGGTGGGGTGTTTTTTTGTTTAGAGTGTGGGTTTTTTTAAGAAATTTAAGAACACAGCAAGTATGTAATGTTTTAAATATCAAAGCACCTCCATAACGCACTTCAGGCATTGACAAGGCTGGAGTTCTGAACTGGGCTATCTTCAAACAAATGTGGTGTACTCTTTCCTTTCTATTACCCATTAGCTTCAGCTGCCAAGCACAGGAAACTCAAGCTGTAAATTACTTCCACATAATCTGAGCAGTACCCCAACTGGACTAAAAGCAATGGCAAAACTCCAGTGAACAGAGCTAGAAACTGAAGTCTGTGTTAGCTCTGTATTTCTGCAACATCAAAAGATGGGTGAGCGTGCAACCCACACCCAACTCACATTCCTATTGCTTAAAGTAACTTAAAAATACATTTTAAAAATGTTGTAAACTAGAATTCTTTTTCACATGAAGAAACATCTGAGCATAAAAAACTCAGAGCACTACTAAAGTAAATGAGCTAACAACACAGAAGCTATTAAACTTCAACTGTATCTTGGCAATTTTTCATAAAATTGTCTGTGTATGGGCAATAACTCTGCCAAGTGTTTTGTAGTAAACCACTTTTATCAAGCTGAGATAATAAGGAAATACTCACAAGAGGGAAAGCTATTTTGTGGGTTAGGTTTTTTTGTTTTCCTTTTGGATAAAAGCAAAGTAACCTAGCTGAAAAAGGGAAGAAACAGCTATGCAGCCTACCCATTTAATTGCTCAAAATATTATTTTGTTCCTTCAAAGGCATTTTGGTTTAGATATGGAGACTTGTATTTTATGCTACAGCACACTATCTGTGTTTCTCTACTGGATTGTGATTCACAGTACAATCACTGGCAAGGAAAAGTAGAAAAATGGAAATTCTAGACACTGTTGGCTTGACAGAAAAGAATATATTCATCCTGAACGACAGTGAAGCCCAAAATGCCTTTTTCTACCTCTTTAGGTACAGGCTTTTGAGAACAACCTCAGAGAAAAGCCTCCAGGCTGCTTTATTTCTGAAGGAGTCTGTCCGTGGAGGCAGCTCACACAGAACATGAGCCATGCCCTGCGAAGGAAAGACTGCTGCTGACGGGCAGTACCTTTGTCAAGGCTGACAGCCACTGGCTCCATTCAGCTCACTCCTGTTGGTGACAGTAATGTGCTATATGGCAATTAAGCCCTAGCAGGAGGATTGAAATGTACTCAGCTACAGCAATACCTCTAGCGTGGTGGTTACAGCACATGCAGGAGATGCAGGTTCACATTTTTAAAGACAAAGAACTTTAAAATCCAGCACTCTTACTTTCTGAGTAAGTATACTAACAGCAAAGTTACTAGGTAAAGAATGGACACTTCCTGACTAACAATTTTTCTGCATTAAGAAAAGGCTGTGGCAACAGTAATATAAGCTGAACTCAGTGGTGCCAGTATGTAAGCAAAGTTTTTATGAACTCAACTCCAAGAATTGAGCAATATCTAATCTGCAAAGAGATTACGTAAGGATACACAAGGAACACCTAGACCTAAGTTTCACCATGCTGAAGATTTATCACTCTACTTTTGCTTTTGGTTTTTCATAAAAACTAGTCTTTAAAAAAGTTGTTGGTCTTCTGTTTGGCTGCTGTTTTTTTGTGGGTTTTTTTTTTTATTATTATTTTTGCAGGGTTTGGGCTGTGTGTGTTTGGAGTTTTTACCTCTTCAGGAGGAAGACATTGGATCTTTGGTGTTACACCGTAAAACTTCGTAAGAGTTTCCTTTATGGCAGTCATCTGAAAAATCAAAAAGCTTAACGAAATTAATAAGTCACTAGCACATCTTCCAACAGCTCCCACACTCGTAAAGTTCACAAAAACTTCTAGATAAAGCAGAATGTTAAAGAGCAATTTAAAAAAGATCACTTATTCTCTAGAAATTACTTGACTTCTGCTGAAAAAAAAAAAGTACATGAATGCGATTCTATTTTATAAAAGATTGCCTCTTACCTGGTAATATGAACTGCTTGGCTTTATCCCAGCTTTCAGGAGACAACTGAAATAAAGACAAAACATTTTTCCACAGTTCCTGTATGCAAACATAGCTTCATAATCATTAGGTAAACAGATAATCTTAGCGAGAACTTGGCAATCATCACAACGATGGGGAGCAAGGGAAACTTGCCTTCCATCCACTACCAAGCCTAGGAAAGGTACCCCTTTTCTGAAAGACTACTTCCCATCCAACTCAGTAGGGTCAGGAAGAACCCTCTCCCCTACCTTAATCTGAGGAGCTGGGAGAGTCAAGTCTTCAGACATGACTAGGAGAAAGGGCTGTACTATTGTTATTTACTGAACCTTCAGAATGCTCCATTGAGTGCCAAGTAGTACATTTAATTGCCTCTTTTCCCCTGCCTCAAGCCATATCCCTACACTCTGGGCACCAAGAAGGGATGGAAACAGACTTGTGAGGCTGCTCTAGGCACCCTCATGTTCTAACACAGGGTGGGCTTGCTGGGGTGAGAGGCACACAGCACACTGGAAGAGGAACATGGCCTGCAGATCTGGATCAACATCAACACCAGGGCAGAAACGTTTCCTAATGGATAGGTTTTTGAAGAGGAAAGGTGGTTCACATAAGCAAAAGAAGGTAACTCACAAAAACCTCTGGCCTATACACCCCTTTAGACTCAGTCCTGAGGGAAGTCCACACTTCCAAGTCGACAACATGAGTCAGGACCCAACAGATCCAAGCCTCTACGTCCCAGCTTCTTCCATAAGGAGTGGGAATGTTCAGCATCTCACATGGATTTAATCCATGAGTGCTAACAATAATGCTCAACCCTTCCCAGGTCAGGTTCTGCACATGGATGACTGAACCCAGTTGACTACAGTTCTAACTGTTCATCATAGCCATTTTCCACTGGGTATAAGGAGGCCAATAAAATAGGCAATATTCTGTCATTCTTACAAAACCTGCATGATATCTTCTTTTCAGTAATTCCTTTTCTGGAAACAGTCTTTTAATCACTACCACTACTTTTTCTCATTCAAGTAAAATGAAGTACAATGAGAATATCAGCAGTCTTTATTCTCTTCAGTAAAGATTAATTTATAATTATTAATTATAATAATTTATTATTAACTTATTTTAATTTATGCATTTTTACAGCAGAAAATATGCTCTGAGCAATTAATTTCAGCGTTTCAGTTGCTATTCTTTTTGAGTACTACACATGCTGGTATCGAGTCACATCATTGGTCACTGTGCCATCTGTAAATGTTTTAGTCACACCATCACAGCTACTTAGGCAACTGACTTATCAGACGTTATTATTTTAATACTACATATGCTCTTAAGCACTGTGTCTAGAAAAATCTGGTTAAGTTTTACAAGACACCTACAAGAATAGGAGGGGGGGATGGGAGAAAGACATATTTCCTTTGTGCATATGCAAAGTGAATGAGACTTTCTCAGGAGATTGCTTGGAAAAGACACTGACAAAACATGAACAGGATTTTTCATTATTTTCTTTTAATTATTTTTAAGATATGTTTCTAGATACAAAATAACTTCTTTCCTTTCTCTGATACAGAAAGACAATTCATGGTCAACAAAGCTGCGTGAAACATTCTCCCACTCATATCAAGCACCGATCAGGAAAGGACTCTGACCTCCTACCGTTCACCTGCAGCCAGACCCTGTACATACAGTGCCTGGACAAGCCACAACATTCCCACCAACATTTTGTATCTGGAATGGCCAGTGCTTTGGAACCATGAGGAGGAATCAGCCCCTAGGACAAAGCAAGACTGTCACATCGCGGCTGTTTGGAAGGACAGCAGAGGGCCACTGCCCTTCAGGACACCCTCTCTTGCTATTACCTCTCAGCCTCTTCCCAGGACATTCTTCACAATTTTGCCCACAGCTTGTCCTTTCCTCTGAGCACAGCACTGTCTTTTCTAAAAGCAAGTGTTTGCCCCTCTGTATGACTCAGAAGTCTGGGGGGGTTTGTCACTTAAATTGTAAGTTTACAGGTACAATAGCTTTTGGTAGCGAGATATAACTGATAAGGCTTCTCAAAAGTTACTGTCTCACATTGTTTAGAATTATGCTGCGAAGAACACTGCTGGCTTACCAGACTCTGAGGTGACCAGAGACATGCTTCTCAGAGTAGACAATCCTTCCTCTGAACTCCAGTATTAAAATAATTTATGTTAATACTCATTTCCTCTCTGCCATCAGATTTTTCTTTTTAGGCTGGATTTGAACCCTTTAGAAACTGTTTGAAATAAGAGGCAGACAACTGAGCTCATTTTACATACCTGTTAAGATCAACGTGCTGGTAGAGTTCTAAGGCTTTACTAAAGTATTTTTTCTGAGAATTAAGGATTGGAAGCGTGGCTGCACAAGTGCCATGTTTCTCCCACTCATGCTTCCTATAGGAGAAAAGCAAAATTTAAATTTTAGAAAACCTTATTTGCTGATATATATGCTGCACAAGCTAGCCAATACAATTAAAGCAAGTATCTGAAAGGCTACATGTGTGAAGTAGGACACTGCACTCAAAAAAAATACCGCGCATGCAAAAAGGCAAACCAAGAGAATTCCCACCATTTCAATTACAACTGTATCCATATATTGTTTTTTTTTTAGTAGAACCATTTACTAAGATTTTGGACCTACCAGGAGAGTAAAAAAGAAGCCCACAAAGTCCCTCATTATGGTTTGTAACATCAGACTAAGGAAAAAGCCTTTAAGATAATAAGTGGTGTTAAAACAATATAAATGAGATGGCCTTAATGTTGACAGTTGCAAAAAAGAGACTTTTCAAATTAATGTATAAATAATGATGATGGTCTAATGGTTTGGATATTAGTATGGGCCTGGGACATTCAGAATTACTAA
>JAVJGJ010000059.1:38574280-38587309 GCA_035590215.1 Microhierax caerulescens | reverse complement strand
TCTACACAGGCTGGGCAGAGAATGAACTGAGAGCGGCCCTAAGGAGAAAGATTTGGGTGTGTTGACAGACAAGAAGCTCAACGTGACTCGGCAATGTGCGTCTGCAGCCCAGAAAGCCAGCCAAATCCTGGGCTGCATCAAAAGAAGCGTAACCAGCAGGTTGAGGGAGGGGATTCTCCCTCTGCTCCACTCTCACGAGACCCCACCTGGAGCACTGCATTCCACTCTGGGGCCCCCAACATAAGGGCAACATGGACCTGTTAAAGCAAGACCAGAGGAGGGTCACGAAGATGACCAGAGGGCTGGAGCACCTCTCTAAGAAGACAGGCTGAGAGAGCTTGGCATTGGGCATTGTTGAGCTTGGAGAAGAGAAGGCTCCAGGAAGACGTTATAGTGGCTTTCCAGTACCTAAAGGGGACCTACAGGAAAGCTGGAAAGGTACTTTTAACAACAGAATACAGCAATAGGACAAGGGGTAATGGTTTTAAACTGAAAGAAGATAGATTTAGATTAGATACTAGGAAGAAATTCTTCACTGTGAGGGGCAGTGAGGCACTGGAACAGGTTACTCAGAGGAGTTGTGGATGTCCCCTCCCTGGAAGTGTTGAAGGACAGGTTGGACGGAGCTTTGAGCAACCTGGTCTAGTGGAAGGTGTCCCTGCCCATGGCAGTGGAGTTGGATCTGGATGACCTTTAAGATCCCTTCCAACCCACTCTTCTATGATTAATTACTGCTTACAGCAGAGTACACATTCCTGAACAAAGTAAAAAAAAAAAAATAAAAACAATCCATGTTCATACATCACAGAATGCCATTACTGTATTTTCCCTGATTATTCTGCTTAGTAATTATGGCTCCTTTTAGTAAACACTTTTTGCCACTAAATAACAACCTCCTCAGACTTTCTTTTCCCATAATAATAGCTTTCTTTTTCAGCTGTGTATCCTGTCTTAATTATACCACAATGCCTTTTATGTGATGCCAGAGCAAAAGCAGTGTAGAGAAAAGCACAGGCCTGTAATCTCACTAATTGCCTTCCACCTGCCACAGGCCAGCAGCAGCAAAACTGCAAGCTGTGCAAGACTTTCTTGTTCTGTGCTCGTTTCCTTCCTCTCCTCTCTTGCCACCAATAATAGAACCAATTAAACCCAGCAAGCGCTTTTTTCCTGAAAGAAGTAGTTTCAACAAACAAACACTGCACCTAAACAATACTGCTCCTGTCATGACACAAGCTTTGTGGAGCTGAAAGAGTTCAGCTATCTAGCCCCAAATACAGCAAATTAATAGCCAGCAGCTACGCATCATCCCCTGACAGCTAACCAGCTTGCTCAACCAAGGGTAGTAACAAGAACAGTGCAATTGTGCTCCTTCTCCAATCTTTAACCACAGTTCTCAGACAACTTAAAGGAAAGCCAGAAGTATTTTAAATCTGGAACCAGTTCTCCCCTATCACAGCACTAACCTTATCAGGAATTTCTTCTACACATTTCACCAGGCTTTTGGTGTTATATTGTGTGCTGGCAGAACTGTGAGGTCAATGCAACCTACAATGCATCAGCTCACATTTTACATACTTTGGTCAGCTTCATTCATCCTCCTTCTTTGTTGCTGTTATTTAGTTGTAGTCACAGTATTTTACCAATGTTCATTTTAAATCAGTATCTTAAAATGAGCAAATGCTAGTCTCAGAAGCTGGGTACCCCTGCTGCTTCTGCAAAAACACTGTTTGTCAACCTTCCTGTTTATCATGTACTGATTGCTAAAGAATTACTTTACCCTCAGGCAATTGTTGATGTGAAACAGAGTTACAAGTGTGTATTTTCAAGCAGTCACTGGGGTCTAGAAAGCCTTCTATATCTAGATTAATTTAAAAAGGAACATTGTTTTCTCCTGTTTTAAAGCAATCTGATAATCAAACCGATCAAAATTAACTACACATGATCTATAACCCTAAGAAAAGCACCAGTGAGCCTTTACAACACCCACCATGCTGAGAGGGAATGCTGCAGCAGAGAGATTAGCCGATTTGTAATAGCAAGACATCGGATAAACAGCAGCTGTCAGAAGAGTAGAAGCTCCTTTCACCTCTGAAATGCCAAAAAGTGAAACACCATCAAACTGTCATGGAAGTGTTACTTCTAGAGCTGCCCAAGTTATAAATCCCTTGGTATGGCAGCTTGTACACAGAAGGCAGTGCTACTGTATCATATACAGATACTCCACATTTAAATAAAAAGTCTTCTGGGAAGTGAACTATTTAATCCTGTTCTCCCTTTTAATCACCTTTTTAAGTAGACCATCTGTTTAATTAAGATCAATTTTAAGATTTTGTAATGAAACATCACAATTGCTATGAAAAATCCTTGCTTTTGAAGCTGCAGAGAGAGTTCACCTCTTCAATTTCTCTCCCTCAAAAAAGTGTGTAATTATTCCTCTTCCTCCTTCCCCTCATCCCCTGGGGTAAAACCAATCAATGAATGAACCAAATTTATAAGGATGCTGAAAAAAATTGGGTGGAGAGAAACAAAACATATTTAATTCTTGCTGAATTCCTCTCTAGCACAAGCTGATAAGCTAAAACCTTTTATGTGTTCATCCTTTACAGAAGATAAAGACCCACAAAAACATCTAAACCAGAGCTTATTCATAGAGAAGCTGGAGGCACAGATTCAGAGTTAACTTGTGAGTTATATGGGCATTTAGGGAAAAAAGGAAAAAAAAAAAAAACCTACAAAACCCCCAAACTTTCTTTTCTTCCAAAATAACATGTCAAGAGCTGGACACACCTTGACACACCTGGCTTAGTACACAATCAAAGAAGTAAAGGTATCCCTTTATCTAAGGAACTTCTTTATCTAATACTGGATCACAACAGTGTACTGCCCCTACCTTAATCTCTTTCATTCTTCTATATTATGTGACTACTTCTGTTTAAAAAAAAAAAGTTTAAATTCTTACTTTAAGCCTCTGCTATAAAGTTATTGCCAAAGCCTGAAATTAGGAAAACATTTTATCACACATTTAAAAAAAATAATTTAATCTGCTACTTAACACTACATTCAAACTTGAATTCAAGCTGTTCTGTTCACCAGCCTATTCTGTTGTCCTTTCTTCGATTCTTTCATTTCATCAGCACATATGTGCAGTAAAAGGCACATGACGGCAGGTTTTAGTACTCATTTCTTTATCATCCTTCCCATACTCAACAAAAGAGGAACCAAATAGCCTACAAACTTGCACCAGATTTTTCCCATTTGAAAAGGAAACACCCACATAAGTTTTTCTCTTGTCATCTCCAAGATGCAAAAGCTGCAATATTTGTCTTTTTAAGTTTTTGAATTAAAAGATCTTCACAACTCCATAAAAAGGGAGGGGGAAAGTGCCTCTTCTTGCTTTTGAGTTGCTCCTATTTCCACCCAACAGGATTCATGTTAATTTGTGACCAGAAAGTTTAAATGTGACATGAATTAGCAACATGAAGTCCAGTAAGTTACACCACAGGCACAATTTATTAAAGAAACATTAAATTCATAATCACTTGAGGTCTGTGAATTTATCTTTGATATCTCTGTAGAAGACATAGTCACTTTAGGTCAATTACATGGTACTGGAATTTCTAATCACATGATGAGGAAAAACATCTCTCTTCACCCTTTCACTGCAGCAGTCAGTAGTTAAGTCCTGGGATTATTATTGCTTCCATGATACTCATTATTTAATTTGAATGAATTGGTTCAGAAAATGTGGTTACAAAACACTTTCCAGTTTAATGGTGCTGATCACACTCAGTATTAAAAAGCACCAACTGAACACATACAGTTTTAAGCACAGGAAGAGCTGGGAGACGTGTACTCTCAAATTTCTGGCATGCTGAACTGTGCCCACTAAATTTTAAAAAAGACCTTTCAGGCCTTCACAAGCCTAAAACACTTTTTGAACACAGATATGCAAAATAGGTAGGAATTAAGATGTAGGTCATACACACACCTACCAAGAACACTGTAGTTTATAACCAGGTGCCTTTATATAGGAAACAAACTAATAAGCACAAAGTACTGTCTCAAAGGTTTTTACATAAATGATACAAATTTTGCAGTTTCCTTCACCCAGCTGTTTTTCCTTTTAACATCATGTCAACAGTTTTAAACTGAAGAATGACATTAAAAATATTTCCTTCCTGAAATAACATAGCAATCATATATAAATACACTGAACATGTAGAAGAATCTATGTACTTAAAAAAAAAAGCCCACAGCTGAATTTGGGAACTCCCCTTATATTACTATTAGCAAAAGAAAGCCTTTAGGGAAGTACAGTTGAGATTGTTTCTTCATATGACTCAGTGATTTGAAACTGGGCAAAAAGTCACTTAATATGGTTTTAATTTCACTTTTTCTTTGCTCCTTTGCAATGCTTCTGTTCATCTCTCACTAAAGAAGATCACAGCAAATCAAAAAAGTATAAGAAAGCCTACATTTTCAAATGCTTACTATCTTCAATTATTCATTACAATTTCATTGGAAAGTTATAAAGGTTATTTGTCAATTTACCAATAGCACTATCCTGGAATTAAGAGTAGTAGCCAACAAGAATATTCAGTGTGAAAACAGGATGGTAGGATTTTTTTGTTTGATTGGTTTCTAGTGGGTTTTTATTTGTATTTTTTAATTTTTCTAATTGTTTGCATTTCATTCATGTAAACAAGGGTTTGCACTGCTACTGACTCTGAATGCCCACTTGCACCAGGCACTACAAGCTCCTGAGCATCAACCTCTCTGCTTGAAGTCAGCAACAGTGGTGTTTGCTCAACATAAAATCAGGCACAAGTTGCATCAAATCTGCCATTATTCTCCTTCAAAAACAGGCATACAAAAACCGTAACAGTGGCCACTCCCTGGTTTCAGTCACACATATCTGCTTTGTTATTGATACCTCCCCTCCACATTTAACTGATGTAAAGTACATCTGCTTTTCCTCAGAAACTTTTTTGCTGCTACTGTTTCTATATATATTTCCAGAAACAGGAATTAGCAATAAAAAAAAAAAAAGTACCTAAAGCACAAAAAATAGATTTATTTATTACAATATCAAAATCCTAAGTCTCCAAGAACCAGGACATTTCTGACTCCAGAGATATATGCTTGAAACTGAAGCTTCTTTATTATCCATAAGGTTCTTTATCCTTGTGTCAGTAAATCTGATCACATCTTCCATTTTGTAGTATAGTGTATTTTTAACTTAGCTGTATGAGAAGAGGCCTTCAAGTATTTCCAGCATAGCAAAAAGGTTCTAGTTATCAGATGATAGTAGGTATTTAATAGCAAAAGGGACGTAAATACAACTCTTAGTTGTGCTTTTGACAGACACATGTTGGAAAGTTTGGTTCACTTTTGGTTCCCACCCCTCAAATACAGAAATACGCAGAGACATTTGCCATAACAGCTTTATAGTTCTCTTTTTCCTGACTGAATCAATATTTGATGACTTATTAAAATGTCGGATCCAAAATTACGAAGCTAAAACTCATCGTGCTGTAAACAGTTCAAGCACTAATCTGCTGTCTTCAGTCAAACAAGACAGGCAAGTCTCCTTAAGAGTCTGGTTGAAGTCTAGGATTAAGTTTACAACTAACAAGACATCACAAAACACGTAACAAGCAATTAAGGCTTAGTGTACAGTATGTCCTACATTGACTACTAGAGCTGTAACAACACATCCTGTCTTGCTTACTGCTACTCTGGGGTGCAGGGGAAGCAGCAAAAGTTGCACCAAGATCAGCAAAAGCTTTTATAAAGATATAAGGGCATAAGCAAGATTAAATACTTGGTGGGCTTCTTTCATTCTGTTTTTAAACACATTGTCTAAAGCTACCTTTGTCAGGATAAAAGAGAACAAAACAAAAATCTCACCTTACATACAGTCACTGGCCAATGATGAGCAAGATACAGCTTTTTCCAGCTATGAGGGTGGTTGTCACTGGAAAAAAACAGACACATTCATTTTTCCTCATGCATTTTAAAAAGGACAACACCTTCAGCCAGCAGCACAATGCTTACTAGCATAATGCATTGCTATTAGAGCTGGTTGTTGCTTACAGCTTCTATCACCATATTTGGTACCTCCAAACACAGCAGAACCAAACTAAGAAATCACATAGAAACAAAATATTTAGAAACCTGTAGAGGGATGAATCTGAGTTAATTAACATTGATAATATACAGCTGTGAGCTGGCTTCAGGGGTGGGGGGCTGCCTGTTGTAGACAGGGTGCAGGTGTGGCTGGTTCTGTTAAGTGGTTGGGCAGCCAAGGAAGAGAGAGCAGCCGAGGAAGAGAGGAGGAAGAAGCAGAAAGAAGAGAAAACATGCGCCCTGGGTTAGAAGAGATGAGGGGAAGGCAGCAGAGGGACTGGCATGAAGCGTATGTTGGTATGAGATGGTAAAAGACCTTGTTTCAGCTTGACAGTTTGGAGAGTGCTGCGACAGAAACCTGCTAATACCCCCTCATTGTTAAATAAATTCTACTCCTAGCATCCTATTTCCATATGCTTCCATATTTCTTAAATATGGAAGAAACATGTTGTTGTTTTGTATTTAGGAGAGCGCACAATGGCAAGCTTTTACAACAGTAATTACCAAAAAAACCTGATATCTTTGTTTAGGATGTTAAGAATCTTCTAGGTGCAGCCCAGTACTGGGTATCAGTATTATTGTATTTCTATGCAGAGGGAAAGGGAGAAAAAAAAAAAAAAGCTTTAAAATTTTGTTCAAAAAGCGTTTGAAGCCCATGTCATGTCTCTACCACTTCTACAGAGGCAACAGTTCCAACAGTTTTCCATGTCTGGAGCAGACCTATTCTGGATAAACTAGGGGTAGACAAAAAAACCTGCTGCTTCAGACAAAACAGTAGATAAATTCAGCTATTAGGCAACCGCAATGAATTATTGAATAGAGCAGCAAGTAGGAAAATCAACAAAAACAGAACAGTAAATTGTTCAAACCAACAGCACTATGTGCAGTACTGTCAAAATAAATTGCTATTCTCCAGAAGCTAATAGACACATGTCCTTCATTACTGCTTGCCAGAGGTTATACAAGAAAAAAAAAGAGAAAACTAATTCTTCTCAACTTGAGGAAGCAAGGATGCTCCCATGTTACATTACTTCTCAATTTTTTCCTCTAGTTTTGCCAGTTTGCAATGGACACATTTTCTTAAGCATTCACATGTATCTGTGACATTTCAGTAATTTAGCAGAACAGCTCTGGCATCAGTCACAGCCACAATGAAAACGATTAACATTTATAACTGGTCTTTGCTAATGCTGTGAAAACCTGAATAGAAGAATTCCCCAGTATTGTACAGCAGTTAGTTTCCTCGCTTTGAAAAATACCATCTTTCATCCATATTTGAAATAGCAGCTGAACTTCTGCAACAACCAACATGCCAAAACAACTTCTACCAGAGCACGCCTTTTGGCTAAGGATAGGTCATAAAATTTTAGTTATTAAATAGACCGATTTAATAATGAATTCTTAATTAATTAACCAAATTAAATTGAGAAATTTAAGCTCAGAACTGGAATCCAAGGAAAGCCATTTTCAGTACCTACCCAGCTTCAGGGATATCTCCTCTTTTTTTGGCCTGAGTTATCCTGCTCTATGCAGTTCAGCACTGTGCCTCTCTAGAGCTGCCTCTTGCGCCAAGACTGATGGCCAAGCCATAGCCCAAGTCCTGGGGATTCAAGAAACCTCAGCGCACAGCGCAGTGTCTAAGCTACCAACCAGCTACAAGGCAGCTGTTACGTGAAGCACTGAACTGAGCACCCTTAACCATTCTCTTGCCAAAACATTTAAGGAGTATGAAAAGTTTCTTTCCTAGTACAATGCAACAGGAATTTGAGCTTTTACTACAGAAGGGTGTGATTTGGCGTGTGGGTTCCACACATTCAAGCTCAGATTTTGCAAAGTGCCAACCACCAAAGGGCTATGCAGCACTAATACAGCCCCAGTTGGGATGCTATATGAAAAGGAATTTAAAATTACTGGAACTGAAAAAACAGCAAGAAAAAAAAAATACACAGTGTAACAGTTGGTACAATTCATGCCATAGGGATTATTCCAGTTTTTTGTTATAGGTCCCAAAAACATTTCTGATTTTTGTCATTACTATCACAAGTCTAAATGATTCATTTAAAGAAAGATTGCAAAGTTTTTAAGTGCAATTAATGTAATTTAAGTTTCCCTCTTTTTTTCATGCTGACACATTAATAAATGTAAAGGTTTTCTTATGCATGACACCCGCTACTCCAGTTAATGTTGATGCCTCATTTTACCAATGATCTAAGGAAAGACAGCACATACCGAAATAAAGTTTACACTCATTAGAAGTATTCTGCTGTGCATTTAAGAAAGAACTGTCAGGGCTTCCTTTTAAAGCATAACTTACCTTTGAGTGAATTTATCTGAAGTACACCAACAACACAATGCCATAGAAAACCAACCCAGAATCCAATACTGCAGCTTTGCAGGCTTCATTTTGTTAATCAAAGAGCTGTAAAAAGATGTTAAAAGAAGAAATCTGTTACTTAGTCAATGCACTAAATCACAAGTATTAAAAACACAGAAAAACACAACTATCTCAGAAACAGCAGGTAAAATCAACTCTAGACTACATTTAAAACCACGGGTAAAATAAGGATCTCTTTCAAGGCTGTGCCCAACTCCCCAGCCTGTACACCAATTTTCATAAGCTAGTAGATGAAGGATGAGATCACTGTCTCCTCTTTTTTTTGCTTTAGTTGCACACAGTCCCAATAGAGCCACTTTCCAATAAAGAGAGATCCATAAATCTTCTATGGAATCATAAAAATTCTACTTTTGTTCAACTGAAATGCCCAAAGTGATTCATTAAAGAACCTTTGAACTTCATATTGAATACTCGTATTGGATTGATGAAGGCTGGTATTAGAAACTCACTAGAAGTATGATGTCCAAGGACAAAATTCTCTAAATGCCAGTCAACCACTAAACTGTTGTTAAAAAAATTGCTGCTAAAACCAGATTAGTTTCTGTTCTTGTTATAAACCCGAGAGCACCTCTATGAAACCATGCACAATCTGCCAACTACCTCATAAACCTTAGAAATAAGGGGAGGACAAAAAGCAAAAAAAACCACATAAACTTCACTTTCACTAACAGGAGGACTTTCACTGGACAGAGATCAAAAAGAACCAGCTGCCTCCTGTACCTGCCAGCTGTTTCACAGTATTTCAAATGCTACCTCCTAGAAGCCAGAAACAGATGTACATGTATGTATTTACATGTGGTTATTTACACCTCACCAAACCTACTTTCCAACTTTCTCATTTTGTGAACCCTAAAAAAAGCACTACAACACACCACATGTAACCTATGTGTCCCTTCAAAGATCGCTCACTACACAAGTCATATTTAAAATTAACCTTTCTTGTTCAAATAAAGCCTGTTTTGACACCACTAAAGACATTGCTGAGTCAGCTGTTAAGGCTAAGTTCAGGAAATTCAGTGTAATTCTGATCCACACCTCATTAAAAAAATATATATGTATATATATATATACACACACATTTTTCCACCACTGTCCCACGGCCCTGGACCCTGCTTGCAGGCCCCCCAGAAGCCCTACCCCACAGCTCTGCAAACACCATGGCAGAACTGATGTACAAAGGAGGCAGCCTCCCAACTTGCAAAATCTGTCAAAATTTCAAAACTGGCGAGGGGTTATCACAAGGTTTTGCTACGTTGTGAAGCAACTACAGTCTTCAAGGGATTCAGCTTTTTCATATGGTAACGTCTCTCTAATCTGCAATGGCTATATTTTCAAGGTAAACAGTTTGACCTAACAGAAGGTATTACTAGATAAATATTGGCTGGCAACTGTTAATTTTCTGATCTAGATACTTAAAAAAGGCCTGAAGGATTTTCACTCAGCAGGCAAGATGAGCACAAAAAAAATTCAAATAATTTAGAGTGTACTACTTGTATACAAAAGCAATTGATAATGCAGAACTAATCTTTAACAAAAGCTAGCTAAAGCAAGATGTGCACCAAAGAAACTGATATATCTACATAACAGACAAAAAAATTGTAATTAAGTAATTAACTGTCCAGTTTCCCTACAAGTTCTACATTTGAAGTGATCCTAAGTCTCCTAACTGAAGCAGTAGGAATTAATACGAGATTCAGCCTCACAGACCTGTTTATGATTTCATCCACTGTTATTTTCAACTGATAATCAACCAAGCATGACCTTATTTTTCTGCATGATAAACTATCTACCCAAGATAAAACACTGACAAATGTAAGGAGTTTTCACGTAAGATTCTGCCCTACCTATAAAAAAGACATTTCTTCAGAGAGCAGAAAGTAACACTTAAAGACAGTAATGTCGCACACCATCACCAAAAAGGGCTGCACTGTACAAGGTTGTAGAAAAAACATCTTAAGGAAGTAGATTATGAAAGAAAAATAAGCCAGCAAGCATTATGGTGTTTCTTTTGCAACCTGCTATGACTTAAGTCAGCAGGCACAAAGAAACATTTTATTCCCAGTAACTAAGTTGCAAAAAAGCACAGAAGCAATCATATCTCTTTCTTATTGGGCTCTTACATTTGATCAAATAATGACCAGAAACAGAGGGGGGCTTCAAAAATAATGCTGCTATCAGAACAGTAGAATCTATTTATTTATTCTGCATATTGCTCTGCACCCTGGAAATATAGAGACAACAGAGACAGCAAGCAGTTCCTAAAGTCCTTGATCTGTAACTTTTACATAACAAATTACATTTTTCCCACAGATAAACAATATATAAACTTTATTTAAGGTTTTATCTCAGAAGAAAATATTGAAGCTATCATGAGAGAATTATTTACTCAAACTGATCTTTTATTTGCCTGTGACATTCATGGTGAGAGATGAAAAGTACACCAATCTCAACAGCACCCAAATGATGCACATTTGAGGAAATACACATCCCAATTGAAATTGCATCAACTACTAAGATGTATGAAGCACATCCATTTTTAATAAAAAATTCTTCTGTTTAATAAAAACTGCACTGGATAATTCCACAAATATAAGAAAGATGACATTAGAAATCTTACACCAATTTTCTTCTAATAAGAAGAAACAGAGATTTCATATTATGAAAGTTAGGTATAAAGAAGTCATGATTTCCAAAAGACTTCATAATGAAGAAAACTTAAAATTTCAAAACAAAACATGAATACATACATAAAATCATTATTTGAAACTAGGCTGTCTACTCATTTTCAAAAAAGATAAAATTCCAAATAAGAAGAGCTTTGGAACGCTACACCTGGATACAGAAGCCCAACACTCGTGGGCATGTTCATAACTGAGCCAGGACAAGGTCACTATTCAGCTACGCTAGCATTGTTCAATGCTGGTGTCAAAATTACCTGCTCAGGCTTATCAAGGATGCGAGAGAACTTGTCATGAATAGTGATGAAATCTTTAATACTTTTACTATAATTTTAATACTAATATACAACCTTATGCTTCTTTTGGACATAAGCAATTAGTTGCCTGTAATCTACTCTTCTTTTTTTTTTTCTTTTAACAACTAGCTTAACCAATAAACCCTATATTTTATACAAAATTTCCTGGGTTACACTTTAGTTCAGGCATACAGACACAAAACAGCAAAGAGCCTGCAGAAGACTGCTTAAGCATTAGCGAGAGGACTCCCATGGCTAACAGCACAGCACACACACAGCTAGATGTCGACAACTGCCAGAGATATGAATGAAGACAGCTAGCCTTGCATCTAAAAGTACAAAAATGAACGCCCAAGGTGTTAGTACTATCTCAAACAACCAGCACACACTACCACTGCCACGAATCAGCCGGTCATGTTACAAAACTGTATGCCAGAGGCATTAATTTAATTTACAAGGTTCTTAGCTCTGGCAACTTTCACCTCCACGGCCCGTGCCCTGCTAAACACTCACCCCAAGCCCAAGTGCTGGCCCAAGTAACTGCAAAAAGCACTTTAAAGACCTTTCAGAGGCAATACTGTCCACCACCACAGCAACCTTATGAGCAAAACTTTCTCACAATTTCTCTCACACAGTTCAAAGCTGAACTTGTGGCGCAGAGGTTTTAGGGTGAGCCCGGCGCCACGCTCAGCCCTGCCACCACCTTCCTGAGGAAGCCGAGGATGGTGTCCCCTTCGAGGACAACGTCCCCTTCGCACGCCAGCCAACATGCTGCTCCACCACCAACACGGCGTTGCACGGCCTCCCGACACCACAAAGTGCTTGCCTGAGATAAACAATCATCGCATTTTATTACAGAGGTGTTCTCATAAATTGTAAAGTGTTCAAAACTGCAAAGAACCCGAAGTGGGATGCCTATGAGCAACAGGTGGGTGCCAAACCCGATGACAACTGTACCAAGAACTAAAGGCAGTTTTCCCAACTCTGGGAAATATTGCAATGTCTTCGGCCGACTTGCTTCACAGGAAATTTAAGGTATAAGAAATAAAACCTGAGACAACCTGAGCCCTTACCAGCCCGCAAATCCCACCCTCACTTCTGCGAACCCGAACCTCACGGGAGGCAGCAGGCACAGCAGTTTACGGAGGAACGCCCGGGGCAGCCGAACGCTGCCTGCCCCCTGCGCGGCCGCGGCCTCCGGGCCGGGAAGCGGCAGCGAGTAGGAGCAGCGCGGCTCCCCAGCCCGACCGCCGCCGCCTCGGACCCGAGGCCTCACCTCAGGCCCCGCCGGCCCGCGTTACCTTCCGCCCGCTGCTCCGGCCCTGTCCCCGGAGCAACCCCGCGGCCCAGGCCTCTCTCCAGGGTCGAGCGCCGCGGCCCGCACGGCTGCACTGCAGGCTGGGCCGCCCTCGCACAGCCGCCACCCCCGCGGAGGGCGCGGGCGGGAGAGCGGGAGGGAAGAAGGCAGCCGCGCCGCCACCCCGCCCCCGCCCCACAGGCCCCGGCCCCGGCCCTCCGCAGGGCCTGGCGG
>JAVJGJ010000059.1:38536998-38570006 GCA_035590215.1 Microhierax caerulescens | reverse complement strand
CCCCCCCCCCCCCCCCCCCCCCCCCCCCCCCCCCCCCCCCCCCCCCCCCCCCCCCCCCCCCCCCCCCCCCAAGCCTGAAAGTAACACGTAGCGCTGCAAATTGAGCGTTACAACTTGCCAAGATTTACACCTTTGCTCATAAGGCACAATAACGCTGAAGCCTCGCAGACCTACAACACCGCCCTACGCTTCTAACGCAACGATTGTGGTTATTATGAAACAAGGACTCCAAAAGCCCTTTTAATACTCTTTAATGCCCTTACGGGCGGCGGAGCAGGCGGGCTCGGCGGCGCTGTCCTCGCCCGGAGCCCGCCGCCGCCCTGAGGCGCGTGCCCCCTCAGAGGCCGGGGACTGTCCCCCTCGCTGCGGGAGCGAGCGCGGCCCCGGGGCGGTGGCTGGTCCCTCCTTACACCCATGTCAGTGCCCCCCCCCGCGTAAGGGTCAGAGGGCGAGCACAGGGCGGCTGAACCCCCCGGCGCGGGAGAGGGTGGGTGGGCTGGTTTAGTCGCCGTTCGATCCGAGCTTGACGGGAGGCGGGCTGAGGGAAGGGGCGAGCAGGTCGCGGCGCTGCCGAGGGCGAACGGCCGCCCAGCTCGGCCGTTAACGCCACCCACCGCTTTAAACTTCCCGCCCGCCGCTCGCGGCGTCGCGGCCGCGCTGCTTGTTCGCCGCCGCAGTTTCCAGGCGCCGCGGGCAGCAGAGGCGCTGGGCGGCCGCGACCTCTCTGCGTCCTTCTTCGAAGCGGTACTGAGGGTGGGTACCGACCCGCCGCGCCTCGCTCCCGCGGCTCCGCCGCTGGG
The DNA here is from genome assembly GCA_035590215.1 of Microhierax caerulescens. Taxonomy (NCBI): domain Eukaryota; kingdom Metazoa; phylum Chordata; class Aves; order Falconiformes; family Falconidae; genus Microhierax; species Microhierax caerulescens. Next base: position 38,569,206 of record JAVJGJ010000059.1, on the reverse strand, counting down.
TTGGTGCCTCCGCTGGCAGCCGAGGCGAATCTGCTGGGCGCGTCCTACCGCTAGCGCAGTTTGGGCGGTTGTCAGGGAGAAACAAGATGGCGGCCGCAGCGACGGAGGAGGACACGGAGCTGCGGGACCTGCTGGTGCAGACGCTGGAGAGCAGCGGGGTGCTCAATAAGATTAAGGTGGGGGGAAGGAGAGACTCTGGCCCGTGCACACGTCGCCCAGCGGGAAGGGGGCAGCGCTGGCTGGCGCCGGCGGCGGTTAACGGCCCCGCGGAGCGCGGGGGAGGGGCTGAGGCTCCATGGGCTTCGTCCCCTCTCGCTGCCGCTTCCAACCGGTGTTCCTGGCCAGGGCCCTCTCCTGGCGTCACGGCCTGGCGGTGGCGCCTGCTTTTCCCGCGGTGCTCCTCGGCCTGGGGCTCGGCGGGGAGCCGCGGCCAGCGCCTGCCTTGCGCGGTGCAGCTGCTACGCGCCCGACGCGGAGGCCGGGGCCTGAGGTCTGACCGCTGCGTGGGTCCGCCCGGCGGCCGCAGGAGCTGCGGGGTCGCCCGGGCGGGGCGAGGGGGGGAGCGGCCGGCTGCCGCGGGGGGCTCGGCGCCCGCCTCTGCGGTTTCGCCCCCCTAGGTACCGTGCGGCCGTAGGGGCTCATCTTGGCAGTTGCCAAACCCACTGGAAATGCTCAGCCGCCGGGTGCTGTGGGACAGGGTTTATGATTTCTGCTTCGACATGAAAAGCCCCTATTGAAAATTTCAAACGGGTTTTCTTGAGGGTCGCCGTTTAAATATTGCTTTTCTTGAGCGTGGGTTGCTTGAGCTGTGTCTTGGAGGCTTCCTAAACCTGGAAACTCTGGGGATGCTGCCTGCCTACAGGGAACCAATAATGCTGTTAAGAAAATACATACAGATAGTGTTACAGTGGAGTGTATGCTACTTCCAAGCCTGTGGTGTTGCCTGAGCTTGTTTCAGAGAGGATATGAAAATTGGTTTCACGGATTCTTTTTGAAGTTAGAAGCATCTAGCAATAATTATTGTGTATAGCAAAGAGCCATACAGATACAGAAGCATAAGAACTGCTGGATTCTGTTCCAAGCTAAAGGAGAAATGGAGTTTGGCTCAAGTATGGTGGTGGTTATCCACAGTGTTCTATTTTAGACCTTGAAGAGGTGGATGACCATTGCTGATGTTTCAGCAACAGTTCAGCAACTGAAGTGCTTAATGGAAGTGAGAACATCAAAGTGTGACTTTGAAGTCCACTGGATTTTGGGCTAGTTATACTTTTCAACAAAATAGTATCATTAGAAACGTGTTGTTCTGCATATTCAAATAGATAATCCTTGTTTTAAACTCCTTAAGTAGATGAAGATTCTAGCTCATGTAACTCTTTTGAGCAGGGAGACCTTTTTTCTAGCTGAGCATCAAATAGGCTTTTTGGGCCACGTGTTAACCTCTCATATAGTGTTAACCAATAAAAGTATGGTGATAATAAAATTATAATTAAAAAAAATCACAGGCCAATTAGGTCATTTTGACCACATGCCCTGTAGTTTCTTAATTAATGTCTTTGTGCAGTATGCAGCGTTTTTGTACCATGGTTGTCAGTTCATTGAGATTTGTGTTAAATAGAGTTGTATATATACACACACAACAATTTATTGTAGTCTTCACTGTTCTATAATGCTATAAATGTGTAGTATTCAATATGGTATAAGGTATCCTTAAGGCAAACTAGCAAATGACAAATACAAACTGCATCCTACTTACTGGGTTGTGTCTCTCTTTGATATCAGGAATTACTGTGTAATAATTGGTATGCTTATGGTCAAGGCTGTTCATTTGAGGAATTCAAATTGGCATGCAAGTTTGATGACTTTCTGTGGATTGATAGTGTCAATGACTTACAGAATTTTTCTGCTAGTCCCTGACAAAAAGCCAGTTGTCTTCCAGAAGAATTAAGGTTGAACAAGTAGTCTTAAACAGTGAGCTTTTAATTGAAATTAGATTATGCCATGCATTAAAAAAAATCACCGTCATCCTTCCATTAAAATAAACATAGTTGTGATCGATAGTGTTTCTTTATCTATTGTGTGTCGGTATTTTTTTAGTATGTGATAGAACTGAATGAACATTTACATGTTATCAAAACAGTTGTTTATTTTGTACTTCAGAATGAGTGCTGACCGTTTTTTTTCAAGACTGATGAGGCTAGAAAGCTTAATATATTTAAGATTAATTGAAGTAGGTATATTAAAGAGAAAGATACATGGTCAATGTATAGCTGAATTGGAATGAAGCACTATAGGTAGAAACAGCTCTGGAAGGATTGGAATTCAAGGGGGAATTATTTCAGTAGATAGAATATATCAGGCTGTCAGCTAATACCTTTTGTAACATATAATGATGGAATAATTTTTAGAAGGAAACTTAGGGTGATGCCTTTGTTCTCTAATGGAACGTGATTTTATGATGGATTGCAGTTTATTAGTTTACTTTTACTTTGAAATTAATTTCAATTTGGTACATTGGTGTTGATGTAAATTATTTAGCTGGAAAAAATGTTACTTGTATGACACTTTAAAAATCTTTAATTTAAAATTTAAAAATATGTTCATGTTTTTTCTATTTACCATAGACTGAGCACTGGAGTATTTAATGAAGTCATATTGTGAAAACTGGAAGATGTGTAAATATATTTTCCACTCATAGTTGAGAATCTCCTGTGTTCTCTAAAATGCAGTGCATGTGTGTATATATATAAAGTTGTTAATCACTGGAATAAGTCTGAGGGATAAGACTGCTTCCTAATGAATTCTGTAAACATACAGAATGTAACTGTGGGTATTTGTACTTCAGTGAAAATTATCACTGATACTGTGTGATGCATGCTGTACAAATGGAGATGTTCTTCTGTCTTGAAGAGAATGTGATCTTTCTCTCCCCTAGTGGAGCCGTCATCAGAGCAAGAAGAGCCATTATGCTTCTTACTGTGTTCCTTTATTACTGTAGGGTTTTTTGGTTTGTTTCTTTTAATCTCTTTTGTTCTGGAAAAAAAAGTTTATGCCACCTGAATCTTCTCTGGACCTTGCTGTTGCTACAGATACCAGGGAGATTAGCATCACTAATACCACATGACTTAGTAATGCTTTTGGACAGCTGATACTGTTGTTGCTAATTTCTTGCTAATTTGGGAGCACACCGCCACACTCCACCCTGTGACTGTAGTCAATTCATCTTACCTTCACAGAGTGGTGCTACGGTCATCTCTTTCCTCTGTGCCATAAATAGCATACTGATGGTTTGTGTGCTTATAGGTCCATGGTAAGTAGATAGTGGTTATTCATTAATTCATTTGTTTTGTGTGGTTGAAGTGGGGTTATTTGTTTTATATATAATTATAAGCAGTAAACATACTGGAGTCAGCAAAATCACAGCTGAGTGAAGCATAAGATTAAACACCTATTGCTGTTGGTGACCATCCAAGAAGAGTTGACTGCCAATGGTGTTCTCCATCTTAGTTCACTCTTACCAAGACGTAGTGTATCTCTTCTGTATCATGGTGAATGGTGATTACAGTTTTGTATCCATTGTTTGAGACATGTTTTAGCAATTGACACAGGTCATTGTGCTGTAGTAGTTTCTTCACCCATCTAATATTAATGCCAGTGGGGGTAGGCAATAAATTTTGACTCATATAATGATAGCAATTGATAAGACAGAACAGGAGGTGAATAATTAAAGTCCCATCCCACAACTTGACTAAAGTTACTACAGAAATATTTGGATGATTGCTTTTATCTACAGTAATGTTATCTACAAATATAAAATCACAAAGAGTTTTCATGTGAACATATCCTTTCCCACTATATACAGGTACAGTTTCAGGGGTTTCATCGGGATGTGTTTCAAAATGACAGACATTTTGTTCAGTGTCAAGACAAATGTCTTGGGCTTTGATGGTGTTAATGGTCCCACAAATAAATACTTGTTCTTCCCATACAATGCATGCATTAACATCAATAGTTTGCCATTCGCTTCCATTTTGTTGAGCCCATACTCTGTGTTCTAATAGATAGCGTATAGCTCCATTGTGATTTAATCCTAGTGCAATGATTGGGAATATGGTGTATACCACAGCATTGCATGTGGTTAAGACAAAAGCTGTGGCCTTATTGTTGGCGGGGTCATAAGTAAAATGGATTAAATACCACCAGGCTTGGAATTCTTTTTCAAATTTATTACATTATCCAAAATTACCTTTCAAATTTCAGTAAGGTGCCTTCTTTGCCTCTTATGTAATTGCTGCTACTGTAGATTGCATCCACAGGTGAGCTTGGATACCACTAAGAGCCAGCAAAACACCTTGGTCTTCACCACTTGGTTGTGGCACCAGTGAGTTGGTGGTTCCTTTAATTATTTCCCATTCAGACAAGAGCCATTGGTTAATTCCCAGCATTCTAATTTAAATCACTTCTTGTGCTAGGTTTTTACAAAGAATGCTCAGTTTACAAGGCTTCCAGTGGGCCCCTAGTGATTAGTTGATAGAGTACTTTGGGAAGGTTCATATCCCATCGAGCCTCATGTGGACTCCTTTTCAATAAGCCATTAACTCTACTATCCCATTTGATTGAGGGTAGTATGGGGTGTGGAATACTCAGTTCCTTCCTTTTGCCCAATCTTGTACATCCTTACATGAAGAATTTGTGCCATTGTCACTTTGGATAACATCAGGAGTAAGTAGATTTGAGAACCAAAATAATAGCACTCACACTGTGTTTTGCCCATTGGCTTCCTGACACTTGGTCACCACCACAAGTAACCCAGAGATTACTTTGACCCCTCTAAGAATGTATTGATATCCCACAGAGGATTTGAATGGTTCTATATAATCAATTTGCTGTGTAGACTGTAAGGTTTTCCCTTCATTGGTATATGGAGGTGGTGCTTTAGCAGGGCATTCTGCTTGTATTTTCAGTCTGTGCTGGGGATGTTCTGTAAACATAGTTTCACAAGTTTTTCTGTTCGTGGGCTGGCCTTTACTTTGTGCCGTAAAGTGCTTCTTTACCTCTGTGGCCTAGGTTTTGATGTAACCATTCTCCCAAACAATACCACTCAGGATATAAGGTGATTTTACTGATTTTAGTTATCTTTGATTCCACTTTGTGGCTAGTTCATTATCCTTAGCGTGAGCTTTTACCCCTCCCATCTTGAAAGGTGTTTTCCTGGCTATGTATAGTAATAATGGACAGTCTGTGTTTTTCCAAAATGGGGATCTGTTTACTTCCTGATTAGAGATTTTTCATGACAGAGCCACTGTGGCACCAGCCCACACAGCATAGGAGTCTACATAGATGGGTTTTGCTTCATTCTGTGCTGCCAGAACAACTGTTCTTATTTCTCCTGCTTGTGCACTGCATTCACTTTCCTCTGTTACTTGTTTGACAACCTTATATTGCCATTTACCATTTACCTTTTTTGCTAATGCATCTGTAAACCAAATGTTTTCTTTTGGTGTACCCTCAATGAGGGGTGGTACATCCAGAAGGGGTGAAGGTTTAAGAAGTTATTGAAACACTTAAAAGGGCATCTGCAATTTGGAAACATTAGTGTGTCCCTCAATTGATGACGTTTTCTGCAATTCCTGTTAGGTAGGCATCCCATTTTGTGATAGTGGGTTTTTGTGCAATTCCTCTGGGGGAGAAGTCCCCTTTAGGATTGTTTCTAGTAATGTGTCCTCTAGTTTGCCTAGGTTTGTCTGGTGTATTTTCTCAATTTGTTTAATTGCTCAGAATGAAGATGAAAGTCCCTTTTCCCATTCAGGGAATCATTGTTCTGTTTCTTTAAGTGCAGTTGAGCTGAACAACAGAAGTCTTTTTGCTCTGTGGGGACCAGTTTGGAACAGGTTACAGCATTTAGTGTGTTCCTGAAACCCCATTTGGCTATAATAGGGTTGTGGGGGTGTACTGGTCCCAGTGTTTTCAATTCTTTGGTTAGAGTTTTTACCACCTCTGTATGTTCTAATTTCCACTCCCAGGGTTTACCTTTCTGTAAGAGTGAGTACAATGGACAAGAAATGGCAGATACATACTTCCTCCAATATCTTGAAGTTGCCATTAATTGTTGTAACTCCTTCCTTGACTGGGGCATTTGCGGCTCTCTGATTTTTCTTAAGGTTATCTGGAGGAATCACTGTACTGCCCACTATCCACCAAGTACCTAAAAAAAACCCAAAACCTCAACAAAAAACAACAAACACACCCCACCCCCCCAACCCACAAAAAACCCCCATGTTTTTTACTTGGTCCCTGATATTTTCTGTGGTGAATCTCAATTTCTGCTTTATTTAGTGCTTGCCATGCTGCTGCTGTTGCTTCCCCCACCTTCTCAGGGCATGGTCCTCCAGTCAGGAGGAGTCTGCAGGTGTGAGGTAGTTAGAGGCTACAGGTCATCCTTCAGTCCTGAACAGTCTTTATCTTATCCTTTTATTTTTTATCTGGCTATGTAAGCTGCTGTGGATGGCTTTTACTAGTGTACTATATCAGACTAATAATCTTGTCAAGGTAGGTGCTTGTTACCTTACTCTTAAGACCAAATTCCCAAATTAGACTGGGATTTTTGAAATGCCACCTAAAAACTGTGCTTGGGGAGCTCTTGACAGAGTAAGAACTGGTTTTCCTTTTCCAGGGAACTGCAGACTCTGTGAGCTGTTTTCCTGTACAGTACCTCAGAGATATGCTATAGGCTCTGTGTTTAGAACAGAATAAATTTATCCAGGTTCTGAAGAGGGATACTACCCCATTGCAGAAAAGATGCTTTCATGGACTACAAGCTTCTGATTTACAGTACAACAACAATTGGCAAGAGATTGTGTTCTCTGTTGAGCTTTACATGCCTGGGAGGAAAAGTGGAAATGTACTTTTGTTTCAAAATAGATTTCCCCACTGCATACAGACAGTAGTAGTCATATGTTAGCCTTACTCATTTTAGCTAAGTTCAGTGAAATCAAATAGCTGTCTCATTGTTATGAGCTCTCACCTAGCAAAACTACTTTGGGGATAGAAGGGAATGGGCATCTTCCACAGGATGAGAAGGAAGCCTGCTGTTTTGGTGGATGCAACAGTGATAGATACACACTATCACCTTACTTGTCAGCATCTGGCTCTATTGGTATAACCCAGTTTTATTGAAGACTTAGGAAGGATATGGTGGGGAAGCTGAATATCAAGCTTTGGTCTGCTTTACTGCTAGACTAGAATAAAATGCTACAAAACATGTTTGGATTATGTTGAATAATACTCCAGAATAAGGCAGTGTGGAATAGGAGGATGGCAAAAGCGGATTGTAGCAATATATGGAACATAGACTGGGCTGGTGCAAAAGGGTACTAGGGCAAAAATAAATGTAAACCCTTCACACTTACTTAAGAAAAGGTGGGCAGGGAGAAGAATGCTCTTTAAATGGATTAATCTTTGTAGTTGTATAAGCTTGCATATATGCTGTGACCATGCCTGATGATGTTGGTCTCAGTCTCTGGTGTTCAAATTCTCTGTGATTTGTCAGGTCCTGAAAAGCCAATATGACATCGTCCATCCTACTGCGTAGTATGATTTGTTTCCTTGTATTGGGGTGATTATTCCTTTGGCCTTAGCTTTGTTGTTGTTGCTTTTTACTTTCTTCCTCATGAACCTGAGAATTACTGTTTTAACCTCACACAGATTGAAGTGTATGGTTCCATGTCTAAATTTATTGAGGTTATATTTTGAGAATATCTTGCTATCATCTGAGCAGTACCCAGCTCAAAGGGTGAAGGTCAGTGTGTTAGAATGGTGAAAGCTTCTTTGTGGAGGTAGTACAGGAGTGTTTAACTTGCTGTGACGCTTGCAGGATTGAAGGACCAGTTGGAGGGCTGCTTAACTGTGGAAAGGCTGTAGGGTGGTGTTGCAGCACAACCAAACTAGTAGGCTGCAGCAAGGCTTTTATTTTACCATCAGTCAGATTCTACTGTCCGTGCTGTTTCTTCTGCCTCCAGAGGTCAGACCACACTGCTTCTCCTCCCTCCAACCCCCCCTCCCACACTCCTCAGTGCTATTTAACTACTTAGTGGGGACGCATGTCAATCAACCCACTTCCTTCATTCCTCTACAGGGTGATATTCTAGATGTTGCAGGTAAACCAAAGGCAGGTGTAGTGAATACCAGTGGGATTATTTTCTGTTGATGAGGTCCTGGCCATAAAGATATTAATTGGACACTAAATGAAATAAAGGTGAACCTGCTATTAATGGGGAATGGCAATATTTGGGAGATATTGTTAAATGAATGAATAGAAGAAGTAGAAGAGCACCACAGTCTGTATTTAAAGGCCACTGGGTTGGACCTAGAGGAGTAGAGCAGACAATCACAGTTATGTGAAAAAGTAACAATTGTGATATTGTTGCAAAATCTCAAACAGGTCAGACTCTGGATCAGCTGATGTAATGGCAACTACTTTCAGACAACTTTGTTCTACTGTCCCACGATCCAGACCCTTAAAGGGACTTACCCTTACCCATGTGTCTTTCATTTTGAACAGTTGTAATAGCCAGTCTGCTTCATTAATGGTTTTTTTATATATATATTTCTTGTCCTTTTATGTAAGTAAACTTGGTTCTCTTAGCATCAGTGGAACAGAAAGTCAGCCTTGCAAACATAGAAGCTTTTCATATTGACATAAGACTAAATAAACAAGTTGTTAGCTGTTGGTCAGAAAGTTAAATGTAAAATCATTTTGTAAGAATAGTATTTAAATTAATGGCTTCTAAGAGGATTTGCTGGTTGAATGGTCTCTGTACCTCAGCACCTGAAAAAATGTAACTGCAGTGGCAGTATGACCATTGCATACAATTGTGGTAAGCATTTCATACTTCTTTTGATGGGAAACATTTTAAACTTTGTTGCATTAATTTTTATCCCTTTAAAAGGTGCCAGAAGAGGGTTATGCTTAAAAAGGAAAGGTTTATTTTATTTTTGCCATGATTTTTTTTTTTTTTGTGGGAGGGAACAGTTGCAAGGTAATCCATGTTTAGTTACCTTTCATAATATACGTGAGAAAATCCAGATGTTTACCATATTGTTCTTATTCTTAGTTGTAGAAATCAATCTTTCTTTAAAGCTTGCTTGCTGCTTTGCTTTTTAAGAAAACTGCCATACAGAGTAGTACTGTCTCTTATAGTTTATTACTGCAGTGTTATGTACTGGCTACTTCAAAATGTCAGATCAAGAGTTGATGAAAATGGCAAACTAATTCATCAAATGCAATGTATGTTCATTTGATATGTTCAATGAAAGAAGTAGTGAAACTGTAGTATTTTAAAAAAAAAAAAAGTACGCAAGGCTTAAGCTTAAATATGCAAAACAATTGTTGGAAGAATTCTGATCCTTGATATTAAGATATTCAAAATCATCTAGGTAAAACCTCACCATAGGAGTATTTGAATGACTCAGTCATGCTGTCTTTTCCTTGAGAAGTTCTGTTTCTTTAAGTGTGATCTGACAAGAAATCACAGGAATTTGTATGTCTTAACATTAACTTTCCAAAATATATTATCACAAGCTATTAACTCATGTCTGAAAGCTCTTCTTTCTCAGCCTCAAGTCACATTGCCTGTAATCTCAAGTGTATTAATTGCACTGATGTAGATTACAATCAACGCCAATGTTGCTTGAGGAGAAACAAATGGCTGTTAAGCTAAGTGCTGGCTCTTTGCATTCTATTTGCATAGAATATAAACATAGTAAACAGTGCTTACAGAAATGCTCTTTGTGGTTTTTTGTTTTCTTTTTTTTTCCTTTGGCAGGCGGAGTTGCGGGCAGCTGTTTTTTTGGCATTAGAAGAACAAGAGAAAGTAGAGGTAAGAGAACCTTAAAAAAAATCAACATCCTGATAGTTCTTCATGTGGAATTAAATACAGTAATTTTAATGGTTTCTATTTGTGAAATGTAACAAGAGAAAATTATGTATTACTGCATAAGAGCATGATGCTTAAAGAGTGCAGAACAGGACTATCAGGGTATCTCCTGATGTTTAAAAATAGGAATTGTTACATAGCCTTTTGAGACTAATTTTAAGTAACTCTCTCTACTGGTTTTGTATTGCTTCTGTCCAATTGACTGGAGTAACTAAGTATCTTTTCCATCAAATACTTCTATAAAAAAATAAAAATTTAGTTGACTGATTAAGGTTTTATCAAATTGGAATAACATCTTTTGATATTTAAAATATTATAGTGGGGTTTTTTGACAAGCCTGTTGTGAAAGCAATTTAATGCAATAACTTGCCAAGCATGCTAATGCTTCTGCTATTTCTCAAATGGATGCTGTAGGCTTACTTCAGGATAATTTACTTATATTTGAGGAGGAATTCTGAATTAAGAGATGGACTATGTACTGATAGCTTGACAATATTAGGGGTATGTGATACTAGCACCGTAAAGTAAGAGTACTGCAGTAGTGTGTAGATGCTAGTTTTGTGACCCCCTTCTACTGTTGGCATTGCCTCATTTCCCTGTGTCTTTCCTGTTTCTAGAACTAAAGGGGAGAGGGTGCTGTATGTACAGGCTCTGTTTCAAGAGAGGAATGGAAAACTGCACTGTTCCTCTACTGGTTAGACAGTTGTGCTCTTTCTGGAAAACTGTATAACTGTAACAGATGTTACAGTCACATTAGTAAGGAAGGCAAGTAGTTATTCTATGGTATGAGATTTCATATTCCAGAAATCTAAATCTATGAAGAAGACATAATGGAAGAGTGATATAGCAGAACAGTACCATCTCTTATGGGAAGCTTCAGCATATTATAGAATACCCAGAGAACAACTTCCCAGACTATCTGAGAAGCAACAGGGCTGAAGAGAAATCTGCTGCAGTCGATCTTGGCTCACCCTTTTTTTCAGAAGGCTTAAAAGTATCATGATATTTTAATTTTACACTGTGGAGATGCTGGAAGTACATTAATAGTTATCACTGGAAGTACATTAATAGTTATCAGTACTCTGCATTCCTAAATATTAAGCGAGATCTATGTCCCTTATTGTTGTGCAGCTCTTTTTTGTGTGTTAGCATTTATGACTGTAGTGATAAATACCTGTAACAGACCCTTTTCTTCAAGTTAGGTTCTTACCCAGGATATTTTGATATGTTAGGAGTGGCATGTAGAATTTGGTTTGAAAAATCCCTGAACAATTTTGACAAACTCAAACATAGCACATTGATTTATCTCTGTTTAAAAATCAAAGTTGAAGAGGGCAAATCTAACAAGGGAAAAAAATGTTTTCATAATATCTTTGAAGGTCTTTTAATTAATAGAAGATTAATATTGATCTGTGAACTACTAATTAGCACAATCCACATTTTATCTAGTGATTTGTAAATTCCCATTTTTTATAAAGTGGGACTGAATTTCCTTAAAATTGGCACTATGTTAGAGGAGCAATTTGGGAAGTTAATTTACCTTTTTAATCATTAAATAAATAAAAATCAGTGTACTATTAAGAATTTTGGTGAAATCACTCTAACTTTGTAGCTATTATAATAGAAACGCTGAGACAATTTTAATTTTTCCTAAGTAAATGTGTGGCTCTGCAGTTTTTACTTGTGGGTGGTAGAATTAATATAAAGGTAGATTGTAAAGAGGTGAATTGCATGTGTCAGGCATCATTCTGGAACAGCGTACAACAAAACACCACCTTGCTGTGATTTTCAGTTTCTTGCTAGCATGAGGATGATATTAATTACTGTTTCGTTTTTGCTTTTTGACAGAACAAAGCACCTCTGGTAAATGAAAGCTTGAAAAGTTTTTTAGGTACAAAAGATGGTAAGTTCTTTGTTTAGTATACTTCTCAAAAAAAAAAAACAGGAAAGAAAGGATTAAATCTTTGAATCTTTTACTACCTGTACAGTCTTAATGACATAAAGAATGCTTTTGTTCCTGTCAGATGTCATAAATACTATTAATTCACAATACAATTAAATCTATATTTTTTGAAGTTTAATATTGCTGAAGTGAGGTGACTAATGCATTTAAATTAGTACTTCATGATGAGTTATGATTACGCTAACTCAGAGGCATTCTAGACTGATAGAAACAGTAACCAGTGAAAACACACTGTAGAGGTACAGTAGTGAATGCATGCATAGGAGAAATGCCAAAATGCTGTCTTTAGAACAGCTTAATAACCTAAAAGAATAATCTTATACCTGCATTTTGTAAGCAGTCTCTATTTATGCTCCTGCAGTATTGCAGACTTAAATAATTTTTATACGATGGCTGAGTTAGAAATTGGTACACAAATTAGCTATGTAGTGGTAGTTTGTTGAATGTCTTAAGTGATATTTGTAGGACTGTTCAATCAATGGAGACGTTCATACTGAAGTCATGTTAATGTTAAATATTTGTGTCCATCTGGTGTATTTTTACTCTTCGCATTTCCTTTTTAGGTCGCTTGGTAGCAGGTCTCGTTGCAGAATTTCTACGTTTTTTCAATCTTGATTTTACATTGGCTGTTTTTCAGCCTGAATCAAGCACAGTAAGTTGTACTGGTTTTATTTGTATGCTATACTGATTGTTTGGAGTGTATGACAATGAATACAGAAGCTATAGTAGATTTATTTAAGCCACTAGCTTCTGTTTATTCTAAATATTTTTTTATATTTAGTCTGTAAAGGGTACTTACTGCCATAAAGACACATATTCCAGGAGAGTGTGCTAATGAGTGAGTATTCCCTTTATCAAAAATCAATGCTTGAAAATATCTTAATTTTGAATTCACAATTATTTTTTTTTTGTGAAATCATATAGCAGTATATACAACAGAATACTCCTGCAACATTTTTTGCCAATAATTTTACTGTGTCATGATATTAAGGTAATATTGTTACATGAAAATTAAAATAATGTCAGTAATATACTCTGAGAGAAATTTCAGTGAAACAAAGGACTTTGTGGTGATGTACATGACAAAAAGTGACTGAAAAAAACAGTTCAGTTGGAAGGGACCTACAATGATCATGTAGCCCAACTGATCGCTTTTAGGCTTTTGATACTGAGTTAGAGGGTTTTTTATCACATTTGTTCATTTGTCCCTTTTTATGGTATAAAGGTTTTAGTAATAAATTTGGGTTTGAAACAGTTCCATTTAATTGAAGGATTTCTCTTTATATCCCAAATACTCATTTTTATTTTTAATGTCAGTTTGAATAGTTAATTTATTAAAAATCCAACTTTGTTAAATCAATTAATTGACTTATGTTTCTCAGAAGTTCATGTTTCTTTTTAGGGTTTAATCAAAGAAAATCCCATACTTTCTTGTCCTTTACCAAATATCCATAACTGCATTTATTTCACTAGGCACATCTGTACATAGATTTATGTTCATGCTATGCTATCAGATAGAAAGTCATGCTTTGAGTTGTCACTCAGTCTGGGGACCAGTGTTTCATGCACATTGTAAAGGCATCTCATGCTCTTTGAAATGCCCCTGTCCTTTTTCTAGTGTCTTTTTCACCTCTTGCAGTACATATATGAAATCTGGCCAAAGTTAAGCAAATGGGCCAAGGCTGCTGTGTATAGTGCTGAAAGATTTTACTTCATCTACTAGCCCCCGTCTCTGAGCAGTTTCAATTTCCATGTTTCAGTGTGCTTGACTAGCCATGGCTTGCTTCTGTATTTGCTTGACCAGTGTTTTGATAGGAAGCGTCACTAAATAATTGTGACTTCAAGACGAACTGGTGTGCTTTGCAGTATGGTCATTTGGAGGTTATGCCAACCAACCTGGATTTGCTGCAACGTTCTGCTTCTGCTGTGAAGTTCTGTTTTAAAAAGTGTATTTTTCTTTTATTTTTTTCTGTCAATTTTTGGGGGGTTGGAGGGCTGGTACTGAATTACTTTATTTCTCGTTTCTGTCCAAATCCATAGTTTTTTTTTTTAAAGTAAAATAGACTGAAAGTAAGTGTTTTAACTTGTGTTGGTGCACTTCTATATGCACAGGAACGGGGACACTCTCATCTCTGTATTTGCTGGAACCCCTGGCTAGATGTCCTAGGATCCACTTTTAAATCTGATAGGCTAAAGTAATTTGACTATATAAATCCTTAAGTCTTGAAACATGATAATGATGAATACTTGCATATTTAAAACAGCTTTGGATAGTCTGTGCTAAGTTCAGGTACAGGTCAGATGTAAATAATGCAATAGGCTATCATTATTTTAACCCACATGCTAACAGAAGTCTTAAATAATCACTGGTTAGTCAAAATATTGCTGTGTTAAATAAGAACAAAAAATTTTAGGAGTTATATTTCAAAGTATATACTGTGTTTTCTGACAGCTATTTCTGTGTTGTGATTTTTTTTTAATGTGTTTTTGTTCCCCCCGCAGCTAAATGGCCTTGATGGTCGAGAAAACTTAGCTCGAGATTTGGGAATTATAGAAGCAGAAGGTACTGTGGGTGGTCCCCTGTTGTTGGAGGTTGTTAAAAAATGTCAGCAGAAAAAAATTTCAGGCAGTGGGGAAGTAAGTAGTGTTAACATGTATTTTCTTTCTTTCTTCATAATTCTTTATTCATTTTCATTTCAGTGATGAAAACCAAACTGAAATTAAGAACACTCGGCTATTATAGTATTACACTGTTTCAAGGCTTTATTATATCTTACTATGCCTTCAATGTAACTTAACAGACAGCAATGCTGAAAGATAAAATTATGACTATTCTGTTACTTTTGATGTCGCCCTATTATGCTTTACTAATTTCTGCTACAACATAGTAACACAGAGCGAACTCAGTTAAATGGCGCACAACACTGTCACTTATTTTCTAATTGCTAGTGTGGTTTGGTAACACTTTTAGCTGTACCTATTTTCTTTGGCATACTTCTAATTTTAATATGACCTGAAAAGCCTAGGTTTGGTTTTGTTAAAAGCTTTAAAGCTGTTCTGAAAACATACGCATTTAAAACTGAATATTAGGGAAGTATTGAACTACCTAAAGGCAATAACAGTAATATTTTAATGGAATAAATTCAATTAATGAAAAAGCATTTGATTAGTCTGCTGTGATTGTGGCTCGAAAGAAGAATTCTTTGCACTCAGGATACATTAATTATCACAATAAAAGCTTAAATTCAGAAGTAGTTGTCATAGACTTCCTAAAATAACATCACAGCATTGCAGTTTGCATACTGAGTGAGTGAAGATGGTAGTCTTGTTTCTTGTTGGATGGTATTATGACAAAATTCAATGTGTTTTTAAGAACTGCTTATGTTGAACTTCTTAGGTGGCTCCAGTTCTAAGTGATAGCCTGTGTGCCACATCAAAATCATCTGATGGAAGATCAAGTACACACCCCATACCAAATAAGGTAAGATTGTTTATATATAATGAAAAAGCTACATAACATATGTGAAATAAGTAAAAGAGAACTGTTATGAAACTGCAGATAGAATGGCGTTCATTCAAATGATCTGTAAAGTCCTTTCTCACTGGGTATGTGACAGCACATACACAGAGCCTCTGTGAGATGCAGACAGGTTGGAGCTGCTTTGCCTGTGTATCAGGCAGCTGGCTGATTGCTGTGTGGCATTGATAAGGGTGTTAGGATACAACTGTCTGTGTTGGGGCCTCTGACTTGTCTTTTCTCTCTTGCTTCCTGTTAGCACAAAACATGTATTAACTAACAACTTCCAGGCTCTAATACTTATTTACATTTGACTGGAACTGATCGACACAAATTACCTGTGTGGAGCGGGAAAAGCAGCATTTCCATAAGAAACCAGCTACCCGCTATACTCAGTAAAAAAAACCCAAAAAATCCCCAAAAAACCAAACACAAAACAACCCAAAGGAAAACAACCGATTCAAGTACTAAAGTTAGATCAAATTATTGATTTAATCTGATCACATAAAAAGTTTTAGTAGCTTTTTTCAGGATTATTGAAATTACTTGGAAGCTTTCCAACTCACTAATCAAAGCTGAGAAATATAACATCACATGGATTTTGTTGTTAGTTCATGCGTTTGGAGAGGGATTGGTAAGGATAAAAGAAAATATGACCATCTCAGTTTGGATCTGCTTCATTTTATTCCTCTTCCTTAGTTTTTTGCCATGCAAAACCAGAAACTACACAATTTAAAAAGCAAACTTTATTTCAAGATTGAGTTACTATATTAATTGCTGTGCTCTTTGGTAGTATTTTAAAAGCTACTATTTCTTTAACTGACATTTGAATGGAAATTCAAATAATTTCAGACCTGCTTTAGAAGATAATTCTTGCTTGGCACCAGCTTTCATAGTAAAACAAACCCACTAAAAAGATCTGACTGCTGATTAAATATCACTGTTATCAATACTGTTGCTTCATACCTGAGCCCCTACTTTTGTCTTGGGGTGGTACTAGATTAGCTAAGAACTACTGAAGATGGGTTAGAAGTCATAAATATTCCATTCTCCCTTGCATATACTACCTTTCATCTTCAATTTTAAATTACTTTATTTGAAATAAGTAGGTCAGAAAGAGAAGAGGTTAGTGTTTGTTATATGGCTTTTCCTCAGGAGAAGTCTAGAAGAGGAAAAAAGTAGTTCTAGTAGCTTGTAGCTTGAACCAGGTTTCATACAGATGTTTTTCTGGATGTCCATGCACACCTCAAGGCTGGTTTGTCCTCTGTCTGGTATAAATCTTATTCCTTTATGTTTGTTCTTGGCAGAACTTTTGGCAATGCAATTATGCAGATGTTTGGGGCTTTTTTGAAACTTCTGCCCTTATTACTGTGGTTGAACTTTGCCAGCCAGTCCAAAATAAATTGGTTAGGGGAAGACAGAGAGGCACAAGCACAAAGGTGTATAGTGTCTTAAGACTCATTTCATGAGGAAACTAAATTGATAAGAATGAGTGTTAAGTTATGCCTGGAAACTGCTTTAGAGAAGGGAATAAATGGCAGTCTTAGCTATTTTATCACAGTTATGTGGGTATGATCAAAACAGGAACTCCTGTACTCAGCTCAAACAGTGCTAGGTACACTAGTAGAAACTGGATGGAAAATAAATATAAACCATGCCTGAATGATTTCCGAAGATTAGTGCTGTTTCTCAAAAGTGATGCTGTATTGCAGTGCATTGTATTATTCTATGTGTTGAGGTCAGAATTCTTTTTCAGGCTGCTATTGACTATTTATATTACTAATCTATAGATGCACAAGCTTCTATTGACTGACTTCAGCTTAATTATAATGACTGGGACTGGTCCAGTCAATAGTGGTGTTTTTTTAATGTGTATATACGTAATCCCCAATAGGTATATGGACACAAGAAAGTGATGCTAAGATTTATTCTAAGGTCTAAGTTTTAGAGAAATAATGTACTTCACTTGTAAGAAAGATGTAGCAATATGTTTGTTGACATAAAAGAGAAATGTAAAAAAGTTTGATAATAGATGTGACAGTGGTTTAACGAGAATCGATGGCAAAGTACACTTGATTATTTGCCACATAGAGGACAGGGTTAGACAAAACTGCCGAGGAAATTCTCCCATTGAGTCATGAGGTTCAGAAAGGACCTTGTTTTGTTCTAAACTCCTTTTCAGAGGAGAGTTTAGGTGCAGCTGCATCCAGACTTAGTCCCAAATTTGATCAATGTTTTATATCTAAAGAGTTGTATGTGCACAATCAATCCTTTATATCACGTAGCTGAGATTTCAGTTTAGCATGCTATTAATCACTTACTGAGAATCTGTCACAGCAAGGAATCTCTCAGCCTCGAAGAGTAACCTTGAGAGGTGTCCCTACTCAAGGGGAGATCCTGGCGTGCAGCCCACTGCTGTGCACGAGAGCACAATGGGCCCTGGTCTGACCGATATTTATGGAGTAAGGTAATCGACTTATAGTCGTATTTGCATACCAACTACAGAAGCTAGTTTCTTTTAAACCTGGCAGAGTTGGACCTTGACCAGCACTGTTAAGTGAGCATATTGTTCAAATTAGCCCTTGGCTATTGTGTTATCTGGCTCCCCCAAATCGATATTGAGTCAGATGCAGCCATCAGGACCAGATGCATACATTAGGGCTGGCACTGATGGTTATCACTTGAGAATTGTTGCAGGAATAAAGGTTAGGGTGGAGGGGAGGGGTGTGGGGAAGGGAAGCACACTGCTACAAGAAACTACCAGATAGTATTTAATTCTGAGCAAGAAGCATCAAAGCATGGTAAAAGATGGTTCATTGAACCATGTTTGCTTTTGTTCAGGAGAGTTTTGTGTAGTTAAGAGTTGAATAGTTATAGCATGTAGCAGCAGCTGAGGTGGTGATAGTTTTATCAACACTTTAATTTACATGCTCTTTCTGATGTGATGAGGTTGCAAGTAGAATATAAGTTCCAACAAGTTGGAATTTATGATCAGGCTTTTTATATTCTTTATACTCATCTGCTATGGCAGGCAAATCATAATTCCGTTGCAGTGGGAGATTAACTTGTTCTGGAAATTCTTTATGTAATATATTGCTGAATTCTCCATGAAAATATATTTATCTCAGAAATGGGAGAAAATTGGTTTCTGTATGGATGATTCTTACAGAATAGCAACAGCTGTTGGTTGGACTACATACTCCTCTAAGAATTAAGTAGTGGATATCTTAATGGGACTACAGTTCTTAGATATATTTTCTTCCTGGTTCTCTATCTCTCTTTGGTAAAGGCAGGATGGGAAAATATTCTGCCTGTGCAACATACTTGGAGAAAATAACTGAAGGAGGAAATTCTAGCCAGTCCAAGCTGGAGCAAGATGGAAGTTGCCTGAACACTTTAGGCTACTTGATCAAACTTGAGATTTTCTGGTGGTTTTTCAGCAAACCTGTGAGCTTAACTGGCTCTGACTGTGACTTGGCAACCAATACATGTAACGTAGAAGGAAGCATGCTGGGAGAGACCAAGACCACACAGCTCTTGGCAGTAGCAAAGAATTGCATTTATTTAAGTACAAGTGTGAAACCACATTCTGATTTATTAACACCAGTAAGTCAAACTCAAGATAGGGATGTTGCTCTTTGAACCCTCAGTCATCATTAACGTATCGCTACAATTGGAAAGTAGTGAGTGCACTTTAGCAAAACTTTATGATATATGAATCCAAGCAAAGCCCAACTGTTGTGCTTTTAGTTTCTCAGATGAGATAGCAGCAGCTCGCTCCCTCAGGGCCCAGAATAGAAAAGCAGCAGTAACTTCCCTTTTACTCCAGGTTATCATTAAGCTCTTAATTTTCAACAATGATTCTGTTCCTCTAGGATAGGAAATTAAAATTTCATTGTTACTGCCACTTTGCCCTAGAACAACTGAGCTGTTGCCAGCAAGTGAATGGGGTTCTGTGACTGAGATAAAATGACCTTGACAGGCCTTTTCCAACTTTCATGGCATGCAGTTCAAAAATTATACTTTATATAATTGTTAATTTATATATGGAGTATATATGGAAGTTAATGACTGATAAAGAAATATCTGATACTTGGGACAGTGCAAGCTACATATTGATTATCTGAATTAAGCAATACTGTTGGTTTTGTTTTAAAACTAAAATTGTTGCTATTAGTGTGCAGGAAGGAAGTTAATAGATCTTAAGTGGCTTAATTTTAATAAGATGAGGGGAAGATAGAAATTACAGTACTGCTTGCTACGTAGCAGGATACTGTTGTTTAAAAATAAGAATCCATTTTTTCAAGTGAGTTTAATTATCTAGGTAAATTTGAATATTGTTCTTTGGGCCACAAAGTTTTGCAAAGACAACAACTTGAGCTGTATTATTTAAAGTTAATAGTCTTTACATGCTTGAGTAAGTAGGACTGAGCCATAAGCATGAAAGACTGAAAATTATGTACTTTCAAAGTATCTTGTTTGTGTCAATTTTTGGTTTTAGTATTTGGAGGGAGAAAGTGTCATTAACTGCAGTCATCTTACACTTGCTAGTTTAAAACCTAATATCATTGCTGAGATTACCTTGTAATATGGAAGTTAGGGTAACTTGCATGGGTTTAAATTTATTTCTTTTGAAGACAATGGCTATAACTAACAAAGTTTGTTTATAGTTGGGATTTAAAATAACACTAATAAAGCATCACGTAAATTTCAGGCTATAAAACAAACAACCCTCTCTATATTAAAAGCTAAGAGATAAGAATCAGCTTGTCTAGTTTTCTTTATTTGATGACCAACATCTTTTAAAATTGGTTGTTTTTGTGGTAGAGGTGATCTAAATAGCAAAGCAATGCAGAGGATGGAACAAAAAATTTTGATGGCAGCAACAATAAAGAGAATTTCCTTTATAAAAGTGGTAAATTCAACTTTTTCCTTTTGTGTGATTCCTGATGATACTAATAAATTCCTGAAAAATACTAATAAATGTGAGCTAACTTTTTCAAAAGGGATGGTAGGTGTATATGTTGTTTGTTTATATTATGACTTAGAGTATTATAAGATGTAAATACTTATTCCTTTCATTCTTTATCTTTCAAGGATGCTGAAACCACTCAAAGTGATACAAGTGTCTCATCAGGGGAAGCAAGCAAAAAAAGCATCCATTTTCTGCCTAATGAAACAAAACTAGATCCTCAACTAGAAAACAAAGACTTAAATACCAAAGATAAAAGTGATCCAGGTGTGGATGAAGATGATGTAGAGGGAGATTCTTTTTTTGATGATCCTATACCCAAACCAGAAAGAACTTATGGCTGGTAGGTAACATGGATGATCTCCTTAATGCAGGTTTATTTTGTCCTTGGTATGCTTGCAGAACTTTGAGCTAGCTGATGTTTGATTATTTATGCTTGTAAATGCAAGTGTTTAGATCTGTTTTGCAATATTTTGTTTCTGAAATGTGCATTTCCATGATTCCGTTCTTTGAAATGCAGTGTCTTCTGGGATCTCTTGGATGTACTCTGAGTGGAAAAACCTGTATCACTTCAAGGTGCATCAGTAAGACTATATAATGTCCCCAGCCTATTTAGTTGGTGGAATGAACATGTATAAAGCATGGATGCTGGTGTTTCTCCTTGCAGCAGAGCTGCAGAAGCAATCAGTAATAAAGGAAGTGCACAATAATAAGGATAATGCTTTAGCATTGTGGATGGCTTTGTACAAAAAAACTGGTGAATATGTAAACTGGCTCCATTGTGAGAATGAGGACAGTTTTCTCACAGGCGAGGGTTTCCTCTTCACATTGCAGCACCTTTTGTGTTCGGTTCTATGCTTTCAGTGAAGTATTGTTATTTCTACATATGCTAATTTTGCAGAAGCTTCCGAAGGCTGTTTTTTAATTGTTCCTCTATGGAGTCTGATGACTTGAAAAATACCATTTGAAACAAGAATAGTGACTGGACTATAAACCAGCTTTGTTTCAGAACTGAAAAAAAACTGTATTTGTGCTATCACGTCAAGTTATCTTGAAGTTTAGTTTAGATATCTATTGAGAAATGCTGCAGTATCGTTTCATGGTGGTTTTTTGCTGTGCTCAAGTAATCAGAGTGTTGCTCTAGTTTACTAGATGTTACCAGAAGAAATGCAGAAGCATTTGCAAGTCAGTTTGACAGTAGATCCCCTTATGTTGACTTTCCTCCAACTGTGTTGACAGTGGGCAGAACAGTATAAACTGTTTTGTATTATCACTACAGTAGATGCTTACTCTTAATTTTGTCAGATGTAGTTTTAGTTGTAAACCAAACCAATTTAAATACTGATTTATATTGAATCTTTCTTCATGTGGCTGCATTTGCATGTGGGAATAATGAAAGGCCCTTTGATAAAAACAGTGATGCTGATGGAGGTGCAGGAGCTCTGTCTCTGAAAGAAGGCAGGCAGAAGTCTTTGCATAGGTGAGAAAGTGACCGTCTTACTGAATGTCTCGCTTGACACTTGTGCCAGTAAACTGCCTACTGTTCACAGAATTAGTCCTTTGCCCCTAGCTCTTTTTGCTGTGAATATTGCTGTTCTAGTTTTATGACCATTTAGTAAATCATAGAAAAGGAAGTCACTACACACATTTCACAGCTCTGTGCACTACTTTGTTTGGTTTGTTTTAGGAAAACTGAAGCTAATAAAGCAGGAGGTCTAGCATCCCTTTCTGATGCACCACCTATAAAAAGCGGGTTAAGCTCCCTGACTGGTGCACCTTCGCTAAAGGAGTCTGATAGTAGTAAGTTTTCACATGTTCTTATGTTTTGATAAATGTAGGAGATATTTCCCATAATATAATGAAACCATTACATATTCAGATGTAAATGCGTTTAAGTATGTGGTCCCCTTCTTGTTGTAATATGCTTTTTAGTAATGCGTTTTTAAATGAGTGATCTCTTACTGGTTTTGATGTATTATATCACCATTGGGGCATCTTATGTTTTGGAGCATGAAATACTTACATGCGCTCTTTTTGGTCTATATAAGGCAGTTTTCAGGAGTATAAAATTCTGCTGCTCGGTTTCTAACTGAAATTAACTTACTCCTTTGTATTGTTACCTTAAATTATTTGCACAAATTCTTTAAGGATATTTGCTTTCATGTTGTAAAAGCTGATCCTGAATACTGGGAGATTGTCCATGTTTGCTACTCACGTTTTTAAACGTTAGTGGAGTTCAGACCTGAAAATTGGATATAAGATTGGCATACTACACTATAAAATTATATAAGGTTATTATAAAAGAACATTTGTTATAAGTGGTTGATGTGTATGTTTTAGTGGGATGTTATTAAAGAGTCACAAGTCAAATTTCTGATATAAGTGCTTTTGTTTTCTTACAGATTTGAATAGAAACTCTGTTTTAAAAGACCTGCTTTTGGTGAATGTAAAACTGGGATCACTAGAATTAGGCAAGTAACTGCTAAACCTGAGGAAGCTCTGATATTTTAAATTCTTAAGTTTTGGCCCAGCTTCTTAGAGGAATCTGAGAAACTGAAATACATATATTGAACTAAAATCTTCAGCTTTTACTTCTGTCATTCTGTTTAACAACGCTGTGAAACTTACTGGAGTTAAGAGCAAGATCTGATCTAAAGGAATACAGAAAAGTCAAAATGGGTGTCTTGTATGTGGATTAGTATTGTACATGTGCAGCAAAAATTTGATTCTTTCCTTGCGTATGTTTGCCACTATCAAATGATAAATTTTGTTTGTTGTCTAGATTTCTAAGAAAAGAGCGTGTTTATATTTGTGCAAAAATATAGCCAGGCAAGTCTTCTGTTTTTCAGTGGCCTATTTTCTTGCCATCCACACCTTTGAAAGTTTATTTGTAAACAATATGAATATGAAGGAGCAATATGAAGATGATGTGATATAAGAAGTATCAGCTCTCTCTCAAAATCGAGCTGCCATGTCTTTCAATTTTGACTTCAGCAATGTAGTCAATATTGTGAAAATGTGTGTTCAATTTCAAAACAGTTTGTATAAATGAGCTTGAGATTAATTAATGACAAATATAAATTCATTGTCTCTTCCTAACCTGCTCAAGTTATTTAATCTACTTACACTTTTGCTGGCCACCAAACCATATGCTTTGGTGCAGGAAGAAATTCTATTTTTTGCATTTCCTGACAATAAAACTTGTTTGATTAATACCTTTTAAAAATTATTTAGGAAATGGAGATGATGATGAGTATGCTGATGACTTCAACAGGTAAGAAAAGGATGATACTGCAGTAGCATAGTATTCTCTGCATTATAAGCATATACAGTAGCATATTTGAATTATTTCATAATATTTCAGATAGTCACTATTGCTGGAGTCTGTCAGTACCTCTGAACTCCTTTAAACTTCAGTTTGCTATTTTAGTACATATGGTTACAGACTAAAAAATATCGGATCCCTTTTGTGTAGGCAGTAATGAGTTCCTTAAAAGTCTGGTACTAACTTTAAGATTCTAAGTTGTTGCTTTTTTTGTGGAAGGTGTTTGGTTTATTCCTGAACTATGCACTTAACAATGCTATTAAACAATTAATTTGGTGTATGCTGAAATACTCAACAAAAAAATAAAGCATCATGCATGAGTAGTCAGTAATAAATATTGAACAGCCTCATCCTTATGATGTGAAGGTATTGGTGTTGTAAACTGCAGGGCTGAGGCCTAAGTATTTATCATGGTTTCATCTAGGTAGAAAGCCTTTAGCTCTTATGGAGTTTTAAGTAACTTCATATTTAAATCGCTAGGAAGTAAAAACCCAATCAAATGTCAGGTATAAAGTGAATGTAACACCTGGATGTTCAAAAAGAAAGTCTTATTTCCTCATTTATGGTTTTCTTTCTCTTTAGTACTAGCCATCGCTCAGAAAAAAGTGATATCAGTATTGGTGAAGAAATAGATGAAATTTCTGTGGAAACAGAAGGGTCAAATGCCAGTGATAAAGTATGTATCTAAAATTGTTCTTCACGTTCTCCTGATCTTGTCCTTTTTTTTCTTTTTTTTTTTCTTTAACCTTCTGTGAAGGAAAGTGCCGTTATCATATGTTCTTAGGATAAGGCTGTATTATTTGTTATGTTCTGTATCTTTACACCAAGTAGTCTTGCCAAGTTAGATACTAATCTGATTAAAAAACAAACCAAAACCCCCATAACAATTGTTTTATAACACAATTCACTGTCTGTTTCTAGGCATGCAAAATGTATTTGAGACTGGGTTAATATTCAGCATAGGAATGTCTGATCCTTATATCTGTAGGAGGTACTCGGACATTTCTTAAGGAGTATGAGATGTCACTAAAAGAGCTTGAGGCCAAAAGAATGGGATGTTATATGAAGGACTACAAGAAATAATACTTATACTGACTGTTTCTATGATTTCTGAGTTTGTAATTTCATTTTATTTTCTAGCTTGAAGGCATCACACAAGACCTTACCGTTTCTCAGTTAAGTGATGTTGCAGATTATCTAGAAGATGTGGCATAAAACTGGACAGCAAAAGCGTTTCATTGTGCTGGACTAGAAGACTGCTGTGGACTGTTAATTTCAGACAATCACTATTTGCTGGAATGTCCACTCCCTATTTGTGCCTTGTTTCAAAAAGACTGTAGGTGGAGAAGGCTTTTAAATACTCTTGAACAAGAACTAAATGAAGCAGTGTGTTCTTATTTGAGTCTGATGTCAGAATTATTTTCTTCATTTGGTTCAGCCAAATCTTTTACAGCAGGAGATGAATTTTCCAAGCAGAATGCCCATTGCTGGCAGTGGGCGTAATAAAACCCAATTGATAAGAAAACATTGACAGAGAGGCATGTGGCTTTATAATGAACTTGCACTGCTATTATAACAGTCTGATTTTTTGTTAAAGATAACCAAAGCAAGAACCTTCAGAGGTAGCGGTTGAACTCACGCTTCTTTTAACACAATTTTGTCAAGTCAGCAAGTAGTATGTATTTATGGTAGCTCTAGCCACAATACCTAATTGCTCCAGACTTACTTGAAACTGCTGTTTTTCAGACTCTTCTGAAAGTTGGAATTTATTTTTTTTAACAGCATATCAAATTGAGAGTATCTAAGCTCTCAACTCTAAATTTGGCTTAATTTAGGACCTAATTTAGCACTGGTCTTAACACCGAATATTCTTGTTTAAATGTTTGTCGGGCCATTTGATGTTAATACCTAAGCTGGTTTTATATATGATAATTTCATCGATGTTATCTGCTGTTAAATCATGAAAAGTGATTTTTTTAAGGATCCACAAATCATTAACTAAATCTTACTGGGTTTTGTTAAGTTTTTAACAGTGTGGTAATGGTTTGTGGAGCTTTTATTATGGAGGGCTCT
Source organism: Microhierax caerulescens (assembly GCA_035590215.1). Taxonomy (NCBI): domain Eukaryota; kingdom Metazoa; phylum Chordata; class Aves; order Falconiformes; family Falconidae; genus Microhierax; species Microhierax caerulescens. The sequence continues at coordinate 38,543,424 of JAVJGJ010000059.1, read as the reverse complement.
TCATGTGCTGTAAGCTCACTTTCATTCTTGAAAATACTTGTTATGTAAAAATGAGCGCCAAAAAGTGAAACCACTAGCGTTCTGTTTTTCAGATTCTGACTACTGTACAAAATTAAATCCAAATATTTAAAGATACCATACCGAAGACATTTATGGACACTTAAGTTCTCGCTAAGAGCAAATTCTTGTATTTTCATTATACTCTTGCAAAACAGGGTCAGTAATGGAAACACTGACAGTTCTTTAACGATACCGTTACATGGCGCTGCTATAATATATAGGTCATGGACATTTGTAATACAGAAACAAGACTTCAAAACGTGCACTTTCTCAACATTGTGAACACATTTGAAAAATATACATGTAAGTGAATATAAATAACTTTTTTTTTTCTTCTTCCTTTTTTTTTCTTTTTTTTCAGGAACACTGTTGGCCTCTCATCAGTGCTCACCACAGTGGAAGTAGCATGCTAATGTAAAGCCATTGGTTAAGCATATAGAGCTGCTACTAGCATTGGATGCTGACTTAAATCTTATTTTGCACTGGGCCAGCAGGCATGGAGCAGTGCAGTTAGGCTTGTACAGTACATAAATGATTTGAGAGGAGAGAGGAAAAGTGTGCCTTTTATTTATGTGCACCCCAAAATAGCCAGCAGAAAAGCATCAGGATATTTAGTCATGATGTTAATTTTTAACTTTGTGCCATATTGTAGCAGCTGAACACAGAGGAAAATTTTTTTCACCCCAAAAAATCAATGTGCCATAGGTTACAAATAGCAACAATGTTGTAACATAGGATATATCCTGTGGAAAAAAAAATCATTTTTTTTTATGTCTGGGGGAAACCTGTGCCTCGAGATACTGTGTATGAAAAATTTGGTTTAGGCTTTTTCTTTTTTCCTTTCCTTTTTGGTTTGGGGTGTGTGTGTGTGTTTGTTTTTTTTTTTAAGAGCAACAGCATGTCTGAAGGAAATAAAATTCCACTTGAACACCTGGGAACAACTGATTTCTGCCATTCATTTTTAAGGTGTATGGAATAATGTAGAAACAGTGTTGTTGGCTTTTTTACATGTCTTGGGAAAGCCTGATGTTCCATTACCTGTTAGCTATAGGATATGTGGCAATTTATTATACCAAAAGAAACAAAAATTTATTAAATGATTTCTAATTGCATTTGAAGATGTGGCCTTTTAAATAACTAATTAGATATTTTAAGTGTTAACATTACTTTTGTTAACAGCAAAATGTTGTTCTTTACCTTGGGGGTTAATTGGAGACCCTCCACTTTGGCTCTAACATAAGGAAATGCCAAAAAGTTGTAAGTCTCCTTGCTGTTCCTCCTGCAGGCTTTTACTGAATTGTGTATAATAATTCAAATTGCAAAATAAAGCTATTGTGCTGGCTAAATTGTATTTTAGAGACTTCTTGAACCAAAAATCTTGACATTTAGGAAACTCAGGAAGCCCTGTAGGTTTTAGGGGGGTTTCTTGAAGAATGTTTTTTTCTGAGTTAGTCCAGTCTACAGCTGAGGATGTGTGCATGCTCAGGTTTCTTCTAAGCCCAAAGGATCTTGCAGTTCCTGATGGTAAATCCTAAAGTCTAATTAAGACCAGACTGAATAGGGTTACTGGATATCTGTCTGAGTTGCAGATGGTGTATGATTCAACAGACAATGGGGGAAAACATCAAATCTTGATGAGCAAAAATTTGTCTTGCTTACCATTGATAGAGTTACTTAAACATGACTGACAAGCTAATCACTCTTGAACGCTTGTTTTGCTGAACACTTCAGACTATATTGGTTGGTATTTTACATTAGGCTTCTTGCTAAAGGACCTCATGGAGTCGAGTACCCAACCTCCTCTGTCTGTTAGAATTAACAACTAGAGCCCTGTCATAAACCATGGGAATATTCCTGTCTTAGTGTTCTGTGTTGGTTCTGCTTTTTTGCAGACATCTCTGTGAGCAGAGGAGGAAGTGTGTGCGAGGGGCACTTATGACTGACTGGTCTGTAGCAGCTAGGTCTGGTTAGAAACATGTTTTTTTGTTAAACACTCATACGCTGTAATTTGTTTAAGAAATCATGTAATTTCCAGAAGTAAACAATTAAAGACTAAGCTATGGCTACTACAGCCATATTAACGGTATGGAACTATTAACAAGGATGGATTGGGTGATAATAGAAAAGGGGTTTACTATTTTACTTGCTTTTTGGTGTAGAAATTTTCACTGATGAAATAAATACCTTCTACAAAGCCCAGCCTTCTCTTCAGGAAACAGTGCATCTGTGGATATTTCAGTTCAGTTGTAGATAAAAGCTAACAAACTTCTAGTGTTAGCATTGTCTAGGCAGCAGACTCAGCAAGATGACTACAGTGCTTCACGTTCATTTCAGGAAATGATGAAATGTTCATTTCGGATGCATCTTTTTTGTTAGGTCTTTTTGGTTTGATGTTTTCCTTGTGAGGTGAGCCAAGAGAGCAGTTGAACTGAATCTTAAGAGGTGCAGATTTGGTAGATTTGTAAGTGATCTTGTTTATCTAAATCCTCTACAAGCTAGCTATAATGATGAAATCCTCTATAGACTAGCTATAATGAATGCAGTATTGCAAAAGCATAACTTGCAACACATGACTATCTTGTTTTCTACCAAAAAAAAAACCAAAGGAACTGGGCTACCTAAGGTTACCCAAAGGTTGTGTATCTCACAGAACTGCAATGAATATCAAAAAGCATCAGTTCCTTTGGTTATATATCACAAATAGTACTCAATTCTTCTAATAAAAATGAGAAGAAATAAAAATAAAGCCCAAAAGCCCAATGACCTCAAGCATACAGTTTCTGGTTTCAGGCTGCTGGGGTACTAAAATTTGTTGCTGCTGTGATTTATTTTTTTTTGTTGTTGTTGTTTTGTTTTTTCTTCGCTACAGAGTAACAGGAAGCACGCATTTAGCTGTCATTGCATGTATAATATGTCACTTCTTTGGAATATGTCCATAATTGTCTTGAAGTCAATCACAGTTCAAAACTAACTGTGTGACTTTTTCAAATCGTTTATTCTTTCTAGTATCTCAGAAATATAATGTAATATAATGTAAGTATATAACTTGCTGTTCAAAGAAGTGCTACAAACTGTTCTCTCCCAGGCCTCGAAATGAACTGCTTTAGTCATCTAAGTCCAATGTACCTCTCAGGGGGAAATGGTCAATAAATGAGTAGTGAGCCTTTCAGTACAGAAAGAGATTGAACATCATTCTTTTTTACTAGTGCAGTTGTCAAGCATTGTCTTGGTACAGTAGCTGAGAACAGTGGAGAGATGACAACAAAGTTGAGCAAACACTCAAAAGGTTGTTTGGGGGAACCCTTCCTTTGTTCAAGGAACTGAATGTTTGCTTTTAGTGTTGAGGTTTTTTCTCATTAAGTGTGTCATTTGACCTAGGTGAACAGAATGCTTTGTAAGCGCCTCAGAAAAGCTTCCTAAAGCTTTGTAAGCACGGCGCAGGAGAAAAAATGCAGACCTGACACTTGTGGGCCGCATGAACTGCAGCTGGGAACAAAAAGCAGGGTGAGGAGTTGTGCAGGAAACCTAATGGGGCTGAAGCAGGTGTGTGTCAGGCTTGTGTGTCACGGGCCGTGGGTGGTGCATGAGGGCGCAGCCAGCATTTGTTAGGTGGGAGAAATGCAGCTGAAACTGAGAGCGGGGAGGCTGAACCGGGTTCATCTTCTTTCTTAACACCTAAGGACCACTGCGACCAGCCTGTGCAAACAGGGAGGGGTTAGTGGAAAAGGGTGAACAGAAATATCACAGACAGTTCTTGGAACCAGCGGAGGACACAGTGATGTTGGTGACAAGCCACAAGACAGTCCTTAACGCTAGCCAGAGTCCTACCACAGTGTACTGGAGACCTCAGCCCTGGGGGAGATGCGGCTGCGCAGATGCGGGCTGCAGGGAGTGCCTGGAGCTTCTTGGAGATAGGAAGCAACAGCAGCCTCACCTGCAGGAGCTCTGCTCTGGCCAGGACGCTGAGCTGCCAGGTGAAGCAGGCTGGATGGCATCAGGGATGCCAGCAGGAGGGCAGAGGTACTTGGTGGCCACTGTAAGAGCAAAAACCCCAACCCCCCATTGCCTGGCAGGAGGGGAAGAGCAGAGGCAATGTTTAACGAGGGGAGGGCTGGGGTTCCTGTGAAGGAGAAGACAAGAAAGCTTTTTATCTAGCTGCAGGTGCTCCCTGAGAGAACTGCAGAGCCCTGCCAACGAGACAGGGAGCGAGTTTTGTTGGGGGATGCATCCAACCATGGTGCTGGAGCCAGTGAGGCTGAGAAAGCGACAGGTAGCAGTACCCAGGGACTTCCTTCTGCAAAGGGATGAAGGCATGTCCCCTGCCCTCAGACCTCTTTGTTCCTTGCCTGAGCTCACCTCTAGTGTGTTGCTGGTGTCGTGGGCAGGGCTCTGGGTTTTTTATGGCTATGGGACACTCTCTGAGGAATGAGGTCTGCTAGGAAAAGACAGGATGCACCTGATGAAGGTGATTATCTTTACTGAAAGGGTTGCTAACCTTGTGAAGGGTTTGTCGAGTGTGGAGACCAAAGCCTGCAGGTTCGTGGGAGCTGAAGGGAGCACACACAGGAGAGTCTGAGGGAGGGACAACCCTCACTGCAAGCGGTCAGGGTGACTGGGATCGTCTGAGGTTCTCTTCCACACAAAAATGTGCAACAGAATAAAGAGAAAGAGGAAGTCTGTAGTCACAAAGCTGTGACATTGCTGGGATGACAGGAACACGGTGGGATAGTTTGCACGACTGGAGTGCTACAGTGGGTGGACACAAGCTTAACAAGTGGGCAGAGAAGAAAAATGGAGGTGACGTTCACAGAGGAGTAGTCTGAATGTGCAGAGCATAAATGGAACAGAAAAAGCCCTCACGACAGGCTCGCCAAGAGTTTGTTGTGAAGGGTAAAGGGGAGGTCAGCAAAGGGGATATTGTGGCAGGCACCTGCAACAGACCACTCGAGAAAAGGAAGAGGACGGAACCTTCCTTAAACAATTTGAAGAAGTCTCCCAATCACGTGCTGTGGTTTTCATGGGGATTTTTAACCACCTCTGATCTGCAGGAAAAGCAACATGGCAGAATGCAAACGAGCCAGGAGACTTCGTGTGTCAGGGATCGTCTTCTACCTGGGTGCTTGTCAGGATGGGGGGGGCAGGGGGGTACTCTAGATCTGCTACCCAGGAATAAGGAATACGTGCTCAGAAGTAATAGTTAATGGCAACCTTAGCTACACCGACCACGAGATGACAGTATTAAAAATCCTGAGAGCAAAGAGGAAGACAAGTAGCAGAGTAATAGTCTTGGACTTCAGGGTGGTGAACTTCTTGTTCAGGGTTCTGTTGGAGTCCATGGGAGGCTGCCCTGAGGGGTATGGGGTTGCCTTTCCAAAGGATTCCTTCCACTATGAAAACAATGCACAGGCAGAGCAGGAGGATAGGCTGGCTGATTGGGAAACTGCTGGCTCAGCTCAAATGCAAAAAATTATGTCGAAAGTGGAAGTGAGGATGGGCTATAAGGGATGACTCTGGAACTGCACGGGCATACAGGAATGGTGCGAGGGACATCCAAGCTTGGTTGGAGCTGGAACTAGCAAGGGATGTGAAGGTAGCAAGAAGGGTATTCTGCAAGCAGGGCATCAGTAAACGGAAGATGAAGGAAAATGTGGCCCCACTGCTGAATGGATTGGGTGACAGTCATGAAGGTAAAGTAAGAAAGACTGAGGTACTCTTTCTTCTTCACCTGTCTTTACTGTCAAGGCCTGCTCCCAGGTTTCTTTGAAAGATGGTGATCAAGGGATGTTCCTGATGACTTGAGAAGGAAAATGGTATGCATAGCTTTTAAAAAGGTGAGAAAGAGGATCCAGCCAAGCTATAGATAAGTAGGCCTCACCTCATCCCTGGGAAATTTGATGCAGGTCCTCATGGCAGCCATTTCAAAGTATATGAATGAAAATAAAGTGACTGAGAACCTGAGAATGAGCCAGCATGGGTTTATGAAAGGCAGATCATGACTGACCAATGTGATTACTCCAGAGAGCCCTTTCAATGTAAATTATTCCATGATTCTACCAAAGCAGACCTTTAGATGGAAGATTAGTTGTTATGGGATAGACTGACTCCATCTGGCTGCTTCTGTGCGTGGAAACTGCCTCGCTTGTATGTAGAAACAGTTTTGCTACGGTTTATTGTTGCGGATGTTCACGTACATGCAAACTGTCCCACTGAAAAAAGCCAGTATTTGCAAATATACTAGTTTAACATCAACTCTACTATAAGGCTTTAAACCTTATGTCCTTTAAGGAATCTGTCCTGGTTTCAGCTGGGACAGAGTAAATTTTCTTCCTGGTAGCTGGTGCGGTGCTGTGTTTTGGGTTTGGTGTG
>JAVJGJ010000059.1:38526755-38536810 GCA_035590215.1 Microhierax caerulescens | reverse complement strand
AGCTAAAGGGATATTCCACACCATAGAATGTCATGCTGAGTATATAAACTGGGGGGTGCTGGCCAGGGCCTCTGCTTAACTGTGTTGTGCGTCTCCTCCCCATCCCTCTGGGGTGGGGGCAGCGGGCGAGCACCTACATGGTACTTAGTTGCTGGCTGGGGTTAAACCACTACAGAAACACTCAGAAGACATGAATTTAGAATATAATTGGGTAGTGTGCTGTGCAAGTAACTGCAGCTGATCCTTACACTTGGATCTATCTATGTTTAAAAACAAGCTGTAAGGATTCTAAAAGTTGTTTTTCAGTTTCTTAGCAGCTTTCTTTTGTTTCAATCACAATTTTGTTTCAATGTGGTTTCCATATAGGGAAACCACAACAGATACAAGGCAGTAAAATCAGGTCATTTGCACAGTTCCCCTGTAAAAGTTATCACATGCATCTTCATAGCAAGAAACGGCTTTATTATTTACTTTTTTTTCTTCCTTGAAATGGAAAAATTTCCACCTTGTGCTGACAACATGGTCTGCTTTGGCTGACAGATGTCCTTCAGGGCATGCTGTAAGGGGCACTATTGGGAAGGGGACGGTGTATGGCAACGTAGCGTTTCCAGCCACATTTTTTACTTAGATGCTCATGCAGAATCACTTTTAAACTGATGTTCACGTCATGCTTTAGGCATGTAGTTCTGGTGTTTTCTGTTAGGTTATGTGATTAAAAGCTCATCTCCACAAATGGAAAGGAGGTCAGAGGAACGAGGTACCTCCTGCCAGTCCAGCTGCCGCTGCTGGGTGTGCTCTGATCCTGCAGCTCCGTTCCTGAGGCGTGGGGCTGTGAGGCTCAGCACACCACGGCCACACAGACCAACAAGACCCTCGGAGGTGATACGCGGTGGCACCGAGCCTTCTGCTCGGGGAGTGCAGCCCTCCCAGGAGGTGAAACTGTGCAAGGAGAGGGCATGGTGCAGTCCACCTGCTTTTATGTGGGTGAGTGTTAGGTTAAATCCTGTTATATTTAGGGCAAGGACCAAAAGGGGGAAAAGGGCAGGGATCACGGTGGTTTGAGGGAACAAGCAGGGGCAAACAGAGGGGTAAGAGAATAAAAGGGGCTGGCTGTGTGCAAACAGGCTGCTGCTCAGCAGCTGTTCCAGCTGTGCGGGCCCCTGACCAGCAATGTCTGTCCTGTCTCCTCCCTCAGCACTGCTTCCAACCCTTTCTAAACATAAAGATGCTTAAAGCAGTCTAAATAATTCTGGCTTGTGGATGAATTAGGGATGAATTTAGGCAAAATCTTGAAGTGTACATTTCCTTGAAATCAATGTGGTATTTGCCTACCTAAGGAATGTTTAACAGAGGCTGGGTTTTACAAAATTATTCTGGCAACCTTTGTAAGAAAAGGCACCTTTATACTGTTAAGTGGCTCAAATGAGTGGCTGACATGTTGACTGATGTTTTCTTCATCTCCTTTGAACTGCAAGGTAGGAGGGCTGTGCTCTTCATTAAAAGGAAACTGATTAAATGGAAAGATATGTAGTTCAAAAAATTCCAAGCAAACCAAGAGGGAATTGCAAAATACTGCTTCTGTTTTTCAGACACTAAAGCAATCCTGGAGATTAGTATTATGTACACTTAAACTTCATAGTTTAACCCATATTAATGGGAGAAATATGAAATTTAAAATAATCCTTTAAGGAATAAATTGTAGATTAACAGAATGCTATAAAAAAAGCAACACTTACCACCTCCCTGCCCCACTGTTGTTAACTGTAGCATGCAAAACTGGTGTACCTCAGTTACACTCAGTCAGTAGACTTAATTAACTTAGCCCTAAGTGAAATTTTAAATTGAGCACCTGAACAGAAACTGTTAAATAAACCTATGAGACAGTCTGAATTTTGAGCAGGATTTTGCACTGAAGGTCCCTCTAAGGTGTGGTTACAGATGTGGGGAGGTGCTGACGTTAGAAATCAGATGGATGTTCCTGGAGAGAAATAAGGCAAATTCTCATGGACGTCTTCCATGAAAGAGAAATTAAAATTAATTAATACCTTCTCTTCCACTAGTTTCTGATTTCAGTGTGTGTGCTAATTTGATGGTACTTCATTTGAAGGAGTTGCAAATACCAGTCAAAAAATGTGAATGCATTGGGGCCATCTAACCTGAGAAGCTGAAGTAGGATAAACTAGCGTGATGTTAATGCTCAGTAGCTCTTCTGCATTGATTCCTTGCGTGCATGCTCCTTTTGCGCTAAATATCAACATGAATTAAGCTAAACTGTGGAAAGATGCAAAGGAGTCCAGAGAAGTACTAAAAGCATAGGCAGAAATGAGTGCCAAAGAACCCAAGCTAATCCAGTTTATACTAAGAAAAAGAAATCAAGCACATACCCGTGAACTGAGACTAGCCCAAAGAAGAGCGAAGCTGAGAAGGCAATGGGTGGTAGCAGAGAGCAAGTTATGTAAAACGGATTGAACATAAAAGTTAGGTAAAACTGACTGAAAGAGCCAGAGTGCCCACAGCCAGCAGGAGAGCCGTGGCTTGGTGCAGGAAACTGCCTCTGCGTTGCAGAAGGGACAAGGGACGGCTGAAGCTGTGCTCCCTTCCCTGGGGCGTGTGGCCGTGTGCTTGACAGTGAAGCAGATAGTGACTTGGGCAATTTAGAGCAGGGAGCTGCAGGTGTGGGGAATAGTTTCAGGATAAAAATTTACAAGTCTGAAAAAATAACAGCAGCACATTAGAGATTAATGGTGAGGAGCATTCTGGTTTTGAAGCAGAAAGTCAGAACCCCATTTGTAAACAAAAATTAGAAAGTGGACTTTGGTTTTGGCTGTGGTCTGGTGCTCTAGGGGGCATGCTAGAAAATGTTAGTTGGGAAAAGATGAAGCGTTGCATGCTGTAGCAGTGCATATAGACTATATGATCTCATAGCTCTGGCCTACTGGTTTTTATGTAACAGAAATACCTTGTGACCCAACAGTTCTAGCAGTGCCCCAAGCGGGCATGGCTTACTTACAGTGTAAACCATGTAAAGTGCTGTTCCGCCTGTGAAACGCATGACTTTTAGGGGTAGCTCTATAAATGTCACTTACTGCCCTCTCCCTTGTTAATGGCAGGAGCAGAACCGCAGAGCTCCCCTTCCCGTGCCACAGCACGTTCACCACCACAGCCAGCAACAGCCAGTGCCCCCTCCCTGGGCCAGGGTCCTACCCAGCGGCTCAGGCTTGGGTGCAGTTCAGAAAGAGGTGCCTGGGGGAGGAGGCTGTTTATCTCATTCTATGTCTTCCTTGTCCCTTTGCTGGAGAATTAGCATTTAAAATTTTGTTCAGGCTTAAGGCAATGCAACAGTCAGAGAGCAGTGCAAGTTAGAGAGCCGTGTGCCTCATTCAAGACTTGCTCTGTACCCAGCATTAACTGTTCCTGCTCCTTCACAGCCCAAGCTTTGTACCAAAGGATCGAATCTCTGCAGTACAGCTAAAAACCTGAAAGAAAAATGGGGTCACATATATAGGCCAATTACCCATGCATCACGGAACAGGAAATCTTGCAGAACAGCCTTTTTCTTTTTTGTTTGCTCATCTCCCAATGTGTTTTGCTTTTGTGGCCTTTGAATTTAAAAATAAAAAGGATGTGTCCTGACTCATGCTGTTGTTTAACAGTGTTTGTTCTTACTGATCACCAAGGATCTGTTGGTCATGGGAAGCATGAAGACTGTCCCACTGCATGGTCTTTTGCAATAAATACTGTCTATATATTTTCTTGTCATTACTGCACTTTTGCTCAGGTCGACTGCTTTTTTTCTGCACAGTAGAGTCCAATTCTGCTAATGAATCATCTTATTGTTACTTGATCCTCTCTGTGCTGCCTCGAGGGGTTGGGGAAGTGAATTGAAACAAATTTTCAACAGGTAGGAACATAAAAGAGATCATCCAGATCAAGCAAACCTAATCTGTCGGAGCTTACTTTCTCCTTCCTTGGTTCCAACAGTATGGGAGTCCAGAAGGTGTGATAAACTGCCCACACAGCTGAAGACAGACTGCTTTCTTGAGTACAACTGATCCTTTTCTCCCCTGACTTTTGTTCCTAACGTGAGGGTTTAATCTAAAACAACAGTAGTCTGTTGTTTGCTACCGACCTGGGGTGTGCCGTTATTTGGAATGATCATTACTGAACTGTGGTCATTATTTTAACAAATATGGTTTTTCACAGAATTTAATGCTACAGCTGTGGCAGTGCAGAAGAAGCTCAGGTGGTGGAGAATTTGCCAGGAATTTGTGGAAAACAGAAGTTTTACCACTCGAGGTATTGCCCACCAGCATGAAGGTGCTGAGAAGATGGTCCCCACTGAGCATTCTGGCTGGGAAGGAGCAGTCCCTGCACTGTGTGCAAGGCTGCACCAGGCGAAAATAATTTAATGGTGTGATGGAAAACCTACTGAAGTGAATAAGGGCAGGGACACTGACACCTCTTACAGCCATGTGTTAACCTCTACCTGCAGAAAACTGCACAAGCACAAATTTGTATCTAGTCTCAGTAGGCACAGAAAGGAGGTATGAAGAACAGTGGAGGATCATCCGATGTGTAATTAGAGCCTGAACGGTCAGTGGTGAGGCAATATGGGACCAGTGCTGAAGTCCTGGTGGAACACAGTGAGGCACACTCAGGCCCTGTAGTGCAGAGCCTTCCTTGCTCTCAGGTTTGTACAGTGGTATTAGCAAGATGCTGGGTTATTCTTCCTTCCCATTAGTTTGATGGGTTGTGGAAAGGTAAAAGCCACTGTTCCGAGAAGTGCCCTCTGTATTCATTAGACTGTCAGACTGGGAACTCAGCCACACTAAGCGCAGCATAGCTAGCCACAATATGGTGGCTTAAAAAGTCCCTTGACATTATTTCAAGCTCCTTCCCTTTCTGTACAATATGTTTCCTCTTTGGTTTCCTTTCTGACTTTCCTCACTTCCTTTCTTGCCTTTACTCCCCCGTGTCTCCTGCTGGATCCCTCTCCCTTTGTTGTCCCTGCATTGCCCCTGCTCATCCCATCTCCTCCTCAGCTCCCAGTTGCACTTGGTTTCTACAAGGTGACACAGCACACCCAACAGATGCAGCTGTGCTCCTGCCAGCCATCCCTGCTCCCAGCACCACGAGAAACTACTTTTGTCTGAACATGGTCCAAGGAAGGGACATCTAGTCCTTATGGCACTGACCCGCATCTCCCAAGGTGTTGTTCACAGGTCTGCCACAGGCTTCACGGGTCACTCTGGCAAAGCTAAGCCGCGTAATGTTTCTGTGTGCCAGGTCCTCAACTGTAAAATGTGGGCAGATGCGCTTGCTGCGAGCCAGCCGTCTGTCAGACCATACTGCTTGTGAAGCTTGTTACATCTCTGAGCAACGCTAGTGCCCCTGTGGATTTCCTTTCATGCTGGGCCAGTCACCCTGTTCCTCTCTGACCCAGGACAATGGCCTGTCATTACAACTCTACTGAAAGTGCGATGGTTTGTAGCTGACCCACTGTTTCAGTCTGGGACAAGTCTGAGGAGATGGCAAAGCTACTGCTCAGAAGGAACCGAAACCCACCCTGGTGATGATCCTAGCCTTTAGAGTAATCTGGAGAGGAGAAAGAGAAAGGCAACAGGCTCTCAAAGAGAGTAAAGACAGTTCATACTTCTGTATGTGGGTGGGAGGCCTCACTAACATATCCACTGGTCTTCTCAGGGTCCTGGAAGAAAACCCTTGAATTGCCTTCAACTCAAGCAGAAGGCTTGGGTTTCCCCCTAAGAACACTGTACGAGTACCTGAGGAGCACAGCAGTGGAGACCTGCACTTTTAGGGGCACACTAAAGCTGCTGTGGGGTGAGAGGAGACGCAGGCAGACTGAGAGGTTAAATGTTCAGGAGGTGCTGCTGGCAGAACTGGCCACCCCAGAGACGTGCTTAGAAGTCTTAGTGCAGGGGGAGTGCTTCAGAGACTAGTCTGAAGTTCAAAGCATTTGAGTGGGATAGGGATGGAAGAGACCCACCTTGAGAGCAGGCTGGGAACTATCCCAGGAAGATGCTGCTGTCTACAAGGGCATTAAAGCCTCAGGATGAGCTGGATGTGAAGGTAGTCTAACACAGACTGAAAACCACCCTGGGCCCTGCAGGACAGCAGAAAGAGAGAAAATGAAAGATATGTAACATAGGATGTTGCCACCTCAGATATAGCAAGATAAAGTTGGAGACAGTGAGTGAACTCTGCATTTATGACTATTAAAAAACCCAAGTCTGACTCTACTCTTTTCCAATTATTAGAATAATGAGATTTCAACTTAATCAAAAATTATCTGAAGCCCTCTCCAAATCAAAGCACTCTAAGTACATGGCTTAGAGAAAATGGAACTCTCTCAAAGCTTCTTTCTTCTTTATTCAAATAGCAGCTTTTTATTTAACATATGATCAGAGGGGAGCTGTTTAGAATAAAACCTTGTACTGCCCTCAGTGATGGGACATCTTCCATAGTAGGAGCTTAAAATAACTCCACAAATGTCCTGTTGCTTCTAAAACATTTTCAGTCTAATGTTGCCTCTCCTTTTACAATTTTTGTTGCACTCAGCTGTGACAGAAAAGTAACATCAGTGTAAACAGAAGTTACTTCAAAGTTGTAAGAAATCCTTCAGGGAGAACTGCAAAAACACTGGCTGTTCCCACACACCTTTTGTCGCAGGCCGGAATGGCCTCACACTTACCCTCCATTTCACTTAATCAGGCAGGATCTACATTACGCACTTGAGGGCTTCTCTCCAGCTGCGGCCGTGGCCTCCACCTCACCCTTGGTGAGCAGGGTCACGCAGCTGAGAAGTTCAGCCTTTCCCTTATCTATCACACCTTGCACACGGAGAAGCGTCTACCTGAGTATTGAAGCTTTGCAGCTGGTTCAGATGATGAGGAACCCGCAAAGAGATAAATGACTATCACAATACCATATCGTAACAAGAATTTGTTTTTTGAGTCATTAATCCTGCCATCAGTTCCACTTCCGTGGAAGACCCAGGGGAAGTTCTGAATTCAGAGATGTAGCTCACAGTTATCAGGCAGTAGCATCTCAGTAACAGAGGACATGAATCTAGTAATTACAGTGCAGGTCCTTTCATAGTTACTTTTCAGTAATACCATTAGGTAAGGCATCATAGTGCAAGTTCTTTTGTTGTATTTTTTTGGATTAAATTTTTTAAGCAGCCCTACATTATCACTTTAGAACTTCCAGGAACCTTCTGGCTGAAGTCAGCTAGTAGGAATCCATTCCTTTCTCTGGCACAGCCAAGGCATGATGTTTATCACATAAAATTGCTGGGAAAATTGCAGCAAAAATCCTGTATTTGTGGAAGCTGCTTGCCTGTTTTAGGAACACTGAAGTATTAACAACAAGGATTCTTTGACAAAGGTGTGAGCCAGCCTGTGCTAGGGGTGGTGTTGATCAGGCTGGTTGGACAGGTCTGGCAGCACCTGAAGGGGAACAAACCCCTCTAGTCCTGCTGCCTGCATTTGCCGTGGAAAGTGGCATTACATCCTTCTCTTTTGCAGCCATGTAAACCAAGACCTAGAAGTCCCCTTCCTGCTTGTGCTGGGAGTGGTGATGACAGGGAAGCAGGTTTTCCCTCTGTCCTTACAAAAGGCAGTGGTTCAAGCTCATGTCATGTACCACCTGTATATGTCAAAATGGAAAAAGGAAAGCAACCTCCCTGGACACACCCTGGCTAAGAGTAGGTTGCTGTGTGAACTTGGACATGAGGAACACACTCCGTTGTGAGGCTGGGTGATGAAGATGTCCTCAGAGACCTGGCTTGGCAGGGAATGCCAGTCTTGACATCAATGTAACAGAAACCTCTTTCTGTTGGACAGGCAGAAGGGGGCTGCTGAAGGATGGGCTGCTTTATGCACCAGCTGCAGCAGGGTGACTCAGGCATGACCAACACGCACAACACATTGTGTCCTTCCAGGAAGATGCCATTGTCTCTCCAGAACCATGCCAGAGTGAGGCATCAGGGATCCTTTCCAGACTTCACGTGTCACTGTGGGTTAGTGTGGGCAAACCTCACCTGTGTGGGTGAGACCTTCCCTCTTCGTCGCAGGTGGGAATGACAAATCTCACCAAGGAGAATCCTTTTTCCACAAGCAGAGAGAGGGGAGACAAGCTAGACCCAACTCTAGTTAGGACCAAAGTCTGGGCTCTTCTTGTGGCTTTTGCCTGACCCCTGAAGGAGTCAGTTGTGTTTGCTAAACAAGGAGGAAAGTCCTTACTTGGGGAAAACAATCAAACAAACAAACAACAAAGCAAACCAATAAAGAGAATGAAGTTTTCTGTTCAAGGTAAGCCAGCCACCTGGAGAGAAAGGCAAGTGCCAGAGCCCAGAGGAAGGTAGGGGACCGCTGCCTGTGGCAGCTGCTTCATGGGCTCAACTGACCTTTGAAATCTGACTGAAAAACACTTTGGGGACTATGGCCACATTTGGAAGTAGGCAGAAATCTGAATGTCTCACTAGACTGAGGCCTTCCCTGATTCAGACGGGGCTGAAGAGTCAATGCTGCAGCATTAAATGAGTCACAGCGGTTAGCAGTGGGCGCGTTGACCCTGTGCCTTCATTCTACACTAATGTTGAGAAGTCAAGAAACAGATGGCACAAACTTCATGTAACCAACATTGCTTTAAGAAACCAATTACAGTTCTAGTTTCTGGCTTTGTATCTTTGATATGAAAAGGTAATCTGCTAAATGGTTCTTGTGATGTGTGCCTCGAGAGTTAGGGTACTTAGTCCTGGTACTCAGGACTGAACAGAGAGGAGATACTCGAGGCAAATGGACAAAAAGTGCAGAGGAGCAGCATCTTTGCCTTGATGACTGCTAGCAGGTAGAATGATATGACTGGCTGGACCAAGTCTCATTTCAGCATTTCAGCTAGCAATGATCAGAGAGAGAATTTCAGAGAGAAACTGAGCTTTGAAATAGGAAAAGGAATATATTGTGCCTGTGAAGTAATCAAAGCAGAAGACTGCTGGTTCAGATATTCCCAGCTGAGGCATGATCCTGACTCCAAACACAGACTGGTGAGGTCCGTTGAATATGGACAGAAAGATGCTTTCAGGTTGAGGAAAAGAAACATATGTCAGATAGTCCTCTCTGAAGGGAGGGACTGTGCTGGGGCATGCTAAGCATGGTTCCTCCCTGTCCCTCTTTATGGGAGGAAGCAGATAAAGCCAAGACTGCTTTGTGTGAGGCCACAGAAAGCAGCCATGGCGAGCTGCTGCACATCCTGGTGAGGGTGTCCCTGCTCATGTCTGGGTGGTGATTCCTGGGAGAGGTGCTAAAACTTCGGGGCAGTGAGAGCCCACTAGGGATGAGTGAAGGACCGGTGCAAATCTGGATGTCTGCCAACTGTAAAGCATGACACCAGCCTTGACAAAGCGGGAGGAAGCCGCAGCGGAGCAGAGAGTGGTTAATATTAGCACACTTTCCTAAATCTCAATGGTGGAGGTAACCAAAGCATCCTGGGGAGGAGGAAGCATGGGTAGCTATCAGTTGCCAGCTTTCTTAAGTGTGTCCTCATGGACATCCATGCTTTTTCCCTTCACTAAAGAACATGTCTGTGCTGCACAACACAATCATAGAAACATAGAGTAGTTTGGGTTGGAAATTACTTTTAAAGGTCTTCTAGTCCAACTGCCCCTACAATGAGCAGGGACAATGCCATGAAGAGATGAGCAAGGTGCCTGAGCAGGCATCAAAAACAATCTAACTTGGAGCAAAATAAATGGATCTTTTAGGGGCTGTACTGCATCTGACACCTGAGCTATCTGGCATAGCTTTGCACTGGATAAGAAAGGTATACTGAGGGACCTGTTAAAAAGTCTTGGGCTTGCTGCAGATGGAGAAGTTTCCTTGCCACAGCCAAGATCCATAACCAGGTTTTTGGTTTTCTGGTTTGTAATGTTTTTGCATGGCAAGGTGTTGGTAGTGGGGGGGCACAGGGGTGGGTTCTGTGAGAAGCCACCAGAAGCTGCCCCCATGTCCGATGGAGCCCTGGCCAGCCGGCTC
>JAVJGJ010000059.1:38459612-38505753 GCA_035590215.1 Microhierax caerulescens | reverse complement strand
AAACAGAGCAACTATTGGCTTTTTGTTGTTGACTCAAGGACATGGCTGTGAGGATTTTGATGGTATGTGCTGAATGGTTTTTAGGCACCCCATTGCAGCAACATCTTATCAAAATCTGAGAAAATGTCAGCCTTTTTGGCATCCATTCACTCAATTGGCACTATTGTTTGTTTGCTATTGCCTTGGTTGCCGTCATGTTTGCAAGGGCCCTGCAAACATGACAAACCTGGTACTAGCTGCTCAAAAACAAAAAGGGGAAATAGTAGAATTGTAGAATTGTACAAACAGAGGCAGTGGGTTGTTTTGACATTGATAATGTGCAGTTTTGACTTTGCTTTGACGATGTGCAGCTGAGATCCTGCAGCAAAGAGTTAAATAACTTTGAGGGAGTATGAGAAGAAACTAGGATGAGACAGAAACAAAGGAGGAATGTGATCTCACCTCTGGAAGATAAGGAAACAGCATGAACAGTAGAGAGTAGCCTATAGTGAACAGCACTAAGGAATGTGTTGTATGAATTTGACTGATCACTCAAACTCTATTCATAAGCAGCTTACTGAGTTGAGAAAAAACGTACAGGCCATAAAGATTGAGAACAGGTTAACGGACTGGCTACAGAGTTTAGGAATTACTGGATGGTTAAAAGATTTGTTTCTGCACAGGTTAACGGTATTAATTGCCATTGTAATCTTTTTAAATTATATTGGGCTGTGTGTAGAATTGCTTTATGAGAATTATGAACAGAATGATAAAAAGAGGTCTGGATCGCTCAAAAACAAAAAGGGGGATTTGTGGAGTGGCTGGAAGACAACGGACATATTCTGAGCGATCCAGGCCAGCAGGCCTTTTTTGTAACATCAGGCCGGGCAGGCCAGAGCTGTAACAAGCTGCGGGTGTTATGAAGGACGTATGCAAGGCCAGGGGAGACACAGAAACTTGTATTCACAGAGAGATAAGAGAGTTGGACAGAAAGATGAGAAAAAGCAGGGTGCCTGCACAAGGGGGGAGCAGTGTGTGGGTGTCACACCGGGACCGATCATAGGGGAGGTGGAAGTGTGTGAACGAGTAGTTTTAACTTATCGCCTTTTACACAACAAAGCATGCGTAGTGTGTGTATTTTTAGCTGGGGGTACAAATTGGTGTGGGTCTATTAATAGCATCTGTAGAGTATAAATTGCTGTGCTTGTTATTTTTTATTGTATTTTTTCCTGTATGAAAAAAAGTTTGGAATCAATTGTTGATTGAGCCTGGGTTGTCCAAAAAGAAAAAGGGGGATATATAGAGGAATTTCTTGCAGAACAAGGGTATGCTGTACCTTTGCAGGAGTTGGACAACCCTGGCCTGCAGATTATAAAGTTACTTTGAAGATCTTGTACTGTCCTTGAATAGGCAGAATAAAGAATAATGAACATTATACAAGAACAAGGCAGGATGCCAAGCAAGAGATGAAAACCACTAAATTAGCACACTCCTATTAGATGCTTGCAACCTGAATACGTAATTATTAACCAATCAGCATGTAACGCAAATACGTATTTACTAACCAATGAATGTTAGACAACTATCACACATTAAAAGTATAAATATGTCAAAGTTGCTAAATAAAGTAGGATGACATGTAGCCATATTGGTTGATTGTCATTACTCGGATGACTCTTCGATTTGGGACCCTCTTCAGGTCATCAGTACACGGTGTTAAATGAAGGCATAATAACTCAGTGCAGGCAGCCTAAAGCTAATCCTGTTTTCTGACACATGTCATCTGGAAAATGGACCTAATTTATTATTTAACTCCCCATAAAAAGTGGCAACTTGCTTCCCATGGTATTTACATTTCATGTGCTATCTTTTCTATTTGTATATTAATTTTCTTAGAATAGTAATTACTATGAGCTGGTGAACCTGCAAAAGAGTCACAGTGAACACAGATCAAAGTAATTTTGGGCTTGCTACTAGCAAGGAAAGAAAATGAAAATTATATACAAAAATAAGTAACGGAGATGATGAGTGGAAACTGAAGAGAAACACAAAAAACAGTCTAGAGAGGAACATTTTTGTGATGGAAGGTTATTAATAATGATTAAGTACATAACAGGTATAACTTGGATTTTATTATTTTGACCAAACTCTGCTTTAGATCTTTGTAGGGCAATCTTGTTGACTAGAACTGTGAAATTGTGTGTGTGGTGGCAAGCAACAAGAAGATATTGCTTCTTGTAACAAAAAGCAAGAAGATGGTACTTGGAGCTTTCAGAACTTGTTCAGATTTAGAAAAAATAGTTTTAGATTAAGTGCAAATTATAACATTTTAAAAACGTTCTAACAGTTTGTCTCAGGAAACATCTAAACTGTTCTGACATTTCTGGTTAGTTTTCAGATAATATAATAAAAGCCAAGGAAATGATTTTACAAAGCCACTGAAAGAGGCTCATAATCTGTTTTATGTTGCCGCCGCTGAGCAATCAGACTATTCCCTCCTACCACCTCCTGCCACCACCTGTGGATTAGGAGCTCACACCCTCTTTGAAGCATCCATGTAAAGTACAGCTCCAAAAACAAACAAAAAAAGAGGATGTTTCAGCTTTAAATTGTGCTATGCCAATAGCTCTTAATTCTGTTCTGGGCAGTGTAGGTGCAGGTCCTGCGGGCTGAAGAGGGAATTAAATGGCATTTCTTCTACTGTGGGTGAACGAGATTAGACCTGGTGGTAATGACGTGATTGCTAACCAAGGAATTGTTTCTGTGGGCAGCTTTGAGCATAGTCAAGTTCCTTTTATGAGAAGTTCCTTAAAACAAATTCTCCATTTTTGGATGAATGATGCCCATTATCCAACCTAAGTTGACAAGTGCCTGGATACTATTTAGTCAAGAAAGCAAAACATAGAAACTTAATTTGATGGTGAAAGCTCTTACCCACCAGGTCGGGATCCCTTTCCCTACAGGCTGAAAAAAACTGTTGCTTGTACGGTGTTCTAGCTGATATAGTTATTTTTTTTAGATTGATAGTATTATGTAACCCAACTGTGTATCCTGATCCACCATTCATATTTTTAATGAAATCATTATTTTCCATTTATTTTCATTGCCTTTTTATTAGAAATACACATTGAATTGCTGCATTCTCAATTTGATCTGTACATATAAAAGCTGAGCTAAACCAGCTGAATTAATACACTTCTTTAGAGGAATAAAGCTGGGTTAATTAAAAATATACAGCTGTGGGCTGCTTCAAGGGTGGTGGGTTGGCTGATGTGGATAATGTGCAGCTGTGGCTGGTTCCTGCTAAGTAGTTAAATAGCTCTAATGAGTATGGAAGAGAAGTACTGGATGAAGAGAGACCTGGAAGGAGCAGAGGAACTAGCCTGAAGAATATGAACAACAGGGCAGTAGAATCTGACAGACAGTAAAAGCCATATTGCAGTTCTACTAGTTTGTGCTGCAACACCCTTCTATGAAAACATTTTAAAGCTTTTACTCAGTTTTAGTATAGCTTTGTCATTCCTAGATGTTTATTTTAGTTAATACAAATTTATTTAATAATATATGTTTAATCTGTAGTAACTGGAACTTATTTATAAACTTGTGATTCATAGGATTGGAGAAGTAGAGAACGCTCAGCTCTTTCAACAAGAAACAATGGTTGAACATCAAAGTAAGAGCTTTTCTTCAGAATAGAAAATATCTGTGATCTTGATTGACATCAAGCATAGACAGCCCTGATATTTCAGTACAAAACATACTAGTATTATTTGTGAAGGATTTGTGCTTAGTCCTATCTAGTGGTTATGAATTACAAAGGAAGAAAGCTACCTAATGACCAGAAAGCTGGTGATTATTTTTTTGTTTTGTTTCATAGCCTGGAAAGGATTATCCAGCTGTGGTTTTATTGTGATT
The DNA here is from genome assembly GCA_035590215.1 of Microhierax caerulescens. Lineage (NCBI taxonomy): Eukaryota > Metazoa > Chordata > Aves > Falconiformes > Falconidae > Microhierax > Microhierax caerulescens. The sequence goes on along the minus strand of JAVJGJ010000059.1, from coordinate 38,501,859 downwards.
TCTGGTCCCATTTCTGAAAAGCTTAGTTACAAGTGGAACTCTACCTGCTTTCCTTGATTTGATCTGCTCATCTTATATTAGTATTCAGTTTTTAACCTATGAATTTCTGATAGGTATCAGATCAAGTTTTACCTCTAGTCCACGTAACTTGTTATTATTTTTTGCCAGTATCAAGTATGTTTTTATAAAAGCAATTTCTATGTTCTGTATTCCATTACAAAAAATACAGAAGAGAAAAAGGTATAGAAAATGTACTGTTAAAATGCATGAATGATGTGTATTTATGGTACATGGTTTGAATTCTAAGAGAAACCCATATATGAAAGTTAAAATAAGTCTTATTAATGTATACTTGGTGAATTATGATATGTTGTAATCATCATTCTCTAGAATTTTAATAGAAAAATGAAGTCACCTTTTTTTCTGTTTGAGATTTGAAACACATTCCACTCACAACAACAGTAATAAAAATATTGCTGTTTTCAGAGGCTTTTTTCAGTTTATGGTATTTTTAGACCAGTGGATATATATGTTGATTTTACACTTCAGAAGCAACTGCTACTAATAAAGGACAGTATAAGCAGGGATGCAAAAAGTTAAAACAGATTGAAGAACCTGGTGTACCTTTTACACTGTAGTTAATTTTACATGAACACAGTGTCTGTTAATAAAAGTATTAGGTGCTCTGGGACTGTCATAACTCCAGGATTTTTTTAATAGGCTGATCAATGTAGGAAACATTTTCTACTTTGTCTTCGTTAACCTCTCTTGTTCTTACCTTAGGCTACCTGCAGCTGGATTAATTACAAAGTATTTCTAACCACTATTGCTCTCAACAGTTTTCTTCTTTCTCAAGTTTTCTATAAATACATGTTGTTCTGTAACTTAACTTTAAAATACATTATTGAAGAAATCCATAGAATAATGGTTTTAAGATGGTTTTATTGCTTTTATTCTTTGTTCCTTTTCACTTTTTCTGGTCTTTGCATTTATTTCCATAAGGATACAAATGATTGTTTTGTGGTAATGACACAACACTGCAGAAACATGTTAACTTGCATGGAATTCTTGCTAAAGTTGCAAAATATTGGACAGAAAACCTCAGTGATAGCTAATTCCACTCACTTGATTTTTGTGTGAGGTAATATCTAGAACACTTGCTTATTTCAACTTGAACAACATTTAAAATATTCATGCTGAGATTATCCTAAACTGACTTTATTTCTTAAATCTCTATAGATGTAAGGCCTAAAGACATGCTTCTAAGCACTTAATTTAGTCTTGTAATATAATGATTGTGTGTTATAACTATATATTGAATTACATGTGTGCATTATAAGCTTTACCTTGTTGCTTTCCTCAAACTTCAAGTCTGTGGCTAAACTGGAACTACATGAGCTTGTTGCCTGTTCTCTCCCCCAGTGCACCTTCCGAGGGGGTTGTTGCTGCTTCTTGTCAGTGAAGGAGGAAGTGAAGAACCTCTTTTCTCCAAAAATAGTTTTCTTCCTTTCAATCTTTAAGTATTTTTTATCTGATCTTACTAAGTTTTATAATGGCGAGCTTTTACTTTACCATGAAACGTTCACTGGTGAGTAGGATTACGATGTCTGAAGGGACAACAGCTACTCCTGTGCAGAATCGGGTGCAGTTGTGCCTTGTTGGGGTCTTGATAATTATGAAGGGCTAGGCTATGTGCTTATTGTACAATTTCAACAAGTATTTTTGTTGGCTTTGCTTATGAAACCCTCAAAGAAAGCTGGCTGAGTAATTTTTGTTGGATTTGCAAAACTTCGTTGAAGCAGTGCATTATTGTTTTGCACCAGGAGGTGCTGGTTTGTTACAATCCCTGTAAGAAAGGCATTCAGGCTCTGTAAAGTATCATTTAAAATACTATTTTATTAGAGCTAATGCAACAAGGAGAGAAGAACATAGACATAAAATAAGAAATCCTCAGCTGCACAAGCAAATAGATCTTTGAAAAATCACACTGTATTATTTATTATGAAGGCATCTATTTGATACATTTACAGATGAAAACTGTGAATGACCTAGACATATCAATAGGTAACATACATTGTGGTACACATGTACCCTTCTTTGAGGAGGGTGTTGGACTAGATGATGTCCAGAAGTCTCAATCAAACTTAACCATCTGTTCTGACTCTACTGATGGAGATAAGCAGGTTGCTTAGCTATCTTCTATTTGGAAGACTATGTAATACGGAGAATGCCATCTGTCTTTGTTAACTGTGCACCAGATTTTTCTTAGTAAGTCAGATCTTTTTTTAAGATAGTGTTTCTTACTAATGGCTGGTGTTTCAACAGCTGTTGGTTTTACTGCATGTAACTACACATTTAGGTGGTATTTCTCTGTATTATACTAGTTTTATACTGTTGCAGTTCTGAAAATCTGTATCAACAGATTGTTGTAGGTACTGATTTTTACTTTGTCACTATCTCACTTAGAAGGTTACTGAAATCAAAGAGGCTTTGTCCACTAAATTCAGTCTCTGCTCAGCCTGTAACAATAAGTTTCTGGTCTATATCTATGTATTTTTAATTCCCAAAGTTATTTGATTTAATGATACAGTATAGTTCCAAAAGGAAGGCAAAAAAAGCATCAATAGTGCCATAAAACCTGCATTTTTCTTGTCGGAAACTTCTCTCTCTGGCTTCCCAGTTGATTGCATTATAGGAGAATATTGAAAGACAATTTCTTAAGCATTTCAGAGTCTGGCAGCCAGAGCAATTTGTAATATTCACTAAGGGTGAAAACACTCAAGACACTTAAATGAAGACTAAGTTTTGGTACAGCACAGGTAGAATGAAATTATTGGTGGAGAATATAAAAAAGTTCTGTATTTTACTGCTTTATTATATAGTGTGTGATCTCTAATAAGGTAATGGTTATTTGGTGGGGAATGCAGTGAATTAAGGTAGAGGGTTTTTTTTTTATTTGTTTGGCCTTTAAGTAAAAATATATTTTTGTGTAAAACTTTCTCCCAAATAATGCTTCATTGCAGAAATGTTCATAGCAGCTTTATCTAAATTTTGTGCTTTCATAACAAAGGTTACAGTAACTGGTTTTAAGAGAAAAGGGAGAAGAAGGTAAAATAAAGGCAAACAAAGGGCCCAATCTGGACCGAAGTACAAAATCCAAGTTACAGACATTCTTAGAGCTTTGTGAAGGACCTCACAGCAAATGCAAACCCAATAGCTCTTTGGAGGATTCTGCCTGGATGCTGTGGTTGTAAAGAGTCTGTGAGCTTTCTGTCACTGTCTTTGATCATCTGAGAAAAATTGGCATTTATTGTTAGGGCTGTAAAACCAGTTTTTTAGGAAATCTTCTTGACTCCAGTTTCTCTGCTGACTTCTACCCTACAAGACTACTTCTGAGAATGCAGTTATCAGAAATGAATATTCCTCAAAACCTGCTTCCTCCTACGAAGGCAGTTAACATAACTAAGACACGGACAAACCTGCTGGGTACTCCAGAGTGCCTGATAAACTCTCGAGTATCTCCAGCAGTTAACTGGAGCATACAGGAATCTTGTTAGATATGGACTCATTCATATCCTTCTTGCCTCAGGATAGGTGTCAAAGCATCCGAGTGGACTGAAAGGATAAACAAAAGCTACTAGATGACAGTGCAGGACATAGGATCTGACAGCTACAAACATACTGGGCAATGATTTTTAGCATATGTTTGTGTATGACTCTTCCCATGGACCTTAATATCCCATAGAACCAGGCATTGGGAAAATGCTAAAAGGAAACATGAGTTTTTATAGGATCTGACATAAATGAGACACATTCATATTTACAGGGTTCTCGTTACAGAGAGGTTTATGCTCCCAGATGCCCAAATATTGACTGTCACTATCAGATGCATCTTGTTTGTGTGGGGAAGCTTATCCAGAAGAAATCTGCACGAAAAGAACTTACAGTGAGATTTTAAAATATCTTTACTTAATTAAAAAACAAAGGCTTGGCTGTCAAAATAATACTGCTTCTGAAAAGCTGTCTTGCAAAGGAAGTAGGGGTTAGTGATAACTGGCAGAAAGCTATTTTTGTTGGCGTAAGCTGTACCCGCTTATTGCTGCTAGGATCTCTCATAGCCAGTGCCGATGGATCTCTCCATCGGCAAAGTGCCCTTCTGTGGACTTTGCTCAAGGTGGGCTGGTAATTCCAGCTGGAAAAGTGGGTGTCACTGTATAAACAGACTGAGTCAATTATGTGGTGTCACCTAGTTCAGAAACACAGCATTGCTCTGACTTAAAAAATGTCTGTAAATCATCGTTACTGTCACCTTGTCACGAGTGTGGAGGCTTGGATGTGTTTGGAAACTTTGGGCTTTTCATGGTCTTAATAGCCAGTAGCGTATACAAAAATGCCACTGTTCATTGATTATGAATTTTTGAATTTTCAAGCTTGATATCATAGCATGTTTTAAGACACTGATACTATCCTATGAATCCCTTATGATTACTTCAGAAAGCATCTGCTTCTTTCAGGTGTAAAATTATTTTCATTTTCACATTTTAAAAAATCACCAGCGTGCTTCGATTTTTGTCTGTTTACTCGCTCATAGTAGTGTAAGATTTCCCTCTAGTGGCTAACGCCCATACAAGTTCTCTGAAAGTATAAGGTAGTGTCTGTGCTATCTAGCTTTTGTAATTTTACATCGCAAAAGCAGCACAGGAATGTCAGACTTTAAATAGATGTTGTTTTTTTTTCTAGATGTAATCAAAGTTTCTTTGCAGACTGAATGAACAGAAAACACAGCCTCGTCCCTTCCTCCAAACCTCTGCCAAAATGTAAGGGAGAGAACTGGGTCTAAGTTCCCCATCACAGGTCTCTTCTGACATTTTGCCTTTTTTTTTTTTTTTCCTTTCATTTGTTCATTCTTTCCATTCTCTTGCAGAGCTGTTTGCTTGTTTTGCATCTCTGTAGTGCTACCTGAGTTGGTCTTGCAGCAGACAGGAGAAGGAACCTAAGGATCTGTCATGTAAAGGGAGCTGCGTGCCAAACAGATGGTCTTTCTTCAGTGGCTTTTACCCAGCTCCAGCAGTGCAGAGCACTCCTGAGCAAGCCAAACAAGGCAGCTGTTTCAGTGCTTCTTTCCTTCCTCTGATGGATCTCTCATTCCCTCTTCTGGCCCTGGGAGGAGCAGGGAAGCAGGGGTTGCCACTTTGTCTTGGCTTGGAAGAGCTGCGGGCCACATGGCACTGGTGGCCCTTTCTAGTCTGCTGTTTCATGTGCAGCCTTGCAGAACTTCCACTATGTAATTCCCATCTGTTTAATATCCCAGGATATCTACAGAAAAAAAAAAAAGGGAGAAAATAATTAAGTTGCCTTTGAATTGCATCTTCTGAATGCTGAGCAGATTTAACTTTAACAGCTAGCTAAGCCATCGTACATTTAACAGAGATCTTATTATATATGGCATGGTGTACAAATGAGAAAGAAACCCCAAACAAACCCTAACCCAAGCTGATTTGGAAGTTTTCAACTGTGACAATAATTCTGCCGCCGTGAAACTTGAATCAGCAATATGCAAGGCAACAGAAATCTCTCCTGGGGAGTCTGTACAGAGGCCAAGATAAATGATACGCAATTCAAGCACCCTGGGGTATCCTGAGTGGTAGATAGTAAATGAGCTGTGCTTAAATGAGAGTAACTCATGTCAGCGACGTTGTGCTGAATTGTGGCTGCTGCTACTAAGCTGCTAGTGTACACTCAACGCTGGTAAACAAACCACGCTAACAAGTCACTGGTTCAGAAGAGGAAGCCCTCACATTAGGCTGTTGCAGCTGGGTCCTGGGGGAAGTCGTGAGCTCTGTCTGAAACTGCTTATCCAAAAAAAAACCCAAGAAACAAACCCAATAGGAGCAAGTACCAAAAAGCTGAGCAAGGAGGTCACACTGCTGCTATGTGCTTCCATGCTTTAGTGCAGGCTGTCTGGGGCAGGCAGCTGCCTGTGTTGTCAGCACGTGGATGAAAAGGAAAGATTTTAAAAACATAGACTCAATTTTCTTTTCCTATGTTCTACATTTTGGCTACTTCTAAAGATTCCAGCTTGCTAGTAAGGCAGCTGGCCGTGTCTTGCTAGGAGGACACTGGCACTCATTTGGAGAAAGGAGGGAAAATGCTAGAAATTCAATATTGAGGTATACAGGCTTCACAGAAAATCGTTGCTGTGGCAGAGGCTGCAGGCCAGGGCTCAGCCAGGCTGCTCCCAGCTGGGGCTGAGAAGCAGCATCGCTCCACCACACAGGAAGGGCTTCAGTGCTGTTCCTTGTGACTGCAGTGGCGTGAATGATGGTCCAGTGGCAAATACTGAGACGTGTGGAAGCAGCCATATATTAGAAATAATTTGCCTGTGTTTGGTGTCAGTGCTCACAGTAATGAGTTTATCAGTTGTCAAATAACAGCTTTCAAATGTATCATCCATTGTGGTCATATGTAACAAGTAACCACTTAATACAAGTAAATGGCTATGTTCCTCACCTTAATTAAATGTATGGTTTCCTATTACATCATCAAACAATTGCATACTGCATAAGAAGAATAAATCTCAAAGTATAATGAAAAGCAAATGTAAACATATCACAAAGCCATTAAAAACTTAAACCACCCACGATCATCCAACACACCATCTAAATGTAGTTCTCAGCACATGTCTTAGAACAAAAGACTTGAAGATTATAATTAAATCCTAATTATCACTAGGAACTATCTGGAAACACTGTTTTGTTTAGGTTGATACCAGTCTTGCTTTTCTCTTGAATCACTCAGAGGTGTGAAGAGTTGGATATGGATCTGGTATTATTGATAGTTTGGTTTTCCCCTATGCAATTAATTGGTTAGCTAAGTATTTTTGGAAATTATTCAGTATTTTTATAGAAAAAAACGAATGGATTTTTTGTGTTGATGTATCATAGTTTTCGCTACATCAGTTTAGACATGTTCCAAAGCATACAGAAGTTAATGGGAATTAATGGACAAACTTCATCCTTTTTATGTTGTATGTTTATGTTTACAGAGGCCCAATATAAGACTGAAGTAGCTGAACACTTATCTGAATAAGCAGATTATAAAAGAAAGTGTCATTTTGTTATGGGGTTGAACTATTCCCAGCAGAGAAGGATCGAGCTCTGCACCTAGGATTGTTAGGTATCGAGCAGTGCAGATATAGAACGATAAAAAATTCATCAAATTTTGGAGAATGCAGGGTAAGTGCAGCTTGCTCCATGCTTATTGAATATCTTATATGCTGTGCTGCTTAAAAGAAAATTATCAGCACTGATTTGTCTGTTCTTATTCTGTTTTTCTGTAAGCATCAGGTATATGGTTGTTGCTCCATCTCGTCGCTGTCTCCAGTAAGAAGACACCTGGGAACTTCTCCAGGGTTTAGGAAGATTCTTCTCCCAAAAGTCTTTCAGGAAGAGGGCTTCCCTGGGGGGGCTTCATGCTGACAGCTCATGTGGTGCTGTGAGTCTGGCTTCGAGGCTCCGGCCCAGGTCGGCATACCTGAGCGGCTATGGATAACTTCCTAATGCCGTTTTGGGGAACCTTATTAAAACTGTCAGGGTTTTCAGTTCCATTTCTACTCGTTTTCAGGGGAATTTGTGAGGATTTAGCGGTGTTAAAGATCAGGTCACATCTGTATAAGCATACTGATGTGTATGCAAGTAGTTAATGCGTGGAGTGTCTTAAAATGACACGGGTGGAAGGCTCTGTGAAAGTGCAAAGCATTTCACTTACTCATTTTGACCAGTATATATTGGAAAACTACCCGAGAAAAAACACATTAGTCTGTATAGCAGTTTTTAAATGAAAACAATCTGCAAAAACAGAGAACCCCCACAAACGCTTTACAAGGCAACTGTCAGTCTGTGCTGTGCTTCCGTGTTTGCTCCTGCCAATGCCAAGGTGCTCGGTGCAAAAGTATTTCTGCCTCGCAGGGACTGGTTTTGACCTCTTTGGCCATGTTTACTGAGGAACTACTCTGCTGGAGAGGGGGAGGCTTCGTGTGGCTTTGATTGAGTGTTGCAGTCCAGGAAGAGCGACAGGGATCGGGGCTGTGGGTGGGAGCTGCTGTTTACTCACCGATTCCCTGGCAATCCACAGCGACGAGGAAGCAAACATCGGAAAGGTTTGTGGTGCAGCAAGTTTTAGTGTTCAGCTCTTATCCAAACTAAAGCCAGCTACCAGCCTAGGCAGTGTTGACTTTTATAAACAAATTCTTACTTATGAAACCTCATCCATTAAGACTACACCCCCATACCTTTCTGAGATTACAGGATACTAACTCATGGAGAAGCTCAACTACGATGGACAGTTGTTGGAATTCCTTTTTATTTTTAGTGGGATAAAAGCTGGCACTGTTAAGTTAGTCACTCAGAGATCTCCTTATCGGTGTCAAAGTTGGAATATCTTCTCCTTGCTGATGATGTCAGGGAGTTTTCCTCACAAAACACAGTTCTTCATGATTCCTTATCCGCTGTGCAGCGGGTGCAGTGCATAAAGCAAAGAGACTCTTGGCAAATGTCACCTGTTTCCAAATCCCACCATTCTTAGTTTTCAGATTATATTTCTCTTTTTTGTATTTTGGATGAAGCATGACCAGGACTCCATGTTCCTGGTGCAAAATGTGATGTTAGTGGGACAGGCCACCAACAGCCTTTGTATTGCCCCAGTACTCAGTAGTAACAGAGTAACCTTCATGCTGCTCAGCATCTGAACTTTGTACCCTATGAATAGCTAAGTGATTTTTATGGGTACCTGTTGTTTCCTTTTTTTTAAAAAAAAAAAAAGTCAAACAAAAAAAACCCCAATCAACTTTCATATAGCATTATAATCACTGACAGGGTGGAAGTTTTAGCTCCACTCGAGTTTGACCTGAGGTGGGGAGGCTCAGGAATGTGGTGTTCCCTTTTAAGCTTTGGAAGGAATTGCAATATAGGGTCGTGGGCTCTACTCTCTTCCTTAAATGTGATTTCTTAGCCCATAGTTTCTGATCTGTCTCTGTCCAGTCAGTCCTCTGTCTTCACTATGCCTGCTTGCTTTTTTTTTTTTCACTCCTATCAAAGATTTGTTCTGTAGAGTTCTTATTTTATCATACAAGCACCTGCCCAGACAGACCAGACTTCTGTTATTTTACATTTGTAGATTTCCAAAATGTTTCCAGTGGAAGTGTAGATTACTCTAAAGGGAGTTTAAACCTGCAAACAACATGTTTCCTAGCTACACATAATGGATCCGTCAAAGCAGGTGTCGAACGTGGTAGGGTGTGTATACATCTTATGCAATCCACTTACATTAAAGTAGGAAGAAGACATTAAATAATTTTCCTGCTTGTGAAATTAGTTCTTGGAGACTCAGCATTTCTCAAAGAATGTGAACAAACTACCATAGAAGACGAGATGGGGGAGCTCACTAGCTTCAGCTGCCGAAATATACCCCCCACTTCAATTTTTTTAAGGTAAGTAGCAAATCCCTGCCCCCTGCCTTGGAGGGACCTAAAGTGTCCAAGTGCCTAAACAGGCGAAGCAGCATGTTTGTGTTGTGCAGCTGTCTCAGCCCTACCGCTCTCAGGGAGAATGGATGCAAGCTGTAGCACTGTTATTCTGTCTTTCTGAAATAAACATTCTTCTGAGCTACTTAAACATCAGGCAGTTTTCTAGCAATGTTTTCCTTTCTGTTTTGTTTTTTAAATATTTTTTTTTCACATGCCATTTGTTTTCTCTTGTTTCCTCCTGTTGTCCCCATTCCCTGATTTTTGCAGCCATCTTTGCACGTTAGGCACTTTCTCTGAATTTAAAGGCTGAAGATTTAACTGAAAGACAGGGTCAGGGCACTTTGGCAAATGCTTCTAGTGGTGAACGGGTTTTGGTTTGTGTTGTAATAGTCTTACATCTGTTCCTGCTTGTCTGAGGGTATAGGATTTAATACTGAGAGAGCAGGCAGCACATCTGAGCCATTTCAGCTGGCAGAAGTATTGCGATTTTATAGGGGGTTTTTTGTATTGCATGTATCCTAACGGTATTTTCATATGTGTGTACATTTATGTATACTTTTCTCTATACATAAATAGATATATATGTATGTTTTACAGTTTCTGAAGTTGGAAGATACTCTACATTCAGCCTGAGCTAAAAAAAAATAATCTCTTGGATCAAAAAAAAAAAAAGCAAACCACAGGATTTACTATGCCAGTATGACATGACACATTTGTTCACGGTGGGTTTTATTGCACATCTCTAACATGGATTGCAGAAAGCAGGGCATGGAAGCAGATGCTTTTAAGGAGGAAGACCATATGTCACAGCAGCCAGCCAGTGATCTGGCAAACACAGTACCATCTTCCAAAATAATAGAGAAGGTCATGTCTCCTTTATCCCAGCGTTGGGTTGACAATACAAATGAGTCCCCTAGCAAGCAGCATCCACTTTTATACAGTTCAGAAGCCGGTGGTATGATAGGCAACAGTAATGTCTCCACAGATAACTTGGGCCACAGCCAAGCTTTTCAGCATGCAAGGCAATTGTATTATCCAGACAGCTCTGATTTTTTTCCTCAAAAGTTGACTCCCAGCGTAACCCAGGCTGGAATTCATGATGCAAGTGACACCTTGAAAATGTTCCCTCCTCCTCCGCTCCCTGCCTCAGAGCCTGGGATGAACCACTGTGCTCCTACCTACAAAAACATGGAACAGGTTGGTTTGCTTTATACAGTCATTGAATTTATAACTGCATATTCTATATTTCCAATAGTTGTACAGCCATTTCAGGAAGAAAGGGCCTGTAACTTTTGTGTCTGTCTATAGGCAGGAAGCTTTACTTGCAAGCACTGGGAAGTTCATCATAACCTGGTGTCTGATGCTGTTGCTCTAACGCATCCATGCTTTTCCCAAGAGACAAACAATTTTTCCCTTGTTCCTCTTGTTCGATAGTTACCATTACCTACCTCCCTCTGGTGAAAAATATTGCATGTTCTAGCTCCATGTTCTCATGTGGGTAATGGTTGTGGGGCATGTTCATGTTCTTGTTTCCATATGTCTTTCTGTCAGTACTCTTCTCATGCTCCATCTCCTTTTTTATCTTTTTTTCCATTTCTGACTTTTTCATTTTCTTCTTAGTTTTGACAAAGTGATGGACAGGCAAAACTCCGCAGTAACTCTTCCACTGAGTGCTCTATGTTCTTCCCATAAGATAGGAAACAATATAGTGCTTTAGTTGCATATTTTAAAGAAATTTAGCTTTCCAATACAGCTGAATTTATTATTTAGGATGTGTCTATGCTGCCAGTCTTCAAGACTTCCTCCACTGGAAGTCTATCATCATTTTAATATTTTGTGTTGATGTCAAAATCAGAAGTACCTCTGCTAACAATTCTGCATCGTCTGCCTCTTGCCCTGAGCCCACCTCGCCTCAGGGCTTCTTTTCTTGACACCACTGGTACCACCTCTGCACAACAGACAAGAGTTGGGAAAACTGTTTTTCAGTCATACGTTGGGAGACCTGCAGCTGGGCTGTGCCAGAGCAGTGCCTCCCAACCATCTAAATGTCCTGTGGCTGAGGAGTGCTAAGGGGGGCACGGAGGCTGCCCTGCAGTTCCCCACTGCCCTTCTCAAGGTGATATTTAGGACCCAGTCAGGAGTCCCCACCACCTTCAACTCTTATTCTAGTGAAGATTTTGGTACTTTACACATAGGGACAGGAAACTTGTTATTCCTTGATTGCTGGGAAATTATTAGTGTAGGTAAGGCTGCAGTTGCAGATGACTTCTTGTGAGTCCGAGGACTCTGCTACTTCTTTTCTTGGATGACGTAAACTGGATCATTAAGTTTAATGACCAGAATGTATCCTGTGATATCCTAAACTGTCAACAGTTGGTCATAAAACCTGATACGTGGTCTTGGGCATTCTTTTTTCTTTGGTGGCTTCTGGCATTTGCCTATGTGAATTATGTGAAATGTTCTCAAAAGATTCTGGTAAATAAAAAGTTAATTTGGGGTTTGCTTTGTTACATGGTGCTCCTCAAGTGGTACCAGACAGAGAGGCAGTAGAGGGAAAATGATGTTTCCAGTCAAACTGCTAGGAAGCTCCTGGCACACCAACAACATGAGGGTATCTTTATGCTCTGAGTTTGTTCTGCAACAGATCTGGTACTTCGCAATAAATTAAAAAAAAAAAAAAGACAGAAAAAAAGACTTGTTTCTTGCACTACTGATCTCTGATTGTTTGTGTTGTTCTGATTGACAGGACAGAAAAAACAGATGAGTGGGAGGAGGAGTTAATAAAGATAAACTCAGAAAAGCAGAGGGCCAAGGGAAGCTGGATAGATGTGTACCTGCTGGGAGGCACGGGGGAGTGCCTGGCCTGCAACAGGACTGAGGAACTAGTGGCAGCAATTTAGTCAGAGGCAGAGTCAGTCCTTTCTCTGCGTTAGTGAAGATTTCTGTGGAGGCAAAGATTGGACTTATTCTTCTCTCCTTTTATCCCTAATTTTAGACAATGCTTGTATTTCCTCTTAATTGCAGCTGTGCTCTGTGAATGTTGGCTTTTGAAAGCTGCTTTTCATTGATGACACTGGTAATTTCCATTTATCAGATGGTTCAACAAACAATGAAATGTTGGATCCTGGTACATTTTGAAGTTGTACATTGAAGCCTGGCTTGAGGGTAGCATCTGCTCTGATGTTGTTCTAACATCTCAGTGCAAAACTTCTCTCCCTTTTGTGCTTTATCTTCTGTGGTAAGGAGATCCCAGCACATAGACCAGAAGAAGATGCAGGCTGATGTGAGGCTGAGTAGCGAAACCTGGCAAGGCATGGGTTGCCTGCACACTGTCAGTGTACCCTTTGAGCTGTAAAATGGCAAAAGAGTTTTAAACGCAAATGCCAACATTCTTTATTAACAGTAATACACACTTTAAGGAATACCTACCCCAAAATACGGATATGGTGATTCTTTCTGATTAAAAGCCATCCAGAAATATAGTTTAATACTCTTATCTTCATGATATTTTCAGACTCCAGGGCAGCAGGACCAGGTGATGAGGCAGCAGATGGAGCAGCTGCAAAGGCTGGTGGCTGAACAGCAGAAAATCATTGCACTTTACAACGCAGGTACTCAGGGAATCCCTCCTGGTGCTGCAGCACCCTCACTTGCTGATGTTTGCACTCTAGCAGTGAAATGCAGTAGTTCCTTAAAGAGATTTGATAGTTATTTTTGGGGCGGGGGGCCTCTTTCTCTGGCAGTTGGACTGAAACATTAATTTCTTTACGCACATTACACACAAGCTATAAACCCCAGAAAACACTTGTTTCCATCTTTATATATTAAAATTCCATGAGAACCATGATGAGGAGTCCTTTATGTTTAATAACAGACCTGTACAGACTTCTGTTGACGTACAGATTTGAGTGGTATGGCAGTATAGTGGTGAGCATTACAGAAAAGCTGAAATATCCTTTTCTTCTGTACCAATATATGGAAGTTACAGCTTTTACCTAGAAAAAGGAAGAGGAAGAAAATCAACACACCATGTTTCTGTTAATAGACTCTTACCTTTAATAGTACAGCCTGTTCCTCACAGCATGATACAACTCCTTGAACAGCTTCATTTTACCAGTGGCATTGCCAGAAAATGCCATCTGCTCAGCAAGTAAAAAAAGAGGAGCCCTCCCTCCCCTTCCCACCCTATCCACAGTAGTAGCACATCCTCCTCCGTATGTGACCTCATGGTGAAAGTGGAATTAAGGGAAATCATGTAGACTTGTGACAGCATCGTCCTGGCTTTAGCAGGGCTGCTTGTGCATAACATCAGGCAGGGAGCATCCATAAAGGCGTGGGAAGGCCAGCAAATCCTTGGATTGCTGCTGCTCCTCAGATGACCTGCTGGGGAGGCCACTTCACCTAATCCATGTGGCAGGAGCCAAAGCAGCCGAAGGCATCCCTGACTGCGTCTGTACAGTGATCTGGCATGAGATTTCTCAGTCTGATTTCAAGCTTCTTTGCTCAGTGGAGGACCTGTAGGGGGTCTTATTCTACTAAGATCTCAGAGAACAGTCAGGAGAACTAGATGATGGTGTGCTAGAATTCAGTGTAGCCTGATGGGATCTTACAAATAGCTTTTTAAAGCTAAAAAGCTACATTTTTTTTTCAGCACTTTCTTCCCATGCTTTAACCATACATAGTGTGAAGAAGTCCTCTCAGTTGAAGACAGCCATGTCTTTTGCTGTCCATCCATGCATGTATAAAATTACGTCATAGCATACATAGTTTGACTGATTTGGACAGAATCATTTATAAACAAAATTCTACTTCAGTTGCCATATAAGGAACATCACCTGTCAAAGGTCAGCTCAAAACAATAGATGTTACTTTAGGCAGAGTTAATGATAATAATAAAATCACCGAGAAGTCTCTTGCCTTCCCCCTGTCCTCCATTCTGGAAACTCTAGGAGTTGCCACTTATTAGTTGGCTTTAGGGAAACATGGCCTTACATTATTGCTGCCATAAAAGAAATTAAATTGTAGCAAGTTTTATCTACCTCACTGATGTATATAATAGCAGTTATTAGCCAACAAAATAAAAGGGTTTAGAAAAGTGGAATTAAACAACATTGGCCAGGTAAATCCTTGCAGGCTTTTAACTTTCCTCTATTCCCAGTGTAACAAAATTGTAAGAAAACAAAAAAACCCAGTCTTTTTAACTTGTGTATACGCATGCATAATTAGATCCGTATAAACATATGAAGTGGTCTCTGCTGGCTTCAAGTGTCAGTGTTTTTTAAGAATATCTGAGCTCTGGGGCTTTGCTTCATTCCGTCTCAGCTGAACGGGGTCAGAAAACGTCCTGAAGGAATGACAACAAGTTGGGCTGGACAAACAACAGACAACCGGATCCATCGCACCATTGGGGTGCAACAGATACTGACATGGAACGTGACAAGAGGAACCTGAACAGCCGCATGGGTGTCAGCTGCGGAGCACGTATGCACGCAGTAGGCATGCACTGAAGCACATAGGTATATGTATATAGGTACGTCGGTATATGTACCATGTAGGAAGCAAGGGCCAGACACCACCCCCACAGTGACCATCAAACGCAGCTTGTGTTGTGGGGACCCTTCTGAGCTTCCCGATGATGCCAGCCCTGCAAAGTGATATGAGACTGAAGAGAATAAGAAACTTGAGAAAAACCAAAGTGTCACATCTGCTTGAAGATCTTGTTTTCAAACTTGATGCTGTGTGACAATCAGTTTTTTTTGACTGGAGGTGGTAAGCAGGACCTCAAACCATCACCCCGCAGCCAGACGCCAAGCCACACCAGCAGTGATACCAGCAGGCCTGGCTGTCATTGTACTGATTCCTCTGATGGAGCTGTGCCACAGTGAAATAGCTGTCAAGAGCCACTGCTGTATGCTAGGGAGACAGCTTGAGAAAGAGACAGAATGAAGACTATGGCTGAGTAAATGACCTGTCATGATCCTGTGCTTTTTGCTGCAGAGAAAAGTCTGGTTGAAACGGCAGGCAAATGCTCAGCAATCTGTCTGCGATGACCAGGTTGAAAAAGTACTCAGCCTGCAGCTTCCAAGTTTTCTAATCAAAGCAGGACATCCACAGAGCAATTAAGTTGCTTGTTAATCCCTGCCCAAATGCCACAATGAGCAAGA
This sequence comes from Microhierax caerulescens, assembly GCA_035590215.1. Lineage (NCBI taxonomy): Eukaryota > Metazoa > Chordata > Aves > Falconiformes > Falconidae > Microhierax > Microhierax caerulescens. Next base: position 38,486,172 of record JAVJGJ010000059.1, on the reverse strand, counting down.
TGCTTGTTGTTACTTCCACCGGGTCACCGTGAGCAGCACAGTTTGGCTGCACCGCTTTCTTCAGGTTCTCAGGAAGGACTGAACAGTGTGAGAAGGGAAATGCCTTGAGTTCTCCTATACTTGATCATGCAGGCTTCTTTTCCCCCTGCCCCAGTGCTGCAAATCACTTGATGCGTTTCTGAAGAAAGCAAGTACAGTTAGTATCATGAACTGAAGACTAAGCTCAATACAGTAAGAAATATACTTATAGAATGCTGTCTGGGCTTATTTACATACCCAGATGCATTTAGCTAGCATCTAAAGCCACAAACAAAATAGCTACTTGCATGATAACTGACCAAAATCTGAAAATTCTTATTTATTAGTGGAGGCAGTGCAGGCTGAGGGTAGCAAAAGATGTTTCATAATTTGGTCCCATTAAGCTTTAAAGAGGTAAAATATGAAGAATTACTAGGGCTATGATTTATTTTATTATGATGAAGGCAATTGCTTTAATACTGCCACACATTCAAACCAACAGTACAATCAAAGCCTCATTGAACTACAGGTTGTCATTTCAATGTGTCATGATAACACAGACGGGAGTGGCTTAGCCTGCCTGCTAGCTGTGCGGTTAGAGCATCTCTCCAGAAGTAGTGAGTTGGGCTTTTTTTGTGTGTGTCTGTGCCAGACAGTATTTGAATCCAGAGATCAATCTTTTTCCAAAAAATTGCTTAAACAGGGGCTGAGGCAATATCAGTCACAGGCGCTCTGTTCTTCCTGTTGAAGTCAGATCACAGGACAAAAGGGAATCATGGTGTGGAGAAAAAAAATAAGCAGCAAGCCTAGGTTTGTAACCTTATAAAGGAGTTTCTTTCCTGGAAGTACTGAGCCTGGCCTCTGGTCCCTATGCAGAACTTCTTGTCTTTTCCACGTGGGAGTCTTCTAATAAAATATTATTATTTTTTAAAAAATTTAAACATAAATATAAAAAAAACTAGCTATCCAGAGCTGAAAGGAAAACCTTCTCCTCTTTTGCACTGAGGAGTCCCTCAGAGATATTTTGCAACGCTTAACTTCCATCTGCTAAGGGACGTAAGGAGTCCTAGGGGAGATATGAGTTTCACATGCTCAGGAGTACTTTGCAATTTCTTTTTAATTCAGAATCCCTGTAATGTCTGATACTTTTGGTTATCACAGATAGCTGCAGCAAGCATGTTTTAGAATTTGAATAAAATAACAAAAGCAAAATTTGATTATTTCACTCTGAACATTCAAAGCACCAGGGAACATGAAAGCAACAGTGTTTTTGTGCAATACCAGTTTAGCAAGAGATTTCTAGTTTGGTATAAAATATTTGCCTTAAGTTTCTCTAATTTTTCTTCTCTGCTAATTATTTTTAGGCTTTTCTGTTTCTCCTGGGATACCTTCCCACCTAGTAGCCACAATGCCACCCCTTCCATGCTTTCCAGCTGCTTTCATTCCTGTCCAGTTCCCATCAGAAAATTCTTCCCAAGTTGAGAGCCCGGAGTGGTTACAGACCTCTCCCTCAGCAATGCACTCTGCTTGGCAAAGCAGATCCACGCCGTTTGTTCCAAATGAAAGCAGTTCAGAAATCTCAGGAGAGCACATGCAGCTTTCAGATTCAGGTGGGTAAAAAGCACTGGAAATCTGAAGCTAAGGCTATTGTGCCACTCCTGTGAATTTTTGCTGGTGAGTGTTGCTGATGTTACTGCAGATCAGGAGAAGGTGCTTTGTCTTTGTGGTGGCTTGCTATAAAAGCTTTTAAAGTATTTTAAGCTTGTTTTTACTTTTTGAATCACAGTCCTGACTCTCGTACTAACAGAGAAATTTGGCCTTCTAGATATAAATGGAGCAGAAAGTCATTGAACTGGAAAAGCTAAGTTATATGAAGTAGGGAGTATGTTATACTTAAGGGGAGAAGCCTAAAAAGTAGGAAGTGAATACAGCTTCCAAAGGTGAGAGAACGCGTTTCTTTAGCTAAGAAGGCCTGCTCTTTGTCAGCAATCTTGGTGTTTCTCACGTTGATGCGGAGTGGCATTGTTTGGAGGAAAAGCAATGTAAGGTGCTACTTGGCATCTTGTCTTTGCTACACTTCGCCAGCCTTGTCATCTGTGGGAAGACACCAAGGGGCGAGAAAGAAGAAAGAGCGATTTGCAAGAAATCAAAAGTTGATTTCAGAATGAAGAGGAGCAAAAATGAGTGGGAATGAAACTGCTTAAAGGGGAAGATGATGTAAATCAGACCTGCACCCTGGATTCCTTTGAACTTCCATAGCAAGACCTGGCTGTGATGCTGTTGAGACAGCCCTGTAGTACAATTGAGACTTTAATTTCATATTCTTCAAGCTAGCTCAGGACCAGTACTCTCATTGAAAGTCTTGACTCCTTCTTCTGCCTTGCACTATGATTTTCTTGCTGGGTTAACCTGAACCCGGGTCAGTTGCCCAGTGATGTTTGTCAGAGTTCAGAAATATTTCTGCCAGCACAAATTGGGGAGGGGAGTGTGGGGGTGCTGTCACATATGAGGACAGCAGAAACCTGTGAGCAAGAACACACTAGGACGAGGAGGTATGACCGCTTTTTTTGGCATCAGTGCTGACTTAGTCCTGCTTCATGTGTGTAAAACTAAGGAGTGAGGGTGCAGAGGCCTTAGTACATCAGGTTAACTCTGACTGGCAGCTGGTCAGTGCAGTGGCCTTTGAAATATGCTTCACTTGGATGTGTGCTTGAGGTCTGGGCTGAGCTGAGACCTTCCTGACTGTTGTGATGAGCGTGGGCTTTTTACTGTTGGAAAAATAAACCTGAGTATACCAACAGCCTGAGTAACACTTCACATTCTTATTTTAAGGGATAAGCACCGAGCCACTGCTTCAGTGCACTGAGCGCCCCACAAAAAATCTCTCCAGACAAGATGCTCAAGAAGAGAACAGAAAAGAAAACAAAGGTGAATTACACAGCTGCTCAGACACATTGTCCTTGTCTTGCATTGGGGAGCACTAGTCAAAAACTCCAGTGCTGGGACATGTCTCTTATTAGAGCATTCTGGAGAGACAGCACAGCCCCACAGTAGGGCTGTGCAGAGGCACACACACGCATTCTGTGTCCCTTGCTGCCATCAGCCTGCTGTGTCACCTCTGCTTCCTCAGCAGTATTCTGACACAAGGCAGGTGAGAAATTTGCAGAAACAGCACTGCTTATCTGCTGTCAGACTGGAGATTTTTGGTGTGTAGCTGGGAAAGGCTGAGGGAAGGATGGATTCCTGTTGTTGGACCAGAAATTCCTTTCACTGTGTTGCAAAGTACGTCAGTAGCACTGGGTGCATTAACGTGACTATGTGAGCTATGGAGTTCCCAGCTGCAGCAACGGTGTGTAGTATAGATGAGCCGGTAAAGGCTTTTAGCTGGGGTTAACCGAAAGGCCTAACTTGAGCTGAAAAAGCAAGTCTCCATTAGCTGACACTTAGAAAAAAAGTTTAAATTAAGTGGGAGCCTTCTTGTAGTGAACATAGACAGTAAGCTTCGGTAGGAAGAAGTACAAATTTTCACTTTTGTGAATTAGAATAGGAAATGCTCAGTCAGAAAGTTCCATGTGTACAAATAGTCCTTGAAACTCTTTAATGAACTGGCCTGCAGGTCACATAATTACAGACACATGAGTAGTTCTAGCAAACTGTCTCCACTGCAGTGTTCTGCAGCAAACACATTAACCAAGCATTACAAATCTCTAGATGCAAGGAGTACAAATCATACCATTTGCCCTTTCCTTATTTCCAGCAACTAGACTTGAGGATCAGGAGCTTCTATTTTTCCTGGGTTGCACCCTTCCACCTACTTAATTCAATTGTGTTCTATAATGTGTTTTCAAAAATCAAAATCTTGCATGTGCTGTTGAAAAATATAAACATTTCTAATTTATTTTATTATGATTATTTTGCATTTATTCATTCTAGAAGGGCTTTGTTTTCATTCACCTTTTTCGTGCTGCTTAGATAACAGTCAATCAAAAGAAAGGAGTTCCCCTGAAACTTTTTCTGCTGTCAAAGAAGAACAAAGAGAACAAGTAAAGGAGGAGATTTCCCCATCTCTCTTTGACATAGAGGGGAAGATGAAGACTAGAAACATAGAAGACAGGTGAGAAATTGTCTTAGTCAGTCAAGTTACAAAAGCATGTTTTCCTTGATTGTGCATGTACTGAATGTGTTATATTTGCAACACAAAGGCTCTTTCCTTTGCTTGAGAGTGGCAGGTATGAACGGGCAGAGATTTGACAGGTCTAGGGACTGGCAGCTGATCTACCTCTGTATAGTAGGATGCTGGTTTAGCCAATTTAGGTGAACTGGTTTCGCAACTATGATCTTCAAAGTGTAGAAGTAAAGCAGAAGTTGGCAGGGAGAGACAACATCTTTTGTTATGCCATCATTTCTTCTGCAGTGGCCACCAGTTTGTGAGGGCAGCATCAGTCTGAGTAGCTCATTAATCCTTGTCCTTGCTCTGCCTCTTCAGCTGTACCAAAAGCAATGTTTATGTGCCTATATAGTGAACAGGTCCACGAAGCGATCCCTGTTACAGTTATCTGGAGAGAGAAGAAATGTAACTTTTAACTTGGATCTGTTCTCTGATCTAGTTCATCACTGCATTGCAAAAGGAGTTGTACCAGCACACTGAGGGGGTGCTCATGGCTAGGCAAGAATGGGTAGGTGGGCGTTAATGATGAAAGAAATTCTTGTAGAGTTGTTACCTTTCCTCAGGTGATGCAGATAGAAGTGGCAGCTTTTTTGGCACACTGAGCCTTCCATCAAGAGTATAAAAGAGAAGCAGCAAACTTCTAAAGAAGTATGGACTGGGAGTAACTGTTATGAGTGTGTTTTATTGCTTTAACTGTGTGGGCATTGGGCACAGAAGGACCTTCAGAACAGAAGGCTGGGAAGAGGTGGCAGGACCATGGGCATCTCTGGGCAACTGGGCCTGTCCACATACACCTTTTTGGATCAGCAGTGAGCTCCTGAAATCTGACTCCCAGTCAGCCCCAGTTGTGCTTTGGTTCACGTCGTGGTCTCAGCATGAGCCAGTTGACACTGAAGCCCAGTACATACTCAGGCTCTTCATGACATTTTTGCTATAGGACTAGGCTACAGCTGGTTTGAAGTAAATTTCCTTGAAATGTGTATTGCCTAACGTGTACTCAGCAACATGTTTTACTCTATAAATCTAATCCTGTTAGGCCATGCCAGAGCCAGATTGACAAACAAAAAGATTGCACGTGATACAGTGGTGTTAGCTGCACATGGGGTATAGAACAAACAGGAATGATATGCTGCATAACCAGTACCTCTATTACACCCCAAACATTTTAATATTCAGCAGAAATTATTAGTAAGTGACTAAATTAAGGCTCTAAGCACATTTCCAATGAAATATGTTAATGCATGCTGTATTATGCTTCATTTTGAATCAGCGTTCAATTTGTCCCTCCACAACATTATAAGCATAATTTTTCTCCTCTATTACTCTTCACCACCTAATTCAAACCACTCTGTCAGGGAGATAGTCAGTTCTTTGTGACTGTAACCAGCTTTAGTCTGGAGAAAATGTCTGAAATATTTTTCCTTTTTGACAATTTTCTATTTTTAAGGAAAGACTGATACCAGTCAAAAAATATTACTACCTAAAAGCATAATTAATGTTTATTCTAGACAGGATGTTTTAAAATTAGACTTAGATGTCACATAATAGTGGGGTTTTTACTAACATGCTTCACATTTGAAAAATGTCAGTTCTAAACTCAACATCAGCTCCATGAGAGTTATCAAAAGAAAATTAATTGGAGAACGTTACAAGTAAGTGCCTTCTTGTTCCTTGCCTAGGCCAATCACACCAGCAGCTGGTATCAGACAGAAGACTTCTGAAGAATCTGTTGAAGAGAACCTCAAAGTAGACAATCATCGTATAGAAAAAGAGCAGAAGGAGCCGCAGGTACTGTGCTATTGGCGCATTCACTTTGGTTCTGACAAGTTCTCATGGGCTCTGTTTTGGCTCATTGCATGGCAGCAACGTTTTTCCACTATCCTATCATGTGATATTGGAAGATTTTTCCCAAAAGTAAAACCACTGTAATACTCATTCCCAGTCATACTACCCACTGTTTCCCACTGGATTCCTCTCTTTCCACATACTTTCTGGGTCACAGTTTGTGCCTGTCTCAACATACTCAGCTAAATTAGATCTCAAGGTTGATTCTGTTTGTTTATTCCATAATAAACGGTCCATGCAGTCTCTTATGTGCCACTGATGCAACAGCGGGGGCATTTCTGAGTACAGTTTTTACACAAGGATCGAGTACAGTAATAGCGTTGTGCTTTTTGACTTATGTGCGGTTTGACATGAGTTTATGTCTGGCAGCTCTAGGTGTCAGACTCAGCACTTTGTTAGTCTTGTTGACTTGGACAATGCACATTTCATCACTGGGGGATTTTCTCTACGCTCCCTGGCAAAATAGCACCTCAGGCTGATGCATTTATATATTTCTGTGTCACGTTGTAAGAAACACTCACACTTCCTTTAAAAAGAAAGAAAGAAAGAAAGAACTTTTTTCATCTTCTATCATATAAACACTTACCACCATTTTAACCATCTGACTTTACTAATGAACTGATGAAGGTGTCATATAGTGACTGTCTCTAAAAGTTCTTACACCTTCCCTGTAATCTCAGGGTTGTTACTTATGTACTCGGGTTATCCACAGCCAGTGTCTTTAAGACTTCTGGTGTCTCAGGTTTTTCAATTAACATAAATATCTTCCTTTTTTGGAGAATGATTCTTGAGCTGTGATTGTCAGGATTTTTGGTGGGTTTTTTTCAGAGCAAGGCAAAAGTAACACCTCGGAAGGCTTTTCTGAAACGAAAAGAAGGTATGGCAAGACTTAAAAAGAATAAACAGAAGCCTTTAAAAGAAGACAGCAAGCATTACAGAAGAGCTGGTTTGGATCGCTGTGGTCGTTTCTCCCAGCCTGGCCAAATGGATGCAGGTATCCTGCAGCCAGGGGAACGCTTTCAGTTAAATCTGCAGGTCAGTAGCTCCATGCAGATAAATACACATGAAAAAAAAGCAAACTGTGCTTTAGCTGAGCGGGAGATCAAAGCTCAGGCTGACTATGAAGCAAAAGTAGTTGAGCAAAATGCAGAAGAAAAAGAAGTGACTGGGAGAGATAAAGACACAAAAGAAAATGCTGTTGACTCACCGCAGAGAATGTGGCCTGAAATCCTCCAGCCATGCCCTGAAACTGTAGTAGAAATGAACCTACAAGTAGGTGAGGAAAGGGCAACTCATCACATGGGTTCTCTAGGACAAGCAGACAGAACTGATGGAAGAACTGTGAAGGGCATCCCGCAAAAGGACCTCGGCAGTGTGGATCAGCCTCTGAAGGGTCATCTTAAAGAGGGAGAAAAAAAACCCTTGGAAGTCCTGCAAAAGCATTATCCCCTTCAGGATTTAGAAAGAGACTGCATCAAGGAGGCGGAGTGGAGGGCAGGCCCTGCGTTCCCACAGCGTCAGAGCTGGGTTCAGGTATGGCCACAGGAACTTGTTTCAGGGAGCCAGAGCTCTGAAAGCAAAGGACAAATCCATACTGGGTTTAAGACGGTCAATGGTAAGATTGTAAAACTTACACGTAGCTCACCTGAGGCTGTGGGGGTGGGAAGTGCATCCTCAGCCTCGCAGCAAGAGTGGCAAAGGAAGGGGACAGCAGCCTCGACCTGGCACGTCGCATCTTTGCCCTGTAAGTCAAGCTTGTCCTCCAACAGTGAAGATGACTCCAGACGTCACCATGTTCAGTACTGCTCCCAGCGTGGACCTCAGGGAGTCGATCACACTGATGGACATTTGGATCTCTCTGATGGTGATTATGCTAGTGATGAGCCCAGTGGAACTGAAAAAATATCTGTTAGAAGATATAGCAGATCACCCCCAAGGAAACAAGATATTCAAGCCGTCTCAAGACAGCAAGGTCTCTCCTGCAGCACAAGCAGCAGCGATTCCAGTACTGGGGCTGTCAGGCTGAAAGGGAGCAAGGCTTGCTCTTCTCTTCAGCAGCCCCTGCTTCATCTCACAAGATCGAAAAAGACAGAGCATGAGCCTGAATCAAAGAACAAGAATAGGACCAGGTATGCTCATAGCCCACATCTGCCATCCTCAACAGCAGCTGGTGAGATTCGTGCTTTCGAGATTAAAGAAATCCCTACAGCAGAGGAACCACAGAAAAAACTGTTTACAGACACATTAGGTAAGAGCTACCCAAGGTTTGATTTACAATAATTTTCTATAAGGGAAAAAAATTTCTCTTGGATTTATGATTCTTTCTGCCTGTGCTCCCTAGGTGGCATCCACCTCTGTCAGTATTTCTCAGCTCCAAACTGGGGGAAAAAAAGAAGAGGGGAGAGAGAGATTTGCAAGCCCCCTGTTTTATGCTTGGTTTTCCATTGTCACTAGCTATTTTTCCTGTCTGTTGCTTGAGATGCGCTTTCAGGTGCAGACTTTAAACCCATGAGATGAGTGAGAGGTTTCAGAGAGTCCCTGGAGTCAGTTCCTGGGTTTACCAGAGTTCCTGGTACCTTAGGTATGTTCCTCCTCCTAATGCCTTTACAGTGAGATGTCCATGTTTCCCCTTTACATTTCTCAGAGATAACATGACTTTAACAAAGGTGGGCAAAATAATTTCTCAAATTTGCATGTTTTGTTGCTAAGACACAGAGAGCCTCACATCAGTGGAAAATAATGACCACCTAAGAAAATCTTCACTCTGTCCTGAATGAGGTCCCGGTTCTTTGGTCAGCCAAACTTTCTAGCTTTTTGGCCCAGATGGCAATGAAACAGTATCCTGCTTGAGCAGGATTTAGTCCTTTTTATTAAACTGTTTCTTGACTTTTCTTCTCTCTTGGTTTCCATTAAAGGTCTTCACCCACATTGGCTCCTCATCCCAAACCCACTGGCTGTCTCTTTATGTAGGATCAGTCAAAATCAGTTGTCCTGCCTGGCAGAAATACTCAGCTCTGATGGCTCTCAATTGCTCTTTCACAACTTGCTAAGCACACTCTGTGTCAGGCTGCTGTTACAAAAGGGTTCCCGAGGCCTCTTTGAAAGTTATACTCAAAATAAGGTTGTGTGACATTCACATTTCTGAAAAGGAATTTGGCTACCGACACCAATATATCCCCAAATCTGTTTCACTTACCGTGCTTTGTAGGGCTTGGGTCGCACTACTAAGAACTGTCCTAGGAATGGAACGCTTGCACAATTAGGCAAAGATATATTAATTTTTTTTTGATAGATTAAGCAATAAAGCTTACTGCGCTTATGCAGCCTGTGGTTTTAAATACGTAGAGAGTGTTCATGTGTATTCACAAAGTTCGGAGCACTAACACAGATGTCTTTATAGAAGAAACACAGAACATCCTTACCAGTGGATTAGAGAATGGCATATACAGCAGAGGAACCCCTTCCCTGAACAGGGTGAGAGAAGAACAAGAGAAAGGGATGCATTTTCGCAGGTAAATCTGTATACACCAGAAATTGATTTGTGTGTGCAGCGAGGCAAATACTGCCTTTAGGATCCTTAAAATCAGGTTGCTAATTCTTACTTATTAGCTAGCTTCTTTTTGAGGGCCTCTATGTTGTCTCAGAACTCAAACACTTATTTAGCTGTCTAGATTAAAAGTAAAGCACCTAACTGAAGGGGGCCAACTCTGAAAATACTAATGCAATTTGCATCTCAAAGCTCAGTAATGCCAAATGTTTTTTATAAGTTGTGGAACGACTTCATATTACACTGAAATTAATAAGAACTCAGGATAATTTGTTTTATGGCATCATGCCTGTGATGGAGTAAAGGGTAAATAACTCATATTTGCATAACTCATTCACATGACGGGCACCCATATTTCTGAAGTTAACAAAAAGTGTATAGCATATGTCAATGACACAGCATTGTTATTTCAGGAGTACCTGTCTTCAGACTAGAGGATGCATTTGGTACCATATAAATGAAATAACTTGAAAATTCAAGAGAGTTACTTTTGTAATTTGTAATTATTAAATGCTGAAAATTGGTTTGGTTTGGTTTTACATCTTCATAGAAGAAAAATAATTCCTTACCATAAAATCCCTGCAAGAAATAAGATTTGACTCTATGGGGTTTGAAATGGAAGTGCCTTCACAACTGTAACTACAGGTTATGCAAATGCCTCTAATAAAAATTGAGCATGCTCACAATAAAATCAGGTATGTATATTTAATGTGATGAAATCTGCTAGAAATTACTAGGTACCATCTACTGTAAACACAGGAGAGATTATTTTCCTCTTTGCCTTTCAAGCCTAGTTCTTAACTAGTGCCAAATTAGCATAATTTATTGATTTGGATTTTTATTTTAATATATAATGCAAAGTAAAAAAATACTTTTCACATCTGCTTGCCTATTCCTTTTAATTTCGAAGACCATGGGATTAGTGCTAAAGGATATTTCTGAATTACATTTATTGGTTTGTATAATTTGCTCTTATAGCTGCTTTTCAGCAAAATACTTTCAATGACTTAAGAATAAATAGTTTCATTAAAGATCCTTCTTGTTTGTGATCTTGCAAATATATTGAAAGACGATCTCCAGCTGACGGTGATAGGTGTTCCAGATGTGAATATTTGTGGAATTTGGCAGTTCATAAAACTGCTAATGTAATTAGGTGCTGCTCTTACTTTTACTGGTGTAAACTGGGGCTGTGGAGTGATGTACCGGTGCAGAATTACTGCAGTGCTGCACTCTGCCAGCACTGCATTCTCTGCCTGCTGACAGTGCTGCCTCACAGATGACATGGCTTTCATTTTTTCGTAATAGTGCAGCTTTTTTTAAGCGGTTTCCATTGATTTATTCATGTCATTAGCCACAGTAGCCCCTAGCATCTCCACACAGATGTTTATCCAAAAATGTCTGCCTAGTATAATGTATATATCTTTTTGCTCACTTTTTGTAATTTATGAAGTAAAACTAATTGCAAAAGGCAGCTTATCCTCCTTGACTATGTTGGCCCTGTGCTGAATCATGCAATCCAAGAATCTGCTTTGCATTTTTAAACCAGTAACCCTACCAGGAACACTGATAGGTGTTGGCCATCACATAGATTGCACTTCACTTATGCCATGTTGGCAACTCGTGCTTGCTGGAAGCAACGGAAATAATTTTGAGAGCAGCGCGGCGTGCCTGGACCTGCCCAGTCTATCCATTCTTTTGTTTCCAAGCACTTTGTTTTCAGACCTTTGCAGGCACAAACAGTGTAGGCAAGATGGTGAAAACTGTTGGGGTGTAGTGTGTTGTGTGTGTCTGGTGCCTAATGGAGCCTGAGCAGTGCTCCAGGCACCAGCCTGTGGCTCCAGCCTCGCAGCACTGAGGCAGTTGCTGCTGGCTCTTGGCATCAGTCGGAGGATTCAGTGCTGGTTATTTCCTTGTCCCTTCAACAGGAACGGGCTGTTTGCCATTTTTAATACATAATTTCCTTTAGTGTTGAACCTGTACTCTTTCTGGACAAACAACAGTAGCCAACATGTTGGTTTTTTTTCCCCTTCTGCATTTCACTAAAAGACTTTGTCTTGGAACAAAGACTTTTGCCTCATGCATGTTTTTGCCTCGCAGCCAGTACGCTGTGGTGTGCCTCATGCAGAGGTGTGTCTGGGATGCATGCAAAAACTTGAGTTAGCACAAAGCGCTTAACCTTTTTAATGTATTTTAGATATCTGACGTGCATCTAGCTCCTTTTTGCGTTTTATAGCTGGGCATGAATGATTATCAGAGGCTCCAAAGAAGTATGGTGTGTGCTCCTAGTGTCCTTGGTTATTACATTTCCTCGGGCCAGGGTCTGTTTTCTAGCCTTGAAGCGAAGAGGCACAGCAGACCACCTGCCGATGACTAACCTGTCTTACCCTGCAGACCAATGCGGTTGCATCCGAGCTGCTGCCGGACCTGATCCCTGGCCTGCCCTAACCTCCAGCCTTGCTTGGCACGGCCCGGTGCACTGCTGGCTGGCCAAGGCCAAGGCCAGAGGCCGTGCTAGCAAGAGTAGCGCTCTGCACTGTGCGCCTGGGGTCATGCTCCAGCTCTCATTAGTTTATTTGTACAGATGTAACTCTTGTGCGATTCCGAAGATGCTGGTATCAGGTGAGATGCTGGAAGGACAGCTACCTGGATTTTATTTACAGGGTGCAAAAAACTTTAGACAGTACTTTCCAGTGGAAGGTGTTATGTATAGATTTTACACTTCTGTTCTGGATCATTGTATTTCAGGGCAACTGGTCTGGATATGGAGCAGTGGTAGCTGGGCTTAATCATGCAGGGGCTATATTGGCTAATTTAACTGTGTGAATGTGACAAGAATTAATACTTCTATTGGCTACTGCTGAGTCTTTAGCATGCCTTAACCAGAATATTAGACAGGCTTATTTAGGACAGAAAACAACCAAAGAATAAAAGTTACATAAAGAATTGTAAAGAGCAATAGGGTGTGGGGAGTTCATTTATTCCTTACTATTTTTGAGAACTTTCATGTTTTTCTGCTGGAGTGCTAAACTTCATCACTGAGAGGAAAACATGAGGTCATGGCTGCCTCCTGCAGCTCTTGTTGCTTTTTGATTAGTAGTGATGGCCAGATGGTGGCTGTAGGTCATGAAGTGAGCTGAAGCAGGAAGGTAACAAATAATTTAATATCATATTAAAACTGAACTAAGCAGTTGGATCATAGTCATACAAATACACTTTGTTTGAGGATACATAAAGATTTCTACTCTTCTCTTGCTGAGTTTTTAAGTGCACTTCCAGATCACTCATGTCTTGAGCCATTGAGTTCAAGGGTAAAATCTCTTCTGGATGCTCAGCTTCAACATTTAACTCTTGGAATATATTTACCTATGGAAAGTAAAGTACTTTACCCCCTTTTGTTCAGGTCCAGGGCTGTTCTGATTTGTAGTAATGATGGGGCTGCTGGAAACAGAGCTCAGTCCCCAGCCTTGCATGATGAAGTGCTTCATAGGTGCAATGCCAGGGAACAAGCTGTGCCTTCTGCCGATCTGCCCTAATTTAGCGTTCTCTCTGAACAGAAAATGTGTTTCAAAGCCTCTAAGTTCATGGTCATTATGTTGTCAGAAAATTTCAACACAAATTGTTTTCATCTGCTCAATAGAATAAATTTTGCAGCTAAATACATGTGTGAGTGTTCCCAGAGATAAGTACCTAGATTTTGACAGGTGCTGATAACTTGTTGCCACTCCCAGCAGTATCAGCATATACGGGACATGCCCAAGCCCTCCGAAAATCATGCCCAAAGAAGGTGCATCTAAAGGCAGTCCTTCATTATAGTCTTTATGCCAACTTCATACTCTGTTTACCTTCTGAACAGAACACGAATGGACCAGCTTAAGACTGTCAGGAGCCAGGAGCTGACTCAGTCTTTGGAATACAATAGCGACCCAATGCACCCACTGCAGGAAGAAAGAAATGCCCATAGCAAGTTCAAAGGAACAGCTACAGTCACTGGTGAAAATGTGAAATCAGAAGAAATACAAGTAAGCTGTCTTCTGTACAATAAATATGCAGTTCTCATCAATTAATATCCTTCCATGCAGGCATCTTATGGTAGTACCTGAATCCTTCCACTTGCCACAGATGGCCAATTAGTCATGCTACTTATTGAGGACAGCTGTGTATACAATTGATATTTTTTATGTTAACAGGACATCACTTTGATTTGTGTTTTAAATGCACATCCCATAGGCTGTTCTTTCTATTTCTTAAAAAAGGTTGAGACGTTCCCATTTTACTTATAATTCCTTGTACTGGTTTTCCCAGATCTGAGCTGCTCCTTAAAAATTTCCAACTCCTGCCACAGCGGGCTTTACATCTTTTTGATATGAGAGCCGTTGTGCCAGTGGCACAGAGGTATTGGCCATCATTCTCTATTCTCATCCCTGAGTTGGGAGTTTGTTGATTTTTTTTCTTTAAACTATCCTGACCTTTGGCTTTGAAGTATTTTGATCATATCTAGCTGTGTTTCTAACAACCTAACCTGCCTAATAACAACCCTGAGTCATTTATTGTCGTTTCCTTTCAGGGATTCTAGAGGTTTGAATCCTCTATTTCAGCCTCCTTAGTGATAAAGTAATCTCTCAATATCTGTAGCTATTATCCCTATTAAAAAGAGCTAGACATAATATGACTAAGTAATTTTCTAGAGGAATCACTGATAAAGAGAAGAAGAAAAAAAAAAAAAGGTGAGCCATGTGAGGCAGCGATAAAGGAGTGAGGGCAGCTAGAATCTATAATTTTTTAGGATAAAAGGGTACGCAATAGTAAGGCTCAGAAATGTCTGGAACAATGTTCTGCTGCAAAAGGATTTCTAAATCTAACTGATGCATTTGACAGCATACTGACAATTTCAATTATTTTCTTGATCAGAAAATTTTCAGAACAAATAAAACTGGCAAGATAGTACTTTGTTCAAACTTTCTATACTTTATTTTTCATTTGTACATTTTTGAAATGCATGTTTTTGTACTGTACGCATTGTGTTTTCTCTGCTCGTGTTCCATGTTTCTCTACAAGGTAACATTTACAACAGAAAATTATTAACTGTGTCAGTGAGGTCATTTTAGTATTTTGAATAAAAATAATTTGAATGTCCTCTCTGCACAATATTTTGAAACATCAGCTTGCTTTCTACCTGTGATTAAAAAAAACTTGTTAGAATTTCTACCAGGGAATAACTGTGGTTCCTGACTACGTCTTAGCCCTAGAGATGAAATTTAACAAATTTCTGAGCCACTTATCTGTGTGATTCTCAAGTTCAGAAGTCTGCTTCTTCTTGAAAATGGCTGATGGACGTGCCAAATTCTAACCAGGCAGCTCACAGCAAAGAAAGGATGGCGACTAGGACACAAGTGGGCAGATACAGAAGTGAAGGGAAAGTTGGAAAAGGATGAATGTGGCGATTCATTGATTACAGTGCAAGCTGCACATTTCTGCTTAACTCCACCAATATTCCATTTGCAGTATCCAGCATGAGAGCTCTGAAGGAAAAGAACCCAGTGTTGGCTTCAGCATGGGTGAGGGAAGGAGAAGGGAGTAGGGAAAAATAATGGAGATGCATGCATATGGAAAAGTCCTCTCCAAAATGCCTCAAATTTTGTTACTTTTATTTTACTGAACTCAGTTGAAAATTACATCTTTAAAATCCCCTGCTGTTTGTAAAGACCATTTAAATATTCAAGTACCTTTGTCACCACATGAAGTTCTGATGAAATGACACTTGCCATTAAAATACACTCTGCATTCCTGCCTTGTTTAGAGAACATTCACATTTAATGATGATTGTTTGCATGATTAGTTTGCATTTCCTGATTTTCCTTCACACAGCAAGGACTCCTCTCAGCTCACTTTGTAACAACTGGTTTGTTTTAAATATAGGTGTTTAGAGGATAGTGGGGTTTTGTTGGTTTGGGAGGGCTTGGGGTTTTTTGGGGGAGTTGTTTGTTTTATCTTTGAAGAAATAATTTCAAATACACTCTTTTTATATTGCAAACCTTTATATCAACGACATTTACACTGTAGACCTTTAATCAGAGCAAAACACTCCATGCTTTCTTCTGGATGGGTGAGGTGGGCATGCCTAGTGCAGAGCAGGGAGTGACATAGCACACTTTTTTTTCTACTGGTAGATATTAAACCAGCAGATTGCTGGACTGCAGGAGGAGTTCAAGAGAAGTGAGTCCTGCTGGCACGCTGCCTATGGCAAGCTGAGAGACCAGGTTGAGATGCTGACCAGACAGAATGTGGAGCTTCGAGATGAGCTCAGTGTTTCAGGACATCAGAAACAGAAAGCAGAAAAAAAGCCAGAAGCTGTGAATTTCATGGTCAGAAAATCAGAGATCCCGGTACTGGAACATATTATCTGTTTAATACTGTTTTTCTTTGGAGCTGGCATGTGTGAATACTGTTCCACCTTTTCTGCCATGCTTAGCCTGAAGGGGGAAAAATCAGCTCAGTAGTGAGCGACGTTAAAGTACATTCTTTGTGTGGTTCTCTACCACTTCACCTTAGATATTCGTGAGGGGGGCACCTCTACAAGGTGATTCAGCCAAACATCAGGCCAGACGTCTCCCTCCACTAACTAGGGAGGAAGGCTAGACAACTAATTTACATTCAGTACCTAAATTAGACAACTAAAGTCCTCTGAAATTAATTCTACTATTTATGTTTTTATATATATATATGCATGTATATAACGCCATTCACCTTTTCAATAAACCAGCTCTTCAGCTAGGTGCAGGCTGGTTTCTGGCAATAGATATGGTGGGACTTTTTCAATAGATATGGTGGGACCTTTTATTAAATCTCATTTCAGTTCTTATTTTGTGCTGTAAACTTTCTGGGACAAAAATGCTGTCAGTGGCCTGCCTTACAAAGGCACAAGTTGGGATTCCTGAATGGGAATTACAGTGAGGTGGAGCAGGGAGGATAATCAGGGTGGGAATTATAGCTGGCTAGTGTGGATGTCTCTGGTGACCTCTTGAAATCAAAATGGTTTAATCATAGGTTTACAGGTTCTTTTGTAATTTCTCATTCAGTACCCAATTTGTTTATTATACTTGTAGGGTTGCTTGTTATGTTACTATGTAACTGAGTAACCTCATTTAAGGGAGTTAGAGGAAGGGAGAGGGATGCTGTTATCCACCTCTTTCACAGGAGATAGCAAGTCTTGGTGAAGTTAAATGATTCAGACTGGAATTCAAAAGATGGAAGTCTAGTTTGAATGGGTCATTTAATCTCCCTGCATATTCAAGGATGGAAAATATGTGCCTTTAAAGAGGGATCAATTTCATACTATGTGTGTCAAGGCGACTAGAACAAATAATTATCCTCTAGACAGTGCAGTCTGGTGAGATGAATCCTACTCTTCCACAGAGTGGCTCAACTCAGGAGAAAATAAAATTGAGCCATTTACTTCTAGGTATTTCCCTAATTTGCAAATCTAATTTCTGGTAATGTATCTTTAAAAGATGTTAGTACCACCAATTAACCTGTCCTTTGCTTTATGGAGTGAAGAAGTTTTGTTCTTTCTTTTTATTTGATTTTAATGTACTTGTTAATGAGATTTTTCACCTAACACTATTAAGTTCCATTGAAAATGTAATTTCAAGTCACATTTCACTTTATCCTTAATTTTCCCAAACCCGCCTGTTCATATGGCTCATTCTTTTATAGATTGTGAAGGTCAGAAAAGAAGATTAGAGTCACATGTACTGAATGGAAAAACATAAAGATTCCAATAAAAGCAAGGATAAGAGAAAGCTAATTGACTTCTGTAGTAGGCCAGATTTCTGTATTATTTCTACTGCTTAGGGACACTCAGTGGTGTAGACTGCTTAAGCCACTGAAGATTTTTGCTGTGTGAGAATAATATTAGGATGCTGTATAGAAAGATGCTAGGATGCCATATACAAACATTATTGTGTCTGATACTGAGGAGTTTCAGTCCCTAGCAGAACAAGATGTGGAATTTCATTCATTGTGTTTAAATACAATAATTTTTATTACAACAGAAAAGCAGGTGTCTTTTAGGGTTATATGACTTTACTAGCTGTGACTTGAACTTGAAATTATGTATTTATAACAAATTCTCCATCAGGTTGCAGAAGCTATTCTGCGAGAGACAGCATCTCCACCCAAACAGGAAGAAAGATCATGGAGAGATAATCCCAGGAGCCACAGCATCTGTCATGTGGGGCCGAAGACATCTTTGCAAAAACACTTCTTTAGAGATATGAATAACAAAGTATGCATTCCTATTGCCAGAAGTCACTTTTCCACAGTTTCAACTATTTATTTAAGAGAATGTTCTTTGGAATCAAAATCTGGGCAAATGAAAGTATCTGTATAAGCATGGTCATACTTTCTTGCAGTGGGCTTGTGCTGTCATTCAGCACTACTTCGCTTGTAGGTTGTCTTCTGGTTTTGTAGTAGCAGGAAACAAATTTTTTTCTCCTTTTCCAGACCTAACTGAATTGCCTGTTATTTGCATGTATACTCTGAATTCATTTTACCAGCAACGTCACAGATTGGTTTTAGAGGGAATCACTATACCCTGCCTCAGCAAACCATAAATCCAGTATTTTGTCATTAAGGGCTTTACTTGTCAATAAGCACTGGCGGCCTTCCACCTGATAAAGTTAGTGGGAAAATCACTTAGCTTTTTACAAATTGTGGCAAGTTAACACGTTATGTCAAATGAGATGCTTGTTTCTGGCTGGTGTTTCTATGGCTGCTTCTCCACAGCCAGTTTACCATGCTTCTTACACATCTCATTGTTTAGAATCAATTGATATCTAAATATTTTGTCCTGCTTTTCTTTCTCTTGGCTTTGTATTTCTTACTTCTTATTATGAACATCTTCAGTATTACAAATCTCCTTTCTTCCTTTTGTTCACATTTAGCTGAAATCTGTGCTTTGTTCAAGTGAACAGTCTCTCTAAAATTCCTCCTACCTACTGGAAACTAATCTGATTTCACTGGGTAAAGCAAAACTTAGCTCAGATACACACCACTCTCCCTGCCTGTCCAGGTATTGAAATCAAATGTAAAACATGTCAGATGAGAAAGGAGTCAACTATTCCACTCTAGTGATCCTGACAGTGTGTGTCTTGAAAGTCGCTAGACAGCAGCTTTAGTGAATCCTGCATGGTGCCAGATATGAAAAAGAGATGATGATAAGAACAACTCCAAACTGAATATGCTTAAAAGAGCGGAATCAGTCATGTGTGAAATAGTGGCTTCAAACAGGCTGCAGATATTATGTGCCTGCCTTCAAGACTGGCTGTATTTCTAAGCAATATGCATTGTTTGTAACTCAGAAGGTGCAGGGTTTCACTGCAGGGAATTGTTTTGTTTGTTCTATACTGACGTTGTCGTCTCCCCAGTCTCTTCCACAGTTGGGATGTCTCCATTCCTCTGTGCTGCGGTGGGCAGAATTATTAACCAAAGTAATGGGCAATATTCTACCTGCAGTTGAAGGGGCGAGCAAAGTCAAAAAGCTGTCTTTTGTAGCTTACCCTAGAAATTTTCAACGTATGAAAGATTTTGTTTCATCTGAACACCTCAAGCATCCTTGTGAAATGAGTTAAAGCCAGAAACATTTATTCTACATAGAGATTCCCTAAGACCCATTGAGTTAATTTTTCTCCTGTGGCACACAGCCATGTGCAAAAAAAATTGTGGCTTCAGCAACAGTTCTGAGAAGGGGGAAGATGAGGACAGCAGACTTTTGGGCTCACCATTCTCTCAGCTTTCACCATCCAGCCAGTGTTGGCTCCGATCCAACTGGAATCCAGCACAAGCATGAGCTAGACTGGTGGGCATAGTGCCCAGGTGACCTGAGTGAACTCTGAAATGTTTGACAGAGACACATGTTCTGTATCTGGTCTGATGGCAGAAGGCAGCCTTGCAGTGAATAGAGTAGGTGCCAATTGTTTGAATCCAGAATTGAAGGCTCAGGTAAATGGAACGTTAAACCGATGCCCAAAATCTGTGCCAAATCTGTACTTCGCTAGCTCCCGTGACAAAGATAAAAAATAAACTGGCATCTTCTGCTGTCTACCTGTTCTTCTAGTTATGAAGTTTTGCTTTGTAATTAAAATCCATTTGTTTTGTTGTCACCAGCTAATCAGCTGATTAATTTTTATTCTGTCTTCAGTGGAGATAAAAACCAATTGATCTGCCTTGTGTGTGTTGGGAGGCTGCTTCTTCCTCTGACCCTGCCAACCCTTTGTACCAAGGGCTTGCTTTTACTGGCAACTCACATGTTTCTAAGGAAGAAAAGTAAAAAGATTTATTGAGATAATTTGATGACTTTGTTTATGAAAGTGATGGAATTGAGAGAATCTTTATCAAGAACCTCATCATGTGTGATTAACCCAAATACTTAGTACTTGAGTCTTTAAAAAGTGTAGAGCTAAATTGCAGTGGTTGCCTGGGTTACAGTGATTGCTATGATTTATGAAACAATCTC
Source organism: Microhierax caerulescens (assembly GCA_035590215.1). Lineage (NCBI taxonomy): Eukaryota > Metazoa > Chordata > Aves > Falconiformes > Falconidae > Microhierax > Microhierax caerulescens. The sequence continues at coordinate 38,466,081 of JAVJGJ010000059.1, read as the reverse complement.
TTAGAATGACATCCATCTGTATGAAAACAGAGACCACACGTAATTCACTAAACCTGTCTTTATTCCTCTGACATTATTGCTTTAAAAATAGGTATGCTAGCATATTTAAAAATGTGTAATCGATGTGATGCATAAAAAAATGAAATCAGTAGCTTTTACAGTGGCATATGTAGCAAGCTGAAGTACCTTTACTAACGCTGTTCTGCATGGAGGCTCACCCAACTGAATTGGTTGTTCTTTAAATACATTGTGAACAAAACTTACCATGTTCATGGAAATACCTCTTCTTTCTCTCTGGCTTCATCCTTCTCCTTTGCTTTTGCAGTCCAATACATCCTGCTTCATGAGCTTGTTAGTTCTTGAAGTTAAAAAGAATGAGCACGTGCCTTTTCTTGTTATATTTTTAAGGCCTGTACAGGTTTCTGTCCCTTGGCTGTGGCACCACCCATTGCAGCAGTAAATGTTGACTTCTGGACACCCTTTTCAGAGGGGGATTTTAGACAGCTCATGAGACCTCCTTTTCTGAAATAAGCTTTCTAGGCAGCTCTGTGTTAATATTCTTGCCATAAGGTATTTCCTATTTACAAGTCTTAAGCAGGTAGCTCTTTAAAAGCTTGAATTGCAATGTTCTTTCTAAAATACACCACAGCAAAAAACCACATGCTGCCACATGTTAGTGTCTGGCTGAAGCTGATTAATTATTTAAGCTGCTGTGGCCCTGTTGGCACTTTCTGATGATGGTGAGCTGGCTGGCTCAAAATCAACCAGGCAGAAAAAAGCAGCTCAGTTTTGTCTGATCCTACTTGCTGAGCCAGGTCAGTCCCCCACTGTGCTTCCTGGTGCCACTTAAAGGAAGGGCTGGAAACGTGGCTGGGGACAGAGGAAGAGGAGTGGGACTCCAGCAGTCTGGGCTGAGCTTGGCTTGAACTGCTGTGAAACTCCAGCAATGTTTTTTCAAGTTCTTTTGCATCACTTGGTAGTTTTAGTCTTGAGATCTTTAGCAACAAAATGATGGCTTAGGAGCTCTTTCCTTCTATTGTCTGCAATTTCTGAGATAGTATCTCTTAATCAAAAATAGTTTTATAAGTCTTTAGTACTATACTACTTGTCTCAAGCTGAAGTGCCAGGCATATTTTGACAGTTTGCCTACTCGCTTGTGTTTGAATTCATGATTATATTTGGAGAAGCCAGGCATATTCACAGTCTGCCTGCAGAAAACTTCTCCACATTTAAAATAGAAATTATATTCCTTTAACAAGGAATTCTATTGATTTCTGTACCTTTTGGCATCCTTGTCTGAAAGAGCTAACTAGTTGCCTATCTCCTGCTCAGAATGTTTTATTCTTTGAGAAAAATATCTAGCCTTTTAAAATTCTACACCTTTCTGGTGTTGCAATAGGTTTCCTTTCTTGGCTCCTTCCACATAAGCCCATCCATTTCATGGAATGTCATTTATTAACATAAATAAGAGATCACAATCCGCAACAACAACAGATCCCCTAAATCTGTTTGATCAAATGGAGCAAATTTTACAGCTGTCAAAAAATGGCCATAGAGACTGTTGTCAGAGAAGGAATGGTGCAGTCTTGCAGTCCTTGTGCCTTGTTAGTCCCTTGTCCCTTGAGCAATTGCTCATGGACTTGGGCAAATTATGCTGATGGTAAAAATATTCTTTCAGTGGACTGCTCACACTTACCTTCCCAAGCAGCCACTCTCCTGTGTGCAACACAATTCAAGATCAGAGTACCTGATACCATTTCTATGTGGGTTTTTTATATGTTTCTTTTACTTCTAAATGTCATGTGCTCACTGCCATTCACCAGCTTGATGCATTGTCTTCTGCTATCAGTTCTGTCATGACATCATCTCTTGTCATGTCTGGAATGACTTCAACAATGTGGGCAGTGAGACAGTGCCTTTGTCTCATACTGCCAGGCATTTCTACATTAGGTTCAGTACCTTCAAATTTTGACTAGACAAGGGTGCAGCCTAAGTTTTCCTGTCATACCAATGTAATGTTTTATTTGCAGCTTCCACCCCCTGGCAGTCATTGTGCAAATCTCAAATACCTCCTGGGGTCATGCAGGAATATTGTGTGTTTCCTCTGTGCTCTGATCTAAGGTCTCCAAGAAAACGTGGGGAACTGCTTTTGAGTAACTGTGGTCTGTCCAGTCAATCCGCTATCGTTTGTTTGAAACTGTTTGCATCTGATTTCCCTCCTGTGGCTTGCACCTATCTTAGGGTCCTACAAGGCTTGTGTCAGCTTTGATTGATGATGGCAAATTGTAAAAAGGGTGGACAACTGGCAAGTAAGAATGAACTGTCACACAATATATTTTACGGGGGTCAGCTCCATTGCGGGATCCCTGGGAGGGATGTCTTTGCTGCTGTTGGCAGCGTAGTTGGGACCGAGGGATGAGCCTGAGAGTAGCTGTTGGCCTCTCACTATGTGCCTTGGATTAACCTTGACTTACGTCATTGCCCAAGTAGAGAGAAAGGTGGGAAGGAAAAGAAGACCCCAAATAGAGAATTACATGTGAAATATGCCCACATACACAAATACTTTCATAAAAATTTTAAACAATGATGCACCTGTTGTAGGATTTTTAATGCTATTTGAAGATGTTTATATCAGCTTAATACAAATGTATCCAAACCTTTCAGGCAACAAAAAGCTCTGTGCAAAGGGCTGATCCTTTGCAATCAGTAACAAAGGAACATCAAGAAAAGAAACCATCTAACTGCTCCCTTGGCAGAAGCTCAACACCAACTGGCAGGAGGACACCTCACCAGGGAAGACTGACACCTTTTGAACCAGAGAAAGTAAGTATTTTTTTTCTTTTCTTTTTTTCTTTTCTTTTTACAGCATTGTTTAGTAGCTGGATTGGGATCCTGGTCCCCATATAGCTGCTGCTGGAACTGTAGGTTTTTTTGCCAGAAATGTTCAATGCATCGAGTCAGACTATTCATACATCAAGGTATTTAGGCATCTGCAGGCCAGGGCATGGGTGAATGCATTGAAACCTGCCTGCCTTGCCCTCAGAAAAAGTTCAGAGATGATCACATGCACCAACACTGCTTGGGCCAGTGGCTCCCTGGGGTCCAGGGGCTGGGAACATCAGGGGGTCCCCATGGGGTTGGGCAGGGCTGGGCCCATTCCACAGCCCCAGCCAGGGAGGAGGGCAGGCTGGGGATGGGAGTCAGGGTCAGGCCAGGATCCCAACTGTCAAAGCCCATGGTGATGAGACAGGTCTGGAGTCAGGACAGGGTCAGCTCATGGGCCAGGGTTAGGATCCGGATCGATGAGGTGCATGGCCAGGCACAGGCATGGCCACAATGCAACCCAACAAGGACCAAGAAACGCAGCTCCCAAGAGAAGAATCGGGGTGGGGGGTTGGGGGGTGGCCCTCTCAGGCTTTTTCCAACTCTTCCACCCACGTCTCTTTCTCCACAACAGTCTGACCCAAGATTAGACACCCATACCACATCAGCACACAGACAGCTGAACTCCTAGGAAGGGGAAGTATGCTCTTGGCCATGTCACGGATAGATCCCATGTTACAGTGAAGCATGACTGTATGTGAGGGCTTTTCCATTTTGCTTCAGGTTGAACATCAACCCTCTCCTACTGGGAGAAGAACAGATGACAGGAAATCACCTGGAGCTGTCTTGTATCTGAGTGCTGGTTTTAAGGAGCCTAACTCATCTTCCTATGTAAAAGGTAAGATTTGTGGGAACTTTCTGCTTGCTTAGAGTGGTCTGCAAATGACTTGGAGACACTGGTTCACAGTTCTTGGCTCACAGGCAATATGTTGTCACTAAAACTCTCCTATGATTCTTAGAAGAATGATGAAATTTGCATTTTACAAGAAAGGGAGAGCAGATTGTGGTGTTGCCTGCTTACTCACTGAGTTTGTTGCCCTGGAAGCCCAGAAGATGGGAGAATGGATGTGGTCTGCACTTCACTTTAGTCCAGGACAAAGCACCTTCAGGAGGATGGACAAGCTGTTAGCAAACATTATCAGTATAAGAAGCAATGTGCTGCAAGAATCTGAGAGCTAGCGTCTTTAAAAAACCTTCTGAGATAGGTACAGAAACATGTGATTCAGCAATTCTCATATGCTTTCAATGACCCCTTTTACTTTGCTTTTCTTATAGGTTGGTCTTTGCCCATTTCAGGTAGCTCAGAAGGCGTGCCCCTCTCACATAACCACAGCAAGGACACTTGCAGCTTTGCACTCTGCAGTAAGAATGAAGAAAGAGAGGTATGTCACCAGGTAACTCTGTAAAATAACTCAGTGGTCTGCAATCTTAGTTTTCATATACAGCATGCTAACTCCCATTCAGCTGGAAACAATACTGTCCTGGCTTTATTTTCTTGCATCTACATATAAGTACACTCTTAAAAACAATATTGCAATGGCTTACAAATGATATAGTAGATTTCTGTATCAAGAATTCCTGCACACTACTGTTGGACATTAATAGAATTACGTTGCCAGTTAACATTGTAATTTAGGTTCAAGAAGAAGAGACTCTTAATCTTGAAAAGACAGAAAAATTGCTAAAACCTCAAAATCAAGTGGCTCTTTTGACCACAAACAGAAATGACATAACGGCATGTGACAACAAAGTATCTACAGACAGTTCTGCTTTTCTGGATGCTGAAACAAAGGTTTGAGCAATGTACAACACTGGCTCTTATGTGATCAGCAGCTGTCTTCTTTCCATTTGTGAACTGAAATAAAACACACTGAGAAAAAGAAAACCTTACATTCCCGTTTGCTATGCTATGCAGCAGACACAGAGCTCTAGGGATGGATCTGGAAACGTCAACAATTGTATTTGCAGCTTTTTACTGGAGCGTATCATTGCCCTGTGGGAAGCAGTACTCTTGTTCCTTTGAATCCCACAATTCACATTACACCGTATCTTCAAACTGTAATTAACATTAGTTAGTAACTGTTCTGGATGCTCTGTGCCAGATGTCAATTAACTTAAGGTTCTTTTATGCTGCCAGACAGTGCAAAGAACACTCACTGTAACGGTAAATTGGTAGTGTAACATTCTGAATAACCCTTAAGTTAGCATTACCTACAGCTAAGAACCATGTAATTTGTTTTGGAAGAGCGGGTCTGGCTAATACAGGTACTTTTTTTTGCAAATCAGTAACCCAATATTCAGAGATAGTTCTATTCTTTGTTCTTGTGTTTGTTTATTCTTTCCATTTCCTATAGTGTAGTTTTGCCAGAATGCACTTGTCACCTCATTTTTTTTATTTTCTCTGTTCTACCTTTTGCTTTGCAAACTGAAGTTAATTGGAGTTAATGTGCAACATTTCTAGTTATGACTAAAAGATCAAATTTCATTACAAATGCAAGGCAATACCAAAAAGAAGGGCAGCTTTCCCCTCTGTGTATGAAGTAAATATGGGTTTTACACAGTTGATTAAAATGAATGGCAATATCTTCAAAATATTTTTGTTTATATAACACTGACTGTGATGTTTTCATAACGTAGCCTCCAAAATCAATATTGTCTAGAAGGTCAATGTTACATCAAGAAAGAAGAAAAAGTGAAGAAGAGGTGCAAGAAAAAATAGAGTATCGTGATGGAAAGGTGAGATAAAACAGGATGCAAAAATACTTGAAGAGTATTTCTCCAGTAGGACTGCAGTATAGGTGGGAATCACTGCTTCAAGTAGCCATAGACAATTACTCCCCAACTAAGTGCCTGCTCCTTAAAGGAGAGATGAAGTGTAAAGTTCACACTATGGATGGTAGGAAATACATATAGATGGGCTGGTAATCGAGTAACCGAGTTATTTTCTTACCTGCCATACAGATTTGCTCTATGACTTCCACCAAGTCCTTTTTCTTTCAGCTACCTCATTTGTGAGCTGGGAGGAATATGTGTTAGTGGGGAAGTGCTGGTGCTTTTTAGTGCCAGATTAAAGGCCACTCTTTCCTTGGAAGTGAATCTAATGGTAGTGAGCTGTGCCAGCAGGATGTCATCTGTAGAAGTCTGTCATTATACACAGCTGGCTACAGCTGGAGTAACATCAACGGAGTTGGGCTCCGTGCAGCCTGTCCAGTTTGCTGAAGCCACCTGTCAAAATCCTCAACGATTCCCCAGCTGCATCTAGAGATTACTTCCAGCTGCCCCTAGTCCGAGGTGCATAGCTCAGCCTGGTAGCTGGTTTCATCCCTTCCCTAGAAGTCCCTGCCTTCCAGGAGGGGATGAGTGGGCAATTCCTGCTGGCTTCCCATTGTGTTCCTTCACTCCTCGCCACAACACTGGATAACGCGTTCCTCAGCGGCCACGTCACCTTTTCCACCCAGCACCTCAGGAATGGTCTTGAAAGACTGACTCTGTAGATGAGTCTATGCATTGCAGATCTGGTGCGTTGCTGTAGGGAAAGGCTGTCAGCAAGGCGACCGAGCGAGCTGGCGCTGGTTTCACAGCTGAC